>ML681963.1:138359297-138475890 GCA_007922195.1 Podocnemis expansa
CACTCACTCAATTGCTATAACACTGTTAGTAGCTGACAACTGGGGGGGTGTTGGAAAATTCAGGGGGCACAGTGTTAGGGAGATCCTTGTATTCAGAGCCCCGTGGGGGCTGGATGGACTTGCCTCCAGAGCAGAGCCTGCTGGGCAGCACAACTTAATGCCACTTGGGAGGCATCAGCATGGCCTTGGCCTCTGGGGGAAAACCTGGGGATGTTTTAAAGCAGGTCTCTCAAACTCAAATCACCACAAGGGCCACATGAGGACTAGTATGTTAGCCCGAGGGCCACACCACTGAAACCTTTTCATACAGCAATATTGCACATATCTAACGATAGTGCCGTTGCGGGCCATAGGAAATAGCTTTGGGGCCACATGCAGCCCACAGGCCGCATGTTTGAGATCCCTGTTTTAAAGCCACTCAAGCAGGGCACTAAAAAGTGACTTTCTGGTTGGGTGGCGTAGCTGTGTGCTGTCGGTGCCTGGCTGGTGACTAATAGCTCCATTCATAAAGAGACGAAATACAGGGCAGGAGGAATGCTGGTGGTTGCTGCCCGCCTTTCTCTCTCACTTGGTCTGGGGACAGTCTACTGCAGGCCTGGCACTAGCTGGTTCTCCATGCTTTCCCCAAGTATTGTAGTGGCTTGCTGGAGTCTGAGAGCTTGAGACAGGCAGTAGGTGAAGGGTTTGATGGGGGAGAGACAGCTCGGAGGGGTCAAGCCCTTTTCACTCCTGGCCTATTCAAAGCAGCGTGTGGCCTGCATTGCATTAGGTAGCTCCAGTATTCTCCCCAGGACTTGAAATCTGGCAAGGGGAGGTGTGAGGGAGTATTGGAGGTGCTCACTAAATTGGTATAACACTATTACTAGCTGACAACTGGGAGGGGTGTTAAGGAAATCCCTGTAGCTCCTTGCTCCTCTGCCTCTGAATTCAAGGTGTGGGTTTGAACGCTTCATGGAGGCCCCCAGCGCTGCTGCTCCTTCAACTGCTTTGGCCAGCAGAGAATGCTAAGGAGTTGCAGGCTTGTGCTCCGCTCTGGAGGCTGAATTTATTGCCCTTTTTTTTTTTTTCTTAATGGGAGTTGATCACCAGTGATTCCCAAAAAAGCAAGTAGTCCTGTGGCACTTAAAGACTGACAGATTTATTGCACTCGCACGAAAGCTCGTGCAATAAATAAATCTGTTAGTCTTTGAGTGCCACAGCACTACTTGCTTTTTTTTGCTTTACTAGACAAACACAGCTGCCCCCTTGGAATCAGGGATTCCCAGTGATGCTGTGCATGGTTAGTAATGAGCAAGAGCAAGTTAATAATTCTGCTGTTTAGCCAAGGATGTGGAGAGACATTTAACTGGGGGCTTCTTTAAGGAAACCTATACATTAGCAATTGCCTTAAAAAATAATTCAGCTGAACTCCCTAAGGCCCTTACCCCTAAAGAGTGCTGCATTTTTGTTACACCTCTGACTTACTTTCTGTTGCCCTTTTTAGAACATACTATTGGATGACAAGCCAGATCAAGTGTCTTGGACCGAAACAGGACAGGGTACCAATGAAGGAAAGCCAAGAAGGTTGCCGGGCACAGTGTGGTTTCTTCCAAGACTGAGGCGGCTGAGCAAAGAGCCCTGAGCTCTGCTTGAGATACATTTTAAAAACCAAAGACTCTTTCAAAAGGACTTCTGATGAAGCTTCCACGTTTTTTTAAGTGGCATGGCTTTGCAAATTACTCTTACTATTTATGAGATGCAAAGAATATTCAGCACCCATTGGTGCAAAACAAACCCAATTTAAATTATTTGTGGTATCTATATTTGTATTTATTTTGATGAATGTCTTTACGCTGTTATCTGTCTTAATATTGCTTTTGCATTGTGTCCATTCCAAATAAATTACTTGAAAAGTTCACATTTTATTACGATACAGTGTGGTACAGTATGTTTATTAGCATCAGTTCCAGAACAAGAGTTCAGACACCATATAGAAATAGGGATATGCAAATATCCAAAGATCTTTAACAATAAAAAACCATGGTGCGATCACAAAAAGTGGCCAGATAGTCTGCTGGAAAGGGTGTGACTCAATTGGCCACCAAGCAGAAAATCAATTGTATCTAAACTAGGAATTACTGCAGTGGGTCAGCCAGTGGGTCCCACTAATCTAGAATTAAATGACCAGGATTAGGTGGTTCTGAGGCAGATGTAATAGCCCCTGCAGCTGGCAGTTACAGAACAGCAATCAGTCCCCTTATCTCCTGACAACCTCTCCCTGTAGGTAGCTGCTTGCTTTCCTCCTGAAGAAGAGGGATAGGTGATTTGCTTCAGGGTAAAATAATGCCCAACCTAATTCCTCCTGAAGAAGAGGGATAGGTGATTTGCTTCAGGGTAAAATAATGCCCAACCTAAACTGAATCTCCTGTTTGGATACTGTTACAGAAGTTCTCTTTCAAATCTCCCTGCCTCATTGTAGTTGCTAGATGCAGCCAGAATCAGACACGCTGAATGGCTGAGGCTAACCAGAGGCAGGAAATGTTGTCTTCAGAGCTTGGGCTAAAGACACCTGCAGAGACAAGGGGTTCGAGGAATAGCTGGATTTCTTGGTACAGCGGACATGGACGCTAGTGATCGGTACACGGCTGATGCTACTTGATTAGTCCACTTTTCCTTGTAATTCAGCAATGTAGGTCAATGTTCCCTCTAATTTTTCATAGGTTGTGTGTGTGTGCAAAAAACCTTTGTGTGTGCTAATATTGGCACTGTTGAATTTTTTGTGCACACTTTATTTTGTTGTGTGTGCAGGCTTCACGACCTGTGTGCGTGTCTGAAGTGGGATTTTTCTCTCATGAAAGCTCATGCAATAAACAAACTTTTTAGTCTTTAGGAGTGTCACCAGCCTCCTTGTTGGTTTTACTACACCCAGAAAGTCTTGCATTCACAACTAAGCAGTTACCCTTTGGAACTTTACAGGTGTTTCCTGCAGCTGCTCTGAACCTGAAATCAATCAAGTTAAATTCTCACGGACTTCCACAGATTCTTGCCTGAGGGAGACCAGAGAGTAATGATGAAAACTGCAAATGAATGAGATTGAAAACTGCATGTAGGAGGGTTAATTAGGGGCTTGATTAAAGCATAGTTCTAATAAGGAGCTAGCTGAGGGTGTGGCTCAGAAGTGTTAACATTTCCCAGGTACGCTAGAGCCAGCAATGGCTCTATACTACTTAAAGAGGCTTTGTAAGTTACGAACTTGTTCAGCCGTTGGTTGCTTTGACCATCATGGAGAAAACTCTTGGCTCTGACTCCCTATGTATAGCTAGTGGAAAGAAAGGCTGTCCATTGAGGAAGTCTGTTGTAAAGCAGAAGGATGCAGTACTTGGCTTCCATGGCTTCCTGAACCCATCCATCTTTTTTTGGTTACCTGTACTGCAGCCTGGAACACCCTCCTTAAGAGGTTTTATAAGTATGATTTAAATATGCATTTCAGTAGCTAACTTTCAGACAGATACCTGGAGGACATCCTTTTTACCTCCATTCTATAGTGCAAAAATGCTAGACCCACATCTGTAAGTACAGGTGCTTGAAATGCAGTTACTGAAATTTCTCTAACTACTTGCACTTGATAGTGTAGCATTGCTTAGCGATCTAAAGGGGGATCTGAGCTGCTAGGTGCTGTAAAAAGTCAGTGCTAGTCCATTCCCCCCCCCATTACTATTTCAGGGACAGAGCTGCATCCTCACTGAGTTCGCTGATTTCAATGTGCCTAGGCTGATTTACATCAGCTGGGGATGTAGTCCTACCTCGTAAGGTCAATTGTATTGTGCAGCAAGCACGTATCACGTGGAGCCCAGAAGGGCCTGGCAGGCCTGCAAACTATCAGTGGGGAACATCATTCCACACGCTGGCTTTGTAGCCAGCTCCAATATTAAAAGTTACTCAAATACGTATAGTATGGAAATCCAAAGTGTTGGCTTAAGGTTATTTTTATTTTCACTTTGGAATTAGGGAGTTTGTCCTGAAATACATGTATTAAAATAGTGCACACTTCAGTTTTTGGGAAATCAAGTAGATTTCCATGGAGCCTGGATTACTGAACTTTCTCTTCTTTGTGTGGTATTTTACTCTTTAAAATATACAAAAATAGAGCTATATTGACAACCAGGTGCAAGTACCCAAAGGATGCGACTCCAAACTTCTTGTACAAAACTCCACCGATTGTTGGGCCCACTGTCCGTGTCAGGGGAGGAACAGATGCACAGATCCCAAGCATGGCACCTGCAGAAGACGGGAGAGAAAAAGCATGCAAGATGCAGATTAATTTCGGGTACAAACTTCTGTGTCAGTTTGTTGGCTGGACTGATGGAGACATGGGGACTAGCTACGACTGTTAGCTGCATCAACTCCCTATTGCAGTGTTCAGAGAACAGGACTACTGTATTAAAGAGCAGTCGGCTGCTGCACTCTTTAAGGCAGAGTTCCATGCCCAACCTCGGGAGCTAGTAGTCAATTGTAATTACCTCCCCCACTAATGAAATAAATGTCGCAAGCCTCCCTAAGAGGGCTGCTTCCAGAGGCAGAGTCTGCCTGTTGCAGAGCTTGAAACATCAGACTTTTCTAATACAATAATTAGATGAAGCAGCTTCCAGTGAGGCTCCACCTTACTAAAAGAGCCTATCATAATATATCTTCTGGTCCAGGACGGTAGGGACTTACAGGAAAACAACTTGGCTTTGAACAGCAGTGCGCTAACTACTCTGAAAAGATTCTGCCTTAGAAAAGTCCCCTCACAAAGAATGATGGCTCCAAGATGAATGAAAATATGTATTTTATCTGGACTGCCACAGTGGCAGTTCAAAAGGAGCAGTAGCCATAGGCCATGAGGAAGCACTTCCTATCTGGCAAAGCAAGGCCACATGCAGACAAATGACCATGGACTATTATATTATATATGGTATGATGCAGGCAAGACATTCAAACACTATTCATATAGGACTACTAGCAAACCACCAAAACGAAATGCCCTAGAGCAGAACAGCAAGGAAGCCAGAAGAGCACTCACAGCAGGCAGCATGTGAGATACTCTTCAGCTTCTAGTCACTGATTTTTTGTTAACTAACCATTTTAAATATTGGTGTGATAGTTTTGCTACTTGCTCAGGTGGGAGTGAGCATGCAAGCTATAGGCTGTTTGACTTAACATAAAGCGCCTGTTGCCAGGTTTCATCTTGAGAAAGGATATCCTCCTTAGCTAAATCATGTTAGCACAAAGGTGCTACTAGGTAGAAAGTGAGGGAGACCAATATACTGGGTACAAAACCAAGTCTAAAACTTTTTGTGTAAGGCGCGTGTGAATTAGGCAAAATCTGGCCAGTCTGTAGCCTACTGCAGATGAAGGCTGCTGTATGTCTAGCTACCATGCTAGAAACAGAAGTGAGCCAGGAGGAAGGGCAGTTTGTGTACCTTGGAACATCTTTGAGTACTCTTCCCAGTCTGTCAGATGGGTGGATTTAAAAATGGACCCCCCCTCCCCTCCCCTCCCCATAAGCAATGCCACAGCCACCAAACTTTCTGGGCAGATTTTTCTCCCTCCTGCCAGTTATTTGAACTACCCTAATTACCATGCACAGCTGCCAAACTGGCTCCCAACAGTTGAGTTGGCAATTTGTGGTGTACGAGTGGGATGTGTGTGTTTAATCAGCTATCCAGCCTCTAAATGAGTTGAGTCTTTGCCAGAACTGCACCTCAGTAAGGCTCATGATGCTGAAAGATAATGTCTGTTTCCTGAAGGACCAGGAAGGTCCAAATTAGATTCTCCTCCACTAACCACGTTTGCTCTGTGGGGTGTTTGAAATTTGAATTTTGCAGCATGGGACCATGTAATGACTCAGCGCGGTGGGGCTCTCTGCAAGGTGGTCACAGGTTCTGTTCTCAAAGTGTTAGCAGCTTAACAACTGTCTGAAGATGAGTATATTAGCAAAAACATCTGCAAGGCTCTGTATGGCTCAATCCACTGCAGAAGCAGCTCAAGCTGTCCACAAATTCAAATCCACAAACTTGGTTCCATCCTTTTAATCTGGTCCTCTCTCTCTCTCTCTCTCTCGCTCTCTCTCTCTCGCGCGCACACACACACACACACACACTCACACACACACACACACACTCACTCACTCTCTCTCTCTCTCTCTCCCTCTCTCTCTCACTCTTCCTGCTTCTCTGCAAAGGTCTCGCATCTTCCTTTGTCTCTTCTCCCTTTACTGCAAGTGGCCCACATGCCAGTTCCCTTCTTTTATTCCCCCTCTGTGCCACCACCATTCCTTGTTCCTCTTAGTTACCTCCCTTGCCCTACCACTATTGATTCAGTCAACTGCCTACCCTTAGCCTTCCCAACCTCTCTTCTGTAAACTTCAGGGTTTTGGCCTAAATGCCTCTGTAAGTGAAGGGTGTTGAGGCCAGTGGCCTCTTACTCCCTTTTTCACTAGAGCTAAGATGCCAGTGTTGCATTGGGCTGTTCCAGCCTCCAAGATTTGTCATGCTATCACACTACAGTTATGGGGTCGTCCTAGATATGGCACAGGGCAGGCTAATAAAGCTCAGGGAACAGCCAGCAATTGGGGACATGGCACATTTTGGAGCAGCAAAGTAACAGCTGAGTCTGGAGACAGCAGGAGGAAGATGGGTCATTAAAGAAGAGGAGGCTACTTAGCACAAGTGCCGGGCTTCCCCCAGAGTATGGAGTACAGCCCATACTGCAGCAGTAGAGGTAAGTTGTCCAAAGTTAGGGGATGCCACAGAGCCAGCCCCCTGGGAACCTGGGATTTAAGGGTCAGTTGGTTTAGTCTGAACAGAACTGCTAGCCATGGGTCCATAAACCAGTAAGACTCCTCAGCTGGGCCTGTGTGCAGAAACAACATTTCCATTCTAGGAAGACAGATTGAGTTCTGCCAGCATTTTAATGCTGACACAAGTCACCATCAGGGCTGGCCTGTAGTCCTATCAGCTCTCACATCCCTTTCTGCCTTTGAAGCAAAAAAGAGAATGAATTAATAGTTTCCACTCTGATCCTTTCAACAGAAAACCCCAGTGATAGGTTATTAAAAAAAAAGGGGGCGATCAAAAATACATCAGCTCCCCCTCCACTGTCCCCCATCAGAAATGGATTTGGGAAAGTACAAATTGATGGACAGAACTGAATGATCACTGGAAGGGGTAATCTGTGCCCATATATCCCTCAATAGGTAAATTTCCTTTCAGATACACCTACTGTAGTTGGGAAAGTTAGGAATGTTTTAATGTTTTGTGACAGTGGAAAAGAATATCTTCATTGGACATCTGACTTCTATGAATCTCTATCCAATCTGCCAGCTCTTTGATAAGAGGGGCACGCTAATCTGAGGCTCTTCCCCTCTTCATTGTAAATCCTGACCCAATACTTATTAAGGTCAATGGAAAAATTACCACCAGTTTTAGTGGACATTGATTAGGGACCATACTGAAAAGACCTTCAGAAAATTCCTTCAGTCACACTCAAGAGAGACAGAATTTCAAAGGTGAGATGGTGAATAGAACAATCTTGTGAATGTAAGCATTCTTTAAATTAACTGAAAATCTGCAAGGCTAACTCCACTCCCTAGGCTTTTGATGCAAAAAACTTGATTGTCACAATATAACATCAAACTTAAGAGCTGTCAAGAGCCAGAGATTTATTAAAAATGCAACTAGAAATAACTAATTTACAACATAAATTCTTTATTTGTACAGGTGGGACATTTATTGTATCTGGAATGGGGATGGAACAGCTACTGTATGGCGCCATGCATGATCAGAAACAGATAGCAGGTATTTTAGTAGCATGCTTGCTTGTGCTCTGAAGTGCAGTTTACACACTGAAATTGCTCTTCTAGGGCTGGCATTTTTGACTCACTGTTGCCTCCCCCTGATGTCAAGTTTTAAAAACAAAATCCTGCTCGAGAAAGAGAATGACTCACAGCACCTGGCTTTAGTATCAGCATATGCAAGTTTTACTCTGACCACCTCTTGCATCTGTGAAAGCACTACAGACTTGATCTGCAGCAATACCCCTTCCTAATTTAGTTTCAGCCCAAACACAACTTTGCCAATGTATCTCAATCCCGACCTGCTACACTCCCCTACTTTTGTAGCCCTTGGCCCATGTGCACACAATCTTTTCTTGCAGTGCTCCCCAATATTCTAGTTTTAGGCCCTGTGCAACATTTTCAGTGCACCTTCTGTCCTAAGCTGTGGTACCCCACCCCACTGTCATTCAACAGAGGTTGCCAATTCTGTTGAAATGTGGGGTGACCTACTAATGTACGCAAACACGTACTAGGAAGAGATCTACTAAACTCATGCTTGTTTGTGACCAAAATTAGTCTCTGGGCTTTGAAAAAGGAGCTTGCTCCATTTTTCTCACAAAGACCTTTTGAGACAGTCTGGATGATTTCCAGATTTGCTCTATGTTTAAAGGCCATTTTACTGCCCTTCCTCCACTTCCCTCCCCCAAACATTTATTGAAGACTTGAAACGACAGATTTTCATTCTCACTGAACTGAGTCCTGGACAGTTCTGTCCTTAGCTCAGTGTGAACTAAGTGCTTTTTAGCAAACAAATTAAATTCTAACTGAGCTTCAATTGTCCTTAGCGCTCACAATGGCTGTGGTGTTGATTTCAGCCTTGAATAAATCAGATTAACAATGTGACATTTAAAAGAGCTTTTCATCCTGAGAAATCCCCTAGTGCTTTACAACCTTCAACAGACTGTACAAACTATGAGTTAAATTTCAACAGCGCTCTCCGTCTATAGACATATACAGCGCTCTCTATAAACATATACTCAGAAAGTTGCAGCCAGAATGGGGAGTAGAGGGCAGAAGCAACCTGCCTGGGACAGTTCGGGAGCTCCCAAAAGAAGGTGACTCCACAGATACTTGTGGAGTGGAACTATGGGGCCAGGCAGAAGCATCACCTGCAGATATGGACTAACTCATCTTAATATGCCCCATCTGACACTTCTAGCAAGAATGGAGATGGCTGGACCCAGGAAAGACTCGCAATAACATTAATACTGATGCATGCATGCTTACATTTTTCTGGCCACACCTGAAGGGAATTAATTTACATGTCCATCCCTGAACTGCAGCCCCTTCTACAATGAAATGCAATTGCCATGTTTTAACAGTGCAAGGCAACATCACAAAATATTTTAAGTGGATTATTATGAACAATTGAAACCAAAGCTGTAGCGGCTCATCGGAGGGATGTATGGATTATGGTAGATGGCTCTGAGGGTGACCATCAGCATTTTTGCTGTGTCTTCCCATAGAAGATTCGGGCTGTTAGGCAGGAGTCTTTGTTTTGCCCACGGTACATACTAGATAGGATAATAAGGCCAGTTGGCAGAACCCTGCAGTCAACTCAAGGGTCAAATTTATTAGTCTTAGTCAGTCTTATGATCCTAAGTAAAGATGGGAAGGGAGTGCAATACACCCTCGTGCAGACAGCTGGCATAAGACTCTGTGATTCACCTAAGCCTTAAGCCAAAGTAAACCTTTCCATAGATCCTCTGCAGCAAGGATTTCAGTTCAAGTGAGGGCTGTGGGATTTTGTTATGCTTCTGGCCCTGTCAATTGATTGTTGCTGGCTCACTGCAGGCCTCCTTGTAACTCTAGATCTGCTTGTTCTGACCGGCATTGATGGTTGGCAAAGATGCAGGACTCATATAGGTTACACTTTGTTCCCCATCAAATTATGCCTGATGCGATGTGCTGGGAACTCGGCATTCTTCCCACAAAGCACTGAGTCTTGGTTCACAGCACAACATCATTTATGCACTTGCCAGCTCACAGCTTGAAACCTCCGGCTTCAGAAGTCACAAACCTAAAGGCTGAGCTGAAAGATCACCTCCTTTAAAACAAAGCAACAAATAAGTCTTACCAGTGTCAGAAGGTGGGACGGACCTGGTGAGAATGCTGTCAGTAATGATGCCCAATGTGCAGAGCGCAAATACCATGGGGAGAGCAATGATGCAGTAATGGAACACGCTGGTCATCACTGCCTGTATGACACAACAAAACACACCATGTCTCTTAGAAAGCCAGATCCTGGGCAGCACAAGGGACAACTGATGAGATCCAATAGTACCTGGATTTTCATATGTGCATGGCACACCAGACCCCTGGCTGCTGTACGGAGCCAAAGCTCTGATGTAGCAAAACAGATTTGCACCAATAGAGAATCCAGCCCATTCCAGTCACTTGTGTTAAATTTGTATTAAACGCATTATTGTAAACATTCAGCATATTAAGAAACTATACCCTATACAGTCACGTAGAACTTCATCTAGTCTTGCTTTGCTAGTTCAAAAAGCATGATAATTCCACAATCTTCCCCCCATCCCACAGGCTTTGCTTCATTTCTCAGGAAAATTTTAACAGCAGAGGCCTGTAGCGCAGTCTCATTAAATCTTCTTGATGCGTACAAAACAGGGGCTACAGCACACAGTATGACATATTATCATTAATAATTAAAACAAAAGTTTGCTTGTCAAAATGAATGAACACAGTACGTTATGTAATCTCGTACCCTTGGGATCGCGAATCCTGTTAGTCAGTATACTTGCTGATCAATTCACTGAATCAGTGATCTGGAACAGGTCTCCCAGTCATAAGTACACATTAATGAGCATAATTAACAAGTGTAACAATTTTCTTAATGCACATGTTCTGAGCAGAGACATCATTTCAGCAGTTTATGACTTAAACAAAAGTACTGAAGAGACTATTTATGCAGAGGGGCTAAACCAGTTCTGAATTCATTCACCATCCCTACTGGTCAACTAAATGGATTTCTTTGAAGCACAGAAAGGAAATTAATCCATCCACTCCCTTGTTCTGTACTGGGAGTCTCCTGTCCTATATTTACTTTCAAGGTGTGTTTCCTGTACTGTCATCTGGAAATCATTTATGTCCTTTGTTAAGCTGGAAGTTTTTCTTACTGGATCATAGCGCTTGGGTTTTCTTTCACAAAATCCAGTCACTGTCTCTTAGTCACAGAGGAAAAACAAGCCCAGAGACATACCTAACTCATGACATGCTAATGCTGAGGTTTAAAACATTTTCTTGACTGGATTAAATAGTATGTATACATTAAACCCCTGTCTGGAGGCCAAAGCAGATGGGTGCTTTGACTTCTGTGGGACCTTTGCCTGAGTTTTGAGCAAGAACTGCAGAAAATATTCAGAGCCCTGGATGGATGGGAAGAGCTCCTTTGCTAGAGCAAATGCTTCCTAAGATCACACAGGGATTTCAGGTGAATGTGCCTTTAACATTCCCCTGTCCTATCCAGGGCTTTTTTTTGTGATAGTACTCAGGGGTTATGAGTACCAACACCCTTTTTTCCCACAGTGATGTGTCTCTGGTTCCTGCTGCCACTGCTGGCAGCCCCAGGTCCCTGGTTGTGTGTACCACCACCATTTTTTCTTTTTTTAAAGCACTGGTCCTATTTTTCTCCTGGGAGGAAGTGTGGAGGCAGCAGGGATTGGGTGGATCAGAACCACAGCTCCCTGAAAAAGCTGATTAATGCCAGATGGGCCCTTCAATCACAAACAATAAAAGCAGGGAGTGAAAGGTAAAAAGCAGAGGCAGACTAGGGAAGTGCTTCTCCTGCCAGGCCCTGGTTGAGACCCTACGGGAATCAGGGTTGGATGATCCCTTGTAAGCATGACTACCAGACCTGAAACTTATTTTTCAGATGGAAAGGTCTGTGCTGGGAGTCCCAGGATGGAGGGCTCAGAGGCAAATGAAAGGGAAACAGGAGAGAAGGGGCAGGACAAGTCAAAACATGCATCTGGAGAAAACATTCTTCATATGATTACCAAACGTTTCCATATCCCCACCCAGATCCCCCTTTTAGCTCATAAGCCTTCCCATATCTGCATATGAGAAGCATCATCTACTCTAAGCACTGATTGCCCGTCCCAGCTGTTCAAACTTTGCAGCTGTCCCATCCCTTCCCTGTTTTCAACCCCCATGTAATAGGTACCCACCATCTCCTTGTCAGGTGCAAAATTACCCTATGCTGCAATGAAAAGTCCCACAGAGCACAGCCTGTGCCAGATGCCAACGTTCTTTCAGGGACTTGTTTAGGATCCTTTTTCAAACAGCATCTTTTTGCTTCTAGTCTGAAGAAAAAAGGCTTTGTTTTATAGATTTGGCCTCCACTGGCAGCCAACAATAGCAAATATGAAGTAGGGAGCAAAACTTAAGCCGATCCATCTCTAATGCTCATTCTTGGGAAGGAGAATTAAAATAAAACATTTTACAACCCCAGATCTGTAATCTGAGGACTGGGCTCAGCCAGGATGCTCCTGACACTGTGACAAGCTCCCTCACCAAGGCTCATCCCTCCAGGGACCTCCATCCCCCACACAGATGTTTTCTTGGCAACCCCTGGAACAGAGCACTTTTTAATAAGCTCTCCTGGATGAAAAGGACAGCAGCTGTATTTTCCTATGAATAGTTGCCATAGGAAGTCATTGCTGACCTCTGCCTCTCAGACCCCCTGCTGTCAGGATGTCCCAAGCCCCCTGGGCATGTCCTAGCTGCCAGCTCTGAGTGAATTCACAGCAGATTTTCCTGCACACAGTTATTACGAACCTTTTTGGCCTGAATTTCTTCCAATTGTGGCTCATTAATCCACTGTTAAGTGGGGTGGTTATACACACTTCCCTGCAACAACACTGTGATCAGTGCAGAGGAAACATTTAAACTATGCTCTTTAAATTACTCCCTTTTTATTCTTTTTCATATTATTATTACTAAAAACATACACAGTAAGCTCATGCATCCCATTCCTATTGCTCTGGATCGGTTTCAAATTTCCTCAATGACACTTTGCCCAAGAAATTCATTCAACAGAGCTTGAATGAAAGATGCTGTTTTGCTTGGCTCATGATGACCTCATCACTGCCTTCACTCATTTTGCAAACTTCAGAGTTAATTAAACTCTTGTGCATGGACAGGAATGTTAAAACGTCAACCTGCTACACTGGTCCTCAGGCAGCAAAACTAAGGTGAGTAATTGGCCTCCACTCAGGTTTTGCAGCTCAGACTGTGCCAATGCAGTTCTTCCATTACACTTGTTTCAGGCCAGCTGTGGGTGTGATGATGATGATAAATGGCATGCTAGAGTCATGGCACCACAGTATGCAAACCTACTGAGGACACAAGTTGTTCTGATTCCTCAGTTCTCTGGCTTGTAGGGTTTAGGAAATATTGCTGAGACAGGCCGTTCTAGCTGCTTTGAGCAGGTTATTTGAGTCCCTTATGAGTGACCAAATCTGGTAAGTCATGCGGCCTCTAGGCAGAAGGACCAGTTAGCACAATCAGCAGACCTGCCACTAGATCACCCAAGTCAACCAATAGTTTACTTTCCTAGATTAAAACTTCAGACTTTCTTAGCTCTGTATTCTAGCTTGTACAGGGGATGGTGTTGCTTGGTGACTAGAGTAGGGATCTGGGCGAAAAGTATAGAAATAAGACCTCTCATATTTGCCACTTTAACACTATCATTTCATTGCAACATACACAATAGTCAAACACTAGTTAGAGGGTTCAAGGCTAAACCATTCAGTGAATTTCTAAAGGCTAATAGCTGAATCTATTGTCATTTTTCTCTGTCATTCTTGCCCAAGCTTTCATGCACCCTGGAGTCTTGGCAGAGCTTTGGACACAATTTGCTTGGCATTCTTGAGACTGTGATATGTCAGCACAGTGTACCTCATACATATGTCAACTCTTGGCCCGCCTACCAAAGCTACAGTCTATAAGTACTGCTTTTCACTCAAGACTGAAGCACACAAAATTGTCCTCTGCTTTATTTAAAAAAAGGGACTAAATCTGATCATTAAAACCAACTAACCAAAACTACCAATCCCTGATACTACCAGCCATGTGGTCCCCCCCACGCCCCGTAACTTTCTCTTATTTTCAGGAAAGTCCAGGAAACATAGCCAAACAAAAACTGAGGGCAAGCTTTCAAAAGCACAAGTTACTCAGGTCTGCTTGAAACATGGTTTTGTATCATCATGTCTATTTGGGATAGGTATATGAGGGGTGTGTTGTGAAGCATGTGTTTCTGTTTACCAAAAGGTTTATATCAGTATAACCCCTAATGTGGACAGTTAGAACTTTTCTATACTACCATGTCTTGGCTGGTAGAGCTACACTGGCACAGTCCCCGACCACAGACACAGCATAAAAGGACTCATTCTGCTACACAGTAACGTCCCTGAATAATATGAGCGAAACTGACAGCGGCACTCCTCTGACACTGTTGTTTTTACATTGTGGGTTTTTGCTGGCAGTTAGGCATGATTTGATGTGCATTATCATGTCTCGATGAGAAACTTCCAACCTGTTACAAGACTGTGTCTTTATATTACTCATTAGACTGAAGCCTCACTCAGGGGTGTCGCTGGCCTGCGGAGGGGGCCCAGACCCCGACCCCAGCCTGCAGGCCCCGCCCCCTGACCGCAGACCCCACCCCCTGGCCGGGGACAGGGCCAGAAGGCGCTGCAGGTGGCCGGGCCTGGACTCCCCGCCACGGCTGCGGGTGGCTGGGCCCCATTCTCCCCAGCTGGGGACGGGGCTGCCGCAGCCACCAGTGCCTGGGCCCCAGATCTCTGGCCCAGATCCGGGGCACCAGCGCTGGGATTCGGGGCTTGTGCTCCAGGGTGCCCAGTGGCAGCGACACCTCTGGCCTCACTCAACATCTGTGCTAGATGCTTGAAATGTACCACATACATCAACCAGCTGGGCCAGGAATGTGAACTTATCATCTGTCAGTGTATAAGTGACAATGTCTAAGAACATTTGTAGTGTATCAGCCTTTAGCTTAAAATTTAGCCTCACATTTCTGGAATCAATGATCAAGCCCCTTTAAATGAATGGGGTATAATAAACTAAGAGAAAACACAAATGGAGGGTTAGATTCTTAATTCCACTGAAGCTTCTTTTAACACTCTGGCAGTGCAAAAGGGCCTTAGAATGGGTTTCATTTAAGTCTTGTCTGATTTGCTGTTGCAGTATGACCTGATCCCATGTCTTACACTCCCCTGCATTTATTTTCATCCTATTCGGTAAGTTTTCCCTCTTCAAAGCATCTGATGAAGTGGGATATTCTCCCACAAAAGCTCATGCGATAAATAAATCTGTTAGTCTTTAAGTGCCACAAGACTCCTTGCTTTTTTTGCTTTACTAGACTAACACGGCTGCCCCTTTGGAATTTAAGTCCCTGTTATGCTGCCCAACTGGGGTAAGAGGGGTTCAAAGTGGATCAGGCCCTAAATGTCCAAAACATAGATTGAAATTAAGTAGGTAGCTTCAGATTCAATCATGAGACTGACATGTTGAGGGGACTGTATTTAATATCTAGTTATCAGCCTTAAAAATACACCTATTCTGCCCTTAGTAATTACCATGCATTGCAAATCACAATCACTAGATAGCAACCGCTTCCCAGATTCCCTTGGGGCAACACCTTAAGTAAAGTTATCTGAGAAATTCAAAACTTTTAAAGGTGGCAACCGCAGAAAACATGTTTCAAGACAGTTTCTCACAGCATCACATCTCTGTAACCAGGGCCATTTTTTGTGCCTAAAGAATTTTCATCAAACAGAGCTAGGTTAGAGTCTGTTACATTATCATGCCCAATCATCTGTTCAAAAGCTAAATATGGGACAACAATCCCCTAAGCGAACAGCAAAAAATTGATTAGGCATACAGGAAACTTTAAACATTGTGAGTATCTTCCTTTAATATAAAGTGTCTCTAACATCTCAGTTTTGGAGTTTACAGTTGTTTTTTTCAATCCAAATCATTTTCAACAATAAAAGGGAGGCTATAATTAGTATGCCTTGAATGTAAATACTCTCAGAACTAAAATAAGCAAAATGAGGTACAATTGAGATTTATGTGTCTGGTAGTGTAATATAATAAAGGTAGTTTAATAATTTTTAATTTTTGACAGTTAAAGCAAACCTAATCAAAGCTGCAAGAAGCAAGAGTATATATGGATTTGTGAAAAAAGAAAGATTATTTTTCTAACAAATTCTTGGGGAAATAGAAATACAAAGACTTTTAAAAAAAAATTATTGCACTGCTGGCAATATTTTTTTTTCCTTCTGCCTTAAATGACTTTTTATTCTTTCAGTTTTTCATTTCATTTTCCTAATCATTAGGATTTGTTTCCTTCCACCACAGGAGTCTATACAAAGTTACATTGTAAAGCCCCACCTTGACAAATTGATTGCATTAGAATCTCTCACAGAAAAGAAAATGAATCTGAAATTAACCCAACTTATTTTTGCTTATTTTAAAGGATCGCTTTTCTTTCAGGAGCTTTTGTATATTCAAGCCTTTTAGCAAGTGAAAAGCAAAGCATTCACCCTTGATAGTGATGCTAAACGGCTCAATACAATTTTGCTTAGCTCTTTCGAGCTAAGTACGCTCCTCCAGCTCCAGCCTGGCTCTGGCTTCGTTTGCCTGCAGCCCAGCTCCCATCGCCTGCCACCGCAGAGAGCCCTGCATCCCTGCGGCCACTACATGGCTGCCTTTGGGAGCCCCATGACTTAGCCCTGCCCATCTCTCAGCCCCCCCCCCCCCCCCCTCTTGCCCAGGCTCAGGGCTGCTTATCTGCTGGGGCCCACACAGGCCCCAAAGATACCACCATCGCTGCACAAGCAGCCTGGTGCAGAGGAGAGGGAGAGATTTAAATTTCCCTCCCCCTCTGCTCCTTCCCTGGCTACATGCAGCAGGGGGAAGGGGCCGGTCAGCTCTCACTGCTCCCAGGGGGCAGGCTCTAAACCAGCCTGTGCTGCTGCAGGATCTGAGACTGCTCTGACACACAGGGCTCCTCCGGGCTGTGTAGAGGCAAGGCTGCCTGCCCTGCGCTGTCCAATGTGCTGCCTGCGCTGGTGAGTGGGGGGCCGCTGCAACCCCGCCCACCGGCGCGGCTTACAGGGAACACTGAAGGCTGTACCACTTTAATAGCACAAGAATAGGTTACAGGCACAACTTGTATGTAGACAAGCCCTTAGGAACACACGTTTCATTGTAAGTCAACAAACCTTTTGACCCTAAACCACTAAGGGCCCATCTATGTTACAAAGCCATAATGCTTTAACTCACTTTAGCAGTACAACCTCTCTAGTGTGGACACACTTATTTGGTAAAAAGGTGCTGTAGGTCAGTACAGCTATGGCTGCATTGGGGAGTGGTGGAAGGGAGGAGAATAACTATCTTGATAAGTCATCTGGGTACAAATATAACTGCATCCACACAAAAGCTATTACTGGGATAGGTATATAAGTAAAAAATTAAAATAAATCACACCCTTTACCACTATTATTATACCAACATAACTTTTAAATATAGGCCAGGCCTAAGGTTCTTTTGGAAACCTCAGTCAACGTCTTACCATAGCAAGGCCGACACCCATGAAGACAAAGACACTCAACATGAGCAGGGTCCTCTCTGTAAAGTGACTAGTTAGTCTTCCAATTATCAGACCCTGGACAACCTAGGAAAAAAACACATGCATATGTTAAGTAGTATATGAAAATATCTTTTAGGGCAAACTAGATGGGTGGAGCTGTGCTAATTTTTCAAACAAGGTCTGGGAGTCAGGACTTCAGTACTGTGTTCCCAGCTGTCATAGACATCCTGAGAAACTTTAGGTGAGCTACTGACCACCTATGCCTCAGTTTTTTCATCTGTAAAAAGGGAGTAAATTTACTTCATGATCTCAGTGAGCAGTTACACAACACAGTTCATTAGTGCATGTAAAGCACTTTGGCATGAACAGACTGTTAGGAGTCAAAATACTGTACTATGAAATTCTTTCTAGATGAAATTTACCCTGTGCAGAGGGTTGGCACAAAACATGTATGTCCCTTAAGACCTCTGTGTAGGATTTAAATATTTTGTATTGCAATGATAAAGCTACAGAAATCTACTAAAAAGATTTATGATATCATGCTCTAGAGCAGTGGTTGTCAAACTTATGGTTGGGACCCAGTACTGGGTCACAGACTGTCAAGCACTGGGTCATGGCACCCTTTGCTGCCACTACCAAAAGCCTGGAGTGCATTGCTCAAAGATGGGTTGCAGGCATAAATGAGTTTTTACAACTGGGTCCAGAGGAAAAAACTTTGAAAACCACTATTCTAGGGTATGGACTGTCCATTAAACTGTATTATTACTAGAACCAGTCAAAACTTCCAAATGATTGGGGGTGTGTGTGTGTAAAATGCCATTTAGACCAACATGAACATTTTTATGAACTAATTCATTTTGGTTGGCATTTTTCATTAGGATAAATTTTGCAATTTTGTAGTTGTTATTGCTATTTTCACTTTGCCGAGGGGAAGAGGAAAATACTTTCCTTCCCTTCCTGAACTTTCTGTAAGAATAAAAAAATCTATCATGAGTTTTTAAACCAGGGGAGGGGGAAAGAGAGAAAATAGGTTATCTTCTACCCTAAGTGGGAGGGGAAAAATTGTTTCAAATGTTTTCATAAAAAATTAAAACTATTATGAAAAATTTCAAACTTTATGAAATAAGATATACTTATTTAACTTTTTCTATCTAGCTCTAATAACTATTATTTTGTTTTGCATTCCCTTCCCTTATTTACAAATAAATACTGTAAATATATATTAGAAGTACCAAACAGATAATTTTTCTCATGCAGTGATTCTAAGTGACCAGTACCTTCCTCAAACAGTGTAATAAACATTTTTGTTTAGGGATAGGCATGAGAGAAACATCTGGGGAACACTGGAATAACTGATGAAGTTCAGACAGTCTATTTTAACAAAAACCTGAAGAGACACTAATAACTTACTCCCTTTGTCTTGTCTATGTTGACTGTAAGCTCCTTGGGGCAGGGACTGTCTCATATAAATGCTCAGGTCTGGTCTACACTAAAAAAATTAGGCTAACATAATTTTGTTGCTCTGTGGTATGAAAAGTCCACCCACAGTGTAGTTAAGCTAGCCAAAGTCTCCAAGTAGACAGTGATACCTAAACAGCTGAATTCTTCTATTAACCTAGCTGCTGCCTTCCCAACAATGGGAGAACCCCTTCTGTTGCTGCAGGCAGTGCCACCATGGAATCACTGCACTGCAGTGGTGCTGCTTTTCTGCCGCAACCTTTCTAACAAGCCCATAGTAAAGTGCCTAGGACTATGACATGTTGCTCTTGGCAGAGATCAGAGAGGACTATTGGAAAGTGCCATCTGCTACATTCAATAACTATGTTGAAAAAAACCGCTCGAGGTTGCCAAGTCAAGCACTCCAAAGTTAGAAAATACCAGAACTAATATTGCCCGTGTAACCTTAATTCACAACTAACTACTAACTCTAAGTTCCTCAGTTTCTGGGTGCCTAACATGAGACACATGAGGTTGGATTTGCAAAAATGCTGAGCACTCACAACTACAAGCAAAGCTGAGCAGTGAACACATTAAAATGCTATAAACATTTTAAGTTCTCTGAAAACTCAAGCATTTGGGCTCAGACTCACAAAGGTATTCATGGAAGTCAGAAGCCTAAAAACCTTCCGGTCTTGGTGTCCAGTGGTTAAAGCATAATTTGAAAGGCCTCAGAACCTTCCTAATCTCTTCCCCCCCCCCTCCTGTATTGTTTGGGGCCCCTTCGTGCATGTGTGGGCCTGATTTTTCTAGATTCTGGAATCTGGGCCCCAGAACTCTGGCGTGTCAGATTTGTGGACCGTGGAACTGCATTCTGGGGCATTCCAGCTCACTTTAACCCCTGCACTTTGGGCACCCAAAACTAGTCACCATTTTTCACAAATATGGCCTTAACCACCTCTACTTCAGTTCCCTGCCTGCAGGGATGATAACAGCAGCATCTTTTCTTACAAGGGTGTTAAGCAGATCAATTCATTGATGTTTGTGAAGCACTCAGACACTGTGATCAGAGAACTATAAATATGACTATAAGGAAATGAATTATTGTGCATTCAGCACTGGGTTTGATGGTGTGCAGTAAATGAAGCTTGAGGCCACCCACTGAAGGTGAACAATAGAAAAAAATATTGAATAACTGGCCTTCACTGACTGAGGCAGGGATCCTAAGGACAAATAATATAACAAAATAATTATCATGTAATTAATCATCTAGCACATTTTGGACGCCAGTAGGTTACTAAAGAGAGTCATGCAAGCTCTCAGATAAAAGCCACTGTCATGCTGGTCATCAATAGAATCATAGAATCATAGGGCTCGAAGGGACCTCATGAGGTCTTCTAGCACAAGCTCCTGCTAAAAGCAGGACCTCTCTCACTAAATCATCCCAGCCAGGGTACTGTCTAACTGGACCTTAAATATCTCTGAAGACGGAGACTCTAGGGCCTCCCTAGGCAACCCATTCCAATGCTTCGGCACCCTCCTAGGGAGAAAACTTTTCCTAATATTGCACCTCAACCTTCCCAGCTGCAACTTGAAATCATTGCTCCTTGTTCTGTCCTCTGTTACTGCTAAGAACAGCCCGGCTTCCTCCTCTCTGGAGCACCAGTTCAAGCAGTTGCTATCAAATCCCCCCACAGTCTTCTCTTCTGCAGGCTAAATAAGCCTAGTTCCTTCAGTCTTCCTTTGTAAGTCTTGTGCTCTAGCCCCTTGATCATTTTTGTTGCCCTCTGCTGGACTCTTTCTAATTTGTCCACATCCTTTTTGTAGTGGGGAGCCCAAAACTGGACACAGTATTCCAGACGCAGCCTAACCAGTGCCAAACATAGGGGAATAATCACATCCCTCAATCTGCTGACAATTCCCCTACTGATACAGCCCAATAAGCCATTAGGCTTTCTGGCAACCAGAACACACTGTTGACTAATATCCAGCTTCCCATCTACCAAGTCCTTTTCTACAGTACTGCTGCTTAGCCCATCAGTCCCCAGCTTGTAGCAGTGCATGGGGTTTTTTGGTCCTAAGTGCAGGACTTTGCATTTGTCCTTGTTGAACTGCATGAGATTTCTTTTGGCCCACTGCTCCAATTTGTCTAAGTCTCCCTGAATCCTTTCCGTGCCCTCCAGCATGTCTACTCTCTCCCTCAGCTTCGTGTCATCTGCGAACTTACTGAGTGTGCAATCTATCCCATCATCAAGAGTGAAGATGTTGAACAGAACGAGCCCCGGGACTGACCCCTGGGCAACTCCACTAGTTACTGGTTGTGTTAGACACTGAGCCATTGATTCCTACCCACCGAGCCTGTCAATCTAGCCAGTTTTCTATCCACCTTACAGTCCACTCATCCAACCCATACTTCCTTAACTTTCCGATGAGAATGGTGTGGGAAGCCGTATGAACAGCCTTCCAAAACTTCAAGGTATATCACATCAACAGCTATTCCTGCATTCACAAATCCAGTCATCTCATCACAGAAGGCAATCAGGTTGGTCAGGCATGATTTGCCCTTGGTGAATCGATGCTGACTGCTCCTGATCACTCTGTTTTCCTTCAAGTGTTTCAGGATGGATTCTTTGAGGACCTTCTCCATGATTTATCCAGGGATTGAGGTGAGACTCACTGGTCTGTAGTTGCCCAGGTCCTCCTTTTCCCTTTCTTGAAGATAGGCATTATATTTGGCTTCTTCCAATCCTCCAGGACCTCCCTCATTTGCCACAAGTTTTCAAAGATAAAGGCCAGCGGCTCTGCAATCATATCAGCCAACTCCCTCAGATTCAGTTCATCCGGCCCCAGAGACTTGTGCACATCTAACTGCTTTAAGCAGTCCCTAACCTGACCTTTCATCACCGTGGGCCACTCTCCTTCTTTCCATTCTGCGTTACCCAGTGTAGTAGCCTGTGAGCTGACCCTGCCTGTGAAGACGGAAGTCAAAAAAACATTGTGTACTTCAGCCTCTTCCGCTTCATTCACCATGAGGATACCTGCCCCATTCTGTAAGTGACCTACACCATCCCTGATCTTCTTTGTGTTGCTGACATACTTATAGAACCCCTTCCTGTTGCCCTTCACATCCCTTGCCAGTTTGAACTCCAATAGCCCTTTGGGCTTTTTTATTTTATCCCTGCCGTCCCAAGCAATATCTTTATATGCCTCCCCAGTCATCTGACCAAGCTTCCACTTCCTATAAACTTCCCCTTAATATTCAGCTCATCATAGAGTTCTCTGCTAAGCTATGCTAGGCACCTTCCACATTTGCTGTTCTTTCTGCACATCAATATGGTATTTTCCTGTGCTCTTAGCAGGGCTTATTCAAAATACAGCCAGCTTTGTTGGATGCCTTTCCCCTTCAGATTAGCCTCACAATGCATGTATCGGTGTTGTGTAATAAGTTAGGTTATAAACCCAGAAAATTATGTTCTTAAAGTCCCTGTCTAGGGACTGGACACCAGCAAAAGTGAAAAACAGACTTTCTGTCAGACAAGAAATGTGAATTGATTCATCAGTTTATGTGTAAATTAAGGATTGTATGGCTCACAATGGCCTTCTCTCACACGACTAAACTGGACACTAACAAAGGCTGTAAAACCTTCAAAGAGAGAACTGTAAAAAGAAAATGGAAACAGTGGGGATGGGAGGGAGGGTGGGAGGGAAGGGCGACCCCAATCTTGAGTGTCACATCAAGGTTTGCTCTATTGGAGAGACAAATAAGACACCCTGATATCCTTGAGTAAACTGAATCTGCTCCTTGGAAGAGGGGCCAGTGCCTCAGGCAGGCCTGATTGACAATGCAGCAGAGAACTTAGGAGGGTAACTTGTCAGTGAAGGTGTGTCTCTAGAAAGGATGTTATGATCTTGTTTTGTGGGTAACCTCATGTTTCCAATAGCATTACTCATTCTTCCTTGAATCTCTGGTCATTCCGAGAGTCCTCAGTTGATAATTATCTGGACACTCCACAGAATAACCCAAGGGCTCAGGGGTGGTGTGTGTGGTTTGCTAACATGCAAAGCAAGAGGGAGGTCTGGAAGGCAGTGCTGTAGTGCCTGAGTTTGGTCACTTCAGGGAGCTTATACACAGCACGCAGAACTAAGACTTCCTCATGTTATGGAAAAATGGTGGCAAAGTGCCTCACAAATTGGGGTATGTTCAAGCCCAGGTCAAAGCATGAGAAAACTGAAAAGCAGAAAAAGAGAGAGAGAGACTGTATGTGTGTGTACATGGGGTGGGGGTGGTGGGAATAAAAAAAAACACATGATCATCTAGCCCCTCAGTTCAGGTAAATCAACTGCTACACAACAGATTCAATTTATACTAGCTAAGAACCTAGCATGCACATAGCCAGTCTTTCTCCAATGTAAAATTTTCTCATTCTCATTAAAGCTAGCTGTCTGGGGCTACAATGGTCTTCATCCTTCAGAGCAGCCAAGAACAGGGTTAAGCAGGGGGGACAGAGTAGAAATGCTTTGCAAACCACTGCGTTCTCAGCAATGGGAGGATGGGAAAAGTGGTGAAATACCCACATCCCTTCTGGTTACCCAGAGTGGGAGGGAGGGGAGCAGTTGACAAGACTGCTGCTATACGGTTGCAGTGAGCCACAGAACAAATACTGTGCAACACCCCAGCACTGGTCTGCTGTAACTGCATTGCAATGTGGAATGACTGTCACAATACCTAGGTAGGCCAGCTGAAGGGGAGCAGGCTGCTAGAACAAGCAGGTTGCTGGGAATTCTCCCAAAAAGGCAACAACATTGAGCAGACTGAAGCTGCAGCTTTCCCTGGCTATGTCTACACTACAAAAGCTAAGCTGACTTTGTTAAGTCGACTTAAGTCTACTTAAAGTCGATTTTATCAAGTCAACTTAGTGAGTCCACATTTCTCTTAAGTTGACTTAACAAAGTTGGTTAAGTTGACTTAAGAAAGTGTGCTAATACAAAGTGTTTGCTTAAATTGACTTAGTAAACAGGCATATGTTATTACCTAGGGCTTTTTAAGTTGACTTAGATGGTCACATTGCATTAAGTCGACTTAATAAAGTTGACTTAAATGCCTAGGTCGACTTAGAGAGTGAAAGTTATTAAGTCGACTTAAGGAAGCCCTTAAGTCAACTTAATGACTCCAAATGTGGCCAGGGCTTTGCTTAAGTTGACTTAAGCCTCCGTAAGTCGACGTAAGCCCATAGTGTACATGTACCCATTAGGAACCTATATACCAGGGGTCTCAAACTCAAATTGTCATGAGGGCCGCATGAAGACTAGTACAGGGCCATATGAGGACTAATATATTAGCTCGAGGGCTGCACCACTGAAACCTTTTCATAGAACGATATTGCAAATATTAGTAACAATGGTGTTGTTGTGGGCTGCAGGAAATAGCTTTAGGGGCAGCATGTGGCCCATAATCCACATGTTTGAGACTCCTGCTATATACCTACCTTGGTGTCATCTGCTAAGGCCTTCTGTGGGGGGCCTGGTTGATTGGTGTAGGCCTATAGGATTTGCAGGTAATGACCTCAGCACTCACCAGCTCATAGGGATGACTCATTCCAGTAAGGCTGAGCGATGCCAACTGAAAATAATGCTGTGCAATGGCAGGAGGCAGCTAGTAGGGTGACGATAGTGCTACAAGCAATTTGTGGCCCACTGATTGGAGGGAGGAGAAGTGGCTGAGTAATGCTTCTCTAGATGTAACTTTTTAAAAGAGTGCAGTCATTAGCCTTCTGCAACTCTCCCGTCTAACTAATCAGACCACAAGGAGATGCATGCTGCCAAGACCTGTTCCTGCTGGATTGGACCTGCCCACTGTACTGAGTCATAGCTGTGCACCAACAAGTATTGTAATGAGATCTGGAGTTGAGATGAGCCCTTCCCAATGCTTGGTTTGCTCTCAGTGTGACTGATGCAGCCACAGTGAGTTTCTAATACTGCATATTAGGGCCTGACTCGCTACACTACTTCGGAAGCATATGGACAAAAATACTCCTCCTACTGACGGAATGCCCCATTATGCCGGCATCATAAAACCACCTCAACAAGAGGTGTAAGGTGTATGTCGGCTTAGTTAGGGCAATGCAGTGTCATCATAAACACTGCATCCCTCACACTAGCTGTGGGGTTGTCATTCTTGTCATTTCCACTACACTGCTGGAGCCTGGTGGGCTGAGAAGCCTGGAACCTCCTCCTGGCTGAGAGAGGGGCAAGAAGCCCTGATGGCTGGTCTCTACTCTTGGTAAAAAGCCCAAGGGGGAGAGAGAAGCCAGTGCAGCTGGACACCACTTCTTAGCTCCCAACACTTCCTCTCATAGGTTGATGGAAGCGCAGACATCAGCCACCACAGTAATTACCATGTTAGGTTGACTTATTTTTCTAGTGCAAACAAGACCTTAGAAATTTAAGCTATTCATCTTTTCACAATGATCAATGCACATCTGAATTTTTTGACTTGAACTGAGGGGGTGTCTCCATTTTACTGGGTTACACCAATTAAATTCAGCCCATACCTTACCTCACTTTGTCTCTTCCACGTCTCTCAGATGCTGTGGTGACAGAGCTAAATGCTTAGCAAGGGCTCAAAGGTTGCCTTGTCCCAAAGCCTATCACTAATAAATGGTTTAAACAGACCAAGAACATCCTTTTCTGCACAGAAAGGGTTTACACTGGAGTCTTTGTGCAAGAAAATGTTCCAGTGACTGCACAAGGGAGTTTAGTTATTAAACCTTGATTGTCAGGGTGGGATGGATGTTGGTAATATTGCTTTGACAGAGCAGATCTTAAGATGCTACAACTTAAAATAATGCCTAAAGTTAACCTAAAATTCTTAAACAATCATACATTTAAGTGGTCTGAGGCTTGCCACATAAGTTAGTCCAAGGTTTCCCGCTACCATGCAGGTAGTCAGTTACGAGAATGTCTTCACTGAAAGTACAATTTATGCAGATGGTCTACCGCTGGGCTCACACGTTGGTTCTAGGAACTGCAATATAGAGGTTTGGGCTGGGGCTTGAATGCTGAAGCCTGGAGAGCAGAGTGAACTGCAGAGCCCAAGTGCTAGCTTGACCCCAAATGTCCTGTTCGTATCACCACAGTGTGAGCCAGAGTGCATTGACCTGCATTCTGAGACAGACTGCTGTGGGTTTTAAAAGGCAGGGTAGACTTACTTTAACTAGTCGGAGGATCAATAGAGATTCATTTGATAGTAAAGTGCCAAATTACAGACTACGGGGCAGCGTGGGCTGAAAAGAGCCCTGGACTGGGACTCAAGAAACCTTGTTTCTGTTCTCAGTTCTGCCACTGGAAAAACACAAATGCAAACTTGTTACCATTTCACTTCAGTACAAATCTGTACAATCCTCAGATCACTCAACTGCACAGTTCACCTCTTTAACATCCCTACTGGCTTCTTCCTCTGGCTTTGTTTACATGCTCTTTGTTTCATAAGCCTCTAACGTGCCCACTTCCAATCCATCTTTTCAGTTAGAGGTACGAAACACGGTGACTTGTCATACCAGGTTACACAGACCCAAACTGATGAGTAGTAGTGGTGTTTCCAGTAATTGGGAGGGAGCATGGCTAGGGAATTGCTTCCACTGAGAATTTTGACGTGATCTGCTATACACGTGGAGGAAATCTAGTCCTGATTTGCAAGCTAAGGACCAGACTCCCATTCTCTAGAATGAGTGTTTTAGACCCTCAGCTGATGGAAAAGGAAATAGCTCCCTTCACTGCAACAGCAACACCAATTTATATCAGCTGAGGATTCAGCTTAGTGATATTCACGTCAGCCATCTGAGAACTGTCTTGATACTGTTGTCAGTTCCTATGTAAATTCATGTCTATGGTTTGCACATGCACCCAGCAGTTACCTGATATGAGTGCTGCAGTCATTTGCACATGCAGATTTTTCTGGGGAGGGCTTGTGCCTACCCACACCTGTAGTTTTGCAGTCACTCTGCAAAATCAGTGGGTGTAGCTTTAGAGGTGGGGTTGAAGTATCTTTGAAAACTTGGCTGTTCTAGCACCCATAGCTCTCCATGAAAAGCCTTAATAGCACTGAAAAAGCAGCTGTGGAATATGAGCATTATTTCCATCTTCAAGTTCTGATCTCTTTCCCTGCCGCAGGCGGTCTCTGTTTCAAAGAGCTGTGGGTTGTCCGTCTTGGGCTTATTTCTCACCCTTGTGGTGCTGTCCTCTGTAAAGTGACCTCCTTTGAAGTACTATGAAAAGAGACCTTGTAGAAATCTGCTTCATCATCAGTAAACAAAAGAGGAAGGAAATAGTTTGCAAGTGAAATAACAAGAGTCCCCATGGCTATGTACACATGCCACAGGTGAAACAGCTTGATCTTGTCTTTGAGCCAGCCACTGAACCTCCAGCAGAAATACTGAATTGGAACCTCCCATTAAACACAGCAGTGAAATCTCTCTCTAACCGTCATGCTCCATTTGCAATTTAAGTATTTATCCACAGCACTGGGTGAGAGAGGGAAGGATACATGGGAGGAGGGAGACCCAATGTATGTCCACACAGCAAGCAGCTGCCTAAAGCACAGTCTCAGCATAGGACTACCGACTTGGGGTTGCAGGGCTCATGCTACAGGTCCATGCTAAAAATAGCAGAGTAGACATTTGGGTTATAGCTTTAAAGACCATCTTTCTCCCTAACTGTCAGAGCCTGAGACTGATGTCTACTTAGCGTTTTCTTTTCTTTTCTTTTCATCACAGCAGAAGTCCTGCAAGCTCAAGGCTGTAGCCCTGGGCTCTGGGGCTCAGTGCCACTTGCTATATAAAGGCACACACAGAGTCCACTCTCTCTGCCATGATGTATCTGCAGAGGAACAACTTCAACAGGAGAGAGACCAAGACCAAGGGAGCCCTACATCAGAATATCCCATACCTCAGTAGTTAGAGCACTTTCCTGGGGTGGGGATCGGGGTGTGTGTGTGGGGGGGGGGGGGGGAGGAACGACCCTTGTTCCGATACTTGCTTCCCCCACTGAAAGAGAGGAAATAAATTGAACCTAGTTCTCCCACATCCCAGGGAAGTGCTCTGAGTCCTTGGCAAAAAATACAGTTAGGGCACTACCACCGCCACTCCTTCTGCCTCCTGTGGCCATTAGGTGTGAAGCAAGGCAAGCCCCTAAATGCATTCTCCCAAGACATACTTTTGGTGTGTAAGATGCCTGATTCCAGGAGATGGTTTCCCATTCAGGGATGACTTTGCTGACATAGGCGTCTAAGTCCGGGCTGCAGGGAAGGACCTATCTCTGGACAGGGCTCAGGATACAACCTTCTTGTTGGCATCTGCTATAGGCTAGATTGCACAGCGCCCCAACCAGTGTGCTGGCTTCTTGTGGATGACATTCTTAGGGGCCTATCCTCTCCCTGTTCATTGTATAGAGAGTCTAGGGACCTACCTCAGCTTTGGGACTCACAGGGTTGGTCCTGTGATTCCCCAGACATCTGATAGTTAGGTCCTGTGACTCTCAGTGTTGCAATACGTAAGTCTGTTTGTGGATCCCACTCACAGCATTTAGAGAAAAAGGATCTTAAAACACCATGGTCTAGGTATATGTCTATCTTTCCTAAAAATTCACTATCCTGATGGTAACCAAGGCAGGCCTAGCTTCTTCAGACACTTTGATGGCTGCTTGCACCTTAGTCGGTTCCTCCAAACAAATTCTTTTAATTAAACTAAACCATTATATCCATACAGTAGACATCCCAACAATCAGTCACATACTATATACAGTAAATACAGAATAGCTCCAGTTCTGTCAGGAGACTAAGGGAAGAACTGTGCAATCACAGATTTCATCTATTTGCACTCTTATGAAGATCATCAGGTACCATGTAATACATAAAGCACTGAGTATCCAATGGATGTACATGCAAATCATTCACAAACCAGGTCAGCAGTCACAGGACAAAGAAAAGACTAAGTGTAGCTTTGGAAAGAGCCTCATCCTTCAGTTTCAGAGCCTATACAGAACGCTTGGAGTGAGGGAAGGAGGGCAAAGCCTATTTATTTATTGGTCAGTTGGTCACAATTTTCTGTCACAATCACTTTCAGATTTGAACCCACTATACTGTTTGTGAGACTGAGAGATGCATATAAAGACGTGTGCTGAGGAGTGGGAGAGGGAGACAAAGAAGGGAACAAATACCAAGTACCAAACAGCTAACCACACAGCATCTTGCCTAAAAGAATATGTTATGTTCTGCAAACTCCAGGTTATCATTCACATTTTTTTGTTGGCTTAAATTCTTCAGATCAAGGAAATAGAAGAACTTTGTGTTTGTTGTCTTAAAGCCTCTTTCATCAGGTAGATTTTCTACAGGCAGGCTTACCTGGCTGCAGTTAAAATCACAGTCCTTTAATCATCTGTTTGTTGCACAGAAGAGAAAGCTAGAGGGACAGATTTAAAGTATTCATAATGCAGATGCTTCCTCCCAGAGACAGTCTCTTGAATAATCCAGTAATAACTTGCAGCCTTCTGAAACTCTGCACCAGGTAGTACAGTTTGTTTGCCAAGAAGAGATCAATTTAATCAAGGGACCAGTTGTCTGATATCTTACTGAGCCTTGGGGTAAAAATATATTTCCTTCTGTCCCATCCTAGGTTGTGGCTTTTCCCCCTTCCTTTTGTTTTAAAAGAACTGTCTGGAATTTTTTTCCCCTCTAGTTTTAAATAACACTGGGGGCTTAGCTTTCAGTTACTTGCCAGCAACTCCAGGTGTTTCATTTGCCTAATTCTCATGCAGCATATTCAGAGCAAATACTATGCTACATGTCTTCCAGCATCATGCACTAGACTTTCTCCAAAGACTGATGTTTATCACTCCGTAGAAATCTGGCACCTAATAGCTTTCCAATCAAACTAGCTTCAACCAACTGTACAATGTAAAATGGCCCTCTGGAGAGAGGGTGGGATGATGTACACATTTACACAAAACTTCTTATAGAAGCCAGGTCAACACTACAAACGTGTTGACACAGCTGTGTGGGCCAGGTGTACAACTTGTACAACTAGTGATAGAACAGTTCTGCTAGCAAAAGCTCCTGCTATAGCTGTATTTGTATATCTGCAAAAAACGTGCTGTTATTAGTAAAGCTTAATTTGCTCACTGGGGAGTGGGGGAGAAAGGTTGGAAAAAGCAGGGTTGCTGGTACAAGCTTCATCTACACTAGCAGCACTTTGCTGGGATAGCAATAGCAAAGCTCTGCTAGTGCAGATGTGGGCTCAATAAATGTACTTTGAAAGAGGATTTGTTTACATTTTTTTTTTAATGCTGAGACTATTCTGAAATCAGAACCATTTTACATACTCCTGGCTTAGAAAGGCTGTGTGCTCCTAAAGGCACCAGAGCCCTTGACTAAATACACTCCAGTGATCAGCGTTCTGTACAAGCTGTAACATGTTACAGCTCTTGGGAGTCTCCCTTACAAGGCAGCTACTTGCAAAGCTCTTGACCTCATTTCCTTATCTTCTATCAAAAGTTCCCTTTTGGATTTATATTGGCATAACCACAAGTAATTACGCATCATCATGAAATAACAACTACCAGTATTACAAGAGGCCCCTGGCTTTCTTTCATTAAATTACCTGCCCTGCTTTCACTTAATTACCAGACCTAAGCAATTCCAGCTATGGGCATATCCATTTTCTGAGGGGCTGCTTCACTTCCAGTCAATTAAATCCTTTGTTTTTGTTGCCTTTAAGGCACTGCATTCCAAAACCCTTTTCTCAGTCTCTGATCCTATTTCAATCTTTCTTTTACCCAACCTCAATTTTTTCCCCTTCTCCCCCATTACTTAGCTTTATTGTAAAACCGCACAGCACTTTCCAAAAATCTGTGCTATTACACACTGTTTGTTACCTAAGTGGGAACAGATGTATCTGAAAATAAGTTCTGAGCAGTAAGAGATTAAAAAAAAAATCAAAAAATGTTAAAACAACCAAACTTCTTTTGCTGTTAGAACCATGATCCAAAACCCAGTGAAGCCAGCGGCAAGACTTCTTCACTAGAAGATTGAGCAGGTAAAATGGGGGGGGGGGGGTAGGTAATTTGATGGCAGTTTAATTTACTTGTTGAGCCAATTAACAATGCACAAGGTTCACACCAAAGAGGTCTCTCTGATGGGGGTTGCTCTATCAGGCACGGAACGTTTCATTTTGATAAGATAGCAAGTACTGGACTGGGGTCGATTCCCTCAATAAGTTGGAGAGGACTCCTTTTTAAAATAAGTTCTAGTTTGTTAGCATTTTAAAACTTGGAATGAAGATGCTCTGGAGCCCATGGGCTATGCAAGAAGAAAAGAGGCCCAATAAACAGCTGTTTAAAGTACCATTGTATCGCGAGCTAGCTGAATTTGAAAATATGGCCTGAAGTGTGCCTTCCTCATAAAGCCAGTAAATCAATGCTTCACACTATAGCATATCATTGACAACAATGCTGGCATGAGACTTGTAGACCCTAGCCACATGGCGTGTGACCAGCTCTGTTTGTGTAACACTCATCTGACCCATTTACACCAAATATGCTTTGCGTTCACATGACCACCTTTCTGCAGGGCTTAACTGTGCTTGTCTAACTAATTGATATCAGTGCATTTTGGGAAAATCGTGGCAGGGATCCCTCAATGCCTCCACATAAGAGACAGTGCCAAGAGGACATGCACACAGAGCAGGAGCCATGCACTCTGGGAGAGAGAAAGGGAAGGAAGGAAGCGTAGGTCAAACTGGTTATATGGGCTCATGTGGCGTGGGAGGGAATTCCCTTCTATACTGCAAAAAGCATGCCAAAGCCATTACAAGATGACAGCCATGTGCCAGACAATGGTGACTAACCATGTGGGACACAGTCTATGGTCAGAGCTGATTGTGTCACCCAGTGGATACAAACAGTATTAAAACTTGAAAGCTGCATACAAAGTTTTGTTCATTAGTCGAAGAAATAGGAGTGATCTGGAAGGGTAAAGTGAGTCAGACTACCACAGGTGAGGCTGCAATTATGTTGTGCAAGATGTGTGTCTGGGGAGCCTGGACTCATGGGGTTGAAGGGATGTGCTGCTCTTGCACAGACGGGACCCTGACATTACAGAGGCTCCCCGTGCACCATGCAGCGCTGAAGGTATGGCCATCTTCCCAGCAAGTGTTTATATCTGCAGAACTGAATTGGTGCTAGGACAGCCCTCCCGTTGCCACAGGAGGACTACGCAACTCAAGCAGGCTCCAAGGCTGTGCTTCTGCTCCACCATCTTGGAAGAGTATTCTGTTTCCCCATAGGCTGGGCATTGTATCCCTGCAATTGGCCCTATGGACATGACTACACAGCATTTAGTCTCAGAGGTAGGGTCTACACGCTTGGGCTCACACTAAAAGAACTGTGCAGAGACACAGGCTCAGACTCTGAAGACTGAGGATTCACAGCCCAAGCTCCAGCCTGACCCATTATTTCAGAGTGCCATCTACCCAGTTATTTTTATAGCATTAGCCCAAGCCAGTGCCAGTCCTACCATAGAGGCGACCTAGGCAGTTGCCTAGGGCACTTGAATGGTAGGGGGTGGCCAGGGCCATTCGTGGTGGGGAGTGAGCAGGGTGATTGCCCCTGGGCCTGCGGCTCTGCCGGCCCTGCGCTGTCCTGCCATGAGCAGGGCAGCGCAGGGCCTGCACTGCTGACCCCCCATGGTCACGCTGTCTCCTCCCCCCCATCTATGACACGGAGCCGAAGGCAGCGGGAAAGAGGGGGACTGGGAGTGCAGTGCCGGCCTCTGCTCTGGGCTGGCTCACCCCACCCCCAGGGTGGGGAACAGCTGGCCCAGGGGCAGAGCAGACCAGCCCAGAGACCGGGCTCTGCTCTCCTGCCACTCCCCTGGGCCAGCTGTTCTGCACTGGGGGCAGGGAGGGCTGGCTCAGAGGCAGGGTGGGAGAGCAGAGCCCAGCCCCTGGGCCAGCCCACTCCACCCCCTACTCACCGCAGGGGTGGGGGCCCACAGAGGCTGATTGCCTCAGGCCCTGTACTCTGTAGAGGTGGCCCGCATGGCCTGGGGCCACCCTGGGGGGGTACATCAAAATCACAGGCACCTAGGGTGCCAAAAACCGTGGGCCGGTCCTGGCAGCCTGCATCTGTAGCAGGGGTGTTGCTGGTGCTGGGCACCCGGGGCACGTGCCCTGAATCTCAGTGCCAGTGCCCCGGCTCTGGCAGACCCCCGGTCTCAAGCCCGATCGGGCTGGATATCCGCAGCCCAACCGCCCACGGCCGTGGCAGCCCCGTCCCCAGCTGGGGATCTGGGTCCCAGACACCTGCGGCTGCCAGGGGGCATGGCCTGCAGCCAGGAGTGGTGCCTGTGAGCTGGGGGCAGGGCCTGGGGCCATGCCCCAGATCCCTCCCCGGGGCAGTGACACCCCTGATCTGTAGGCCTGGGCTCTGAAACTTGCTGTGGCAGGTTTCAAATGCCAGCCTAGGCATGTGCTACGTGGCCATGCTGCAATTCAGTGGCACTAAATCCAACTTGGATCTTTGAATCTCTTCTTTGAAGCAGCACTCAGAGAGGATCTCATTCATACTAACTACTCTGCTTGCCACTAACTGCTCAGAAACATTCATTTCTTCTTCGAGCACTGCTCACATCAATTCTAATGCAGGTGAGTACATACCACAGTGCATGGTCATCACACAGCATTTTGCCCTAGTCTGTCCCTATAGGGTCAGTCACCAATGCCCCCTCGGTTCCGCGCTCTGGCCGTGGTATATAGGTGGCGCTGCCCCTGCTGCCCCTTCAGTTCCTTCTTTCTGCCTGAGTGGTGGTCTTGAAACTTCTTTGCCCTTGTGATTCTGCAAGCACCTGTTTTCCCTGTTTTAGTCTTGAGAGAATTAGTTCATCAATAGTTCGCAGTCAGTTTGAAGGTCTTCAGGGCATCTCAAGCTTCAGACTGAGCATCTTGGACCTCATGCAGTGCCTGGCGCCAGCTGCTGACCATGCGGGTCTTCAAGCCATGAGCCTTTTGTGGGAAGGTCTTGCCGGTCAGCAACCACCATGACTAATGCCTTAAAAGTCTGGGCGAGCCCCACAGGGCTGACAAATGCCACATCTGTCAGTCCTTCAAGCCCAGGACTCAGAAGGAAAGGGAGAGTATCACGCCCCTGCAGAGAAGTGTGGGTATTTTTTAATCACCCGTCACCAGGCTCCCTTGTGGTGGATGCGGTGAACCAGAAAGAGACAGAGCCAACCAGCATCCATGCCAAAGAATAAAGAGGCAAAGAAAATGCACCCGTTTGGTCATAAGATTTATATGACCATGGCTTTACAACTTTGCATGTGAACCAGCAGACCCTTATAGGGAGATACAGTTTTAACATATGGAACTCACTGTGCAGGTTCAAGGACCTCATTGCTTCAAACCATGCCATGGATTTAGATAGTCCTGGAGGAGGGCATGGTTGTGGCACGTGCAATGCTCCTGGCGTCCTGGGATGCAATGGACATGGCCAGTAGAGGGGTCACTTTGGCAGCAGCAATGAGGAGAGCAGCTTGGCTGCAGGGGTCAGGTCTATAACCCAGATGCAGCAGGTGATTCATTAGATCATTGGCAAATTAAGGAAGTATGGGTTAGATGCATGGACTGTAAGGTGGATAGAAAACTGGCTAGAACAACGGTTTCAGCGCGTAGGAATCAATGGCTCCATGTCAAGTTGGCAGGCAGTAACAAGTGGTGTGCCCCAGGGGTCGGTCCTGGGGCCAGTTCTGTTCAATGTTTTCATTAATGATCTGGATGATGGGATAGATTGCACACTTAGTAAGTTTGCAGATGATACCAAACTGGGGGGAACGGTAGACACCCTAGAGGGCAGAGACAGGATTCAGGGAGACCTAGACAAACTGGAGCAGTGGGCCAAGAGGAATCTCATGAGGTTCAACAAGGATAAGTGTAAAATCCTGCACTTGGGACGAAAAAACCCCATGTACTGCTACAGGCTGGGGAGTGATCAGCTAAATAGCAGCACTGGAGAAAAGGACCTGGGAGTCACGGTGGATGGGAAGCTGGATATGAGTCAGCAGTGTGCTCTTGCTGCCAAAAAGGCCAATGGCATACTGGGCTGCATCAGAAGAAGTGTTGCCAGCAGATCGAGGGATGTGATCATTCCCCTCTATTCTGCACTAGTGAGGCCACATCTGGAATACTGTGTCCAGTTTTGGGCTCCCCACTACAAAAAGGACATGGACAAATTAGAGAGAGTCCAGAGGAGGGCAACCAAAATGATCAAAGGGCTGGAGCACAAGCCCTATGAAGAAAGACTGAAGGAACTAGGCTTATTTAGCCTGCAGAAGAGAAGACTGAGGGGGGATTTGATAGCAACCTTCAACTACTTGAAGGGTTGCTCCAAGGAGGAGGGAGCTCGACTGTTCTCGGTAGTAACAGAGGGCAGAACGAGAAGCAATGGCTTCAAGTTACAGCTGGGGCGGTCCAGGCTGGATATTAGGAAAAACTTCCTTACTAGGCGAGTGGTGAAGCATTGGAATAAGCTGCCTAGGGAGGTGGTGGAATCTCCATCTCTGGAGGTGTTCAAGTCCCAGCTGGACAAAACCCTGAGTGGGATGATCTAATGGGAGTGGTCCTGCTTTTTTTGGCAGGGGGTTGGACTAGATGACCTCGTGGGGTCCCTTCCAACTCTATGATTCTATGATTCAGGACCCCCCTTCTGAAGGCCCTGCTCTATTCACGGCATCCACAGACAGTAAACACCATGGGATGAAGGACTCCCACACCACCCTATGATCACTGGTACACACCCCAGGCCTCCTGGAGCCCCTTTCATCCACAGGGCCCGCAGCAGCAGCAACTCCAGCAGCAGGGCCATGAACAGCGCTCCTTCCAACAGCAGCGCTCCTACAGAAACCAACATGGGGACAGAAGTAGAGGCAATAGGGGAAACAGAGGCTAGGGCTCTCAACAGTCCTCCCATCATGGCTCCAACCACTGTGTCTCCAACCAATGGCACAGATTCTGATGGGTCACCTGAGGGCCTCAGACCTAACCCAGGTCCTTGCCCCAGTTCATTGTTCCAGGACCACCTCTCCTACTTTCAACACCAGTGGGCTGAGATCACCTCAGACCACTGGATATTAGATACAATCTTGCATGGCTATGCCCTCCAGTTCAGGTCCGGGCCCCCAGTGGAAAAACTGCCCCCTCACCACGTCTCCAGGGACCCCCCTCACGAGCACCTACTGGCTCAGGAAGGTCTCGCTGTGTCGAACCTAGGAGCAATAGAGCACATCCCTTGCAAGGAGAGGGGCAGAGGCTTCTACTCCAGATAATTCCTGATCCCAAAAGGAAAAGGGGGCCTGAGACCCATCCTGGACTTGTGCTACCTAAATACGTTTCTAAGAAAAATAAAGTTTCATATGGTTTCTCTAGCTCACATAATCCCATCATTAGACGTGAGTGACTGGTCTGTGGTCCTCAATCTGAAAGATGCATACTTTCACATCATGATCAGACCTGTACACAGAAAGTACCTGCAGTTCATAATAGGGAATGACCATTACCAGTTTGCTGCCCTACCCTTTGGACTCTCCTTGGCTCCAAGGGTTTTCACAAAGTGCATGGCAGCAGTAGTGGCTCATCAAAGGAGGAGGAGTCCAGATCCTTCCGTACTTAGATGACTGGTTCATCAGGGCAGGAGCGTTGCTGCCCCCAAAAAAGGGTCAGGGCCTGAGCCCCACCCCTTGCCCTGCCCTGCCCCAGGGTCCAATCTGGCCCCAGCCACTGCCAGCAAGCAGCAGGTGGCCCAGAGCAGGATCCGGCTCCTGCCGCTGCACTGCCAGCCAGGTGTGGCAGGCAGCCCCAGCCCGGATCTGGCTTCTGCCACTGCCAGCCAGCAGCAGGTGGCTAGAGCCAGATCCAGGTCAGGTCCAAGGCAATGCAGGGCACGAACCCTGTGGGCCCAGAGGCAGTGATGCCCATGCCTTAAGGGCACGCCCAAGGAACAGGTTTGACACAGTGTCCATGCCACCCAAAGGCTGTGTGACAGGCTGGACCCCCTCCTGAACCTAGAAAAATCAAGTTGGAGCCGACCCAAGAGATAGAATTCATTGAGTCAAACGGGGGTTCAAAGCAGGCCAGGGCCTCCCTCCTGCTCTCCAGGTTTCAGTCAATGTCTACTATCATTTCAGACCTATGCAGTTCTCCCAAGACCAGAGCGAGGCTGTGCCTCTAGTTGCTGGGCACATTTTGCCCTTCACTAACATCATACAGATGGCACGCCTCTGCATGAGACCCCTACAGTCCTGGCTGGCATGAGGCTACCAGCCACATAGCCATCCCTTAGGTTGAGTGGTCACTGTTCCCAGGGAGGTCCTAGGGGCACTCATGCTCTGGCAGAGACCAGATTTTGCTCTGAAGGGGGTCTCCTTTGAGGTGCAGAACCCCTCTGTGACCCTGATGATGGATGCCTGAGATCTGGGGTGGGGGGCACACATCAGTGACAGCCTCAGCACCCAGGGGAAGTGGGTGGCAGATGAAATTCCCCTCCACATAAACGTAAATGAGCTAAGGGCAATCCACCTGGCCTGCAAGATCTTCCTTCCAGGGGAAGGATAATACAGGTCCTCATGGGCAACATGGTGGCGATCTTCTACCTCAGCCACCAGGAGGGAGCGTGATTGCCTGTCCCATACAGGGAGGCAGTCTGGCTCTGGGAGCTGGCCTTAGAGAATGACTTCTAGCTGGTGGCAACTCACCTACCAGGAGCAAGGAACGAACATGCAGACAGGATCAGCAGACACTTCCTGCCACAACATGAGCAGCCCCTACACCCAGAAATGGTGGCACCTGTTTTCCGGGAGTGCAGTTACCCAAGATAGACCTATTTGCGAGCAGCGTGAACCGCAAATGTGAACTATACTGTTCCCTCAGGGGCAGGGAGAAGGGCTCCCTACTGGATGCATTCTGAGTCATCTGGGGTGAGGTAGAGGGGCTTCTCTACGTCTTCCCTCCTTCAGTTTCCCTGATCCACAGGGTCCTATTAAAGATCAAGAAGGACAAGGCAAGGGTAGTCATCATAGCCCTAGCTTGGCCCTGCCAACTCTGGTTCAGCATGCTCGTCAACCTTTCGGTAACACCTCCCAAAACTCTTTCAACCAGGGGAGATCTTCTGACCCAGGACAAGAGTGCTTCCCGTACACAGACATTGAGTCCCTATATCTGACAGCCTGGAATCTCCATGGTTGAGCTCAGCTGAGACAGCATGCTCCCGGGAGGTCCAACGGATCCTGGCTGGTTGCAGAAGACCATCAACACAAGAAACTTACAGAGCTAAGTAGAAATAATGAGTCTCATGGGCAGTGTCCCCCTAGAGAGTGCACCTATCCAGAGCATCCTGAACTACCTCCTCCTCATCCTGAAAAGGGAGGAGCTGGCACTAGCCTCCCTCAGAGTCCACATGGTGGCAATCTCTGCCTTCCATGGCTTCTTCCAGGGAATCACACTCTTCTCACACACCACGACCTCGAGATTCCTTAAGGGAAGAAAGAGACTCTACCCCCAGATCCACAATCCAGTCCTACAATGGGACCTAAACCTGATGCTCAATGGGCTAACAAACTCTTCCTTTGAACCTACTGACTCTTGCTCCCTACTAGTCTTGTCCTGGAAAGCCGCATTTCTAGTGTCTATCACTTCAGCTAGGAGGGTATCTAAACTCAAAGCTCTATTCTCAGAACTACCATACGCGATGTTTCACAGGGACACTGTCCAACTTAGACCACACTCAGCATTTCTGCCAAAGGTGGTCTCCTCTTTCCACATCAACCGGAACATCTTTGTTTCAGTGTTCTTCCCTGAGCTTCATATAATGGAGAACCAAAGGAGATGGCACACCTTAAATGTCAGGAGGGCCCTTGCCACCTACACAGAAAGGACTAAGCAATTCTGGAAGTTGACCCAGATCTTTGTTGCGGTCGACGAATGTATGAGAGGGCAAGCAGTGACGTCACACTCCAACTCATTATGGATAATGAGCTGCATCAAGGACAGTTATCACCACATTAAGGTATTCCTACTGGGTGTGATTAAGGCACACTAAACCAGAGCACAGGCTTCCTCGATGGCTTTCCTGGCACAGTACCCATGCAGGAGATCTGCAGAGCAGCCACCTGGTCTTCAGTGCATACCTTCATCTCACATTATGCCATCATCCAACAATCAAGGGAGGATGTGGCCTTTGTCAGAGCAATTCTGCAGGTGGGGAAATTACAACCCCACTCACCATCCTACAAACGGTTTTAAGTTACCCACATTAGAATGGATGTGAGCAGTGCTCAAAGAAGGATAGAAGGTTACTTACCTGTATATGTCCTTCTTCAAGATGAGCTGCTCATGTACATTCCATACCCTCCCTCCATCCCCGCTTTTTGGAGTTAGAGGAAAGAAGGGACTGAAGGGGGAGGGCAAGGTCAGCACCACCTGTATACCACAGCCTGAGCGTCGGACTGGGGGGACATTGGTGACTGACCATACAGGGACAGGCTAGGGTAAACAGCTTTCTAATGACTGTACGCTGTGTCACACACAAACCTGCATTAGAACGTACGTGAGCAGCCCATCTCAAAAAAGGACATTTACAGGTATGTAGCCCTCTGTTTCACTGCTTAAACAATATACGTACACAGAGCGATACACCATCAGAGGAGTGAAGTTCTGGAATAGGCTTCTGAGGGGCGTACTGGAGGCAAAAACCCTAGCTGTCTTCAAAACTGAGCTGGATAAATTTGTTGAGGGGAGGGTATGATGGGGCAGTCTAATCTGGTAATTAATTGATCTTTGACTACTAATGGTAAATATGCCACTGACATGTAATGAGATGTTAGATGGGGTGGGTTCTGAGTTGGTGCAGAGAATTCTTTTTTGGATGTCTGACTGGTGAGTCTTTCCCACATGCGCAGCGATTACTTTATCTACATATTTGGGGTTAGGAGGGGATTTTCCACCAGGGCAGACTGGCAGAAGCCCTGGGGGGGTTTTCATTTTTCCCTCTGGTGTGGTGGTTTCTCTGTACCTGTTTAAACCATGATTTGAGGATTTCAGTGACTCAGTCATAGGTTAGGTGTCTGTTGCAGGAGTGGGCAGGAAGTTCTGTGGCCTGCATTGTATAGTAGGTCAGACTAAGATCATATTGGTCCCTTCTGACCTTAAAAATCTATGTATTACCTACCAGCCGGTCAGACTCGTACTTGTCTAGATGAAGTGGGAATTATGCCTCCCAGCTCTAATGCAGATATACTCTGAGAGGCTCGGCATTGGTTTTTTAGAGGTAGCTAGTAGGAAAAACATTTTCTATCAAATATCCTCCCCCAGGACTGATGCAAGGCTATTTTAAATCTTCTTTCTAAATGCTTTAGGTCAGTGCTTGAACCAGATGAATGATCCCAAAGGTGGTATTTATTTACGTCCCCTTTTCTCACTTGCAGTAGGCTAAAAATAAAAGGGGAAATGGTTTGGGGGGGCAACTAGCTTAAACAGTTGGAGTTTTGTATGGCCAAGGGAGGGGAAGGAAAAGGACTCTATCCATTTTTGAAGGGATGGAGAGCAATAACCATCACACTCTGCGGAGATTGGAGTAGGGGTGGAACCATTACTTTTTATATGGGGAAAAAGAGATCAGTATTGCCAACTGCAAGGATTCAGAAATTATGGGACAAACCTCCAAAGTCATGAGATTTGCTTAAAAGCCATGAGTGTAATATATATTTTGGATCCTTTTCATTTGCCTTCCAGTTTTTGAGCCATAAAGGATCATGTTTTGAAGCTTTTCACTGCTACCAGGAAAGCTAGAAACTACTTAAAAAGAAACCAACACACCCTGAGAGGCTCATGCAATCACATGACTCCAGGAGCTTGGGCTTTAAGAATAGCCTCAGTTATCAGGAGGTTCACACTGAAATTGCAAAAACTGGTAATGCTGAATCTGGTTGCATTTTTGGAGCTGGGTGGGTGGATAAGTATCATACTTTCATTTGCTTCCCTCCCCACCAGTCTTTTCCCCTCTCTTGCCCCTGCATGTGTGGAGTGTGTGCTAAGAATATAGGCAAACAACAAATGCTGTTCTCCTCCTAGCAGACCAGCTGCTTTATTGTTTCTGAAACACAATGGGTGTGTGTGTGTGTGTGTTTGGCCTTCCTTGTAACTAAGCCATTCTGCTTTGAATATACACAGAGAGATTTAAAGTAAACAGCATACTACTTGATCTTCTCCCCATTCATTTCTGTCATGTCACTAGCTACCTCCCTATCCTATCCCTTGAAAGTGAAAAAGTACAGGTCCATAGATCTCACCTCTAGATAAGAGGGAGTCTTCTGCACCACCTTTAATCTGAAGAATTCCTCAAAGCGTGTTGGACAGACATAACAAGAGCAAAATAAGGAAATGAGAAATCAGATTTGTAGTTGAGGATCAAACCACTGTGGTGGTTCATTGAAAAGTACATTAAACTCCTTATGAACAAGACTCCAATTTATTCAATGAAGTGGGTAGTCCATTCAGCAGTTATTCATCACTCAGCATTCATCCATTTAGAGAGGTGGAATTCACATGTACCTTAACCCCATGCACCTGCCTTGCGTATCAACCAATATTATACTACAGAAACAAATATATCTCAACTGCCAATCTTAAGAAAGGTTTAGGTACGCAAACAAAAGGGCTCTGCTGGCCAGACAGCACACCTGCAATAAACACAATAGAAGGGAATTGAAAATTAGCTGATTAGGGTCACTGTCTACATCAGATACCTTTGGGCTGTTTTACTTAAGGACCTGATATGAACAGAGAATACAATTCTTGCTGAGTATCAGCCCATTTAAGATCAGATACTCAGGTGATGGAATTATACAGATTTACATCAGCTGAGGATTTGGCCCTGCTTACCTAACGTAGTTCCTATGACAGAAGAGGATCTTAATTTGTGAAAGTGAGCTACAAAGTAAAAAAATGAAACTTGAGTTGTTCCCAGATCTCTGAACAGCATTCTCTTACTAATCAGGCTGGGGGTGGGGGGGGGGTGGCAAAGCACAGGAATAAGTTTTAACATCATTTTCCTGCTTCCCTAGGGAAATTTCTTGATGTTTTTGCCTCACTGCCAATATCCGACAATGGGACATCACAAAGATCTGAAGTTTTTCTGCAACCCACAGACCCTATGGTATTTGTGATGTCGCAGAGTGATATATTCTAGGATACATGCAGTGCAACAGCACAATTCCATTTCTTGGATAGAAAAAGAGTTACATAAAAGACTGATTCAACATAACTTCTCTGCTTAGTGCCCCCTTGCAAAGCTCCCTCTAAAGCACACTTATAAATTAATGTCCGCAAACAGTTACTGGCTATATAGCTTACTAAAAGGCAGAGGCAGTCTTAAGCTATCTGGGGCCCTAGGTGAAGGCCCATTGTGGGCTCTCCTGGCCTTGGGCCTGCCCCACCAGCCATTCTGTAACTCCCCTGCTGGCATTTTCACCACCCACCCATACGCACTACCCATTCTGCTACCCCCCCCCACCAGCGTCTCCCCCCCCCGCCTGTTCTGCGACTCCCCCCGGCTGCTGTCTTCCTTACACCCTTACACCCCGTCTATTCTGTGACCTCCCTGGCCTCTTCCCTGCCTGCCTGCCCAGCTGGCCTGCCCCTTCCAATTTGCAACTGCCCCTGGCATCTTTTGGCTGGCTGTCCCCGCCCGAAGGGTGGAACAGCCAGACCAGGGGAGGGGCAGGAGAGTGGAGCCTGGCTTCTGGACTGGCCTGCTCAAGCCCTGGGCCATTTTCCACCTCCCAGAGGCCAGGCTCTGTTCTCCCACCCCTCTCCTGGGCCGGCAGTTCCCTGCCCGGGGGGGGTCAGATGAGCTGGCCCAGAGGTTAGGCTCTGCTCTCCCACTCCTCCTCACCACCCCCGGAAGCTCAAAGCCAGCACAGGGCACACGCACAGCATGCTGCAAGCCTTTGAGCCTGCCACCTCAGAATTAGGCAAAGCAGGGAACGCTACAGGGCCCCTTTACTCCTTGGCGCCCGCCTGCTTCACCTACTCCAAAAGTGCCTTTACTAAAAGGTCTGGTTTGATTGGTTTTGTTGGGACTATGCCTAATTATTATTAAGCATAATAGCCAGTAGTAATCGTTTTCAGGACCAAGTCCTTGGTTAACATAGAAATCCAGTCATTATTACGATTAGAAATACAGTGGCACTCAAAGGACTCAACCCAGACTGAAGCCCCATTATCGTGAGCACTATACAGACACACAGTGATAGACTGTCTCTATGCCAGAGATCTTGCAATCAAAATAGACAAAAAGAATGATCGCTACTGTTTTACATTATTACCATTTTAGAGAGGGGAAAACTGAGGAACAGAGCAATTAAGTGACTTGTCCAAAAACCAAAATCACACATGAACTCTGTGGCAGAGCCAGGAACTAAACACAGATTGTGCAAGTCCCAGTTCAGTGCTTTAAACACAAGATTATCTTTTGGGGATAGAAATTAACTAATTTTTACCTATAAACCAACTATTTCTATTTCTATATTTGCTTAAATTTCTTCCTATTTACCAAGGAAACTTTGGTACAGTTGTTTGATTTGGTCCCCTTTATCAAATAGTACAGCTAAATCTTCCCTTTCCTTACTCTTCTTTCCTACTGGTTGTATTCCATTGACAATTTGTTTCTCATGACTATTCTTAGAATATACAAGTCAGTCATGCTTACTTCCATATAGCAGATACAAAATTCCTTCTCAATATTCAAGGCATCTTGCTGAAGTAAATGGAGCTAGACCAATTTATACCAGCTAAGAATACTGATTTCAGAGCAAGTGCTATACTTTTGCTGTGCCAGCTAGGATAACATTAGTCCAGCACTGTATTGATCATGGCCTAAAACTCAATGGCATAAGTTGTCAAGTAGAAGAACATTTTTCACAGACACTCTGCTCTCAATTACTATCCTCACATATGAAAGAAATACTTACTTCTAATTATTTTCTAGGTGCCAGACAACTGATCTAGTCAGTACACTCCACAGAGGATTACATTTCACAGGTATTGGTAGTGCTCTGCCTGAAACAATCTGAGTTTACTACAGCAGAAAAGGTGGTGGAGCATATGAAGATAGGAAGCAGATGGGCCTTTCTTTAGCAGACCTGCTGGATCTATTGCCTGGAGCTTTCAAAGGTTTTGGCACAAGTCTTTCCTGCTACAGGCTGCATGTCTTAGGGATGGTCTAGACTAGAAGAGCTACATCAGTGCATCTAGTGAAAATGCTGAGAGAGAGCTCTCCCATTGGCATTATTATTCCACCTTTGCAAGAGGTGGAAGCTATGTCAGCAGGAGAGCATCTCCCACTGACATAGTACCAGTGCAGACAGCATTTAGGTTGCTGTAATTTATGTCACTTAGGGGTGGCTTTTTCACACCCCTGAGTGATGCAAGTTATATCAACAGAGGCAGTACCATAGACCTGCCCTTAGACACTAATTAAATCTAGCTATTAAGTAGAGGCTCCACTGATAGTTCCTGGCTGCCACATGACAGGTACAGCAGGTCTGATTATGTTGTCACATCCACTTACCATTTGAAGGACACCAAAATATGACATCAGATATCCAGTCTGTGCTGCCTCCAGACCAAAGAAATTCATAGAAATGATGGAAAACATCATCAGGAACAAACCTACAGGGTTTATTAAAAAGAAAATATCTATACGGGGCACTGGAATATATTTACAGTGCAAGTAAAGGGCCAGACCCTGTTTGGTGACCACTGCCGTAAAGACAATGGCGTTGTTCTATGTTGACACTGAATCCGGACAAATACATTTTGGTTTTTTAATAAATCTTTTACCATTTCAGCTATTATCTTTAAAAATGTAACTTCGAGGAAGTTAGATATAATCATGCTGATTAGTGTAAGTTGTTTGCATGGTTTTATTAGGCCAGCCATGCTACCCTTAAGGATAGCACAAGAAAAAAAATTATTTATTCAAACAAGTTTGTAACCAGGGGATAATCCCTCATTTCTTTTGCCTTATTTCAGATTTTTCACCATTGGGTTTGGTGTCTCAGAAACAGTCTAGCAACAGGAGATTACATACAGAAGTTTCACTGTATACATAGTAAATAACTTCTGTGTCTCTCATGCATCTTTAATGTTGTCAACACAAAAAAGGAAGTCAAAGAAGCATGAATGGCCTCAGCGCACAGTGGGTCTGCTTTTTAAAAACACACTCTCTATCTCTCTCCCCCTCTCTCTTAGGTCAACAACATTTTCTCCCAATACTGGTTTGGTAGAAGATAATAAAGACTTTCAAACCATCCCATAATGCACTGCAAACCTCAACTGTGCTAACATCATACATCATAAACATGAAATACACAGGGCTAGGCCTGTTAATGGTAGAGGTTACAGAGCAGTACATACTCAGTATATAGTTGCCCAAAAATAAAGTTACAGAAAATGCTGAGGGTGGGAAGATGACTCACTAACCCTGTAACAGCAAAAGAATTTTGCCCACGTTTCCTGTGATGCTGAGAAGGGTTATAAATCTCTGTCTATAATGCAGTACATTTACCTAGCGGTTCATTCTATCACTTGTTATAAGCATACGACTAGACTATTTTCACTTGTAGCTCTAGAAACATTTTGATATGTAATATATTTTTCAATGGAAGATCACAAAAACGAAATGTTAAAGGCTAATTTGTACAGAGTGTATATACAGCAACACATAATAGATCAGTTCCTCAGTGGGTGTAAATCTGTGGAATTACACCAATTTACACCAAATGAATATCTGGCTTATTGACCATATCAGCTAATACATTTGTCAGCATTCTGTCTTGGCTGACCACTAGAACTAAGACGGTTGCTGATGTTCCACCTGCTGTTCACTTTACACTCCTTGAAATGTGAAGCTAAACAGTGTATCTCACAGCTATCAGCTAGCATGATGAGTGGAGAGAGAGGCGTGTTTATTATATCACAATTTTCCAGAATTTTCAGAGGAGCTGAAAACTCACAATAGGGGTGAGACTTCCAGAAGAAGTTTTTAAAACTTAGAAATCTGACCTTTATTTATGTGTCCAAATTGGAGCTGAACTCCTCGAAAATCTGGACCAAACTGTAGCTACTGGGCCGCTGAAAATCTGTCTGTCGTCTCTTTTGAAAATCTGGTCCAAGAAGGACAAGTGATAAACTTGCACAGTGGAAAGTGTGCATAAATATGTCTTGGCAGACTCAAAAACTGGTAAATTTGAGGTAATATTTTCAAAATCACTAAATGACTTGGGTTTCTAAGTCACATTTTCAAATGTGATTTGGGTAGTTAACTCTAAGTGAGATTTAGGCTTATGAGGCCAAGATGTCAAATGTGACTTGTGATTTGGGATGTCTCAATTTTTGGGTTCCTAAATTCAGACACCTTAAAGGGGCCTGAATTTATAACAGTGCAGAGCACCTACCCTCTGAAAATCAGGCACTTCTAAGGGATCTCAAGATGGGCACCCAAAACTGAAGCTCTGGAAACTGCTGGTCACTTTTTAAAATCTTGCCCTAAGTGCATAACTCCAGTGTGAAAATGTGATTTAGATTCGTACATGATGACCTATGGCCAAATTTTCAAAGGTATTTAGGTGCTTAAACAGGCAGACTGGAAACCAATGGGATTCTCAGAAGTGCTGTCGTCCCATCGATTTCAATGGGAGTTAGCTGCCCAGATGCTTTGCAAAATCCTATTAAGGCCTATCGGTCTTGCTTGACACCAAAGTATCTTTGAAAATCTGGGCTCAAAGATACTTTTGAACATTTTGCCCATGGCCTGTTTTACTTAATCTCTCTTTTAACTGGCTACATTTTTGTGGAACATTCCCCTTCCCCCACCTCCGCTTAAGTTGATAATGAAGCACTTTCACGTAGTAAAATACCTGACCTTGTTCTTAGACTGGCAGAGACTCCCACTATTAGAGGTACCCAAACTGTATCTGCCCATCTTTCCATCATCACCTGGCCTTAAATGTACCTCACTTAGGAAGGTGCTTATTATTCCACACAAGTCGATTTTAATGAGTAACCAGATAAATGAGGGATTGCCAACTTGCCTCTATATACATCACAAACTTATTTACCATGTAAATAGAGACAGGTCTGTAATTTAGATAAATTAACTAATATAACAACATGGTTGCAGTAGTGAGATGAAGGTAAATGAAAATGTTCATTTGAAGGTTAGCCTCAAGCAGTGAGGTGCAAATAACTGGACAATAGCCAGTCACCTCAGGCTATAATCAGTAATTTAATGTGAGTCCTGAAAAGTGAAGTCAAGTGTTGCTAGCGATTTAGTAAGTGGAGCTCTCTGTGTCAGCCAGCCAGTACTATGCTTCTAGAGGGACAATCTTTCAGATGAAACCTAAGATTATACCCTGGCCACTCAAAATTGTTGAAATAAAAGTCATGGGAAATTTTAAGCACTAGAATACAAACCAGTGTCCTGTCCAAATCTTAGTTAATTATACTTTGTGTACCTAACCTTCTTCCTATAATTTTTTACCAGAGTTGTCATTCCCTTGTTTTTCCTTCTAAACATGGGTCAGTGCTGCTTGTGCAGAATGGCTGCCATGTTCCAACTGAGAGCATGATGCATTTTGGTAGTGGGAGACTAGCACTTAGATATAAAGTGCATCTTTAGATTCTTCTGGAAGAAAGTTGCCACCTGTGGTATATAGGAAGCATTATATTGTAGACTGCACAGAACTATGTCCTCAGGATTGCAAAATGACATTTTAAAAGTTAATAATACTACAAGCCAACACCTTGAAATCAAGAATCCCCTTAAAACATCACTTTACAATCCTTCTTGTTTTATAAAACAGACTAATTCTATGACTCTTTCCTTAAGGCGAGAGTAGTTAAAGGCAAGTAACATTTTTGGAGAAGTTAGGGGATTGCATTTTTCCTTTGGCCTTACTTGCATACTGTTCTTTTCTCCAATGGGTTTTCTTTGGATGGGGGTACTAGGTTCCACAGGACTCAGCATCTCCAGTCAATGCCAAGTGCATGCAAAAAGAGAAATGCAGAAATCCCTTACTTAGAAATCCTTCACAGATTCTTGTGGAAGACAGTCAGTCTTATTTCTTCTATGTCAGGAAATTTTTTAGAGAAGACTAAAAGCATTCTGTCAAGCCCAGACAAACTGAAATGCCATCTCTCTCTTTCAGCCACTCCTAGTAAATCTGCTTTCATATGCAAGTTAACCTTAATGTTACTTAGACAATGAGAATAATTTTTGAAAGAGCCTCCTTTTTTTTATATAGTTTGCAAAAGTTGTGCACACATCCACCTACTTCAGTTCTGCATCCATTAACTGCCACTTTTCTGAAGTTTTTTATGAATACAAAAGTGAGGTCTTGAAGTTGCATGGTCTAACTCTAGAGGGATGGTACTGACCATTTGAATGTTGTTAGCACAAAGAACCCTCAAGATTCTCCAAGTGAAAATGCCACACCAGATTACTGAATTTCTCCCTCTTTGAGTTCAGTGCCCTGTCCCCTGTAAAAGACCCCTCTCCTTATATCACAAGCAGTAGGAGTAGCAGATTCTTTGCAGATGTACAGGAGGCCAGCAGCTTCCTGACACAACATATGAGAGGAGAAATTGCGGTACCATTCAATGAAAAGCACAGTCACAGAGCTGTCATATAGTACAGCAGAGTCACATCGTAGGAAAACTGTGCATTTACAAATTAATGTAGCCAGACAGTAGTTACTAGTCCAGCAATCTCTCTTCTCATTGTTGAAAATATATTATTTGTTATTAGTTTACTTGTATTAAAGAAGCTTTTTGAGACCCCATCTGAAATCAGAGTCTCGTAGGGTGCCTGGCTTGGGGTTCTGTTTTTGTTGTTAGCCACAAAAGGGAAACCAGAATGCTTCAAGTATTCGGTACATGGATTCATTTTTCACTAACTGTCTAGAATGTTCTGGACTTTTCTAGAATCTTGAGGAACCTTCTAGACTTTCTGAGAGCTACACCTTCCTTGAACCTCCTAGGATGTTGTCAGACATGCCCTTGTGGGTAGATAAAGGGCAGGGTGTCTCCAGTCAATCAGAAAGACATAAGAATGAAGTGATGTAAAGTGAGCCCCACTGCAATACTGTGGACCTCGTTTTATTGTTTAATTGGGAAAGTTTATATGTGTGGGGGGGGGGGAGCGTGAAAAAGGAGGTGGGGCACTGAAGACGCTCAATCTCCGAGGTGCCATTTGGTCTAGTGCTGGCCATACCCCATTGTTCCATGTGCTGCATGAACAATGTAGTCCGGTCTTTGAACTGAAGAGTTTATAGACTAAATAGACATGACCGAGTAGAAGAGATAATGTCTCATCACCCCCATTTTACAGATAGAGAACCAAGGTAGAGATAATATGTGATTTACCAAGGTCACACAGGAAAGTGTGTGGCAGGAAATCTATTACAAATTCAGCTTCAGGCTTTGATCTCATACTGTGCATGGCCTGGTTTGGAATATGCAACACTGAATATGGAACAGCTCTACCACAAAAAATTGTCTTGCTTCCTTTTTCCTTCACTAGTGACCAAATATAAAGGGCTTTCAGTTACACATGAAAAGTAAATCTACCTCATTAAAATACTGTGATGATCACAGAGAATTACCTGTGGGGAGTCCAGAAAGGACCTTGATGAAGAACACTTCCTTTACTCCCGGAAGCTTCAGCAAACGTAGGATTTCCCTGAGACTAAACACACTACTGGACTTTGATGTGCCTAGAAAAATGATGGATGAAATAATGTTCTATTAAAAGGGATTAGAAGCAGGAAACAAGGACTGATACATTAGCATATTACATACACAGCCGACCCTCCATAGGGAAAATTTCTTCCCACTCTTTGCAGTATAGCTCTATGTTGCCTGTTCGAGTTTGGTTCTATGTGCAGGGAACCCTGCTCAACTCAGGGGGATGTTGGTGTGCAGAGCAAAAGCAGAATATACAGTACACACCTGCAGGATAGGTTAGACACAGGCAGAGTTGGAGAGGACAGTATTGCTGGATATGATTAAAAAACCTATAGCCCTTTCCTCTTTAGCATTCCCCCCAGCCCAGTATAATCATTTACATGATGGGACAGTCCCATGACATTTCCACTTTCTTATCAACCTCAAATCTTCAAATTTTATTTTTGTTTCACACAGGTTTTCCAGGTTATATCAGAACACACCAGTCTGAAAGATGATGCAACACCAAATTCCATGAAGAAATAAATTACAAGGTCTGACAGCTTTAAAGGTATTCCAGGCTAAATCTTCAGCTGGTATAAATCACCCTCAAGGTGTTAAAGTCACTAATTTACAGCAACTGAAACTCTGCCCTTAACTCTTTCTATTGGTAAAGATGTTGACTGTGCACAGAACTCCCGTTCTAGTCCAGGGAAGATCTGAATGTGGGCTTTATAAACATAATAATCTTGGTAGAGCCACCTACATACAACAGAGAATTGGTGCTTAGAATGTAGCTTCAGACTGAGCTGTGAATGTCCTTGGTATAGGAGCCCACTGTATTTGCTTTCATCTCATCCAAACTGTTTACTGGAATGTAATTCATATGGATGTAATTATTAGTTTTACAGTAGTAGTATTTTTTTAAAAATCCTCTGATGAGAGTTTCTGTGATTCGGCATAGCAGACTAGTGAATGCATAGGAGACGTATTTTTTCCTATATGCCACAGTCTGGGAATTAAATAGAGCAAAATTAAAGTTTAAGGGGGATAGTGCAGGCTGGGTGAATATCCAGGGAGAATCAAGCAGTTCTGTAAGCACATGGGACTGCAGCTGTTACAATGGTGGCAATTTCCTGCAATATCCTAGACAAACCTTATTGAATTAAGTTAAACCTCACTGAATTATATGTAGTTATCTTAGAAAGTCATTGCATTCACAAGTGCAAATGTTTATGTATTACTGTGGAATTGTATGTACTATCTCTAGGTGGGAAACATGATTAATGTAAACCTTGATGAGTGGTATAAGCTTCAAAGGACTCTTTAAAACCATCTGCCAGATAAGGATGAATTTTCAATTCAGAGGATTTCCTAGGAAATACCTGTGAGGAGAGGAATGGAAATTCCCACTTCTGGACCCAACGTTTCCAACACTATGCCCTTGAGAGAAATGCACTGTCTGCTGATTACCTATTCACAGGGTACCAGTGACGCAGACCCAAACCCTATAAAGGAATGATCCACACATTCATGAGGGTTCTTGTTCTGCACTTGTAACCACAGGAAAATGCCTTTGTCAGGTTTAAAGGACTGACTCCTACAACAGCCCTTGTTGGGGTTGGGGTGAACTCTGCTAGCTGATTGTACACATGTAGAGTCTTTCACTGTTTTAAGAATAAATGTGCTTAGAATGGCTTGTGTGGGACCTTAGTTGTGGGCAATTGTGTACTTTATAGCCTCTGAGGAGGAAGCAAAGCAGGGCTGCTTAGGGAACCTGAGCTGCTGAAGAATAAGCAGATAACTGTGCAACTCGAAAAAACCCTGATCAGGAGGGAAAGGGACTCAGTCTCCATCCCAGGGGGATGACGACTAAAGGAGTCAGGGCTCTGAAAGTGGGCAACTTTGCTGGATTGTAAGGCTATGTCCACATGTACACGCTTATTTCAATTTAAGTTAAATTGAAATAAGTTAATTCAAAATAAAATTAACTTAAATTGAAATAAGCAAAAACCTCAAATCGAAATAGCAAGTCCAGATACAGGACTTGCTATTTCAAATCAAGAGAGGGGCACCATGGGAGGTGTGGCAACATGGCCCCCTCTCTGGGCTATGCCTCCACCCACTATATAAAAAAGGAAGGTACCCAGGGAAGGAGAAGGGCAAAAGTGTTAATTCAAAATAAGGGTTATTTCAAAATAACACGTCCGAACGGTGTTATTTTAAAATAACAATTTCAAAATAACAGACGATTCAAATTAAAGTAGGTTTAATCTATTTTGAAATAACGTGTCATTTCGAAATGACGGAGCTCGTCATTTCTAAACAAGAAAACGTCATGTGGACCTAATTTTTCTTAAATTGAAATAACCAGTGTTATTTTGATTTAAAAGATGCGTGTGGACATACCACAAGGGGGAAATCACAGATGTGGCTGCCTGAACTGTTACAGCTGGCAAGAGGCCCAGCAGATTATAAAGGAACAAGCTTTGGCCTCGGGAAATCTGAGTTCAAAATGTGAACAGGTCTTAGATAGGGTTACCAGATGTCAGGCAAAAAGAGGACATATCCTCCTTTTTACCTTCATGTCCTGCTTTTTACCTTCACGTCCTCCATCTGGCAGGCATTTTAAAATACATGATTTTGTCTGGCTTTTTACTTATAGGGGTTACAGCATGCTGGAATGCCATGGAATACCTTAGTTTTAGGAGGAAGTATTCCAGGGCCCCCTAAAAACAGAAGAATATGGCATTAATACTATATTTTTCGCCATGTGTCCTCCAACATCCTCCTTTTTGTACTTCCCTGTCTTCCTTTCTGTGCTTTGGTATCTGGTAGCCCTAGTCTTAGATGAACATCAATTATATGGTCTTATCTTCAACAATCACCAAAAATACCGTCTCATTTTATTTTATACATGCTTGTACTATGGGCAATGTCTTCTTAGATGAGGGTAGGAGATCAGGCCAGAGCATTTAAAAGCAGCTAGCTAAACACCTATAGCTATAAAAAGTTCCTAGAAAGGGTATGTACTCACTCTGCTGCATAGCTTGTTCTGACTTTGGTTTGGTGCGAGCAGGGATACAGGTCACCACTATCACTGTGCTTATGAGACTCACCACTAGCGCAACATATGAAGGAAAGTAAATGCTGTGAACAGAAAAAGCAGTTAAAATAAGACATACAATGGACTGAATTACACAGGACTAATGCTGTGATCCTACAAACACTTAAGCATGTGCCTAACTTTACTCATATGAATAACAATAATAGTCCAAATGAAGTAATGATGAATAAGGCTATGTACATGTACAGGTGTTTTGGGGACTGAGGCCTAATATGAATGTTCATGATCTGATAATGCGATTTCATTAAAAAATTACTATTACTGCAAGCTATGTTGCTGTAATGTTTTAATAAGAGAAACTAACACGGCACTTTTTTAATCTGTAAATCTCAGAAAAAGCTGCTTAGAGAGCCTCCAATGTACAGCACAATATAAATAATTGTTATTTATGCTCAGTCCAATCCCACAGTGGGCCAATTCTGTCACCTTTATTCCCATTGAATAGTATCTTATTCTGCCGAAAACACAACTGACTTCAGTGGGAATCCTCCAGGGATAAGACTCTACTCAACAAGAGTAATGGCACCAGAATCTACTCCAATGAGTACAAAAACATTGACATATTAGAGATGCAAAACCACTGGATAGGATTTAGTGATGGAAAGCCACTAGATTTAGAATGACAAAAATAATTAAAAAAGCAAAAACAAAACCCTCACAATCCTCTGTAGAGAGTAACCCCTTTGGCACTCACTGACCAGAAACAGATATAGACTAGCACCTTTGATTGATACTACCTCATCTTCTAAAATGCTCACAACTAAGAAAGTCCCAGTGAAATAAAACTATTTTCCACCCAATCACCAATGATCCGGATTATCATTATTTTGAATCTGAAGATGTATGTGTTGCTGGGATGTGAGATGTTAGGGGTTGCTCCTAGAAAACAGGGATGTATAGATAACCTTCTGTGCTTGGGGAAGGATAGCATCATAATTCTGAAGTCAACAATACTCGCTTAAGACTGTTACACTCTCAAAAGAGGTTAAGAGGTGACTTGAGCTGGATCTTTAAGTAACTACAGAGGGGCAAGGTTGCTGATACTACCAGGCTCTTTAATGTAGAAGACAAAGGCACGACAGACAAGTGATAGGTGAACCTAGATATATTCAGGTTAGAAAGAAGATGCTAATTTTTTAATATCTGCAACAATTTACAAAGAGACATAGTGGATTCTCCATAACTTGCAGTCTCTAAGTCAAAATTTTCAGAGGGGTAGCCATGTTAGTCTGTGTACAGCAAAAACAACAAGAGTCCTGTGGCACCTTGTAGACCAGGCGCAGCCAAACTGCGGCTCAGAAGCTGCATGTCGCTCTTGAAAAGAAAAATGTGGTTTGCCGAAGGACATCAATGTGGTGTTCCCTCCTGTGGGCCCCACAAGAGCTGGAATTCAGGGGTTCTGTACCCCTGGCCAGCTACTGAAGTGGCTCGCCATGCCCCTGCTGGTTGGGAGCTAGCAGCTGCCTGCCTTCCTCCCAGGGTCCTGCTGCCAACCATGCTGCACCGCCTCCTCCCTGCCCCCCTCCCCGGCCTTGGTGCTGGCAACTGCCCTGCCAGGCAGCCGAGGAGGAGATGGAGCCTGCCACGTCTGAGAGTCACATGGCAGGCAGAGCCCTGCAGGGCCATCCCTTGAGGTAGCGGACCCAGATGGGGCCTCCACGCCCCCCCATGCTGGAGGGGACCTCTGCGGGCTGGCCTGCTCCATCTCCCAGGGATCCCAGTCGTCCCCCTGGGACTGGGAGACGGCCCCAACTGAGGCCATGCCACCGATGGGGATGGGACCATAGCCCTGCCCCTTAGCCACCTTTCTTTTTTCTTTCTTCCTTCCTTCTCTTTCTTTTTTCTTTCTCTTCCTCCCATCTCTCTTTCTTTCTTCTCTTCTCTTTCTTTCTTTCTCTTCCTCTTTTTTCTCTTTCTCTTTCTTTTCTCTTTTCTTTTTTCTTTCTTTCTTTCTCTTCCTTCTACCTTTCTTTTTCTCTTTCTTTCTTCCTTCCTTCTCTCTTTCTTTCTTTTTCTGTTCTTTCCTTTCTTTCTTTCTATTCTTTCTCTCTTTCCTTCCTTTTTTCCTTCTTTCTCTTCCTTCCATCTTTCATATTTTTTTCACTTTTATCTCTTTTCTTCCTTCTCTTCCTTCCATCTTTATTTTCTTTTTCTCTTCTTCCATCTCTCTTTTTTCTTTCCCTTCCTTCTCGCCTTCATTCCTTTTTCTTTCTTTTCCTTCCTTGTTTCCTTCCTTCTTTCTTTTAAAAAAACTTTAAAGTATTTAATTTTCATTAAAACCTTTAAAATTTCAATTAAACACAATTGATTATTTTATTTACAATCATTTGAATTCTATTAATTAATTTTAATTAACATTAAATTTAAATAAACTGGTGGCACTTCAGAGTTTTAAAAACTGTTGTATGAAAAGGTTTCAGTGATGTGGCCCTCAGGCTAATATCCTCGCCCTCATGTGGCCCTTGTGGTGATTTGAGTTTGAGACCCCGGGGTTAAGAGGACCATGTCGGGGAAGCAGAGGAGCTGTTAGAGGGAGGGAGAAGTGACTGTGGTCAGCCCTGAACAGAGAAGCAAAAGCCAAGGCCTGAGCAGAGAGGCAGAAGCCAGGGCCTCAGTGTGGCTCTTGTAGGCTTAATTATCAACTTGTGTGGCTCCTGAGTTCCAAAAGTTTGGCCACCCCTGTAGACTAACAGATTTCTTCAAGAATCAGCCTTTGTGGGCTCCAACTCACTTCATCAGATACGTGAGATAAACCATATGCTTTATCTCAACCACAAAATGTAGGTTTGATGCAAGAATTTCACCCAATAATTCTACAGCCTGTTCCAGAGGGTTAGCTGTATCAGTCTGTATACAGCAAAACTGAGAGTCCTGTAGCACCTTAAAGACTAATAAATTTCTTTGGGCATAAGCTATCACTCTAAAAGAAATATGTTAGCCTTCATACAGGAGTTCAGACTAGATGGCCACAGTGATCCCTTCTGGCCTTGGAATCTATAAAAACAGTGTTTTATATGATGCAGTGGCATTTTGCTGCCCTCTGCACAGGGGTGATTGTTACTCATAAGCAGTTTTCAGTTTCTGTAATAATCTACATAGAGTAGACTTATATATGAATTGTATGTAATGAGACTAGTCCATAACAAGCATATCTTGCATATTCTGCAACCAGGAGGCAAACCGAAGTGTGGGAGATGTAATCTGCAACATATGCCTTCTTATGATGGTGAAATAAGAGTATTGATTGCCTAGTTATTGCTGATGTCCTAAGAAATCAGCAGTAACTATAGGATCCCTCACAGAATAATTACTAGCAATACTAGCTGCATACATCTCAGGTCGTCTCCAAAAGAGACAAAGGTTTGGTGTGAATAAATCTGAGTCTGATGTGTTGTTATTGTTAAAATTCCAAAATCGGACAGTCTAGATACAAATGAATACCATTCAGCGCAACATCTAAGAACAAAATCTACATAAGAATTATGGTAATCAGCAGCTGTAAAAATAAATATTCTAGTTCACTATACATATGAAATTTAAGTAACATCTACACGTAAACAAACGTACTGCAGAGGGCTACAACCCTCTTTATTCTACCAACCAGCTAACCTGGACCACAAAATTCATCATTTGCTGTGTTAAGATTTTATCAAGGGATTTTGTAAGATCCAGTTCATCACTGTTCCATTTTCAATTTCCAAACTAGAATTAAGGCAGGTACCAGTGACTAAATAGGGAGGATTTGTTTCCCTCAGAGAAACTAAGTGAACAAAGTACTAACTGAACAAATTCAAGCACCAAATCTACACACCAAATTTTTCCCACAAAGAGGGGGTGAACCTCTCCACCCAAACAAAATAAACTAAAACAAAGCAGGCAACCAATCAGCCCTGTAGATTTTACACACCTGGTCCCGCACCGTCCAAAAAGTGATTTGCCTTAAGCAAATGAGTAAGTGGAATTGTACAAGGCTGAGCTCAATGATTTCAAGGTACGGTAGCAAAATCTGAAAACTCATTCAGAACAATATAAAGGTTGGGAGTAAGATTTTCCAAAAGTGCCCAAGTCATGCACATGCTGCTGAAAATATATCACCCTCAAGACATAACTTCTTTATCTGGTAGTTTGTTTTTAATTTTCCAAATATCTTTGCCACTTACACCATACTTGCTTGTAATTACATTATTTTTTTTTCATGGGTTACTTGATGATTGATTACCTGTTCTGTTCATTCCCTCTGAAGCACCTGGGATTGACCCGTCAGACGACAGGATACTGAGCTAAATTGGTTGGATCCAGTATGGCTGTTCTCACATGCTTATGTGAAGGGGATGGATTCTGTAACTGTAGCGAACATATTCCTTTAGTGCATTATAATGCACCTCACAATTATATTACATAAAGTTAGCTCTTTAAAAAACTGGGGCGGGGGAGTGAATTCAGTGCCCACAAGATGCCAGATCAACGAATCTAACTTTTTAATGTAGTTATACTGATGTTAATTAACAAGTTAAACAGCTTTATTTCTGAATTACCAGAAAATTTATTCTGTAAATACTGTAATTTTGGGGAGGATAGGCTGCATTCTTCATAGATAACTTGAACTCAGTCTGGATTACCGTGTCTAACTGGCACATTCATCATAAACTATACTAACAGTTTTTACCGGCGTGGGTGGGTTTTAAATTGGAGACCCAGAGATGAAAGACACAAGCATCTCATTAACTAATTCCAGACTGCTAAATTTAAGCACTTAAATAAGTGGGCTAATTTTGTGAAGCTCTATAAACCTACTGATCTCATTGGGAACTGCAGCCCTATATATCTGAATTATTAGGCCACTTATTTACTTGCCTAGATAGAGATCTGGTTGCCTAAATCTCCACAGGTTTGAAAATATTGGTTTGGCATTAGTTTCTTTCACTAGAGATTTGTACCCTCAGATTCAGAGTTTCCATGTCAGCTCCAAACAGCTTATTCTGTAGAGTTCTGATCCCACACCACAGAAGTCAATCGAAGTTTTGCCATTGACTTCAGTGAAGGTAGACTGTACTATTGCTGTTTATTTACACACTGTTTCTCCAACCATCCACAGCAAGAGAGACCAGGAACAATGTATTTTTAACAGTGTTTTGTTGCAGTTTAGAAACTGGATACAAATTTGAGAATAGCACTATGTGACACGCCAGGTCTCCATGGACATCCAGGGTCCATTTTACGTACCTCAGGATCTATAAGATAAACATGAGTGACAGTTTTCTTTGTGGATGGACCATTGGGTCGGTGCAGAACAACTATGAAAATAAAAAACAAAACACAAGGTAAAGTTCTGTCCATATCCATAGATATTTTCCAGCATGAATCTTTTGGTTTGCTGGGAGAGCTGCCATTTGTGGGTATTCTGTATTTCAATCAAGCCTTTGACTTGAAGGGGAAATTGTCAAAGGGTGTTATTTTGCTGTGTACTCAGAGAAGTAAATATTGACACCCTTTTCAGACTCTCCAACCACCTGGCACAGCTTCTATCCCAGGACAGGTTCCATTCTCTCTCAGTAGTGCGAGGGTGATGATTGGCATCTCATAATGCTTGAGCATTTGTAATGATTGCTCTGTGGATTATATAGATGAAGCCTAGAGGCAGCAGAACACATTATAGAAATACCACATTCCAAGAACATACATTGCTAGGTGATATGGCAGAGTGTGAAAACAGCTTATGTATATTTGGTATGTGCACTTATTTCTGGAAGCATTGTACGTAAAACCCTGTGGACTGAACTGATGAATACTCTTGAAAACATACCAGGACTGAAATCATAGGGTCAAATTGTCTGCTGGCAAAAATTGACAAAATTCCACTGAGCTGTACTTATTTACATCAGCAGAGAATTTGGCTTATGGAATTAAAACATATTAGGCGAGCAACTAAGATGTAATTACTGTCATCTGTAGATGTTCCTTCATAATTCTTCCATTGTCTGCGACCAGACCTGATTTCACTCTGTGGACCTAAAAATGCTGTTGAAATGAGTTCTATGCTGGTATAGAGTAGATTAGATGTTCTAGTAAGTCTTTTCCACCCTTTTCCTATAATTTGCCAGTTGTCTCTAGAGGTGTGAACCCTCCTGGCCATTTACAAAATGACTCAGGGAAATTCTCAGCAGTCATCTCTGCAACCTTTTGTCTTTGTGAGTCACTTATAGGAAGCTTTTGGCACGCTGTTTTTAGCAAGCTCCTTGAGGAATAGTGATTGAGTCAGAGAAGCCTTTTCCCTCAGCTATAGATACATCATGTTGTGAATAACTCAGACAGATATTACAAGCCCTATTGGGCTATCAGTCTGAAGTGTTCAGAACTTCCTGAAGACTGGAGTCAGGCCTGTTAGGAAAGAGGACACGTTATTCTCTCCTTCATGACTCCTCTGGAGAAGGCAGCAGGCCTGCACTACCAGTAGAGTTTCTGTCCAGTGGCTGGACTTATTGAATGTTTACCCCTTATGTTTCCACTGCTTACATTTGAGCCAGGAGGACTCTCGGAATTTGTGTGATGAGTTCTACGAGGTGAGTGCAAAAGAAATCTCATCCTCATTGAGTGCATAGGAGCAGCCCTGAGCTGATCTCAACTGGAAGAATGCTTAGTGAGGGGACTTGAAGGCCAACAATAATAGAACAATGGTTAAAGCACAACAAAACTGGTCTTCTTCCTACCAGAGGCAGGTAGGCATTCTGATCATTCACAAATCCATTGTTTCCTCCTCTTCTGCATCTGTGACTGTGAGAGAAGAGGAGAGCTGAAAGGAAATCCATCTGGAACAAGATCTCTGTAGTGTTTGAGCACAAGCCAACCAGTTCCTCCTGCATCTGATGTGGCACTCTACATATTAAAACCAGATCCATGAAGTGCTATCCTGTTCCCATGGTGTCCTACATGGATTCTGGGTGGGACATCTACATCACAGCTCATTGTGATGTCTTTTTTTGTTTGTTTGTTTTTAAACAAACCTTCAGTGCCTACGTCATATGAATTTCAACATGAGGTAAGTGGTGGATATGACGTGCGCAGAGCGACCATGCAGTAACCCACTGGATGGAAAAGTGCCTTAATGAGGCACATAGAACATTGTTTACATTTTGTATAAACTGCTGTAGCTAAGTCAGTCTGCTGTAAACATTTATATTACAGGACTAGGTCAGTTCATAATACGCCACTGGCAGGACGAAAGTTTTCCATCTGGAAGCTTCTTTCTTATACAAGCTTGAAAACAGAACTGGTGACTGTATGTACACTCAGGGAATAATGTCACAGTAAAAAGTTTAAACTCAAAGGAAAATAATATCAATCAATGCTAAATGAAAAGGGCTGAATTCCTTCCCATCCTTCAGTCTAAGCAGCATCTGTAAACATTTTAAGATAACGGTAAATCCTAAAATACACTGAGTTCCGGGATGATGCAGTGAAAGGCATGTACTGTGGCATGTACTGTTTGCTATGCCTCTAGGAAACAAATGGATTGTAGACTAAGGTTTAGTCTTTCCTTTTCAATAGCCTCAACATCCAAAATGTGTTGATGAGGAAAGCATGCATGTTGCTCAATGAAGAACATAGGAAGCCTGGAGTTTGTGTACACAGTAGCTTAAGATCAGAAATCCATGTAAAATCTTGCAGCTCTCTTCAGAATAAAACAAGAACTGCATATGCTGTTCCTGCCAGAGATTGTTGTTGTTATTAGAAAATTACAATGAGGATGATGATTATCCAGTTTCTGCATAAATCAATAATTTATGGGATACATGAGTAACACACCAGGCCTGGTTCTGTTTAACTTGCCCTTATTTTACACTGGTAACCTCAGTGGAGTTACTCCTGATTTATACTGTAAGAGGAGAAGAAAGAGGAGAATTAAGCTGTGGTCTGAAATGCACGTATATTACTTCAGCATAAACTCCATGTAGTACAGAGATTTGCATACAAAGGGTTTCAGAAACTCTGCTGACTGCCCGAAGTCCCTGGGTGTGCAAAATTGGATCTTTCCAAAACACCACACAATAATCTCTTCTTGCTGATTAACCAGAACATCAAAATGCTAATCTAGGTTCTCTGAAATAGTCTTCACAGAACAACAGTATTCCAGTTGTATGAGTCATGAAGGAATAATGCAGTTTCAGACCATAAAGAGAAATACAAAATAATGCAGTCATTAGGAAAATTACCAAAATCCTACCCAAAGAAGGGGAAGTTTTGACAATAGCAGCAGATGTGACAGTGAAATTAAAGTTATTCATGGTTAGGCACGGCTGGATGTGGATGAGCCATAGATCAAAATCAGACACTGTCCTCAGGAATTTTGGTCTTTTTATGCAAATCTAGCATTTATGACAGCTGCCATACTGCACCAGAAACTTTTCAGATCAACAACTTATTTCTAATGGAGAGATTAAGTTAGATTCTTGGTCATGCTAAGCATGGCAAATATTATCAGGTGGTACAGGAAGTTTCAGGTGCCATAAAATGCGTCTGCAGCAAGATTGATTGTGTGTAAGTCAGTCAACATCCCACTGATTTACAATTGTAAAGAACTAACTCATTTTGTTGAAAACAATTTATCCTCAATGTACTAACATCAGATTTTGTTCCTACCTACACTGATATACATCTGGAGTAGCTTCATATCTACGCACTGCATCAGAGTAAAGAATTTGCCCCCAAATTGGTTTCCATTGTACCCCATCCACCAACCCTCTCCTTCTCCCCAAAAAGGCCACTGAAGAAAAAGATGCCAGTGAAGCTGAATTTTTTTTAAAAAGGAATTGGCCTCTTGTGGAAGTGCAGATGAACTTGTAAGAAACATAAAAAGGAATGGTTTCATCTCCTTCCTTACTGCTGAACTGTGATCATACAGCCAAAAGAAGCATGCACACACAAGTTCCAAAGCAGCAGCATGAGAAGATTAGCCAAATGGGCAAAAAAGAAAAATTAAAGCAAGTAGAAATAAAAGAATTCCATGTGGGAAGCCAAATGTAGGACTCACTACAAGATTGCTAGTTATGAACTTTTTCAATTTTAGTCCCTATTGTGTGACCCAGGATAAGTCAATTAAACATTCTGTGACTCAGGTTCCCTGTAAAATTGTGATGATAATATTTACTCTGACAGTTGCAGCTATCTTTTAATATGTATGTATTTGAATGCATGTCCTCAACCAAATAACAATACTGCCAACCCCAATCATTCAAAAATCATCAGGTAAGCTTCCAGAATTTATGATAAACTTAAAAATCACAATATTTTGGAAAATAATAAAATTTGGGGAATTTTCTTTTTTTATAACTTCTGGGCCTTGAGATTTTAGGAAGGAGTCACACTTACAGCAAGAAATCTTCAGCTTGCATAATAAGAACTAGGAATAAAGCTTAAGAAAAGCAAAGCTTCTCTTATAACTACCTGACTGGAGGGACCATGGCTTTAAGAAACACATCATATATTGTGAAATTCACAAGAGTTGGCAACTTTGCAACAATAGCCCCACTGCATAGAATCATAGGAACGTGACTTTAAGAGACCTGAAGATGTAAGTCCAGCCCCTCACATTGAGGCAGAGACACTTCAAAGAGAAACAGCTGAACTCGAATTAATATGCAAGCTAAATTCTGTGAAAGCAGGACTTAATCGAGACTATGGGTTCTTTACAAAGGGTAATTTGACTTCAGGCTTCCCATAGTTTGAGCCTGTAAACTGCTCTGATTTGCTGTTACTTTATGACCTGATCCTATGTTTTACACCCCCTTGCATTTAGTTTCATTCCTTTCTGTAAGTTCACCCATCTTCAAAGCATCTGAGGAAGTGGGATCTTCTCCCACGAAAGCTCATGCAAAAAATAAATCTGTTAGTCTTCAAGTGCCACACAACTCCTTGTTGTTTTTTTTACAAGTAAATCCAGACATCCTCACTCTTAAAAAACTTACAATTATGAGGATTCCACAACCTTCCTTTAAAGCCTATTCCAGAATTTAATCACCCTTATAGTTAGAAAGGTTTTCCTAATCGCTAATCTAAATCCCATCATTCCTTGTTTTACCTTTAGTGGACCTGGCAAAACATTAATCACCTCTCTATAACAGTCCTTAACATATTTGAAGACTGTTATCAGTTCCCCCTCAGGCTTCTCCTCTAAAAACTAAACATGATCGGTTTTTTAAACCTTGCCATATAGTTTGGCTTTTCTAAGACTCTTTTTTCCCCATTTTTAGTAGCTCTTCTCTGGAGTCTCTCCAGTTTGTCCACATCTTTTCCAAAGTGTGGTGTTCAAAACTGGACATAGCACTCCAGCCAGCTAAGGCATCACCAGAACCGAATACAGCAGGATAATTACCTCCTGTATGACACTCTTGTTAATAGACAATTGACTCATGTTCAGTTTGTGATCCACTATAACCCCAGATCCTTTTCATCAGCAAAACCATCTAGTCAGAGAGTCCCTGTTTTGTAGCTGTGCATTTGATAGAACTTCTTAAGAGAAGTGATTTGCACTTAACTTTTATTGAATTTCATCTTGACTCCAGACAACCCTACAATTTGTCAACGTCACTTTGAATTCTAAGCCTGTCCTCCAAAGTGCACATATGCACAAATGCTGACCATGCACAAGGTACAAGTCCTAGCTACATACACACTACTGCTCTGTCAGCATTCTGCTGACTACTGAAGCACAGAAGATACCAAGAGCCACTAGAGGACTCATAGGCTATGTCCGCATATACATCATTATTTCGAAATAAGTTATTTCAAATTAAGAAAATGTTAATTCGAATTAAGGGAAAGCCTGCTATTGAAACGGCTGTTATTTCAAGGCCATTTGGACATGTTGTTTTGAAACAGTTGTTTCGAAACAATGGTATTGTTTCAAAACAACATGTCCAAACAGCCTTATTTCGAAATAGCCATTTCGAAATAACAGCCATTTTGAAATGAACGGGGTTTAAGCTGTTTTGAAATGACGGTTCTTATTTTGAAATGACAGAGCCCGTCATTTCAAAATAAGAAAATGTTGTGTGGACCTAATCTTTTTTATTTTGAAATAACCAGTGTTATTTCGAAATAAAAGAGATGTGTGGACATACCCGTCAACTGTTTAAAGGGATACTACTCGGGTCCAGTTCTGCTGAAAATTGCACCCAACTAGAGTCAAAGGGGTTGCACAATGGATGGAAAAATTTGGCTGACTTTAGAGCAAATGCAGATATTACAAAGGTTATACAGTATAGACAAGTATATAAAGGATTCAAAAAGCATTTGAATAATATAACTCAGGCTTTATCAAACTTCAATCCTACAAATATGTATATAGAATGCAGCCAATGAGTCCACATGGTGTGAGAGCAGCTACTGACAAACTGGCTGGTTGCAGGGTCACATTTACACAAATTTAAGGCAAAAGTGTCTTAACTATTTCTACGCTGCTTTGCACCCCAGAGGCCAGTGCTATCATTCTGATGACACTAAAAAACACTGCCACATTCCATGGAAGTTTTGGGAAGATCCATTCAGAGGGCTAATAATGTTTTTATATATGAGAGATTTGTAGTCCAAACACAGTAACAAATAAAGTAGAAGTGTAATCAGTGAAAGGTGTGGTTCATGAAGCCAGTGTGCATTCTAAGTCTGAGTGAAACTTTCTGTGATAATCTTTCAGCCTCAGGGTCCCCACCCGTAAAACGTGGGGAGGATTAATAAGTGTTTAGAATGTGCTGTTAAAAAACTTGAGCATTGTTAATAGCTAAAGAAAGTGCATTTATGGTCCTGTTACCAACTTTGCCCACCAACTCGGGGTATGCTCATTTATTAGGGTTGCTTTCCTTTGGGGAAGATGGTAATTCTATTAATGTGCTGCTTGTGTCACTTGTGTTTCTATATAGGTGCGTCTGAGCAGACTGGGTCTATCAGCACTCTCAGCTGATCCCTTATGTGTCCCTGAATTCAGTAGACTGGGTCACACAGCACTTCTCAGCTGTCACCCTTATATGCCCCTGGAGTCAATCAGGCTAATAGCCCCATCCATAAGCAAACCTTACAGGGTTGTGGGCATCACAGGGATCTTTGGCTAAGTAATAGAAGCGTTGCTGCAAAGCGATAGAAAGAAACCAAGACCACAAAGGAGAGGGAATGATGTCTTAAAAGAGTCTGGAAACTGGCTTGATAACAAAAGGCATTTTATTGCTACGTATCTAAAACTTGCAATAATAATAATTACAAAAGGAGAGAATACCCCAAAATACCCAGTTACAGCATTGATAAACATACAAGGAAAGAAAAACACCCAGCTACAATATTACCTAGATTGTACTGAATCAGGCCTAGAGAGAGAGACATAATTAACAAAAAGGGAAAGAGAGAAGTTGTGGGGGAGGGTCTCACCACTCCCTGTAGCAGAAAGGTTTCCAAGTTGTGCAGATCAGGGTCAGAGGCTGGATGGAAACAAAGCTCCCACAGCAATCAGCAAATAAGAAGAAAAGCCAAATCCCAGTGGAAATGATACAGCTTTATATCCAAGCACCAGGACTCAGGACTCAATCCAGACTCACACAGGATTCAGACAGGATCGAATCAGGACTTGCATAGGACACATACTGCTGTGTCATTGGATGTGGGTAAAGGTTTTTTTATAAGGCCTTGTTTAAGTGGCCAATACACATTCCTGGCTGGGTGTAATGGTTCAGAGACGCTCACAATACAATCAGGCAGACTCAGTATTTTGGGTCTCAAGTATCATGGCTGTGACTAGAATGGTCTGATAATTGCTGAGTTTGTTCATGTTGGTCTGAGATTCCCCATCAGGCAATGCTTCCCTGCTTCTTCAATCCCAGGGTTCAGTGCAGTTCTTGCTTTGGAGCCTGGCTCTCCATAGTCAATGCAAATGAAGCTCCATTAACTGTGCTGATGGCTTTTGGATATGAGTAGATAAGGCTGTCTCCCATTTCCTACTGTTTTTGGTTTTCAGTTTAAGCGGAGGTTGGGGGATGGGGGGGGGGAGAGGCACAGAGCTAACAGGTAACAGTCCATGCACAGTAAGGTAAATTCAGTCACTTTCTTCTTAGCAGTTCAACAGCTGGTCCTTGCTCTAAGGGCTAAGTGTTGCAGATAATTTGTGTATTATTGCGAAATTAGATTTTGCAGCCAATAGTTCATTTCTTTTTAGAAGGTTGCTGTTCCTATTGATCATTTTGGGATTCAGTGATCAAGACATCTCTTCAGAGAATGGAATGGGTTTTATTTTCTTTCTGTTTTTCTTAATAAAGTCAAAGTTGAGCATGGAAAAAATACAGATTGTTGTTTAGTGACTCACAGCTACTTCAAAACAATGCTGTATAAAGCTTGCATTCATGACAGATCCAAATTCCTTGAAGAGCTCTAAGGCAACTTAACTATTCCTTTCACTGTGTTCCAGCACTATTTGCTCAACAAACACTTTAGCCCTAACAGAGGGACAACAGTAGGTGAATGATCATGAAACACAAATCCAATCTGCGAAAAGCTAAGCACTGATGAAATTGTGACATTGAGTCACATGCTCCAACCAATATGTTCCTGGTCTTTACAAAACTGGGGGGGGGGGGTGATCCAGCCCTTCATTAATGAAAGGCCAAGCATATGCCTAATTTACTCCATGATTGGTGAAAACTACAGTAGCAAGCATGTGTGGAGGATTCCAACCTCATGAAACTAAGGTTTAGTTCAAGAGGACGTTATTTTAGCTACTTTGACAGTCTTTCTTTGATGTACCGGTAGCTCAGTTCTGACCTGAAAGCTCAGCCCAGCATTTCTGTTTCCTGTGACAGACAAAGGAGTTGACACAAAATGTCAACCAAAGCCTGAACCTAAGGCTTCAATTTTTTAAGCCCCCCCCCCAAAAGCAGTTAGACTCTTTACACTTTTAAAAATTTCACAGCCTATCATGTAAACATATTGTTCTAATGTGGTTTTTTGTCCAGAGGAGTCAAGGTTACAGTGAAGCGAAATCAATTTTGTTGCCAGAGTTTCATGCTAATGTCAGTCAGTAGCACTCACACTAGTTTTATCCATGCCTTGCTAACAGCCAAATTCTTCCCTGAAGTGAGAAAAGCATCCCTTCACCTTTTGTGGGAATATGTAGTGGAAATTCTGAAACTCTGACTTAACTGTCCCCATGGAGAGAACTGGCATGCGTGCTCCTTCTGGTCTCCCTGCTTGAGCAAATGTTCCTGTTAGAATGGCATGCAGGCAGTGGAGATTAATACTAGTGAAAGTTGCACTAAATTCCCACACAGAGCCATTGAGGGTGGGAGCTGGGAGGAGCTTGCTACAGAAAGGATTCTTTCTTCCAACTCACATAATAAAGTTGTGGTGATGGACCCTGTCACAAGGGCAGGGACACTAAAATGCTCCCTTCCAATGGCCTTACCACACTGCTTCATTGCAGCCCACTGCCCAGATGCTGCCCAAGAGTAGGGTCCCTTTGATTTTTTTCATCATTACTCCTCTATAGACATGCGTCAGTTAGAGCACTCATCAAAAACAGGAGGGAGTGATGGGATTTGTTAATTCCTCACCTGAGGTGACTGGAAGAAGTTACAGGATGTTTATCTGGTACATTTGTTCTTCTGTGAAGAACAAACAAAAGCCAGAAGAGAATGGTTGGCTTGGAGCACGAGTGGCTTTCACCTTGAGTAAATGGAGTAAAAGTGTTTTCATTGTACATGACCAAACTAGATCATGTCCAGGGCTCTAGCTTTGGAGGCTAGTAAAATCTAGCAACCACCCACATATCATTAACTACTTCCAGTTCTCAGGTGACTTATTTCCAGTGGTGACCATATTCTGTTTCATTCAGGGTGGTTTTTGACCGAAAGGTGGCCTGTGTCATTTTGTAGTTGCCATTTGTTCACAACCCTACACAATTTCACACTATTCTCATGCAATATTTATTTCACAGTAGTGGCCAAAGGTCCAGATCAAGGCCACATTAAGCAAGGCACTGTACAAACAGAGAGGTAAATGTAAGCCTTGCCCAACAGTCTTAATATCTAAGATTGGCGGTCTCTGTTCATAAGAAGCCTAGACCTGGAATGGGAGGTGGGGGTGCGGGAAGTTTGTGTGCTTCACAGATCAGCATGGTGGTGCATTGGTGGGGTGCATGTAGAAGAAGAGACGGGGTTGGAACACCAGCAGATGCTGGAAGTTTGGACTCAATTGGAATAGCAGAAATGAGGGTGGAGAAGGAATGGAACAACACAGGGTACTGCAGATCACAACTATTGTACATTAGTGGGGCTGTATCCTTAGCTGGCTTTAAGGATACAGGATTGTGTCATTAGCACAGGGAAAAAAGGTCTTAGCGTAGGCCAAGATATGGTTCATTCTACCTGAGTGACTACACAGAATGGTATACTTCAGTACAGGATACCATTGTAGGGTTGCTCATCAGACGCTCTTTCTATGTAGAAGATTGACTATGTGAAGTGATATGAATGGTTGGCTATTTTAGGAGTGCTGTAGTAGGCGAAGCTCTTGTCTTGCACAAGCATTTACCAGACAGGAAGTCAAACCAATAAAAGGAGGCTGAGATAAGTGGTCTCCTCTGTAGCAAGAAGCCTGACTATAACACATCATCTGCTTCTCTGCTGAATGAATGAAATATTTGTGACACACTTGGGAGAATGCTATTCCCCAAGGCAGATGAGAGCAGTGTGTCTTTGCCAATCCATTTAATGCTTGAATCCAAAGTAGCCCTCTTCTGAGGAACTCTGCTAATTGCAGGAAGAGGCATATCAGTTACACTTGAATCAAATGTGGGTGTATTGCACATTCCATCCATCATCCAGTGTCATTAAGCCTGAGTGTCAATTATTTTCATGCATACTGCATGCTAAAAGACCACATTTCAGAACATGATACTTTGCTAATTCAAAGCTAGCACTTGGCTGTGTTATTACTGCTTTTCCTGATACTGTGTCTTAGGCAGTTCCGCTTGTTTCTTTATCTGTGCACAGATAAACACCTTCACATTTAAATTTCATTTACAACCAACAGAAGAATAAGCTTCCCTCCCTAAGAGGTTTTTTCCAGCTGGCTGACAAAGTCTCTTTTTGCTCTCAGTTATAGCAGGAGAGACCTGTGCAGAAACGATATTTGGATCCACATTCATCCATGGGCCGCAAACATGGTCCATGTAGATAAAGTAGATTACCACAGATCTGCAGGGCTTTATCAACTTGCTTTATCCTCCATGTCCAGAAAAGGGAGAGACCAAGCAAGTAGCAAGGCAGGCTTATCTTGCGGTTAAGACACTGAACTGTACTTTGGGTTCAGTTCTTAGGCCTGCCACAGGCTTGCTGTGTGACTTTTGGAAAGTCACTCCATCTTTTTGGGTACGTCTTCACAGGGATAAAAGACCTGCTGTGCAGCAATAGCTGGCCTAGATCAGCTGACTTGGACTCACTGGGGCTCAGGCTGTGGGGCTAAAAATCTCTATATGCATGGACAGTTCTGAACAGAATGGCTTGTCATTTAATCTGTGTGAGGTCAGTTCCACAGTGGATGTTACGGCTTGCAACTATGGAAAGTTGTTGGTTTTTGTTTTGTTTTGTTTTTTAAATTAAGTAACAATCTCCCAAACTATTCTCACAAATCAGCCATCTGGCACATTATTTAAATAGTCTGGGTGTGCCATTGTGTAATCACTCCCACGGTCAGTCTGTTAGAAGGTAAGCTACAACTTACCTGGTGACTCATAACTGAACACATAATGATTAATTATGTTACAGCATGTCTGACTTCACAAAATGCTGTAAGTAGTAAAAGATCGACTAATGAGGTCAAACTTATGTTTTCTTTTACAAGATCTGTGATGGTTATGTGCTTCAGAGAAAGGGTACTTAATGACTCCACTAGAATCAGTGGGGCAGGAAACTGGTTGAGTGTTTGCTACAGTAATTTGGATTACGTCTACTACAAAGCAAGATCCAGTTCATAACGATAAGGCTGGGATGCAAATTTTATGCTAGCTAAATCCACCTGAGACATTTCTTGTTACTTGGCAGCATCTGATACTGGTCTCTTTTGCTCACAAGAGACCAGAGTTGATACCATAAATCTGTTCCAATAAGGCAGTTCCTATGTACTTACGTAAAATTAGGTGCTCTGCCCTTACCATTCACCCCCAACAGTAATAATGGTACATAGTGAAGCTACTGAATGTCTCTGTTTGCAGTCTGAATTTGCTCTCTCAACAGGACTCCATTCAAATGAGTAAAATACTCAAGTTTATGTCCAAGTCTACATGGATGGTGGTGAATTCACCACATCAGTTAGAACAGGAAATTGACCTGATAAGTCCATCCCTGAAAAAGAGTGGCATTGAGTTAAATGGAGGGCATTTCTCTTTGACTCAGCGCAGTGGAGTCACCTCGGCAAATAGGCATAAAGCAGTCGAAGGGAGATACGCAGGTTATTTTATGTAACTTTATCTCCCTTCAACTGCCACTGAAAATCACGGTGAGTGTAGACTAGTTCTATGTCTTCTCTTTAAAAAAAAGAAAGCCAACCAACCAATTGTACTTTGTACTAAGACAGATATCTGAAGGTAAAATCCTAGTGGAGACAAAGTATGGGTAGTTTTACCCTGATGTAGCTAATCGAGGTCATTCTCAAGTGTGGGGAGACGTAAGAATGATGAAAACTACCTGTGCTTGGTCTCCACTGAAATTTTGCAATGAGACTGCTAGCCTGCTAATAAAACGGTTTGGGGCAGCAAAAACATAGCCTTAGAAGTGTTTTCAGCAGATGACTCCATTTCAGCTTTACCTCTGAAGCAGGCACTTGAATAAGAAGAGTGAGTCATTTAGTTGAAATAAGTAGAAGAGTGCAACCATTAATTAAAATGTAAGGCTTGCTTTCTTTATGTGCTAGCCACGAAGGACCTTTCTGTTACTATATTTACAGACCTTTTCCAGCTAGGCATTTTGTTTGTCTGATTCCACAACAATGATAGCTATTGTATATTAAATACGTTCAAAAAGCAGGTTGCTCTGGATTTGACATTTATGAGCTTAGCCAACTGACAAACAGACATTACTCTTCCCCTGTTGGTAGTACGAACACTTGCTTTTCGATGAAAGGTTAAAATCTTCAGATGGAATCTTTTCCTTTGGCCTTACTACCATAATAAAATAATGAAACTGGACCTAAACCATGCTAATTTTATCCATGTACAGTAAGTACACACATGCACTGAAGTTATCTGCTACTGCTCGTAGGGAGCCATGTGAGAAAAGATTTAGCAAAGTCCACAGAAATCAAAAGTGTGATGGCATGATTGCTGCATGTTGTTGCTCTATTTTTAAGTGGATTTCAGTGCTGCCATGGAAATTAACTATCCACAGAACAGACAAATTGGGCAATGGCACTGCAATCTTTCCTTCAACCGGACTGTCAATGCACATTACCTCTCAGCTGGAGGTACAGCATCTAGGGGAAAGGAGACTCACTCATTCTCTCCAGCAAGACTAGACTTTAAGGGTGCCACACAACTCCTTGTTGGTTTGCTGAACTAGACTAACACAGCTACCCCTTTGGAACCACACTCATTCTCTATAGTCTATTCAGTCCTTTGCCTCTCTACTGAGACCACCCACAGTTAATATGATCAGCATCATGCTGTTCTACTATATACACCAGGACTTGCCAGTCTTTTTCATCCTAACAGGGAGACTGCCTCATGGACAACCTCCTGTCTCATTGCCATTCTGAAGGGGCTATCTCCTATCCCATTCATGATCAAATGACATTCTTATAGCAACTGCAATTCCTTACATGGAAAAGTGAAATTGCTCTTTTTGCCAACGTGCATGTATTTGGAAATTTGACTCTAGTAGACCCAAGACCCTGGAGCAAGTACAACTGTACAGATTTGAAGAGAGAAGTGGCTGCCAAATAATACAAGGATGTCAGGGATCTCCAGGCTGACTTTCCCCCAATGAATTTTATGTGATAAAATCTAAGAAGAATAAGTGATGGAGCCCACACCATCTCATCCCAGACTGATATTTTCAGGGAACCTTTCTTCCCAGCAATAAATACAAAATCATTTCCTTTCTTAGATATATTGGATACTTATACAGCCCCCAGAAGAATAATCAAAATCCTGGGCTAGAACAGAGCTTGAGAGGTCATCTAGTCCAGTCCCTGTGCTGAGGCAGGATGAAGTAAGCTTTTGACTACACTTAACAGGGGTTAACCCAACCTGTTCATAAAACATCCAGTGAGGACATCCCACAATCTCCTTTGGAAGCATATTCCAGATCTTAACTATCTACCCCCCTAGTTAGAAGATTTCTCCTCATATCTAAGTTACATCTCCTTTCCTACAGATTAACCTACCACTTTTTATTTTACCTTTGGCAGACCCAGAGGACAACTGATGATGACCCCCTCTTTATAACAGCCCTTAACATATTCGAGGTAACTGACAACCTTGCATTCTTTAATGTCTTTATCCTCATAACATTCCCATGAGGTACAGAAGTGCTATTATTCCCCACTTTATAGATAGGGAACTGAGGCACAAAAAGCTAAATGACTTGCCCAATGTCACATAGTAAGTCTCTGACGGAACAAGTTGAACCTAGATATACAAAGTTCTATTCTTGTGCTCTAATGTGCCTTCCTCTCTATTCCTTTCTTTCCTTCAGCAAAACCTATTTTAGATGCTCACCCAGCCTCAAAGCTAATAGAGTGCATGCATTTAATGGTTAAAGTTTTGTAACATAGCTGTAATGTAAAGTCTTCAGGAAGCAGTTATAGGGAGTTATTCTTAATAAGGCTCCTCTTTCAGAATCTCTCATTCATTCTTCTGGGGTGCAGTTGAAGAATGAATTTTCTCTCAAGTCTAAAAGGATCCCCAAGGGAGTCTCAGGGACTGTTGCAACCACTGGGAAGCCCTGCACCCCTGCATCCCACAAATCTCTGCTTTTTGCCCGAGCCAGTCCTACAAATATTAAGAGTATATGCTAAAAATGGCTTAAGACACCAGCTGACTATAAACCTCTCCAGTCCTGAAGAGCACTCCTTCACCCCATGCATTTGTGGAAGACAAGGAGTCACCAAGCTCAGGTTACACTATGTGACAGAGGCTCAGCAACCTGAAGGACTGGGCTTGAAGTCAATTGGAGTTGAGGGTGCTCAAGCACTTTACAAAATCTGGCACTGTGACAGCAGACTAGTCTTCCTGTTAGAGCCACAAGAGGAGAGCTCCCCCTGGCAGACACCCAAGTCATACAGAGTGGGTGTGACATTAATCAGTGTCAAGACAATACTAGAATTTATCCCAGCAGTTCCTCTTTAATAAATCATCAGTTAGCAGCAGGAGATGAGGTGTCTAGGAGAAAGGTACAGTGGTGTAAGTTTAATATCAACAAGATTATCTCTAGATTTAATTATAGCTAGTATTTAAACTGGTTTCAGACAGACAAAGGCACTTTTGTACAAACCAAACATCAATTAAATGAAACAAACAGCATTTCCAGCTATGGTAGATCACTTCTTAAAGCAAAATGCTACAGCATTTAGGAGCAAGAGGTTACACAACAGGCTATTTTACCCTTGTTTTAAATTAGTGTAATGTTTGCACTGAATTCATTTAATAGATCTACTACTTACTTGTTAAGTGAAAACATTATACAAAAATGAACCTTACAGAAAGATCGTCCGCCACCTGGCAATAGAATTAATCCAGAAGGAATCTGAAAAACAGCTGCCTAGAAGTTCAGCCGGCAGTGGTCCAGACGACATTCACAGAAATAAAACAAAGCTACCAAAATATGTCAGTGGGGGAGGCAAGTTAAGCATGGAACCCTGTTAAGTGGACAAGAGAACAGTCTCCTGATGAGATAAAAAGAAAGAGCACTTTCTGTAGGTCAGAGCTAATGTGAATAAGAGAGCTGCATAATTCAAAGAGCAGTGTGGCTGTTGTATACTGGTGGGAATATAAAGATAATTGCTACTCCTTGTGCCCCTTTCTTCATTGCCCTAGCCAGCTATGTTGGCATGAAGGGGCTATAAGGTGGCTGAAAGGTCCCCACCTCAGGGAATTGCCACAGCACAGATGACTCCCATCATCTGGCACAGAGCAAGCTCTGCACTGCCTTCAGGGCAGTTCTAGGCACAAGATGCTGCTTGTGTAGCCTGGAGGTAAAAGCAGCATGTCAGGGGCAGGGAGAGAAGTGGCCAGGATAGATATGTACCCTAGCAATTCTGTATCTCAGCAAGGGACTGCTAAAGCAGTAGGATGATTTAGCTATGCTAGCTTGCGCCACAAGTGTCACTGGCTTCCACAGCTGCTGAATGGGAGAGGTGACAGCTTGTTCCCCTCTGTTTCTGCAAGGCACATGAATCTGTCTTTATATCACAGAGAAGAATCCCCCTGATTAAGAGGCTGCATCCACTAGAAATCCCAATCATTCATACTGGGTGCAAGAAAAAAAAGAACAAACTGGAACTGACTGAGCAGGACAAGTCTTGACATGTTTATTTCCCCCTCCCTGATAGGTCCAGACTCCACAGCAACATTAATTGCAATTATATCCTCATTCCTCAGACCAAGATAAAGTTCAAAGTGAGGAGAAAATCCTTTTATAGTCATTCACTGCATAGCCACAGCCTTGAAACGGAACTGAAACCATTCCAAGAGATAAGGTGATGGTGGAAATTAAACCATCCACTCCAACTATTCTTTAGCCGCACAGAAATAAAAGTTCTGCTTCAGACATTTCACACTGTATTCAAGATAATGTGTTAGCCCTTTCAACGACTCTGAAGTGGGAGGTATATTTAATTTATGGCTCCCCATCAAAGTTTGCAACTACTTTCTCCCACTACAGTACAGCACACAGTACCACAACATTGCCCCCAATGGCCACAGAAAGAATATTGGCCTTATCATATGGCTAGATGGTATTCTTGAAAGATCCAATTCGGCTTTGGTATATAATTTAACAACGAAGATTAGGTGTTGTTAATCTTGGCCTGAGATGCTGTGGAGATAAATACCACAGAATATCCACAAAAATGTGAATTATCAATAAAACATACCAAAAATTGAGTTATTGTTCCGTTCACTTCTATTAAAAGGTGCTGGCCTATTTTGACCTCTGTGGAGGGGTAGGTCCAACCCACAAACAACAGTGACCTTCTCAGATAGAAGGGCAGAAGAGATGCAAAGACACCGATCAACTAGTGGAGAAATAAAATGAAGGCTGAGTGTAATAAAAGCCATCCAGAGGGGGGCACCAAGCAGAGAACTCTTTGAAAGGTACTAGACAACTTTCTAAGAGTGGATACAGTAGCACCACAAGGGATCAGGTAACAAAAACAAAACATAAAATTCCCTGTCAAGGACCAATTAGATAACAGGTAACAAACAAACAAACAGGAATAGGGGTGAGACCACATGTTACAAACAAAGAGATACAAAGGAGACAGTAGGCAGACAGTCCCTTGGAAGTTATTTGCCTATTTAAATCCCAGAATGGTGGGATGGATGGAGCTCACCAGTACAATAGAGGCTTAACAGAGGAGTTAACTGATCGTGGAGAACAAAGAATGTGAGAGAACAAAGCAACTCTGCAGGGACAAGGTGCAAATCACAGGATCAAACCAAGTAACCCAAAGGGAAGCAGCAAGCAGAGAAACCACTGAAAAGTACTGGCTTCACAGCCTTGCAGAACCAGGCTCTCTGTTTATCTGCACAGCTGTGGAGACAAGTTAGTGACAGTGTACATTTCTCCACACTCCCTTGTTAATACCAGACATCTTTCTGCTGGGACTCCCATCAAAGATGCTATGGACACTTGACCACTAGGAACTGGTTTGAAACCTTCAAGGCACAGATCACTGAACAGCTCACTGACAGTAAAACCTTTCTACAACTATTCACCTGGCAGGCTGGATTTTGAATCCTAGATGCAAGAGGTGAACAAGCAGTTTCTTTTCCTAGATTTAATGAAATTATATGAAATAACAGGCCCACCTCAGTATTTTAGATTGGTCTTTGCTGATCTAAAGGGCTGTTTTAATTATGGTTTCAGACTGCAGAATGATACAAACTGAAAAAACCAGAGAGGTAAGAATTACCAGTAAGGTAAAACTAATAATGTTTCTAAATATAGGATGGTTGCATGAAATTTGAATTATCCAACTATAAGACTGTAAATACCTTTGACCAATTCACGTTATTTTTTCCCCTTCACATTGTCAGTAAATTCCTCTCATTCTCTTTTCTTTATAGGGCAGTTAGGAAGTGGACATGTGGATGAAGGAACCCCTGGTTATGAATAATCAGAGGCAGAATTTTCAAGAACAAGGCAGTAATGTGAAAGGTCTTTCTTCTGTGCCTTCTTATGGGGTGGTATTTGCATCACTAAGTGATGACATAATAAGACTGCAAACAAAAAAAAGCTTTATACTCTTATGGCACTGTTGAAGCCTCTCAGAGCTGACTCAGTTCCTTACTTGTACTTTGGTGAAAGGAGTTCAAACCCTATTTGCATCAGGCTAAGTGACTTTTAGTTGTTTTCTTATCAGCTAATGCAAATAAAAAGACACAGCCTATATTAATATTAATAATGCTATTTTACAGTGCCTTCTGTTCTGAAGCACCCTAAGCACTTTACAGACCAATGAATCACTTCACCTGCCACTAAAATGCAGTCACTACTATAGGCTCTAATTCAACTAATTGTTTAAACAACAAAAGATCTAACTCATTGGGACTACAACCACGCTTAAAATTAGCGACATGCCTGTGTATCCATGATGAACTGGGATGAGAGTGAAAAGCAGCAGTTCAAGAGGATTCACTAATAGAAGAGGGACTGAAGGATATAAAACACAGTGGGAACCATACAGGTCCTGAAAATTATATTACGCTGAGCTAAGGTTTTATTAGGCTCTTAGGGCTTGCTCCACTGCTCACTGAAGTCAATGGAAAGATTTCCATAGGCTAAGTGGATTTTGGATCAGTACCTTATTCTTCATGAGCTAAACCCAGCTATATTTTATTCCACTTAACTCTTAATTCCTTTAATTTTTCTGTTGTCTAGCTTTGCTTTATTTAGGCCACTATGGATTTAACCATCTGGTAGTGCTTTCTAAAAAAGGAAAACCAAATTCAGGGTTCAAACAAGTCACTGTATGGACAGGAGGTACTCATTTGTCACAGAAGATGCTAAGACATTGCCTGTGCTTGACCAGGGCACAAGAAAAGCTTAAAGATCCAGAGGTACTGCAGACAGTATCCAAACACAAGCTGTATGGCATGGGGAGGTTAAATTTCTTCTGGAGCATATTTTCGTTTCCTCACTTCCAGTAGCAGGAAAACACTCATGCAGGAAAACTAAACCTGCCCCAGGAATTGTAAGCATTGCCCCATGATTCACGCCACCCTATATGGCCTGGAAGCAAAACTGATACCAAACTCAGATACAACCACATCCACACAAAACGAGTTATGCTACTGCTGCAGTGCCAGGCAATGTGATCCAACCAACACAATGGCTGCTACTGTGACACTTACTATAGCCATTAAAGTTGTTGGTGTAAAATTGCAAAGCTTCACCAGTACACTGAGACTTTTTAATCATATATGAATACAAGATACCATTTTAGTAAGGAGAGACAGCTTACCAAATAAAACCACCTTTCAGCTAAAATGTCTCATAATACGATTTGAAAGCCTGAACAGTGTACTTGTATTGCAGGCCATTATTTTTAAAATAACAAAACAAAACAGAGTTGAGCACTGACTTAAAAGCACCACAACCAGGTAGTTTAACCTCCAAAAAAGAAAGAAAGAAAAAGATAGAAAAGATAGGGAGCTATGCAGTTCTGAAGTAGACATCATAAACGAGATGGCCTCTGAATCAAAACCATCCTCTGCATATTTGTTAATTCCTGTGGGAACGGGGAAGCCATGTGTCACTGGTGTAGGAAGTTAAGAGCTTGGCAATGACTGAGACTGAGGTCTCCCGAAACCATAGTTATGTAAGCATCTGCATCTGCTGGGTTTCAACATATGTTGCTGATTCAGAAATAATTTCCTGTTTGATTTGATAGCACTAGCAGGAATAAAGCACATAGCAGGAATAACTGCACCACTTCATGCTGCATCGAGCTAGACATCAATTCTCAAGGAAAAAAAGCTCACATTTATTTTTGGCATGTAAGCACAACTGCCTCATAGGAAAAGGGCAGTAGAATCCTCTCCTTCCCCTTCAGAGAAAATCTTTGTAACAGGCCTGGCCAATAGCACCTACCACCGGCAGTCTTTGTCCTTTGGAGCCTCTTCTTTCACTGAACAGATTTCAGAGACCCACACACTTGAACTATCGCCCATGGCATATAAGCAAGGTATAGATGGCTAAATAGTATGCAAAGCCAGCATAAAGTTTGAGATCAAACCAGTTCCTCCTTCAGGTAGCATTTGGAAAGCTTTAAAGGAGCTAAGGGAGAACTCCCCTCATGCAGAAGCAGTGGAGGCATGCCATAGTTTTTTACACTCTCTCACACATCCACAGATATAAGGGGTGTGCTGGGGTTAGAGGGGGGGAGTCTCTGCAGTGCTCACTGCTCAATGATGTACTGAAGGGGGAGGGAGGCTACGCTCCCAGGCACTGGAGGGGGCACCAGTCAGGCCCTCCTTAGGAGAGTTGCCTCCTGCTGTTGAAGGAAGCCAGGAGCCACTATGGTACAAGACCCACAGTGGTCATGCCATCCCCAGCTCAGGCCTGTAGGTGACTGAAGGTTCCTGCTACAGGGAGAACAAAGCATTCTTCTGAGCGGGTGTGATGAGGCAATTGCAGGACCACAAGCCATCACACCTCCCTTCCTGCTCCATCACTCCCAATACCAGGCACCCCCACAGTGTGGGGGGGTACAGGGTGGAGGACAACATGAAATGGGGCTACAGATACCCCCTACCCCCACAGGGCATAGCCAACCAGAACGGGTGAGCATGAATGCAACTACTGTCCCACGGGTGCTGGAGATTCATGGTTTGGCACTGTCACTATTACAGAGATTTGCAGTGGTCCGGGCTGTGAGGTAGTCCAAATAAGGCTGTTGTAAATTTGACCATCCTCTGGGACTCTTCTGTGTGAACTAGTCCAGAATTCCAGGCAGTGCTCGCCTGATTACAGACACTTTTGCCTAACCTCCCCTTGGGCTGTGCCTTTTGTGCTGTCCTTACCAGGAGACACAGGACAAATTCTGTCTTAAAGGCTTTTACTGTGTAACCTTTATGACATTCTCTTACAACTGGTGACTCTCTGAAGTTCACTCTGGGAGCCTCACCTAAAGTGTGAAACAGATTTAATTTCCACCCACCCAATGGCCTGGCACCTCAATACCCTTCTGAGCAACAAAGCGGGATAGGAATCTCTTTCACATAACAAAAATAATCACATTACTTAGCACTCTTCATCTGTGGCTCTCCGAGGTGGGTAGACGTTTTCCAGGTGAAAATGAAAAGCAGAGACATGAGTGTCTCCAGCTCTCTGCATTAGGCACTGGCAGAGAACCCTGCCCTCTGACTTTAAGGACAGTTCCCTGTCCACTGACTATACCATACCACCTGAAGACATTCCAGTAACCTATAGATTGGCCCAGAGGAGGGTGTGTTCCCTTGAGGAGACTTGCTGCTCAGGTCTACCCCCCGGAACACAGTAGGCCACTTCTGTAATGCTACCTACATCAGCTGGCTCAGAAGCAGAGATCTATCCTAGCACCAAGCAAGAAAAGTGTTACTATTTTTCCATCTGTCCCTCTTTTCTTTTCTTTTTAACCCCACAAATACCCTTTAAAAGCAAAGAGGTACAGCTCTTACACTGAGAGATTTTTAAGGCCAGTTGGGACCATACCAATAATCCTGTCTGACCTGCATAGCTCAGGCCAAAGAATTTCACCCAATAATTTGTTCCAAGCCTGTAACTTATGTTTGAGCTACTGCATCTTTTTTTAGAAAGACACCCAGTCTTGATTTAAAGAAAGCATGTGGCGGCGAATCCACCATGCACTGTAGGGTACTCAGACAGAGTGAAATGCCACCAATAGAGAATTAAAGTGGTAAGTCCCAAATGGCTACAATGCACATCAAAAACATTCATTCTGAAGTTTCATTCCACTCCAAACGGGTTCCACAGTTAATAGATTTATAACATACCATGCATTGCCTACTTGGCAGAGGTGGAGTCATTCGTTCCAACCAGATTACTGAACCTTCCTTCCTTCAACCAGAATAGAGGGTGAGAAGAGGTCTTCTGCAGCTTTGGGGCAGCAAAGAGAAGCCCTATCATAGATGCAAAGGAGAAAAGAAGCTTCCACCTGAGCCCCACCCTCCCCTCCATAACTTCAGGGGCAGAAGAGAAGTTCCACCCATGTCAGTGCATGCTCTCAGAGCTGCAGCATGACTGCCACAAAACATATGTTTTACAAGCTAGCCAAAATGGGCAGTGTAAAAGGCACACAGGCACTGGTTTTAAGAGGAAATGTATAATTCTTGTCATTCTAATAGCATATGGGGTTACAGCCTATGTTCCCTCTAAGGTGTGCACGTGTGCGCACGCACGCAGGTTGTGAAACCCACACACACAACAAAATAAAGTGTGCACAAAAAAATTCAACAGTGCTAATATTTTTATGCTACCTTAAGAAGGCAATTTCAAGTAACATGTTTCAAAGAAGGCTTTGTAATTTATAAAATCATTCCCATCACCAGATCAAAATAAAATTTAGATATGCTTTGATTCATACACACTTACTTCGTTGCACTCACAAGGCTGACCACATTCACTGGCACGTGCACCAATTTGGACACTAGCTCCAAAAATTTGCACGAAAGAAATTTTTTGTGCACACAGCCTATGAAAAGTTAGAGGGAACATTGGCTACAGCCCCTCTTGACTCCATGCAGCTGCAGAAAGTATCTAGACTAGTTTTCACCCCTCTCAGCTTCATGGGGAGCTAAGATATGAGGAGGTGATGGTTGCTGTTGCTCAGATGCTCCTGTTTGGTAGCTGCTGCTGCTCCCAATGCTTTGAGGAGTGAAGGTGGGCAGAGGGTAAACTACTAGTACTCCAGATACAGTACAACTCTACTTTCAGCCTCTGGGGTATATTTTCAAAAGCAAAAATGGGAGTTGAGTGGCCACATCCTATTGAGTTTCTGTGGGAGTTTAACACCTCACTACCATTTGTCCTTTCCAAATAAAATCCCATCTATTCTTGCAGGAAACCAGTTGTTTGAACACAAGTCTAACACGATGCCTAGTAAACCATGCTCTAACACAGCATAGAGAGGTTACTGTGGACAGGCCAAAAGCACAGCACTGTAGGGAAGAAAATAATTTCTACAAGTATTTGTGACCAGAGATGGAACAAACCAATAGTATGTATCTGTATACCTAGGAACGCTTTGGAGAGTAAGGTCAGAAATTGAACCCAGACTCAAATTTCACATTTGGCTTTTATCTCAAATGAGCTGAACCAGAAACAGGGATTCAAACATAATGAGCTCTTGGGAGTTCAAAATCTGGCTGGAAGGTCTGAGATTTATTGAGAGTTCCAACAAAATTTTTGCACGGCCACATCAATCCCTTCAGTGGAATGATTAGCACAGTTCCCTGCCACCCCAAGGACAGAGGGAACCATAATGAAATGGATCATTTCATTGTAGGCAGATTACATTGCCTAACATCCATTTTGTGCCAGGAGTTAGTGAAAAAAATACAGGAAAATAAATGATCTAAACTACAAAACTGTGACACAACAAGAAAAATAAGCTACTGATCATGTGCCATTTCATGACAATCTGCTGGATCAATGCATTTAGGGATCCAGTTTAAGCTCAGAGCCCACCTACTGTCTGAAACATCCTTTATTTTGTCCATCTCTACCTCAAAAAATATCAGATGTGGGTCAGGTCCTCAGTCAACGTCAAATGGTGTAGCTTCACTCACTTCTGGTAAGCTACAGCAGCTGAGGATTTGGCTCTGGGACTAAGTACTTCAGTTTGTATTTTCCTTCAAAATGAGATATTTGCTGTGCACTTACTTTCCTATGGTGGAAGTTGTTTTTCTTAATACACAATTTAAGTAACCTTTAATGAAGGAAATGGGTCAGATAGTACACTACCTGTGAAGAGGTTACTGAACCCTTTCAGTGCCTTACAGTAACAAAACAAGGATAGTACCCTACAGTAACAAAAGAATGAGCTGGCATTTATAGCAAGCACCATAATCCTTAGGTGTTTGAGCTCCAGATACAGATGGCTCTAACGTGTCCTATAAAAGTTGCCATGTGGCATTCAATCTGTGTCATTGTCTGAAAGTGCCGTAAGGTGCTCAAATGCAGCTCTCTCAAAAATGTGGATGAAACATTAACCTTCTCTAACCACTTTTTTGTTAAAGGATTTACATGTGTGATTTAGGGATAAAGAACTCTTGGAAACACTGACGTGGCAAACTAGAACTTTAGCTTCAATTCTACATCAAAGAATATCCTGCCTCAAGCAAAGGGCAAAACTTTGCTCTCAAGTCATGCTGGATCTTGACTACAATACTCAGCTCTGCTTCAGAGCCCAAAAAGCAGAATTTATGCCAAAATACGTACCCACCAGATGTGAAATGTGTGACGTGCTGCATCCCTGCACACCCTGTAATGTGATCTGTGTCACTTTCCCATACAACTTTACAATGTAATTGTGTTTGGTCTAATGTGAAGTATGTCATGCCCAGTGTTTTTTGAATGCTCCCAGCATGCTCTACATTACTGTTATGGTGGCATGTTTCCTGCAATATCATGTATATGTACAGATATGAAACATGTCTCCAAAATGTGGCTCAAGTGGGGGCAGCAATCAAATCTGTGTTCTGACACACCTGCTGGAGGTATGCATACAAAAACAAGTGTTCAAGTGCCTTGTCTGGAGATGGGAAAAAGGGTCAGCTGACCACAAAAAGGGGGTCCAAATGGTAAGTTTGAAAAGAGAGAAAACAACACTTTGAACTGTGCAGTGATTTTAGTTTAGAATGCAAATTATCTTTTCTTTGATTGGTTATCTCCTTGAATGATTACCTGATTTTACATTGATTCAATACAGACTCACTTAAAATTGTGTTTTAATCAATAAACCTATGCTTGTTTTATCTAAAGTAGTGAGATGTTTGGTGAGTATGTGTTGGAGCCTTACTGGGAGTAAAAGCTAGTGCGTATCAATTTCTTTGCCAAATTGATGGACTGGTATAAATTAGCTTGTTGTGATCAGTGAGGCATTTTGATCCCTGCAAGATGGAAGCTCCTGAGTTTGTATCTGGGGACTAGCTGTGCTCGCTGGGGGACCATCCCATGAATAGCTAGTGAGAGCACTCTTCCACAGCCTGAGACACCAATTACACACTGGAGACTGGTATGAGCAGGCCCAGGAGCAGGGGCTCACACAGCAAGGCGAGGTAAGTCAAGGCTCTGTGGTGGAGTACTGGAGGGGCACAGTAGCACTCCAGTCCAGAGTGCAGATGGGGAACTTCACAAAAGGCTCACTATATTCAGTACAAACGAATGGCAGGGATGTGATATCAGTACACCAACCTCTTTTTTTGTACCATTCTGCATGTCTAATATGGAAAACTTCACCCACAGCTTGTTCATTCATTTCCCTTTCTTCTGCATTTTAGATTTTTTTCAAATAAAGTTGCATTTAGCAAATAAAAATTAGCCTAAATGCCATAAAACTGCTCCTATCAGAGGCGAGTCTTCATTCCAGAGAGCTTGCAGTGCCTGACCAAATATTTACATTTGAATAGTTCATTTTCAAAGTCCAAAAATAGATCATGACACAGAGCTAAAAAATGTCCAGGTCTGTCAGCTATTTGTTTCACCATCCACTTAGCATTATATCTGAAATCCTTAGTAGGGTACTATTCACACAGCACAGCTCCTGGCTGGCAGGCAAAATTCTGTTGTGTAACTATGTACAGGCAGACTTGTAGGCATTTAGTAGAATGGACGTCTGTCTGCAAATGATCTGATTGTATTGCTCCTGGATTTATTGGCAATCTGTTTTATGACCCTAGGTCTTGTTATATGGACTAAGTTAGGGCTTTCTAGTGTTTGGACTGCTGAATGCAGTTCCTTATCATTCTTTCAGTTTCACATTTGTCTCTGCATACATCATGGCATCCAGACTCCCCTCTGACCTAGACTTAAATTAGTGAATGCAAACTCTAGAGTGGACATTTTCAAATGCACGTATTTGCATTTGCAGAAGTCCTTTGAGTATTTTAGTGCCAGTGATACCTGGTCCATTCATCACTATGTGGCAAATGTTCTGAGACCAAGGAGTATTTCTAGTTATTGTATTAGATAAAGATTTGCAGTTGACCCTGTTCAGGAAAATCAAAGCCCTATGCATATGCATAGGAGAATCTTCATGGAGCCTTTGACAGTTTCAGACTGCAAGTGGAAATGTTTGTTGTACAATACCCAGGTGGAAATTGTAAGTGATACAACTTCTGGAAATGTAGACAAATTACACCAGAGCAACTGTCCACAAATGTTCACATTCAATTATGCATTAAGAACACACCTGGGTGTGGTGTCAGCTGTGAGACTAAGTTTCATCAACCATGAGACAAGGTGCATCTACACAGCAAAAAATCCCTGTGGCAGAGTGTCCTGGAGTACAGGAAATTAACAGGGCTTGCGCCAAGGCACTACAAATAGCAGTCTAGAGACCTTCAGGTGTAGCAGGGAGCCTGGGCTCTGAAAATCGCCTCCCCTCAATTAGTTTCAGAGCCCAGGCTCAAGCCCAAATTGGAACATCTACACTGCTATTTTTAGTCCCACAGTGCAAACCTAAGTCAGTTGACCCAGGCTCTGAGACTCATTGTCCCTTTCTTTTTTTGCAGTGTCATCAACCAACAAAGTACTTACAAAATACTACACAGCACTACAAACTTCTTCAACTGCCTTGAAGGATTTTCCCCAAATGGTTTTAATTCTTCTTTTCAGCCAACAACTGCTTTTAGAAATAGGTATCCTTCGATCATGAAAAATAAACCTTAGTAGACTGGGGCATTTCCAGCATCTCATTAGGAAGGATTTCCCATAAAGGATCAGCCCATTCATTATCTTGCATCAGATTATGGTAGTCAGCATAGGATAATTCAAAATCACAACAAGGGGAAAAAACAGAAACAACTCATGACATACTTAATCTGTCACACAATTCTCCATGTTAGGAAGATTCTTTCCTGACCTCCGCAGAAAATAATGGTTCAGCCCTGAAACATGAGACTTTATTTCTCTTACTTTCTGTGCTGTTGAAGACACAAAAGATTTTAGTGGTAAAATGCCTTTTAAAATTTAGACACAGTATTCAACATTCTCACCTCCCAGAGTAGGGAACTCCACAGTGTTTCTGTTGTTGTCATTGTTTCTTTAAAAGTACACCACCAGTTTTTCTAAGATTTAAGGATTGTTTCATCCCCAACATTGCAAGTTTTTTTTATGTGATCTAAAGTCCAATGAAGTCAAAGGAATCACTCTCATTGACTTCAATGTTCTTTGAATCAGGACATAGTTAATAAAAAAAAAAACAAAAAACAAAAGCTGAATCTAGTAAAAATGAAACACCATAGTGGGTGCATCTACACTTAGAGGTTAGGTCAAATTAAGGAGGCTGAATTCGACCTAACCTCTTCCCAGTCCACACTGGGCATTTATTAAGTTAAATTAAGTCATTTCTTAGCTGGAATTAAGGAAAGGTTAATTTGATTTAATGAAAGTTCCTTTAATTTAAAATTAAGTTTAACTTTATTAAGTCTAATTAACGCAGTGTAATGCCCTAAGTTGACTTTAGTCGACCTAGGGCTGGGGACAAGGGAGCCCTGCATGGCTCCCTGGCAGAATGGAGCTGCACAAGGCTCCCTTTTTCAGGGGAGCTATGCACGGCTCCTGCAGCTCCCTTCTCCCCAGCTCCATGGTCCCAGCAAGAAAGGAGCTGTGCTCCCTTCTTACCAGGAAGGTGCAGTCCTGGGGAGAAGGGAGCCCTGGCTCCCTTCTGCTGGGAAGCTGCGGCTGCCCCAGGAGAAGGGAGGCACCAGGGCTCTATGGGGACAAGGGAGCCCCAAGAAGCAGCTGCTGGGTCTTCCCGGACAGGGGAGCCTCCAGGGCTCCCTGGGAAGAGAGCTGCCGGTGCTCTCTTCCCTGGGGTTCCTCTGTCCCAGGAACTGTTTGCAGCTGTCTTCCCCAGTGCTCCCCAGACAGGGGAGCCCCGGAGATTCCCCCGTCCAGGGACTGCCAGTGAAGACAGCCACCAGCGCTCCCTGTTCAGGAGAACCCCCAGCCAGTGAGGTGCCTTCCCCGCCAGCTGGCAGGATCCCCCATGGGGTGCCTTCCCTGCTGGCCAAGGGCTCTCCTGTCAGCTGTTTTCACTGGCAATCCCCAGATGGGGGAACCTCCAGGGCTCCCCTGTCCAGGGAGTGTCCAGGAAGACAGCTGCAAGTAGCTCCTGCGGCAGGGGAGCCTGGGAGAAGAGAGCACCTGTGGTTCTCTTCCCGGGGAGCCCAGAAGGCTCCCCTGTCCGGGGTGACCCAGCAGCTGTTTCTCAAGGCTCCCTTGTCCCCACAGAGCACCGGTGTCTCCCTTCTCCCATGAGTCTCCCCAGACTTGGAAGCCCCAGTGGCTGCTTCTCTGGAGCTGCCCTGCCCAGGGAGCCCCAGAAGCTCCCTTCTCCTAGGGAATGAGCTGTGGCTCTCCTTGTCCCCAGGAGCTGTGAGCTGCAGCTCCCCCAGCTCAACTTAGAGAGTCTAGTGTTGACTCTCTAAGTCAAATTAATAAAGCTTGCTTTAATTCAAATTAGGAGTCTAGTCAAGGCTCTTTAATTCAAATTAATAAATTCTAGTTAAACTCAAATTAACTAATTTGACTTTATAAAGTCAAATTATCTTTACAAGCATTGACATAGCCATTGAAAGGGCCTGAAAGCCACTTTATTGACAAAGTCTTATTCAGTGAAGGAATATGTACAGAGAATGAGAAAGCTGATACTATACAGATCACAAAGGCTTATATTTGTGAAAAGATGCTCAAATCAGAAATTAAATAATACTATAAACCAGAAAGAGAAAATATGTATGTTGTATATTTTCAAAGGTAGTTTTCAGATTTTGGGTGCTTAATTTGATACAACTTAAAGAAGTCAGCTTGGCACCCACCCTTTGAAAACAAGGTCCCTGTAAGGTGTCTGAATTCAAGCATCTAGAAATGGAGGCACACATAATCACGAGTCATTTTTTAAAACCCTGGATGCTGCTTTTATTTACACTTCTGAGGTAGGTGCATTTAAATTCCTAATTGTGTCAAGAAGTCTGGATAGTGGCTTAAAGGAAGAAGAAAGAAAATCACCTCACTGCTACTCGAGCAATGCCTTCAGATGCACATTGGCAAGTTCCAAAGCAGTAGCCTTGTTAGACGAATTCAGCAAAACAAACAAGGAGTCCTGTGCACTTTTAATGATTAAAAATTTATCTATAAATTTATAAATAAATCAATTTGTTAGCCTTTAAAAGTGCCACAGGACTCCTTGTCAGTTTTTCAGATACATGGTATCCTAGGTAGCGTCCCCATTAGATTGTGCTAAACCCAAAATCTACAAGAACCAGCAAACAAAATTAAACCTGAAACTGCACTCTACCCCTTTGTGTCTTTTCCCACATCTGTAAGATATCAGGTCACTTGCAATTTGAAGACCCTCTGCACAGTGAGCTAATGCTCTGTGCTAAAAAGCTTGCCATTCCCAATACATTAGGATAGAGGCAAGGAGTGAATCGCTGCTGCCCTTACTGTCAGCAGTGCAAAGAGGAGTGGAATGGTGAAGCTTAAAGTATAGTTCAAACAAAAGCCTCTTTGCTTACGCAGGGCAGCTTGGCTTGGGGCAAGTCCAGGAGCTCTGGACACAGAAGACTGCATGCTCCTGTTAGGGAACACTGCACAGTACAGCAGGTTTGGTAGCCAGCTGGGAGTACAATCACACACCCTTGTTAATAGATCCCACCTCTTTAGGGCCATGGTATGCCTGACACTCACAGTAGCTGAGGTAGATGGGAATCCTTTCTTGTTGCTATGTGAATGAACTATGATGGGGGAAGGGGTTCGGAGACTTCCTATACTTTCTTCTCCCCCCCTCCCATGCACTACCTCAGTATAGGGCAGGATTTGGCCAAAGAAGTGGGAGGTTTTGCAACACAAACCTTGCACTGAATGAGTCTCTCCTTTCACTTCAAAGCACTTTTTTTCTTCCTGTTGGTGCGACATGTCAAGTAAAAGACAAGTTTCAACAGGTGCTACATGCTCAGGTCATCATGGTGACAAGCCATTCAGAAATCTCTCTGGCCCCCAGTGGCAATGAAAGTATTCATGGTCTGGATGTTTCACATACCTTTGGTATACACTGTTCTTAAAGACTGTATTGGTGTACTGGCCAATAGCAATTTTTCATAAGGAAATTGTGATGAAGTCAAAACCTGCACTGAGCCTTTCAAGTGTGATGCAGTTCATACCAAGTTCCAAAGGGCCAGTCTTGCTAGTCTAGCTCACTAAAACAAACAAGGAGTCCTGTGGTACTTAAAGACTAACACATTTATTTATTGCATAAGCTTCTGTGGGAGAAATACCACTTCATCAGACACTTGAAGATGAGGGAATTTACAGAATGGGAGGAAACAAGTGCAGGGAAGTGTAAGTCATGGGATCAGGTCACACTGTAACAGCAAATCAAAGTCATTGCTAAGATTCAAACACTGGGGAACAGCATATAGAGGAAGATGAGGCCAAATCACCTGTTGTAATGAGAAAAAAAAATCCAAAGTCCCTATTAAACCTTGAAGCAATGCAGTCAAATTTAAAAATAAATTTGATCTCTTTAGCTTCTCTTTGAAACCTTGATCTGGTATTCATCTGTGTGAGTACAGCAATTAGTAAATTGTCAATAGAGTGATCAGAAAGACTGAAATGCTGACCCACTGGTTTTAGAATGTTGTGATTTCTGATGTTAGATTTGTGCCCATTTACTCTTGTGCGCAGAGACTGTCCTGTTTGAATCTTAACTGCTTTGATTTGCTGTTTCAGTGTGACCTGATCCCATGACTTACACTTCCCTGCATTATTTCCTCCCATTCTGCAAGTTCCCCCATCTTCAAAGTGTCCCCATGAAAGCTCATGCAATAAATAAATTTGTTAGTCTTTAAGTGCCACAGGACTCTTTGGCTATGTCTACACTGGCAAAGTTATTTTGAAATAGCTATTTTGAAATAACTATGCCGATATTAATTTGAAATAATAATTCTGAAAAAGTGAGTCTTCACAAGACTCCTTTTTCGAAATAAAACAGGAATTAGTATTTCGACTGAGAAAGTCTACATTGGATTCTCTAATTCAAAATGGATCTCTCCCCCCCTGGACAGGTTTCCCCACCTGGGGAGGGATGCCCCCACCGGGGCAGCCAGGGAACCCAGCAGGGCTGCATTCCCTGCTGGGGCAGCCAGGGAACCCTGGAACAGTCAGGGAACCCCATCAGTGCAGTACTCCCCACCAGGGCAGCCAGGAAACAGGGGTGTTGCTTTGCCCTCCAGGCATGCTAATCTGCCCCCTCAGCCACCCCATTCAGGTTGGGGGGGTAGCAGGGGGCAGGAGACCAATTGGGCTCGGAGACGCTTGCGGGGCACCACAAGCAGCTCTGAGCCTGAGCGGGCTCCTAGCCCCCTGCTATCCCCCTCAACCTGAATGGGGGGGGACCTGGGGGGCAGATCAGCATGCCTGGGGTGCGAAGCAACACCCCTGTTCCCTGGCTGCCCTGGCGGGAAGCACAGCCCTGCCGGGGATCCCTGGCTGTGCCAAGGTTCCCTGGCTGCCCTGCACTGAAACCATTTCAAACAACAATATTGCAAATATCAATAATGATAGTGTTGTTGCAGACTGCAGGAAATAGCTTTAGGGGCCGCATGCACCCACGAGCCACATGTTTGAGACCTCTGGGGTAGAGTGTGGGGGATATGAAATCCAGACATATGTCCAAGCGCTACAACTCCACTTCCTTTGCCTACAGCCAAATACATTTCTTCCTGCTTACGAGGTGTCATCTCATACTGGATTACCTGAGTGACTGGTGCATCTTTGGTGTGCAATCTAAAAAATATGGTATGAAAAAATCTATACTGCACAGTATCAAAGGTATAGATAGGAGTGAAAGAACAGCTTGGTGGGATTATTAAAGAGATAGGCTAAATGTTACCATGATTGTGAGTTCTTTTGCAAGAAGAGATGCAGTGTTTCTGCAGACACTCCACTTCAGTTTTCCATTGTATGAATTGAAACAGGAACACAAGGGAAGTAGGTTTTTAATGAATGAATGAATGAAACTACTTAGCCTCATTCATGCTGAATAGCTCCCTGGAAAGAGGAAACATTTATCTGAAATGCCCAGAATTATCAGACAGGGAGTGGTGGGCGTTGGCAGGTGGTGTGGACTACAGAGGAAGAGGCAGAAAATCTTTTCAGAGTCAGCACAGCCAGACTGACAACTCTAATATGTAGCCTGCTCTACACTAGGGTTAAGGTGGTATAACTATGTTGCCTCAGGGGTGTGAAAAATACACACCCGAGAGTGACACAGTTACACCAACCCAACCCACAGTGTAGAGACAACACTGGGGCTATAGAAAAATTCTCTCATCCACCTAGCCACCGCCTCTTGGGGAGATGGTTTACCTATACCAATGAGAGAACCTCTCCTGTTAGCATGTATGGTGCCCCCCACTGAAGGTCTACAGCTGCACTGATGCAGCATTTTAAAAGTAGACAAGCCCTAGGTCAGTGTGAGGAACTGAAAGACAGAGAGGATTTGAAAAGCAGAGATCCTGACAAGCCCTACCGGGGTTCCATCAGCCCAATCACGAGCTTTCAGGGCCTCAGCAGCACTCTGGCCCTCCTGCAGAGCATTTGCTTTCATCAGTCCCATGGGCTCTGTACATGGAGAGGGGGCTGAGAGGAGGAAAGCCCTTCAAAGTTCCCTCTTTGGCCATGACTGCATTCCAGGTTGCTATAACCAGAACAAGTCTTGCCTCATACATGTCAGTATTTTATACCATTCTGATGTGCTATTATGCCCATATTCGTTAGTAAAGACTTTGATAGCAAGGACGCTTACTGACCCCCCTAAAGAAGTCAGCCCTTATATCTCCCTCCCCCATCCCAAGCAGCCAGAGCTGACGCTACACATGGTTTTCTTTTCCTCAGAAGGCCAGGACTGATGCTGCCTCTCAGGTCATACTGAGACCACAGTCTTGAAGATTCAAGTCATCACTGGGCATGATAAACAGGGAGATAAGCCACATGCACTTTCCATACTATTTGCTTAACTGTTAAGGCCCTGGTTTGCCCTGACTGCCAGCCAAATGAATGCTGTGGAGGGAAAAACTGCATTTGTTTGCCATCTCTGAAGAGTTAATTCAGTTCCTAGAGTCTCTATTTCAACTCCCTTTTGATAGTTCCACTTGACAAACAGCCCATTATTCACTCCCCCCTTCCTGTGCAGCGGCAGAGAGCAGGAACTACGACACAAGCTGTGCTGATATTCCAGTACAATTTATTGGCAGACTGGACATCGGCCACAAGGAATGCACTCCCCAAAGTTGCTCAACAAGAACAAAGAATTGTTTGTGCCAGCTGTCACCAACGCAAGCTGCTTGGCTAATCAGCATCATCATCCCAGGATGAGAAATACCAGGGTTCCTACTGGAAGCAACAAAGATTTCAGCAGCCATAATGGTCACTATTGTCTAGAAATAGAGTGCAGACCCATGACCCTTTGCTATGTTCCAATCCATGCTTCCAGTCTTCACCCCTTAAAACACCCACAGACTTTCCATTCCCCCCCTAAGTGCAAATGAGAAGCAATGAGAAATCCCACAAAATTCCTCACAGGAACATTGTTCAGCTGGTTTACCGGAAAGAAATACAATTCTCTACTGCAGGCAAACCACCTCCTTCTTTTTCCCTTGAGGAAGAAGAACAACAGCATGGCAAAAAAATACCAAGCCAGCCCCCCCCCGGTACCCTAACACTCAATAAGATACCAAAGGGGTTTGGCCAGGAACATCCTGAATTCAACAAAATAATTGTTCCAAGACATTTAGGTCTAAAACCAAATCAATAAGATTAAGAAACCTCTCCCATAAAAAGAAGACAAATCTAAGGTCATGAAGCAAAGGTTCCATTATGATCTCATCAAAAAGAGGTAGGTTGCCCTAAATTATGGTCCAGAAGAAGGGATAAAGTTCATGTAATTGCACTATCCAGGCTGATCATTCTGTCCTCATTCTGGTCTCATTCCTTCATACTAACTTAATAGCAACAAAATAATATGTTATGCTACTGAAATACCTATTCTGTTCTACCTAGGCCTTTATATCCTGGCTTTATTCAGTTCTAATCCAGCTGGTGGACGAACAGAAAAAGACATTAGTAACAAATAAAAAAAACAACCCACAACGTTCCCCCCGCAGTCTGAAGAATGTAAAGCTTGACTGCTTAAGAGGAGCGTGGCTCAGGCCCTCAGGTGGTGTAAATGATTTAGCTCCAGTGAAGCTATGCTGATTTATACCAGCTAAGGGCCTGGCCTTCCTAAAGCGTTTTTAAAAACCACTGTCTCTGCTAAAGTTTAGTTTGAGTATCTACTTTCTAAAAGCAACCCCTGTACCATGTTTACAGTGGATGAAATGTTCTTCATTTCCTATTGTGAAGTGTTGTACAGCTTTGACTGCTGTCAAATGGCTGCCACGCCAGCACTTGACATTTTTGAACAAGGGTACAAGAAAAGGGCTAGGCTGTGGGTGAAAATCTTCAGCAAAGTGATATAGTAGCATATCCCTAAAATCTCAACAGATACACCCAAATGACTCTGGAAAGCCACCACCAGTTCTAACAACAGCTTGTTGACTACAGCTTTGTGCAGTTTGGGTGACAAGCAAACAAGTTTAGCATTTTGTAGAGAAGCAGAGAAAGGGCTTCTGACTCCAGATTAAGAATGGGGGATGGGGGGAGAGGGTCAGGAAGCCGCACTCTGCTTCAAGTTTCCTGTGTGACTTGTTCCAAGCCACTCAACTTCTCTGTGCCTTCATTTTCCCATCTACAAAATGAGGATAATATACATTTCCCTATGTCAGAGGCAGGGGCATTGCTGCCCCGGGAGGAACCTGGGACCATGCCCCAGGCCCTGCCCCCGGCCCGCAGGCCCCGCCCTCTAGCCGGGGTCAGGGCCGGAAGCTGCCACGGGCAGCTGGGCCCTGCATCTCTAGCTGGGGACGGGGCTGCCGAGGCTGCGGGCAGCTGGGCCCTGGATCCCTGGCTGGGGACGGGCCCAGGAGCAGCTTCAGCGGTCGAGCCCCGGATCCCCAGCTGGGGAGGGGGCTGCCGTGGCCGCAGGTGGCTGGGCCCCAGATCTCCCGCCCAGTCGGGCCAGAGACCCAGGGGGCCCACCAGACCCAGGGCACCGGCGCTGGGATTTGGGGCACGTGACCTGGGTGCCCAGCGCCAGCGACGTACCTGGTCAGAGGATAAATTGATTAATGTTTGTAAAGTGCTTTGAGAAGCACAGCTGGAAGTTGCTACAGGACTATAAACCATAATGGACTACATACTTAGCCTTGATTTAACTGGAGCTACCCCTAAATATACAAGCTGAGGAATAGGGCCAATGATTTCCAACTTCATCCCTAACACAAAAATATTTAACCATAAAAATATGAAAAATATTGTAAACAGCAAAAAGAGAACATTGGCCAAATGTGTGTAGGTGGAAGGGCGATGAAGAATGGGCACAAAACTCCAGCTACATTCTTTTTCTGTGATATCACAACAAAACACTTCCCTTAATGGCAGGAGGTCAGATTTTCATTTTTCTCTAAAAAATGAAATCTTGTGAAAAGTTAAATGATGATGCCACTAAAAATACAACTGGGGCCTTCTCTTAAAAACAAGGAACGTGTTAGGAGGACACAGTGTACTGCAATTTTTTAGCATATGTCACAATGTTACTTCCCAAGCAAGGGAATGAAGAAGTTTGAAGTAACTAACCAATTTGCAGGATTTAATTGTACTAATGTGTTTTCATGATAGTAGATGGCTGGGATGATGTTTAATAAGACATGATGTCTTGCACCTCAAAGCTGATGGCTGAAATACAGCAGAGGTCTGCAGTGACTTTTAGAAGGCTGAATGATAATTTATGGTGACTTTAGTCCAGTTAATAATGGACAAATGTTCACACTGCAAAATTCACCACCAAAGTTAGCAATTATTTGTTACCTCAGCTAAAGAGACAATGATTGAATTAGCATGGAGGCAGGACTACCCTCTCATCCTTAGAACACAAATCTGGGTTAGGACTAAGGCCCATTAGCAGGGCAAGCATGGGAAAGTTTATACTTACAGCCTGTGATATAACTAACCTGTGAATAAATAAGAGGACAGTCTCTCAGCACATTTCTCCGGCATTAAACCTGGTGTTTAAAAAAGACTATCATTCTGAGTGTCATAGTCTTGGATAAGGTTTTTGCTAGTATGTTCCCACATAGATGCAGAGGAATAGACAACTACCAAAACTTATTAGCCAAAGCTGCCCTCCGTAGGAAAGAGGTGAAACAACAACTTTGAGAGATTGCCTTACGTGCTGAAACTCAAAGGGGGTGGGTGAATTTACCAGAATGTGCTCTGCCTCCCCCAGTTCACTTCACTAGTGTTATTACTTAGTGTTATCTCTGACTAATTTCCTCTAGATTCATACATTCTAAGGCCAGAAGGGACTATGGTGATTGTCCCGTCTGACCTCCTGTAGTACACAGAAATTAGGACTTCACCAAAATCATTCCAGTCCTGTTTGAACTACAGTGTATCTTTCTGAAAACTCCAATCTTGATTTTAAAACTGCCAAGGATGAAGAATCCACCACAACCCTTATTAAATTGTTCCAATGGTTAATAATCCTCACCGTTCAAAACGTACACCTTATTTCCAGCCTGGATTAATTTCACTTCAACTTCTAGCCACTGGATGTTTTCATACTTTTAAATCCTATACTGAAGGGTCAGTTGGCATGAGGAGGTTACTTACCTGTAACCGGTGTTCTTTGAGAGGTGTTGCTCCTGGCCATTCCCCTGTAGGTGTCTGCACGCCCCGTGCATGGCACACCAGAATTTTTTCCCCTTAGGCTGTGTTCACACACACAGGGTTATTTCGAAACAAGTTGTGTCGAAACAACTTGTTTCGAAACAACACCTTATTTCGAAATATCTTATTTCGACTTAACAAAATGTTAATTCGAAATAAGAAAAAAAGCGGGAAACGAAATAGCAAGTTCACTGTGTGAACATGCTATTTCGTTACCCCTGGGGGTGAGCCGCTGCTGGCTCACCCTGCAGCCCCAGAAAGGGGGCTGCAGGCACCAGCAGGGGGTGAGCCGCTGTGGGGTGGCTCAGCCCCCCTGCCAGAGCTGCCCCCAGACCCCGCCGGCGGGTCGGGGGCGCGGGGCTGAGCCGCCAGCCCGGGCTGCTCCCCCGACCCCGCCGGCGGGTCCGGGGCGCGGGGCTGAGCCGGCAGCCCGGGCTGGTCCCCCGACCCCGCCAGTATGACTTTGGCTTTCTCCTCCTTTATCCTCTGCAACACCCTGGGAACTAACGGCGTTGGCGGAAAGACGTATAGCAGGCTGTCCGACCACGGAACCTCGAAGGCGTCCGCCCTCAAACCCGGGCTGAGCCCCCTGAAAGAACAGAACTCTTGGCACTCGTTGTTGAGTTCCAAAGCAAACAGATCCAGTCAGGGATGACCCCCACCTCCAGAAGAGGGCCTCCACCACTTCCTGGTGGAGAGACCACTCGTGTGACATAAACCTCCTGCTGAGGTCACCTACTAGGCAATTCTGGAGGCCCGGGACATACGATGCTACTGGACGTATTCCGTGTCGAATACAGAACTCCCAAAGGTCCATGGCCTCCTGACAGAGTTGCCTCGAGCAGGTGCCCCCGTTTGTTGATGTAAAACATTGCTGCGGTATTGTCTGTCCGCACGGAGACTGTCCGCCCACAGAGGCGTTCCCAAAACATCACACACGCCAGGCGCACCGCTCTTAGCTCCTTGGCGTTGATGTGCAAGAGGGAGTCCCTCTTCTCCCACAGACTTTGAGTCTTGAGATGGCCCACATGCGCACCCCAGCCTTTGTCTGAGGCATCCGTCGTCAGGTGAACCAAAGGCTGAGGGAGTCAGAAGGGAACCCCTGAGCATAGGTTTAGCTCGCAACTCCACCAGCTCAGGGTCTCTAATACTGACGCCGGCACAGTGACCATTGTGTCCAAACTGTCTTTTGCTGGGCGGAACACACTCGACAGCCACAACTGGAGCGGGCGCATCTGGAGGCGGGCGTGGCTGACCACAAACGTACATGCTGCCATGAGGCCCAACAAGCGAAGGCACTCTTTGGCAGAGGCGAGAGGGAACCTCGTCAAGGAGTCTACAGCCCACCTGGTCACCTGGAAATGGGAGGTCGGGAGGCTCGCTCTTAGGGACACCAAGTCCAGGATAACACCTATAAACTCTATCCACTGTGTGGGAAGTAACACCAACTTCTGAGCGTTCACCAAGAGACCCAGGCGATCGAACAGGAACTGTATCATCGATAACCGGGACCGCACCTCCTGCTCCGAATGGCCTGTGATCAACCAGTCTTCGAGGTATGGAAAAAGGGCGACCCCTTGCCTCCTGAGGAAGGCTGCCACCACTGCCAGGCATTTTGTGAACACCCGAGGCACCGCGGAAAGCCCGAATGGGAGCACGGTGAACTGCAGATGCCTCTGGCCCACCACGAAGCGCAGAAGCTTCCTGTGCCATCGGTGGATTGCAATACGAAAATACGCATCCTGTAGATCGAGGGCGGTGTACCAATCACCTGGATCCAGAGAGGGCACAATCGAGGAGAGGGAAACCATGAGGAACCGAATTTTCCGAAGAAAGCAGTTGAGGCGCCGCAAGTCCAGAATAGGTCGCAGACCCCCTTTCACCTTCAGGATAAGGAAATACCGGGAGTAGAAGCCTTTGCCCCTTTGGTTGTGCGGGACCTCCTCCACAGCCCCTTTATGGAGCAGTGTCTGGACCTCCTCCATTAGCAGCTGCTAGTGCATGGGATCCTTCGGAACGGAATGTAACGCTGGTGGGGCCAGTGGGGGTAACAAAGAAAATTGGAGGGAATAGCCCTCCTGAATTGTCCTGAGCACCCATCGGTCTGATGTAATGTTGCACCACTTTGACATGTAACGGGAGAGTCTGTTGGTAAATAAGGGAATCTCTGGATTCTTAGGGATTGGTAGGTCACCCCGGGGCTGACTTTCAAAAGTTCTTTTTCTGACCCGCCTGCTGCTGTGTACCCCCCTGGCCACTAGGCTGGCGACCAGTGGATCTGCGGCCACCTCTATTCCTTCGCCTATCATTGCCCAGACAGCGGTGAAAGGGCCGCGGGGGCAGTAGCGGCTGAAAGGGCTTCCTCTGAATCGCTGGAGTGTGGAGCCCCAGTGATTTAATTAAAGCCCGAGAGTCCTTCAAAGTCTGTAGGCGGGAGTCCATCTGCTGTGAAAACAGCTCAGGACCTTCAAAAGGAAGGTCCTGAATCATGACCTGGACCTCCGGCGGCAGACCCGATGCTTGCAACCATGAGCGTCACTGCATCGTAACCCCGGAAGCCATGGCATGGGCCGCCGCATCTGCTGCATACAAGGCCGATTGCAACAGTGGCTTGGAAACTACTTTGCCCTCCTTAATCAAGGCCGACAAGGCCGCCCTAGAGTCCTGCTCTAACGAGTCCGAAAATTTCTCTAGGGCTGACCACGCATTAAACATGTATCTGCTGAGGGGTGCAGGGGAGTTGGCTTCCCTCTCGACAGTACCGACCTTGGTATCGGAGGGGTTGGGTCCGGGGCCTTTGAGGCCGAATGACCAGTCAGCTCCTGCACTGCCGCAAAAGCCTCCGGCATAGATGGCAGCAGAATGTCCTCCTCTAAAATATCCCTAGTGGGAGAGGAGACCGAAGCCGGGCTGTGTTGACACTCCCTCTGAACCTGCACCTAGGGAGGGGATCGGTAGCGAGTCGGGCCAACTAGGCTCTGACCAGCATCCTTCTGGCATGCTGACCCACGTGGTGGAGAATGCCCTTTATCCACCTTCTTCCTCTTCGACGGCACTGGGCACAATGAACGGCGCCGTGATTCTGGGTGCGGCTTGGTATGGCCGGATTTCAGCGTCAATGACGGTGCCGAAGACGCTGGTGCACTCCGCACCGACAGTGCCGTGCTCAAACCTGACTCTCCGGGGGCTGGGTGCAGAGCCTCCTCCATCAGGTGGAGTTTTAATCTCTGGACTCTGTCTTTCTGGGTATGTTTACACACACTTCTTATTTTGAAACAACAGAGGTTGTTTCGAAATAAGAACTGCCATGGCCACACGACACACGGCCATTTCAAAACAAGCAAACCGCTTGTTTTGAAATGGCCACTGTTCTTTCAGAACGGCTAAAACCTCGTTTGGTTTCGAAACAGCCCTGTGCGGACATGTTGTTTTGGAACAAAGTGTTCCGAAACAACATGTGACCTTCCTCCCAGGGTGCTAAGCACCCTGGGAGGAAGGGCTGCCCCCTCAGCACCCTAGCCAGGGAACCCTCAGCACCCTGGCCAGGGTGCTGAGGGGTGTCCGCTGGCTGACGGAGGGGACTGCAGGCACCTGCAGGGGACAGCGGACACCCGTGGGGCACAGCTTTAAAGCCCCGGCTGCAATAAACCTGGCGGCAGGGTCCCAGGCGCAAGGCTGGAGCCTGCTGCTGCAGGGGCCGGAGTGAGCGGGGGCGCCGGGGAATCCCGGGCCGGTGCTCACTCCGGCCCCTGCAACAGTGGGCTCCAGCCAGGCACCCGGGACCCCGCCGCCAGGTTTGGGGGCAGCCAGGGCTTTAAAGCCCCCGGGGTGAGGCACCCCACTGTGCCTCACCTGGCGGGTGCCTGCAGAGGGCTGCAGGCACCTGCCAGGTGAGGCGCAGCCCCGTGCCTCACCCTGCGGGTGCCTGCAGTCCCCTGCAGACACCCGGGGGGTGAGGCACAGCCCCGCGGGTGCCTGCAGCCCTGTGCAGGCACCCGCGGGGTGCAGCGCAGTGAGGCGCTGCACCCCGCGGGTGTCCGCTGTCCCCTGCAGACACCCGCAGGGTGCAGCGCCCCTCTGCGCCGCACCCTGCAGGTGCCTGCAATACCCTCCCCAAGCGAAATAGCATGTCTACAGTGTGGACATGCTATTTCGCTCCCTCATTTCGAGGACACTGTTTTTGTCCTTTGAAATAAGGTGTTTCGAAATAAAGACTTATTTCGAAACAGCTTGTTTCGAAATGTCTTGTTTCAAAACAAGCCCTCCCTGTGTGAACACAGCCTCTGAGTCCATGGCTTGAACCCCCAACAAATCTTGCACTTTTCCTGCTGTGAGGGTCGTCTACTGGCATGGGCTTCTTACAGTTGCCGCACGTTTTGAAGCCCGGCATAGCCCGACCCCGAGCCCAGGGAAGGACAAGTATCACTGAAACTAACTCAAACTAACAAAGAAACAAGAGAAACAAAAAAAAAAACAAAGAAAAACTCTAACAGGTACTCCTGAGGCGGACTAACGCTGTGGGAAAGACTGCAGACACAGTGAATGTTCCAGCGACCGACAGACCGGTAAGAGGAACTGAGGAGGGAGGGGCCGGTTGGTGGCTATGTAGAGAGTGGCAAAGGTGCCACTCCAGGGGGCGCTACATCTGGCCTTACGGGTAAAAATTCCGGCGTGCCGTGCACGGGGTGTGCAGACACCTACAGGGGAATGGCCAGGAGCAATAACTCAAAGAAGAAATATTTGTTTCTCACCTAGGTACTGAAGACTGCAATGAAGTTAACCCTTCACCTTTTCTTTGTTAAACTGTATAGAAATTGAGCACCTTGCATTTTTCACCATTAAGCATGATTTCTAATCCTTTAAATCATTCTTGTGGCTCTTCTCAGAACCTTTACCAATTATTCAACACCCTTGTTAAACTTTGGACACCAAAACCGGATGAAGTCTTCAAAACCAGTTGCACCAGCACCAAATATAGAGGTAAAATAACCCTCCACTCTGACTCAGGATTCTCCTGTTTATATATCCCCCACTTATTCCTGGATACGAGTGTCCACTCATGGAGTTAATCAAGGGACGTTAATCAGATATAACTGTGTAGATGAGTCCTAAGTTTTCAAAAAATAGGGCTAAGCATTTTGCAAAATGACTAGTGATTCTGGGTGACCAACATAGGAGATACTACAGAGTTCTATTATTTAGCAAGGGTCTCAAGTTGGTCATCCAAAATCTAAAAAAGTTGGCTTTTAAAGTCTTGACATTGAAGGCTATGTCTACAGTGCCAATTTAGATCAAATTAAGGAGGCTTAATTCAAACTAAATTGGTCCCAGTCTACATAAGCTTTTCCTTAGTTCAAATTAAGGAATGCTTAGTTCAAACTAGTAAGCACCAGTGCTTAGTTTGAACTAAATGTGATGTAGACTTGAATTTAAGAAGTTTGAACTAAGGGCAGTCAGTTCAAACTAATGAAGTGTACTAGTTCAAACTAATTTTAGGTTTAACTAGTCTATGTTGTTAGTTCAAACTAACGAGTTTGAGGTTAGTTTGAACTAGCCTCAAACTTATTAGTTTAAACTAACAAGTTCAAACTAACTGTTCCTGATGTAGGCATAGCCGGAATCAAATCTTCTAATTACGACTAAAAGGAAATGAAAAGACAGTCTAACTGAGGCAACACACTACAGCAAGTGGTAGGCACGGGAGGGGCAGGCACCACCAAATTTTCCTTCCGGAATCCAAAAGGGATGAACAGTCTGATGTTGAAGTAGAAAACCTTGGAATTCACCTCTTTTCTGGATGTCACCTCTTCCCTTATTGGCAAGATAGCAGCATTGCAGAAATATTTTCAAAACATTAGCACCCTCTAGTGTGTACTATCAACAAAACATCATTTAACAAAAGTGTGTTACCATCTCTTTTAAAGTACTACTTTTCTGTATTGTAGTAGGTAGACTTCTAACTCACATGTTCTTAGGGGAAATTATCAAATCAATCACTGATACTGCAGAATGAAAGGCACAGCAGGTCTGAAAACTTCTTTGACAAACAAAATGTGACACTAAAGCACAAGATGGGAAGTTGCTTGAACAGTACTGTATTGGGGGCCACCAAAGTATCTAGTTAAATAAGTCTAGCAATGACTCTCACTTCCACCCTTGAAATGACATGAAAATGATATGCTTAAAGTGCCCAAAAGAAAATGAAAAACCCCACCATTCCACTAATATCCCATAAAGGAAAGTTTCATCCAATTTCACAATTTGTTTATACACACACATATGATCTACAACCATTATTAAAGCAGCAAATCTATGATTTTTTTTCTTTTTGGAAATTAATGCTCATGAAGGGACAAAATGACCATGTTAGCTGAGAAAATCCGCTTTAGAGCATGCAAATGTGTCACATACCCAGTGACAGCTATTTGCACATTCAATTCTAGCCAACCCCTGGATTAGTGGTTTCCCCAATTTTCATTTAACTGTATAACTGCTGAACAATGGGATCATACTACATCATGGCTTCAGATAAGGAGCACTAAATTATAGGCAAAGACTATAAAGAATTAAAATAAATCCTTTCAGGTTTGAAGTTGTGAGGATTTAAAAGCCACAACTGAGGTTTGTTTCAAAGCCATTTAACATAAAGAACAGAAGAATGGCTATACGGGGTCAGACATGCCATTTAGTCCCTTATCCTGCCTTCGCACAGTGGCTGATGTCAAATCCTTCCGAGGGAACAAACAGAATGGGGCTGATACTGAGTGAGCCATGCCCTGTTGGCCAGTCCAAGTATCTGGCAGTGAGCACCTTTGGGACAATTCAGAAAATGGGACTGCATCTCTGACCATCTTGGCTAATTCCTACTATTGGACCTATCCCATATATGAACTTATCCAATTCTTTTTTCAACACAGTTATAATTTTTGCCATCACGATATCTCCTGTCTATCAGTTCCACAGACTGACTGAAATAAATGATACCAATATATAGATACCAAACAGAGATTTTAGCAGCACTTTCGTTGCACCATAGAATATCAAACATGATGAATTCTACTGCTTTGTCATCCTGTACATATTACCAAGACACAAAGTAATTCATAGTACAGCGCCAATTGCAGACAAATGGAAGCATAACACAACCAAAGGAAGGGACGCCGTATAAAACGTAGGCTTTTGGGGAGAAGGGAATTTTATTGTGGAGGAGAACAATGTTTAGGAAAACGGCTCTGTCTGCTATACTAGGCAGAGAATACAGGTATGGGCCCACAAGAGTTTTACCCTTGGATGACTATCTATCTGTCTTAGGTACTTACCTAGCTTCCATTATCACAGTATTTGAATACCTCACAATCATTGGTGTATTTATCTTCACAACATATCTGTGAAGTAGGGAGGAACTATGAACCCCATTTTACAAATGGGGGAACTGAGGTACACAAACAGTAAGGCTCAGATATTCAGACTTATTTGGCTGCTTAATTTCCAAGGACATATGGGAAAATTGTGGCAGATCTAGGAATTAAACCCAGGTCTCCCAAATTCTAGATCAGGACCCTAACCACTGGCTCATCTTTCCTTTCAAGCTGTAAAAGAACTTTGAGAACTCTATCTATAAGAAATCTCGTGAGACCTGATTTTCATGGATTTTACTGTCTAATGGCATAAAAAAAAGTCTTCTTTTATCACAGCACTTCTGTGGTGGACAGAGCATCATGCTTCAGCACACTGCTCACAACACAGAAAGGCTTATTCAACCAATATATTTATTACATACTCATATAATAGGATGGCAAGTATGAAAAATTGTGTGCGTGTGCATGCCTGTGCCTATATAAGACAAAACCCCATACATCAGGACTATCCCTATAAAAACTGGACATCAGATCACCCTAGTGGATAACATCATTGTCACCATAGCACCTAGGCGCCAATCTTTGCAAAGAAACTGACCCTACTAAATTTAAGAGAAAGTGTTTTTTGAGCATCATTTGTTTGAAGGCCAAAAAAATAAAAAAATAAAAAGACTTTTGCTTAGTAAATTCTGATACAAACACTGTTCTAACTCTCAATGGATCACCTCCCTTAGCAAACCTTAATCCCCGACAGATGCATGACTCATGACTGGAAACTGACCCACCATGCCCCCCAAGCAACACCGGTCTCTAACTTAAATTTCCCTCATTCTATATCTCTATTTCTTTTTAAGCAAGATATTAGTCATTTTCCCTGCATGTTGCTCCGAAATTGTATCTAAAGCCAATATATTTCAATTTATCATCAAAATTGTTCCCATTTTTCCTCCCCAGATAGCCTCCTGGTGCATAGCTACATGCAGGGGTTAAAGTAAGGGGGAATGCACTGGAACATCATTCCAGGGCCCTTCATTTTTAGGGGCCAGTGATCCGGGGCCCCTAAAAATAGAATAATGGGGTAGAACATCACATTCCGGTGCACTCCCCCTTACTACCCCTGCATAGTTTTAAAAGCTCCCAGTCTAGGGGAAGCTCTCTGCTGGCCAGAAGACTGTGCCTTCCAGCCAGGTAGAGGCCACAGCTGCTGTGCACGGTTGGCAGCGGCGGCCCCTACCTGGTCAGAAGACACAGTCTTCTGGCTGGCAGAGAGCTTCCCCCAGGCTCAGAGCATGCTCAGGATGGGAGGAAAAGCCCATGGCGTGGCCACTCCATGCCAGTGGCCAGGTAACGGGGCCCCGGGGGAAGGCCTGGGCTGGACCCAGACAAAGAGTGGGAGCCAGGCCTGCAGCAGCTGCTGGGGCTGGAGCCAGGAGTGTGGGGCTGAAGCTGCTCCAGCTCCACAAGCCCCAAGGCAGCAACGTGGACCTGGGCCAGAGCTGGGGGCACAGGGCTGAGGCTGGTCTGGCTCCACAGTCAGCAGGGCGGTGAGGTGAGCCAGGACCAGGGTTGGCATGGGGAGCAGTAGGGCGTACTCTCTCCACCAGGTTGGTCCCAGTCCCCAAGCTCCCCATGGCTGCAGAGGGCCACTGGCCAGGAGAGTGACCCAGGATCCCCTTCATTTATAGCCCCAGCCCCCCTGTCCTAGGCCCCCAACTCCCCTGCTCCGACCCCCAGTCCCTGCCTGAGCCCCACACCTCCTGCCACCACCCACCCCTTCTCTGCTCCCATCTCCTGCCCCTGCCCCCCTTCACCGTCCTGACACTTCCTGCCTCCCACCCTCCCTTTCAACACCCCCACTTCCTGGTCCTGCTCCATTCCTCCTCTTCCCTCTCTCCATATCCCATGCCCTCATCCTACCTGGGCTGGGACCTGCATGTGCATGAAGGGGGCCCAGACAACACAAGAAGGGACCCAGAGGTTAGGAGGGTTCCAGGGCCCATTAAATTATACTTTAACCACTGGCTACATGGCAGTGTAATATAATAAATGTTTTACTAGCATGAAGTTTAGAACCATCATATTACTTTACAGAGGTGAAGACTTGAGTGTTGCAAGTCATTGCAAACTAATCTTAGATTTGGGGGCAGAATCCCAATTAAGATGAAGTTTTCTACAATAGTATATAGTCCATCTATGACTGCTGTTAGCAAACATCCCCAACAGCTGGAGATGGAACCGTCTTAATGGGGAGAGCTCTGAGATACTACAGAGGCTTCTTTCCCAGATGGCTGGCTGCTCAGGATTTAAATGATCACCAGAGCTGGGGATTGGGATAGAATTTTCCTTCAGGTCAGATTGTCAGAAACCCTCAGAGTTTTCCACCTTCCTCTGCAACATGGGACATGGTTCATTTGCTGATTTGAACTACAGCAAATGGTGGCTTCTCTGTAACTTAAAAGTCTTTAAATCAAAATTTGAATACTCCAGTAACTCAGAGGTAATAAGCCTGTTACAGGAATGGGTGAGTGAGGTTGTATGGCCTTCAAGATTTAAGAGGTCAGACTAGATCAGTGTTTTCAAACTTTTTTCTTGGGCCCCAGTTGAAAAAAATCATTTGTGCCCACAACCCAAGAATTACACCTTTGAGCAATGCATTCCAGTCTTGTGGTGGTGTCAGCAGGGAGTGCTGCGACCCAGTACCTGAAGGTCTGTGACCCAGCACTGCGTCCCAACCTTGTGTTTGAAAACCACTGGACTAGATGATCATGATAGTCCCACAGACCTTAAGTCTATGAGTCTATTCTGCAAATCCAGGTTTAATGATTACTGAATGGAGATAATCAAACTTGTTTCAAAAAAACCCAAGGTTTTCTGTTGCAGCAAACTAAAGACACACAAGAAGAGATTAAAGATGCCTAATAGAACTTCCCAAAGCTCTAGAAGGAGACCTGGGAATGATCACACCTGACAAGTTTGGGTTTTACTTACTAATCCTTGTTTTGGAGGGTGAAACAGCCTCATTTGTCACACTCCTCCTCTCCAGGTCCCCCCAAGGGTCTTCTTTCCTCCCTAGGTCCCACATTACATTAAACATCCACTAAGAATGTTGTGACTTGTGAGCCTCATCCTGCTTAAGATTTCAAGCTAGCTATATCAACACTGTTTTTAAACAGCAGTTACTACACTAGTAAAGTTGCTCCAGCCCACTCAGCCTTCAATGCTTAGGATGTTAGGGGACAAGTCTAGAGTCTAGACTTGGATTGCTTGTAGCTTTTAAGTAGCTTTTTTAGCAATTACTACTTTAAAGCAATTTAGACATGGATATTAGCCCAGCTTGAAGAAATGGGAATTTACAATTAGGTTTATTCAAACAAAAAAGAGTGACATATACTAGCACAGATGACACTTAGTAGCACAGAAGTTCTTAATAAGCTACCTTTGTGCAGGGTTGGACAAAGGGGCTGAGTATTTCCCCACAATGGAGTCATGTAAAGCAGCCAGTCCTTCCAGACCCTTGGCACAGGGACCATTAGATGCAGCTGAGAATAGATGACATTCTAGGTGAGGGAAAGGGCAGATTTGGAGTGCACTGTACTCTGCTGAGATCCTTGAGCAGTGAAATGGCCCCTTGAGTCCATCTTAGCCAGGACAAGTAGCAGTAACCCTGTGGCTGCTCTAACTTGTGCCAGGGCTGGTCTGGCCCCAGAATCAGGCAGTTGCAGCTGAAAACTGCACCAAAGAATATGGAAAGAGTCTTATGTTTTACATTATCAGACAAAAGGAGAACAAAATACCCCTGTACAGCTCATTCAATCATAACAACTGCAGGACAGAAGTTAAAAAACAGCCTGCTCACTCACCCATATCTTGCACTGAGGAACCCACCCAGGGAAGATCCAATGATTACTCCTATTCCAAAGCAAAGTCCAAGCTTCCCTAATGCATCCGCACGCTCAGCAGGAGTCGTCAAGTCTGTAATGACCATCTGAGCACCTATACAGGTGTTCGAAGAAACAACAGGATAAGAAACATTCAATAAAGGAAACATATTCTGGCGTCTGAATGACAAATATGCTTTTTGAGGTGGTTATACTCTCAGACAAATGACAGAGCTCTGCTAGAACTCAGTCCTTGTAATCCTGAGCCAGCCCATGCAATGATGTACTGAATGGGAACTGAACCCAGGACCTATTCATCTAAAACAGTGTTTCTCAACCTTTAGTGGTTTGGGGAATACCTAAAATATTAATTACTTTATGCAGAACACCTGATAAAAACATTCTTGAAAAAGCTGGTAGCACTGGTGGGATATTTAAAATGTCCCAGTTGTTTAAAAAGCTTCTAGGTGTGTGTCAGTGTCCATTGTCATATACCTGAAAGCTTTGCTGTGGCTAGGACATTAAATTGCTCCTTCCCCGTCTCCAGTCAGCCTCTCCAGCCCGAACCGCTGCCCCCCATGCCCCCGCCCTGCTGCCTTCAGTGCGAAGCCAAAGGCAACGGGATGGGGTAGAAGCACAGAACCCAGGCCACTGGGCTGGACCTCCCTGCCCCTGGGTCATCTGTTCTACTCTGGTGGCAGGGAGAGCCAGCCCAGAGGTGGGGTGAGAGAGTGGAGTCTGGCCTCTGGGCCAGTGGAGCCAGAGAAGCTGATCCAGGGGATGGGAGAGAGTGCAGGGCTTAGCCTCTGGGCTGGCTCACTCCTCCATGCCAGTGCAAGGAGGAGTGGGGGGTCTCCCACAGGCCAATCGGCCCTAGGCCCCACCCCAGCACTGTGTTTGAAGAGCACCAGGATTCAATGGAACACTGGTTGAGACACACTGATCTAAAAGCACAAAACTCTACTGCTTATATAGGAGAACCGAGGCCCAGGTCAACGAAGAGACTTATGCCTAGTCTATTCATACTGGCAAAATTCAGCTGCAGTCAATGGGAGGTATGCAAAGCTACACAGACAAGCTTGTGTAACTACTGTCGACTTTGTAACTTCCCTTTAGTTTGCTGTCTCCACTGCACTGCACTGCCGGGAAACGTGTTCCCATCTATGCTTTTTTTGGAGGTGGTTTTACAATTAGATCAACTTACACATCGATGGAGCATGTCTTCACTGTGGCTCTATCAAACTGCAAAAAAAAAACCCTGGTCTGATGGCGGTGAACTTGCCATTGTCAGCACAGACATAGCTTTAAGACATGTCTACACCGCAGTTAAAAACCTGGAGCTGGCCCAGTTCTGCTGACTTGGACTCATGGACTTTTTAATTGAAGTGTAGAAGTTCTCACTCTGGCAGGAGCCTGAGATCTGGGACCTTCCCATGCTGCAAGGTTCTAGAGTCTGGACTCGAGCCCAAGCCTGAATGTCTATCCTACAAATAAATAGCACGACAGCCCGAGTCAGCTGTCACAGGCCAGCCACAGGTTTTTAATTGCAATGCAGACACCCTCTTATATGTTTAAAACCCTTTGTGGATCCAGCCCAAATAGTGAGCTGCAGAGTCATAACAAGGCACTTCAGAGCCCAGAACACGCCCCTTACAATGAGCGGTGCCTGGAGCGAGCAAAGCTGAATACGCCCTTTGATAGAATGGCTCAATGGAGACGCTCCAGGGTGCTTGGGGTAAAGCCTCATTTGCCCTGCCATAGTTACGGCCCTGGTGGGCAGTCGGTTGTCAGGAGATGAAGACTCAGAACCTGGACGCAAATGTCTAGAGCAAAACAGAATAGGGGAAATGAGTCTTTCTTCTCACTATATCAGTCATATTCACTAATGCTAACAAGGAGTTTGCTGGGTCATGTGTGACTGCACGTTGCTGAAAGATTACTCCAGGAAAGCTCTAGCATTAGTGAATGCAGCCGAGAAGTTTGAAGTAACTGCACTACAGTGAAGGACAGGTGCAGTTTATTTTATTGATATTTGAGTCCTCTGGAATGAATTCTGATCTGCTAAAGAGACATAGCTTTTAACATTTAATAAAACCATGGCATGGAGAAACCCTCTCATCCCCTGCAAGCTGCAGTGAGTGGGGCCAGAGAGCTTTTGATCTCCCCACTGGGATAGGAATAGAGCTGCTCAAGTGCTGCTGCTCCTTTAACAGGAAAGCTGTGGGGAGGGAGAGAACAGAGAAGCTGAGGAATCATTAAATTAGTCCTTTTTCTGAGAGGGTGTAGACTGAAGCAATTACGCTTTTAACAGAAATGGGATAGGCAGGCAACAAAATAGCCTGTGAAATGCTTCTTATAAAAAAAGAATGGGGTGGGTGGGATCTTAAAGAACAGGGCTCAAATGGATGAAAATGCTTGAAAGCTCAGAGTATTCTGCACATCATGGAAAGTAATGGAATTGGTGGCTGCAGGCAGAGAGGTGCCCCCTGAAGGCATTCATTGATGGGGAAATGAAAATACATGGCTTTGGGGGAACAGTAGCAAAGTAAACTTACAGCTCAAGCATGTGGGGTGTCACTGAAATTTTCAGGCTTAAGCAAAAATGGCAACAAGTACTTTCATTTCTACAGCACCTTTCAGAGGAGGACCTCAGAGCACTTCATCACATGATCAAAATAAGCTACACAACACCATAGTGTGGTGTGGCCAAGAGGTCAGCATTATCATCTTTCATTTTACAAATAGGGAAACTGAGGCACAGACCAGCTAAGTGACTTACCCTATCACACATGCATGTCGGTGGCAGAACTGGGAACAGAATTTTAGACCTGCTTCTCAGCCACCTTCTTTAACTGTTAAACACACTGCTTCCTGTTCTTAAAAGCAAACTGCTCAGACTGACTCCGCAACCCTTAAGCATATTATTAGTCCTACTGACCTTAACAGGACTATTCACATCAGTAAGAATTGCAAGGTCAGGCCTTACAAATGGATGGAAGATACTGAGCACAATATTTAGGTCATCTTATCACAACATTACCTGGCAGTCCATGCATGCACACAGATGGAATTCTGGACAGGAAGAGAAGTGGGACGCTGGTGGATATGGACAGTAGTAGAAAGAAGGCCGATCCAGATAGAGATGAAAGAGTTAATGCAGCTCGGGTACCAAACTGGTCAGCAAATCTAGCATATAAATTACAAAGCGCTTTAAAAAGGGAACAATTTTAGTAACAGAGAACAAATAACAGTACAAGTTAAGGCTGGTAATACTGTCCTGGAATTTCTTTCCTTCACCCTACTCCCACTTTGAAGAGAATTTTCTCTCTTTGGAACCTGGCCTTACTTGTGAGTGCTGAGAACTTGAAAATGTGGCCCTGTGAGAAGCCTGAAGCTTTGTACAAACTAGGTTCTTTTTCAAGCACTGCTCACATCATTCAGTTACAATTGCCTGCATGCCACAGCTCACAGGATCCAGAAAATCTTTTAGCCTTTGCCTCTCAGGTCAGGGTCAGAGGCCAACACCCCCTATGTGCCACAACCGCGGCTTTATATGTGACCCTCACCCTAACCCTGCCAGCTCCTTCTTTCCACCCTCAGCGACGGTACTAGAATAGCTTGCCCTTGCTGCTAGCAAGCTCCTGTCTTATTTTTGTTAAAACCGAGCGTTTTCAATCACAGATCCTCACAAGAAGCACCCCCTATGCCTAGGTGAGTCATACCTGGCATAAAAATGCTCCATGTGCAAGTCCTACTCAATATGGCCCATGAACTGGCTTCACTACTGGAACCTGGTACGTCCGTTGTGCCTAGGGACTCCCTGGTACCGTGTGCCAAGTTGGCACCAGAATCCACCTGGCTCCACTCTCTGGCTAACAAACAACCACTATTGGCATCTGAGCTGGCACCATCTCAGCACCACGCCGCCTCACCTCTGGCTACCCCACTCCGTGCGAAGGGACCAGAGTGCCTCCTGGTGCCATCAACCCCAGAAGCTTTTGCTGCTGCAAAGGCGCTACTCCAGATGCCAGCTCCCACACTGCAGAAACTGACCCAGTCTAAGGGCAAAGTAGCCCTCTTGTCCAAGGAATGGATGGCCTCTACAAGTGAATCAGCACCAACACCACTGTCTGCTTCAGCACCAGAAAGCGGTACTGATCCCCAACCTCAGCCTGGCACTGGGGAAGGTGACCTTTCATCCCCCGACTCCTCATGCAAGCCTTTGGTACTGTGCTTGCAAGGATCTAGATAGGCAAGATCCGCCTCGGTTATCTCTGCTTCTTCTCACGAAGAGTGCCAGCACCGTGAGTCCTCACTGACCTCGGCACTGACTCTGATGATCACAAAGCCTGTGGGAAAATGTCACCATAAGCACTCCCCGACTCCCCCACACCAGGAGGACTAGTCCCCTGGTTTGTTGGTGCACATGCCCTTGTCACTGACCCCATCACTTCTCACCCCTCCAGCACTGTCCAGACCGCACAGCTGACCCTGGAGCTCACAACACGGCACCGTCGACCCCAGAAGAGAGAGAGGCCACTCTAGGATGCGACATAACTTGGCACTGCGCTCCTTCTGAGAGCAGACCAGTGGCAGCATGGACTCACCAAGCCATGATGATGCAGCATCCCCAAAGCCTTCAGTACCACCTTCAACCAGGACCCCCTGTCCACGATGAGGAACCTGACACTGACACCCAACATAGCAGATCCCAGATCCCCTCATTGTCTTCTCTGGATGATGTGACCTATCAACAGCCCCTGGCATACAGGAATGACCCCTGGGCTCAGCAGGATTTGCTGAGATGGATGGCTGCAAACTTGAGCTTGGACCTTGGGATCATTAAAGAGGAGTGTATTCCCCTCTTCGATGTGGGAGATGCAGCCCCACCAGCCAAGGTTTCAGTTCCCCTGTATGAAGGGGTGTACAGCATTGTGAGGGCACAGTGGCAAAACCCGTCCTTGGTCCCTTCTGTATCCAAGGTGGCTGACTGGAAGTATCATCTCCCTTCCAACAAATTCGCCTCCCTTTTCCACCCTCCCACGCTGGGTTCCATGGTAGTGGATGCAGATAACCAGAAGAAGAGACAAGGTCATCCAGGCTCCACTCCCAAGAACAAAGAGGTTAAGAAATCAGACCTCTTTGGCAGAAAGGTTTACTCGACTTCAGCTCTCCAATTGCGTATCGTGAACCATCATGCCCTCATGGGGAAATATGTATTCAACCTTTGGAAATCTATGGAACATTTCCATGATGTAGACCCCAGAGAACATCTTCGGGACTATGAGCCTATGGTAGATGAGGACATGCTGGCCTCCTGTGACATCTTGATGACCTCATGGGACACATCAGACACTGAGTCTCGCAGTATAGCTTCTGCAGTGTCAATGCAGTGATCAGCCTGGCTACAAAGGTCTGGCCTTTTGCAGCAGATGCAGTTAACAATTCAGGACCTCCCTTTTGAAGGCCTTGCCTCTTTGCCAAGTCCACAGACTCCAAATTACATGGGATGAAGGATTCCAGGGCCACCTTAAAGTCCCCGGCCATGTACACGCCCCAAGTGACTAGGCATTTCTTTAGAACCCAACAAAAGCAGCAGCAACCCCAACAGCCGCAACAGCAACCTCAACCACAAGGGGCTCATCCGAGGTCTCATCAATATTCTCAGCGCCTGTGTGGAGGCCCTGACAGGGAGAAAACCAAATCATGTAAAGTTTCAAAACCCCAGACACAGACCACCCAACAGGGAACTGGGTCTTCCCACACTGCCGGTCAAAAGCAGCATTTTTGACGGTCAGTTAGAGGGCTGCACACACCCCACCCAACCCATGGTCTTCAGCAATTGTCTGGCTCCTTTTATACACCACTGGGCTGGCATCATAACCGACTCCTCAGTATTCCACACAGTATCAAAAGGATACTCCGTACAATTGACATCCATTCCCTGAGACAGAAAACCGCCCCCTTGCTCCACTCTCGGGAACTCAGAGCTCAGTCTGTTGCTGCAAAGGGAATGCGAAAAGCTGCTCTCCCTGGGAGCAATAGAAGATGTCCTAAAGAAGTGGTGGGGAAAAGGGTTCCACTCCCAGTACTTCCTGGTCCCCAAGCCAAATGGTGACCTAAGACCAATTTTAGACCTCAGGGCTCTAAACAAGCATATAAGGGAAATAAAATTCTGCATGGTTTCCCTATCTCAGATCATCCCAGCTCTACTGGTTCACAGCCCTCGATCTAAAGGATGCTTATTTTCACATAGCAATAAGGCCCCACCACAGGAGGTTTCTCAGATTCCTCGTAGGGGGAAGATGCTTTCAATTCACATCACTCTCATTCAGACTGTCCCTAGCCCCCAGGGTATTCATGAAATGCATGGTGGCAGTAGCGGCGCACCTGCAGAGGTACGGCACAAGGCTTTACTCCTACCTTGACGACTGGTTAATAAAGGGGAGGTCAAAATACCAAGTTCAACACAGCGTTAAAGTCACAAGAAAGATGCGTGAGTATCTGGGTCTGTGTGTAAACCATGAAAAATCAAAATTCTCTCCAACTCAGAGAACAGAATTTACAGGTGGTCTCTTAGACTCAATAAATAGGAGACCATCCCTGCCCCAGTCAAGGTTTCAGTCCATTTGTACCATCATTTCAGAGCTCCAGAGCTCCCAATCACCACAGCCAGACGATGCCTTCAACTCAGCCAGACGATGCCTTCAATTCCTGGGCCTTGCGGTGGCCTCTGCCTCTATGATAAGAATGGTCCATCTGAGAATGAGGCCTCTTCATCTCTAGCTGGCCATGACCTTGCACCCACAGAGACATCCTCTGAGCAAGGTACTGTCAGTCCCCCGCACAGTCCAGACAACATTGGACATCTGACAGGACCCACTTTTTGCCATGGGGGGGAGGTTCCCTTCAAGGTCTTGAACCCTACAGTGACTCTGATCACCAATGCCTTGGACTTGGGGTGGGGTGCTCATATCTTGGAAGGTCTTTTGACCCAAGGGAACTGGTCACCCAAGGACAAACTCCTACATATAAACGTGAAGTAGCTCAGAGCTATCCATCTAGCTTGCAGAACCCTTCTGGACTTAACAAAGGGAAAGACAGTCCAGGTCCTAAAGGACAACATGGCAGCCATGTTTTACACAAATCGCCAAGGGGGTGCTTGTTCTCTGGCCCTTTGTGCGGAAGGTGCCGGCCCTGAGGCACAACTTTACCACAGTAGCGGCAGACCTACTGCAGCTGGACAACAACACAGCAGACTCACTGACCAGGACCTTTCTGTCACATCACGAGTAGTCCCTGCACATGGACGTGATGTCCCACGTAATCAGTTGGTGGGGCATGCCCTAGGTAGACCTCTTTGTGGCACGTCAGAATCGGAAGTGCCGCACTTTCTGCTCCCTCAGGGGTCTGGAGAAGGACTCATTTGTGGACACCTTCCTAATACCAGGCAGGGGCACTGATGTATGCAGTTCCACCAATTCCCCTGATATGTAGGGTCCTCCTAAAGATAAAAAGGGATAGTATGGACATGATATTGATAGCTCTAGACTGGCCCAAACACTGGTACTTGATCCTATGGGACCTGTTGATAGACACTTCGTTCCACCTTCCCTTCTGGGCAGACCTGTTAACCCAGGACTTGGGTTGCCCCCAGCATCCGAATGTGAGAATACTACAACTAACAGCCTGGAGGATGCATGGCTGAACGAATCTGAGAAACTCTGCTCAGACAGACTAAAGAAGATACTGGTAGGCAGTAGGAGACCCTCCACTAGAGCCACCTATATAGCTAAGTGGAGGCACTTTACCTAATGGTCCAAGGGGATGGGGATTGTACCATAGAATCATAGAATCATAGGGTTGGAAGGGACCTCATGAGGTCATCTAGTCCAACCCCCAGAACCAGCTGCACTTTGTTCAATACTTGACTATTTTCTGGACCTCAAAGGCAAGGGTTTTTCAACCCCCTCTCTCAGTGTCCACCTAGTGGCTATCTCAGCCCTTCATGATAAAGTGGAGGGGGAACCAGTCCTCTCCCATTCCACCTCCATGAAATTCTTGAAAGGTATTGAAAGGATCTTCCCACATACCAAAGATCCTACTCCACAATGTGACTTGAATGTGGTGCTTCACCACTTAACAGAGCCATCTTCTGAACCACTGGACTCACGTACACTGCTCGTCCTCTTATGGAAGGTGAGGGTCTCAGAATTGAGGGCCTTTTTCTCAGAGCCTCCGTACACGAGATTCTTCTCTGATAAGGTGCTACTGTGCCTGTACCCAATCACTCCTCCTGAAGATGTCCTCTCCCTTCCACCTGAACCAGGACATTTGTCTCCCAGTGTTTTTCCCAGACCCTCACTTCATGGAGGAACAGAGGAAATGGCAAATGCTAGATGTCAGAAGGGCACTTTTGACATACATTGAGTGCCTATGCTCATTCCACAAGACTCCTCAGCTCTTCATTGCAAGAGGACAACCAGTGACTACACAGTGCATCTCCAAATGGATAGAGAACTGTATCATAGACTTCTACAGGAGGTTGGGTACACCCCTCCCGAGGAAAGTAAGGGCACACTCAATGAGAGCCCAGGCTTCGTCAACGGCCTTCCTTGCTCAGGTCCCGATTCAGGAGATCTGCAGAGCAGCTACATGATCATCAGTGCACACCTGCATGACGCGCTACTCCATCCTCCAACAGGCAAGAGAGGATGCTGCGTTGGGCTGAGCCATACTCAATGTGAGTAAGCTGTAATTCCATCCACCATCCTGGGTATGGCTAGCAGTCAGCTGTAACTGAATGATTTGAGCAGTGCTCAGAGAAGAACAGTGGGTTACCAATGTAACCGTCTTTCTTTGAGATGGGCTGCTCACATACATTCAGATCCTTCCCTTCAACCCCGCAACTCAGAGTTAGTGAAAAAAAGGGACTGGGAGGGTCAAGGTCAGGGTCAGATATATAGCCATGGTTGCGGCACAGAGGGGGAATTGGCCGATGACCCTGAGCTGACAGGCTAGGGCTAAAAGAATTTCCAGAACCCATACGCTGCAGCACATAGACATCTGTAACTGAATGTATGTGAGCAGCCCATCTCAAAGAAGGACAGTTAAATCAGTAACTCACTGATTTAGAAGGATCATGTTACACAGTCTCAGCTAACATAGAGCCCAATGAATTCTAAAATTCTCTGCTAGCGTTTTTAAACAATGTTGGTTAAAATGTTTTAATTTTAACAGCACACCTTTAAATTGTAATTAGAGAAACCTGAGTGCACAGTAGAAACAGTTACTGGCAGGGATTTCCCTAACATCACCCCTAAATCCCCCTGAATTTCCCAGCACCCCCCAGCTATCAATTAGTAACACTGTTATATCAATTTAGTGAGCACTACAACACCCCCCCACACCCACCCCTACATCCCTCCAATTTCAAATCCTGGAGAGAATACTGGTTACTGGTTAATAGACATAAATTACCACAAGCTAGATCCTGCTAAGACAGCTGTTCTTTGAAGGGTTCTATTAATAGTCATTTTGTTTGGATTTTCTACTAGGGTCATCAAACAACTGCAACCCTGCATAAAAATTAATTCTGTTAAACTAAGAAGGCAGAAAATAGAGTCAGGTTTGTCCAACAGAAGAGATACAGCAATTTAACTACTAAGGGATTATTTTAAACTGATTTACATTGAAACTAGAGTAACTTGTGTGCGTAGGTAAGCCCTCAGTAAATTTGGTTTAGCTGCTATTTGTAATTTGAGGAGGCTAACTCATGAGATGATCTGGAGTTCCTTTTTTATTTTCTAAAGACAAATAATGAGCAGGTTCAGTGACCGCAACTTCACATTAGTTTTAACAAAGTCATCTAGACACAAGGAAAACTGACTCAATCTCATACTCAACTCAAATGTTTCTAAGGTCTGAAAAAAATGTGGTTAGCAGATTTATTGGTTTTGGTGTGTTGTACGTTCTTGTGCATCTCTCCGTTTCCTCCTTGTTGCATTTTAAGTTGTGAATTTAAATTCTTGTGCATCTATTTCCTCATTTTTGCACTTTAACTAAGATTTCATATTCCCCTTTACATAGCGGGTATGTCCACACACAGTCCTTATTTCGAAACAACAGAGGTTATTTCGAAATAAGGAATGGCATGGCCACACGACGCACGGCCATTT
>ML681963.1:138476290-138497373 GCA_007922195.1 Podocnemis expansa
TCGGGGGGGAATGCCCCGACCCGCCCCCTTGCCGGTGGCGTCAGGCCGGGGATTCCGGCCGCGCTTACTCCGGTCCCGGGGCGCGGCTGCAGCCGCGCGCCGGGGCCACTCCGCCAGCTTGGGGGGCAGCAGGAACTTTAAAGCCCCTGGGGCGAAGTGCCCCGCTGCCCGCTCCTGGCGGGTGCTTGCAGGGGGCTGCGGGCACCCGCCAGGTGAGGCGCGGTGCCTGCAGTCCCCTCCCCAAGTGAAATAGCAGGTCCACACTGTGGACCTGCTATTTCACTCCCTTATTTTGAAGACACCATTTTGTTATTTCAAAACAAGTTATTTCGATATAACAGGTTATATCGAAATAAGTTATATCGAAATAACTTGTTTCGAAATAACAAAACCGTGTGTAGACATAGCCAGCTATTTCCACAGTGGAACAAACTGTTCACACAGTACCATCTAAGCCAGGAAGAAGTTTCAATCACAGATTTGTACAGTAAATTTTGCATTCAGTACAGCAACTTTGATTTACAGCAGTTAAGGACCTAACCTTAATTAGGCACCTGTTCCCCTCATGCCTGCACACTTCTCTCATTGTTATCAGTGGCAATTCAACCCAGAACTTCAGAAATAAGTCCCACTTCTCACAGATCCAGACCAGAATTATTTTCCTCCAGCTCTGAACATTTATAGAAAAATCACTTGAATTGTGCTGTTAGCATCACCTCAAAATTGTAGACAAGAATAAATTCATTTCTCAACTGTAGTGCAAGGAAAATTGCATATTATTAATAATAATTATTTGTATCCTGTTAGTATCATGTGCTAAGTAAGAGACAACCTCTATGTTGGAGAGCTGGGAGAGGAAACAGGCACAGATCACTGAGCAGGCCAGTCAGGGCCAGATTATGAGAGGGGCTATAGGGACTATAGGCCTGGCCTCAAGGGGGCCCCAAGCTGGCGCCCCTATGCCAGGGGTCTCAAACTCAAATCACCACGAGGGCTACCTGAGGACTAGTACAGTAGCCCAAGGGCTGCACCACTGAAGCCTTTTCACAGAATGACATTGCAAATATTGATAGCAATAATGTTGTTGCGGGCTGCAAGAAATAACTTTAGGGGTTGCATGCAGCCCTCAGGCCATGAGTTTGAGACCCCTGCCCTACGCCCTGCTTATTTGGCCCTGGCGCTCAGCTGCTGGCACACACAGTGTCAGCGTGGGTCTGGTCTTGGGCACCGATGGTGCTGTTGAGGGTAGGAGGGCCCCTGGGAGAGGCCGTGGTGCTCCAGCCCTGGACCAGCTGTTCCGCCCCTGAGGACAGAAACAGGCAACACTGGGCCTCAGTGCTTCAGGGGCAGGACTACCCCAATGTGGGGCGGCCTCTGGTGGTGACAGCCCTCCAGGGTCTGCATTACTGTAAGGCTACCATGCTTGGGCCCTGTGGCTCACGCTGGCATGGCCAGCCTCCCCGGCACAGCAGCCCCACAATGCTACAGGCCCTGGAGGGCCATCACCAGTGGAGGCCACTCAGAGTTGGGCCAGCCTTACATTTGGCTTGCTGTTGTCTCACTCGGGCTGGCCCTCCCCCTGAGGAAGGAACAGCTGGTCTGGGACCAGGAGTGCTGAGGCCAACTGTGGGCTTTGGCCAAAGCCACCCACCTTGCCCCAGGCCTGTGGTGGGGGCTAGGGCCCAGGCAGTGGGAGCTGGAGCCACAGGCAGATGGGGCACACGGAGGAGGAGACCAGGGGCAGAAGCTGCCACGTGCCACCGCGGGTGGCTGAGCACCACATCCCTGGCTGGGGTTGGGGCCGGAAGTGGCTGCAGGTGGCTGGGCCCCGCATCCCCGGCCGCAGATGGGGCCGGAGCAGCCACTGTTGCTGCGAGTGGCTGAGCCCTGGATCCCCGGCTGGGGATGGGGCCAGGGCCAGGAGCAGCCTCCGCAGCTGCAGGCAGCTGAGCCCTGGGTCCCCAGCTGGGGATGGGGCTGCCATGGCAGCAGGTGGCTGGGCCCCAGATCCCCCGCCAGGGATAGGGCTGCTGCAGCCGCGGATAGTTGGGCCCCAGATCTCCAGCCCAATTGGGCTGGAGACTGGGAGAGGTGGGCCCCGCCAGACCCGGGGCACTGGCGCTGGGATTTGGGGCATGTGCCCCGGATGCCCAGTGCCAGCAACGCCCCTGGGGCAGACCCACAACATTCGGCAGCCTGGGGCCCCAGCACCATTAATCTGGCCCCGAGGCCAGTGGCAGACACAGGAACACAGCCCAAGCCTCCTACATTCCAGTCTAGTAGGTAGGGTAGTCTGCCTCCCCTTCTCTACAACCCTGAACAAGGATAATTTACTATCTGCTCTATACTCTCCATCGCTGCTAGATCCTTCAAGTCTCAGGTCCAGGCCCCCTCTTGCCGGCCAGCCAGCACCACTTGCAGCCTTCCTCCCCCTGGTTCAGTTCCTCGGCCACCTCGGCAGTGTGGGTAAGGGGGGGTCTCAGGGGTGGGAGCAGCCAGTGGGGAAAGTGTGCAGAGGGTGGAGTAGGAAGAAGGTGTCAGGATGGGGGTGGGGTTGACACAGGGTCTGGGGAAAGGAGGAGAGGGGTTGCTGGGCTCGCCCCAGCGTGCAGCCCATTCCCTGAGCTAGCCCTAGGGGAATGTGTTGGAACACTGCATTCCAGCACATTCTTTCTGTTTTTAGGGAGGCCCTGGACCACAGTGTTCTGGGGCATTCCCTGATTTTTAGGGGCCCCAGAATGCTGCCCCATAAAAATGGGGGGGGGGCCCAGAATGCCATTCCAGAGCGTTCCAGCTAACTTTAATCCCTGGAAGTATATATCCCACATCAGTAACTACCAACAATTGCTCAGAGGCAGAAGCACAGGAGGACCTCTAGTCCAGTGGTTTCCAACCAGCGTGTCGGGGCATACTGGTGTGCCACGGCAACACCCAAAGTGTGCCGTGAGCACCCCTGAGAGCTGGAGTTAAAGCTCCCTCCCTTCTCAGCCCAGCCATGTGGGCTGTGCAGGGCTGGAAAAAGGCAGGGGTGAAAGTAAGGGCGAAGGCACCAGAACACAGTTCGAAGGCCCCCTGTTTTTAGGCAGACAGCATTCCAGCCCCCCTAAAAATAGAGGAAGGCACTGAAACGCAGAGTTCCAGGGGTCCCTGTAAAAATAGCAGGAGCAGCTGGAAGCCAGAGTTCCAGTGGCTCCACCTTAAGCCCAGCCAGCAGAAAGCTGCGGGAGGCTGGGAGTGTGTGAATCTCCCCCTGCAGGGCGGAGCAGCTTGTGTCAAGCAGCCTGCAAACAGCCCAGGTAAGGGCTGGGGGGGGGGGGGGGGGGGGGGGGGGGTGTATGTGGGGGGGGGGGGTGTGTAGCAGAAGTGGGTGGAAGTGTATGTGTAGCCGAGGGTGTGTAGCTGGGGTTGTAGGGTGGCTGTTTGGTTGGGGGTGTGTGTAGATGGAGGGTGGGGTAGCTGTGTGTGGAGTGTGTAGCTGGGGGCTGGAGGCCTAGTTCTGGCCCCTGCAGTGATGGGAGGGTCCATCACAGGCAGCAGGGGGCTGGGAGAGAGGAGGACGGGACCCACTGGGGTGGGAGGGAGCAGCAGTGGGGTGAGGATTTGTCCTGGGTGGCAGGGAGCCACTGTGAAGAAGGGGAAAGTGGGTGCTGCACCATGCTCCAGTACCCTACCTTCCCACTCCCCAGTTTCCCCCCTGCGCCCCCCACAAAACCATTCTTGTTCTCCTTTCCTCTCTCTTCTCTTGCCACCCTTGTGCTGTTCCCCACATGGCTGCTCTTGTCCTCTTTTGCCACCCCCGCCCTGCTGGGCTCCCCACATTCACTCTTGCCACTGCACACAACTCCTGACCTCCCATTTTGCCACCCCTTCTCTGCTACCCCTACTACCCTACACAGCAGCATTTCCAAAACATTGTGCCATGGTTCATGAATATTAATAAGTAATTTGAGTTAATTTGAATATGCATGCATTTTTTAATAGTGGTGTGCCTTGAAAAATCTGAAGGCATCAAGGTGTGACATGGCAGAGAAAAGGTTGGGAACCGCTGTCTTTCCCCTCTTTCCGTTATCTATGGCAGTTTGAGCTCTAATTGTAGAGTCCTGATTCTATTCTCTCTGACACTAGTGTAGACCAGGAGTAACTGTACTAAAGTCATTTGCTGTAATGTAGTGCATTTCCAGCATAAATAAGGCCAGAAACAGGCACAGAAATGCTATGAGTCCCATTAGAGCTATCAATTAATAGCTCTGGTTAGTAATATAAAAAAATGCCAAATTACATGCACGTTCTGGGGTTTGCAGCTCTGCTCACATGCATAAAATACTCATACAAGTAAGTGTAGGATTAAGTCATTAGATTGTAAATCCCTACAGGGTACAGACTTTCTGAGTATTTTTATTTTGACTAAGCACATTGTCTGGGCCTAAATACTCACATTTAGAGAAATAACTAATACAAAAGTTACTTATTTGTTACAATATCTGTCATTAATATTTATTTCCCTGTAGTTCATTCAGTAAATCCACATGGCTTCTCAAAATATATCCCCAAGATTCAGAGCCAGAAATAAAGTAGATTTATTAAAACAAAAAAAACAAAAAAACCCGATCTTCCTCAGGAAAGAAAGGTTCATAAGAATGGTTTTTATTTACCTTCCAAAAATAGGACCTCCCAGAAGCTGCAGAACACCAAAGGTTGTCTGGAGGTAGCCAAATCCAACTGAATCCAATCCCAGGCTCTTTGCCAAGTACTAAATAAAGTGGAGAAAAATTAAGCAGAGAAAAAGAAAAAGAAAGCAGAGAAAAGGGTTGTCTAGTAGTGGCCAAATCCAACTGAATCTAAATGCAGGCTCTTCGCCAAGTACTAAATAAAGCAGAGAAGAAGTATGTTACTTTTCTGAATGTTAAAGACCTTAATGTTAGTAAGTACAGGACTATAGTAAAAAGTGTTCATGTGGTTCAATGTCAAAATAAAGCAACAGTGCTTGAGATGCACTATACAGAGCATGAGAAATACCGAGTTTATTTGATAAAAACTCCAGGCCTAGAACACTGGTCAATGTACATCAACAGGGGTAGCCTGGGGAGCGCTAGCAGAGCTGGTGCCCTGAGGCCAGAGACTGTGGCACTGTCACCCTGCCTCTGGAATGGCTGGTCTGCCCCAAGGGACACAGCCAGCCAGGATGTGGTACGGCTTCCAGCGGCAGCACTCCAGGGTCAGGAGCACTTCTAGAGCACCATGCTGGGGCCTGGTTCCCTGGGGGCCCTGGTGCAGTAGCCTGACAGTGCTCCCCTGACTTTGAATTGTCACCATCAGATACTGAACCACTTGCTGGCCAGGCCCTCTGCTGGGGCAGACCAGCCAGTGCCATGCACAGTGGTCTCTGGCCCTGAGTCTCAGCCTGCCCAGTACTGATGGGCCAGACCCCCTCCAGTGCCTATCAACAGCGCCACAAGTGGCAGGTCTACTACATGGCCCCAGGGCTTGGCATGCCTAAGCACTACCCTGCCCACAGGCTGGCCACTACAGTAGGGAGGCAAGGCCCCAGGCTTGAGAGGGGGACACAGGAAAGTGGGCAGCCCAAAATCCCTTGTCCCCCCTTCGTGAGACAGAGAAGCTTTCACTACATAGCTCTTTTCCAGGTCTGGGTCTGGAAGGTACCTGGTGTTTCACAGCTAAATATAGGATGGCATAAGTAGTTAGCAGATATTTCAAGGGACTGTTCATGGTTAAGTGGCCTGTTAACATCCCAGTAGTTATAGGACATAAAAAGGGAGCGGTTCTTCAGTATCTAGCAAAAAGTTACGAATTTAAACTCCAAGTGCTATGCACGGCTTCCTTTGAGGACAAGGATTTTCACCCACAATGTTTCTGTCTTTTATCATTTTCTGCAAGTTCATCGAGGGCATAATGATTGTCTAGTTTCACTCACATTGTAATAAGCCATTAAAGAGGTGCACTAAATGCCCTAATAATGACAGCTGTAACCCACTAATACAAGGGTATTAACAGGCCACTTTTTGTTTGAATGGTTCCTTAGAATATGTTTTAACTACTTATACTAAACAAACCAGGAGTCCTGTGGCACTTTGAAAGACTAACAAATTTATTGGACAAGCTTTCATTGGAGAAATTCCTACTTCTTCAAAAGCTTTGAGGATGGGGAACTTACAGAAGGTCTTTAAAGCATCTGATGAAATGGGATTTTCCCATGAAAGCTCATGCAATAAATAAATTTGTTAGTCTGTTGCCAAGTTCCAAAGGGGTGGCCCTCATAAAAAAACCTTTGCTCTTTCTACCACATAGCCCTTTATATATCAGGAAACGCCCTTCCAAAATCTTCAATGTCACCATTTTATCACTCTTCAAATCCCTCTTTAAAATTAATCTCTTGCATGGCACCTATAGCAAGCTGCCACTAGATAAGTGTCATGTAGTGAATACAGCTCCTGATTGGCTTATTACACCCACAAACATTTCACAAAGCAGGATATGATCAGATAGCCTATTAATATTACCTCATGTTCCTTCCACATGCCAGCTTGTTAGTTTACTTACCTATTACAACCTGTCCTTTATATTACAATCTTTTTGGAGCAGGCAAGGACTGTACTTTGTGTTTGTCCATGGCCTGGCATAATATGCCACAGATCTAGTGGAGGCCTCTAGGCACTACTATAATAAGCATAATCATATATCTGTTGTTATTTGTGTGCATCTATCCACTGAATTCAGTGACATCTGACATTCTTGTCAAATCTAAACTTTCTCCTCTCTTTCCTGGTAGGAAAGTCCCCTGTAACACTGCTGAAAAATTGAATAGTCTGGGTTGAAAGAAAGAAGTAGTCTGATCTTCTAAATAAGGTTCAATTGGTACTCACTGGAATGATCCCAATCTGCATGAACAAGCAGGTCAAGTCCATGGCTGTGATCAGATAGGTGAGCCGGATCACCTGCTGCTTTTGGATCATATTTTCTGGCTTGTTTTGGTCCTGCATGATCTCGTTCTTGAATTTCAGTTCCTGTTTCTCTCCTCCAGAGCTGGCTCCTTCACCCATTCTGCTTAGGCAGAATTGTAACCTGAAAGGGAACTTTCACCTAGGAACATGAGCTCATTTACATAAGTGCAAAAGTCATATTTGCAGTTTGAGGCTTAAGAGCATACAAGCTGCTGAGTCACTATGTCAGTGTTTTCCAACCTGTGTGCAGTCAGGTCTGAGCAAGTGTGCCACAAAATTTTTTGAAAAACTACTCAAAGATCTCTGGATTGGCTCATTGGCTCATGAATATTCATGAGTTCAAATTAATTAAAAGGTAGCAAGGTGTGCCATGGCAGAGAAAATGTTGGGAACCACTGCACTATGTTTTGCTGAGGTGTTTTATTTCTTCTTTTTTTTAAAAAAAAAAATCATTTTTGCAAATGAAGACTATCTATGTTATCTTTGATTCAGACATTAGAGTGTATCAAAGATGGCCACTTTAACAACAAGGAATCATGATGTTTCTCATTTTAGATTTGAGATTTAACCATTGGATTAAGAGACCTGTCCTAGTATTGGAGAAGGCTATTTTGAGAATCCCAGCAGATCTGAACTGAACTCAGTACTAAAGGGCTGAGGATATGTCTATACTGATGGCGGCAAAATCGCTGCTGTCAGCACAATCGTCTGGGAATGATTCAGCAGCACGCTCCAGAAATCCCATCAGCAGCTCCAGCCCCAAAACTGGAGTTGCTAAAAGCCAAACGCAAGCCATTTGCAGTTGGCTTCCCCTAGTGTGTCTTGGCAGCTTAGAAAGTTGTGTGCAGATACCCAAGGTAGTTTACGTACCTTGCATATCTGCCATCACCAGCCACCGAGAATCCCTGTAAATATGGACTAGGGCTAAGATTATAGAGCACAGCAATCACTCACTTCTTAACTTTTACTGAGTCAGCACTTCAAGAGAATGTTAAATTACCACTTTCTATTCAGCTGTTTTGGGTTCTCCAAGTGCTGGCTCTTTTTTAAAAATAGGGGGGCAAACTAAAATAAACATGATTTGTATTTCTTTTTAAAAGTTGAAAATGAAACGTGACATGGAATCACATTCAATCAATTAGTTTTTATGCTACTTTCCATGCAAGCCTTGATAAATCTACGTCACAACCAGGAGCCAGTCCAAAAACGTAGGCACCCCTAGATGTGAGGCCATGAAGGTCCCCCCAACACCATCCCATCACTGAGAGACCAGCAACAGCGCAAAACTCACTGGTTCCCACCACCACCGAAAAGCTACCACAGATGTTAACTCTTTTGGTGGTGGCAACAGTACATGGAAACACCCCCTTTCCCCTGCTGCTGTTGCTACTGAAAAAAGCTGCTGCCAATGGCACTTTCAGCAGTGGATGGTGAGAGAGGAATCGCAACTCTTTTTTTTAGGTGCCAGAAGGAATTCACCTCCCTGGCTGCCACAGCTAAGTATCAGAGGCAAAATGTGTCACCCAGGATTTATCAAGCCCTGTTTTACCAGATAAGTCCCAATGCTGGAGAAATGCCTGATCTCACTCAGAGATAACTGAGGTACTCTCCAGATTAGGACAGGACCCAATGGATCTAAAAGGAAATATAAGGTGCAGAGAGCCAAGAACTCAGAGCTTTGACTCCAGTGAAAGACTGTATAGACATCATGCTTTGAACACTTCAAATGGCTGATCGGCTGCAGATGCTCTTGTGCTGACTTTACTGTGCTCACGTATTGTAGCTCATGTATGCAATGTGTGCTTGTTATTATACTATCACGGGGGCCAGAGGCCTGGATTTGGGAAGAGATCAGTGACCTATTTATAAATTTTAAGGCTAAAAGGATCACTGTGATCGGCTTACTGTGTGTTGCCATCCCTGGGGGACATAAAGGACAGGCCAAATGGGCAAGGTGGAAGCCATATAGTTAAGGCCAGGACTTCAACACCATGAGAAGATTGCAAGGTGATCGTTTAATTATCCTGATCGTGATTCGAATTTTCTGAAGGTCTAGTCTGACCTGATGTACATAACACAGGCCAGTGGTCCTGCACCAGGTCCAGGGCCAGACGTGGTAGGAGTGACTCAAACACAAAGCGGCAAACGTTCATGTGACTTCACTGAAATCAATGAAACTACAAGGACTGCCAACTCCATATGTTCAAAATTCATGATTCAGGTCCTAAAATGTGCATAAGGTTGTCTTAAAAAAATCATGATTTTGAAAACAATAAGCTTGTAGCCTCTTTTTATTTGCATTCTGAACCTATAGGGGCCACACTTTGAAGTTTTTCTTTGCAAGGAAGACTGGAAAGTGACCTCATCGACTCCAAAATTTCTTGAGGCTTTAAGGAAAATACTAAACACCGCATAGCTCATGATAACCAGTGACACTGGCACATCAGTAAAGTGACAGGTGTGTGGCTGCAGGATTGCCTACACAGCAGTCGTCAAGGCCCTTGTGTATCACAGTATTTAAACTCTGGGGGGAAGCATATTGTAAACTCTTTGAGCAGGGGCTATCTTTTTGCTCTGTATTTATACATAGCCTAGACAATGGGATCCAGGCCCATGGTTCTTTGGGCAGTATAGCAATATAAAGACATAAATAAATTAGGGGAACTTGTGGAGGTTTCATGTTACGCAGGGAGGAGTGACCCTACTCAGAGAGTTCACAGTAACACCATATTCCACCTGACCTGAAGCATGAATCGGCTGAAAACAACAGAGAACAGACATGTTTATTGACTCTGATATTGTAAATGCTGCGCTGAAGTAGATCTAAACCCATATAAAACCCAGGCCACATTTGTCATCTAAAGATTAAGAAGGATTTACTTACAGGGTGACTTAGTTGTATGCAAGATTGGTGCTAAATATTCAACTCATCTAAGCATAAAACAACACACAGTTCAGCACCTGGATTCCCTGCAGGAGTCTAGGCAGCAGTGTAAAACAAAACTTCCGGGTTTGTATGAAATGGCACCAGGGACTGTGAACAAATTCAAACACTTGAGAGAAGCGTAGTTAAACAACAAAACTCTGTCTTAGAGGTTTTGAGGCAATCAGCCATAAATCCAGCCCAGACAGATAAAAGGTAGCTCCTTATGTGCACATAATAAATCTTCGGTGAGATGATTAAGCAGCAGATCTTCTAAACTGAAACTGAAAAGAACCTCTTTAAAGGCTACCAAGGGAAGTGATAATTTGGTCACACACCCCACTTTTTTTCCCACACTTGTGCTCCATGCAGCAAAGGCCTATGCCTTCTCCCAAAGTGCACTTTGGAATGACCTGATCATTACCTGGACTAAAAAAGGAACAGAGATGATTTACCTGTTTTTCATGTTTAGCATGTGGATCACAATATAAGGGACAAGACTCCAACAAGGGAAAGTCTAAAGTGAAGATCTGAGGCCCAGATTTTTAATATTCAAAACTGCTGATTTAGGACAAGGCAATGAGTTGAGGAGCAAAGCAGGCTACAGGCATAGTTTGACCTCTGCATTTGGGGGGACCTGGAACTTTATATGATTAATAAAAGGTATAGGACTACTGGATTTACCAATTGTTAGTGGTAATTAAATTACGGTGTAGTTGACATCACAAATACAGTCCACATTCATCATTTATTCACCCTTAATTTTTCATTTTAACATAATTATTTGCTATGTTTATCCCACTTAAAAAAAAATCAACATGAGCATAGTAACAAAATACTTGACTAAACAGAACCGGGCACTTTCTTGGAACTGTGAATCATGTCTCCCCGCTTTTTTAGAGATATATAATCATGCACTGCACACAAACAAAAATCCATCGCTAAAGCCTGTCCCCTCTCCCCATCTGCTTCAGCACATTCAACTCATGTTTAACCTTGCCTGGTCACTCTGTCACTTACCTGGGCTTAACACTGTACTGCAGGTTGCACAGATGCATGGGAAGCAGCTCAGATCGTATGTTCTTCGCTACAATGTTACAGATGCTGATGACAGTGCAGTCTCCATGATTAAATGCCCATTTTTTGGGGTGGCTAATCAAATTGAAATGGCTCCAAGCTAGAGCACTGAGAGAGCCAAGAATTGCTCTCCTGCCCTATTTTGCAGCGGGGGGGGGGGGGGGGCACACGACTGCCCGGTCTTGCTGCTCCCCACACCTCCAAATCTTTCTCCATGGGGAGGAAGCAAAGGAGAAATTTGGATCCGTCCCCCCCAAGTCACTTCTGTGGTTTCCCTAGTTTGAGCCACACTCCCACACCTCCCCCATCTTCACCCACAGAACAGCCGCCCTGTGTGGCACACTCCCATTTGAAGTCACAATTTGCAAGTTACAAGCTACAATGTAAAATGCATCAGACACTATGGCTGATCAATATTTCAGCCCTCCTCTAGAAGGAAGTATAGTCACATGCTCAGCAGACTCCAACCTTTTGAGAGGAGCACAGAGCTGCATCAGAAGGGCCTGTGTTCAGTCTGTGTTCACTGATAACTCCCACAGATTACCACGTTGTTCAGCTTAATGTGATCATGCCCACTTTACGCATTCAAAGCCTCAGGTCCCACAGAAAGGACGACAGGGACCCACAGCTCTCAAAAGGATACCTAATTTGATAGTCCATGCTCTATTTCCACACAGCTTTACAAAGTTTACATCCTGGCCTGATGTTCCTTCCATACACCATTCCAGGCATCGTTACTAGAACACTTTGTCAGTAGATGGAGCACTTCACCCACACAGTAAATTACATCACAAGTAGGGGGAATGCTTGCAGAGATAACAATCATACACTTCATCAATGGAGAAGGCTCTGCATTTCAGTTAAATAAGCACACCAACCTTCTACTGAAATGCAATCGGGGTTCATCCACACAACTGTTGGGATGACACAGCTCTCAGTATCTTTATATTCAGGTTCTACCTAGCTTTTCCTCAAGTCTGCTTTCCCTAGACTCTCATTTAGTCTAGAATATAGTTTAATTGAGGAAAATAGCCTGTGAGAGGAGGAATGGGGGTGGGAAAAGGAGGGAGCAGAACTGAGCGTTTAAATAACTAGCAGAGACGAGGTTTGTGTATGATGTTAAACCTTTGCTGAATTAATCAGAGGGGCTGACCCTTCCTATTTTATTTATACCCACTCTGCATTTTTCACAGTGGCTACACATAAAGTGGCAGATTCATTTTTTTTATTCCAGGCCAACTCTATCGATCTTTAAATGTCTGATCTAAAATCCAACGAAATCAACAAGTCAGGGGAATTTCTGTTATATTTAACCCAGACTTCCTTAAATATGAAAATATTCAAAATTCAAAGAATTTTCTGCATTAATTTAAAAAGATAACACAAACAATTAGATTAAATGGATTAACCAGAAAGACAAGAAAGCCTCAGCATCTCAGTTCCCATTCTCTATGCAATAAATACATTTGTTAGACTTTAAAAGTGCTTTAAAAGACTCCTTGTTTGTTTTCCCATGCTCTCTGATGCTGTAATCCTGATACTATAACTACTACTTTATGGTGTAATTTATAAGCAAAATTCACCACTGGACTCAGACAGTCCCACTCCACTGAAGTTCAACTAGCTGGTACCCTCCTATGCCAGTGACGAACTTAGGTCCTCTTTGATGTAGGCGTGAGTCAACAGCAACTTGAGAAAAATATGTATGGCTGAAGCTTGCAGAATCAGCTGTACTACTAGGCCAAATCCAGCTTTAGGTTACTTGGATGTAAATCCCACTGAAGCCAACAACACTTTAAAATAGAAATCTTATTCATTAATTCCTTGATCCTCTTTGTAGTAGTAATATTAGGAAACAATTTACATCAGAGTAGCATTACAGTTTTATCTGAAAGAACCTTGCTAATGAGCTTGTAAATTAGATAACTGTTGATAACATGTGATAACTGATTGGTCACACTTAACGAAAAACTAGAAAACAGGCATAATAGACTGCAGAGCAATTGGAAATGGGTTATTTGTACAGAATAGCTGGACTACAGAGGGACAGGATGAGTTGAGAAGGTAAAGATGGAGGGAAGGAAAACACAGGAGCCAAATCTGTGGTTAATATGATGCTGATTGTGCTGACTTCCATCCCTCATTGTATTCACTGATAAAAGCTATTTGAGATATGTTTATAGTGTTGATGAATGACTTCACTGTCTAATGCCTCCTCTCTGATGTCTGTTTATCTGGCAATCCCAGAAAGAATACAAAGAGACTGGGGAAGCAGGACACATCTTCAAAGAAGGGTTTCACAGCTTTATTATTCGGACAGAATTCCTGCTGCTGAAGTCATTGGCTGTGGTAATCACAACTCTCTAAAAGAGTGTATGGGATGTATGGGAATCTGTTCACAGCCAAGCTACTATTTGGAAATAAAATGTTAGCTTAAAAAGGGTTAGGGTTTTCATTATATTTTTAGGTAAGTGACTTAAGGGGAATCTGTGAACAACCTTCTCTGTTCAGCAAAAGATAGCAAGTTTTGCTGAGTATTTTAAGTTTCCTTTATCAATTAAACATTTTTAGGAACTACTGATGTTCTCTCTGGCATTGCCGGGCAGGCTGGGTGAAATCCACCTCCTCTGCAGTGGGCCAGAAAAAGGTTTATGGACTACTAAACACAGGGAATATGTGGACCGTGATTACCTTAAAACTGCTTTCCCTTGTATCTATCCTGTGCCAGCCATTTAAGACCTCAAAATAGGGTTTAAGAGGGCTTAAAGTGATGCCTAGGCCAAGTGCAGGCCCACTAAACAAGGGTGAATTTCATCTCTTATGAAAGTGGCTTAGGCTATGCCTACCCTGTCACATTAGTCCAGCCTAAGGAAGTTTAGTCTAGACTAATTTGGCCCACAGCCACATTAGGCTTTGCCTCTTAGTTCGGACTAGGTAAAGCTTAGTCCAAATTAGTAAATACCGGTGGTTAGTCTGGACTTACTCTCTTAGTTTGAACTTTTGTTCAAACTAAGCATATGCAATGCTCGAAGTAAAGGTTAGTTGGAACTTAAAAAGTTCATACTAAGCCATTAGTTCAAACTAGCTGCACATATTTGTTTGAACTAAAAAGTTAGTTTGAGCTAGAAAGCATGGCTAGTTCGAACTAAAAAGCTGTGGTTAGTTTAAACTAGCCTGAGGTTAGTTCAGGCTAACCTTGGACCTTTTCAGTTCAGGTCATCTGGCTCACTGAGATCTGAGGTCACCACTCGGAGTTTGAGGGACAGGGCTGATAACATGTTCCTGCCATCCATGTGGGGTACCGTAACTGCCTAGCACCCAAGACCCCGTGACTGTCAAGGAACTATCCCTGCTGGAAAGAAGGCCTAGGTGATGAGGCGCTGGAAGAGGAGCAGAAAAACTCCACCTAGGCCACTTTCCAAATTGAATATTACCACTGGCCTGAGGGTCAGAATCTAGGGCCCGACAGTTTGAGTTGGGGAGAAATTTCGTCCCACCTGAGGGGAAGGAAGGAAGAATGGTCCATGGGTACCCTAACAACAGGTAATTGACTGGAAAATGCCTGCCTGGTGCACAGACTCTGGAAGCTGCATAGGCCAATATTCACCACAAATATTTATAGCAGGCCTCTGGGTCAGCATCAGAGGGACCGACCGCCAGGGTTGGGCAAGGGCTCATCCCACGAGGGGAGAATAGGGGACAGATGGTCCCATATTGTCTGGCCCCATCCTGTGGAAAGGGGATGGGTGACGGTAGTGGGCCCGGGCTATCAGTCAGCAGGTAGCTACTAGAGGCGTTCCTGTCCCCCAGGGTACTCATTAAGTGGCCTTAGGTCGCTTCCCATCCTCTTGAAACAACCAAACCCTTCTGAGTACTAGGGGATGAAGCCCTGGGTCACAGGATCCTGGGATATCTGGGACTGCCCGATAAACAGCCTGTGGTCCTCCAGGAAGCTTGGGCTAGGATATTAGGGGAACAGAGTTCCTCTTTCGCTAAGAGTAAGAAGTCCCCTTTTTACTTGGAAAGGGGAGAAAAATATGGGGTCAGGCCGGAGGTCCTATCATGAAGAGATACTCCCAAGTGTGTTTGCCCCAGAGCTAGGGACAGGCTACATGGGGTTGAGTTTGGGAAAAAAGAGAGTAATAACCCTTAAGGTGTCTGATCCAGGTGGAAAAGTCAGGTTTGAGCTACCAGGCATCTAACTACCCGATGCAGCTGTTCTGAGCCGGTGCCCTGGCAGATGACAGCAAGTTACCTGATCCCGCAGACCCCTGAGGGTGGATTCTTTGAAGAAGAGAAGGGTAGGGCCCAAGCCCTGCCAGACAGCCGCTGGATGAAAGGGGCCTGCATTGTGGGTCATGGTGTGTCACCCAGGCTTGGTAAATCTGGGACCGAAAGGCAGGAAAACGAGAAAGGCTTTGCAAGTGGTAGAAAGGCATGAGGGTCCAGAACCCAGATAGGGATAACACCGTTCTGGAATTGTGGGGTCGGGGCGCATGGAATTGGGGTGTGGCCCTCATATGTTCAGCCAAGTCACAACAAGGGATACCCAAGGAAGTGCTCCTTACTTCTATGACAGGGAATAACACTGCCCCTTCCAAGATTTATAGGCATCACCCTGGTTTTGCCATGTGTGCCCACCAGAGAGAGTGGAGAAGCACTGAGCATGAAAGAGCTGGGGTGGAAGGGGGGGGGGGGGGGCTTCTCTCCCCGATAAGCGAAAAGCCCCAGTGAGAATTCACGGGTGGCACCAAAAGGAGAGGAACTTTTGGTGGATGTTTTGCATCCATTATTCTGGGTAATAGGAGCAAGTATGTTGGGGCCCAGAGTAGTATGTGGTCCCTGTCTAAAGGAAAGACCAATGACCAACAGCCAGACTAAGAGGTTCCAACCTCTGGTAGAGGGAGGAGTCCCACCACTGCAGGAAGGGGGTATGGGCCTGGGACAGGAGAAACTCTCCTGTCCACAAATGAAACAAGGCCGCAGGGGTTAGCATGCCATGACTCAGTCACTCAGCCAAAAACGGCGAATCAGGGCAGGTGTAAAGCTCCTGCTGGGTGGGAGGAAGTTCAGGGGCCCCTGAAGGGAGGAGGCCCAAGTACTTAACCTCCCCCTGGGGGTCTTGGGCACTGGCGATGATGACCTCGGTCTCCACCAGGAAAAGAGCCTCCCTGTTGAAGGGGAGGTCAAAGATGACCTGTTGGGAGGCCATGGTGACAGACTTCTGCTGTGATCTATTTATTATGTGAGTTAAGTGTCCTTAAATGGCCATTAACTTGCATAATCCATTCACAATGTATACGTTAACTAGTGGATGTTACTCAGGTTTGGAATGCATCATATATGTTGGCATAGTTAATATCGTTAGATAACTTCAGATACAAAAACCTCTGTATTTCAGACACAATACTATATGCATATACACAGGATAGTCATACTCACCAAATCAGTGGCTTTCCATTGACGCCTTACACTATACTTTGCATAAGTTTGGTTGCAGTTGTATAACAGTGGTAGCAATGTTACTCATGGTTGTATTTCAATCATACAACATTACAGGGTGTATCAGGACAAAGCTGGGGATGAGAGGGGTGAGACCATAGTACACAACCTGCTGACCCTTCTGGCTTGTGCTGTTAGCTATAAGCAGATCAGGGGAGGCTGCCATACCTTAGAACAGTAGCTAGGGCTGCCTAGGGCACTGGTCAGGGCCGTAACCATGGCGAGGTGAAAGGGGCTTTGCCCTGGGCGCCAATTTAAAAGGGCACCATGGGCAACCCATCACATCTGCCACTTCTGGCTGAGGCAGGGAAGCAATCCCCCCGCTTGCTCTGGCCATGGCAGGGAAGCAATCCCTCCCCCGCTGCTTCCCTGCCATGACGAGAGCTGGCAGGTGTGATCCCTTTCCCCTGCCACGGACAGAGGCGGCAGGGAGGATTGCTTCCTGCCACAGCCAGAGCTGACAATGGAGGAGTCCCTTCTCCCCATGTCTGGGGGGTAGGGACCCCTGTTGCCAGCTCTGGCCACGGCGGGGAAGGTCTGCAACCCCCTCTCCCCACTACCATATAGATGGGCCCTGGATTGGGCCCAGGGGGTGCCTTTGGGGCTGCTTGCCTGGGGGGCCGGAACCCCTAGTTATGGTCCTGGCAGGTTCTCAATCTTTTGCATATCACAACCCTATAGGACACACTAACTCCTCCTCCCCTGCCCCTGGCCAAATCCAGCCATCTCCCTGGCTTGCCACAACACACTTACCACTGCGTGGCAACACAGTAATGTGTCCTGACACAGTGGCTGAAAAACCACTGGCTTAGGGCAGTGTTTCCCAACCAGTGTGCCACCAGGTCTGAGCAAGTGCGTCACAAAATTTTTTGAAAAACTACTCAAAGAGCTCTGGATTGGCTCATGAATATTCATGATCTTATTTGGAAACTATACGGTGGTGTGCCTCAAATTAATTAAAGGTAGCAAGGTATATCATGGCAGAGAAAATGTTGGGAGCTACGGGCCTAGGGTACACTAGGTGTCATTTACCCTTGGAGCAGCCCAGAACTGGGAGAATGCAAAAGACCATACGCCAATGAATTCTATTATTATAATAGAGCCAGGTGTGGCCAAACCGCAGCTCATGAGCCACATGCGGCTCTTGAAAGAAAAAGTGCAGCTCACAGAGGAGCACACTGGGGAGAGGTGTGCCATGGCTGGAGATGGTGGGGAGAGGCGCTCCATGGTTGGGGATGGTGGGAAGCAGCATGGCATGGTCAGGGCTGGTGGGCAAGCTGCAGCATGGTCAGGGATAGTGGAAAGAAGCATGGCATGGTTGGAGATGGTGGGGAAGCGGCAGCATGGTCAGGGATGGCAGAGATGCAGTGGCATTTTTACAGTAGGCCTAGTTTTCACGGTAACCTTAAGTAATTATTAGAATCTGACATTAGTAGGATCAATATTTGCCCTCTTTTTATGATAAAATTAAAGTGTGCAATTAATTTTAAACTTAGTCATTTTGGAGGAGGTAAAAGTATATGGCTATATGGCTCCATGCAGCTCATGAAGATTTAATAATTTACTTGTGTGGCTCTTGAGTTTCCTAAGTTTGGTGTCCCCCTGTAACAGACCATATGGCAGCCAGCCTTATATTACAGGAGCTCTGATTGTCCCAAGTGATCTCAAGCATGGACTCTTACTCCCAGTGACTTCAAAACAGTAAAAGTCTTTGTCTGTACCTGGGGGTCCCTTTACAGGGGCACAAGGCCTTTATACACCACATTTCTAGCATGGTTTTCCTTGGCCTGTATACACTGAGAGGAAGGGATGGTCCAATGGTAAGATGCTACCCTAGGTTATTCAGGTTCACTTTCATGCTCTGCCACGTGTTTCCTTGGTGACATTGGGCCAGTTGCTTAGAATCTCTGTGCCTCTGTTCGTCACCTGTAGAATGGGGATAACAGCACTTTTCTACCCAGTAGGATGTTGTGATGAACATATACAAAATATTGTGAAGCACTCAGATAATACTGTAAGGAGAGTCATATAAGTACTTAAGTCAGGGAATTACTGTTTTAGTATGTTGCTTAAAACACTGTCAAATCTACAGTTTACATGTAAATAGCTTCAATGAAGACAATTATATTCAGAGTTGTCCTCTAAGCTTCTACCATCCTAAATCCCTTATGATAGCATGCAGGAAGGGAGAAATACCTCAAAACAAACTCAAAGTCTATTGGTAACACTAAACTGCTTTAATGATGTTAACTGCTAAAAGGAAGTACTTGGCCCTGGGATCCTCCAAAGCTGTGAACTCGTGCCTCGGCTGATAAGCATCCTAAGAATAGCAGCAGAAAAGAAATGGTCTTCTGCATTTCTCTCTGGGGACAAAGCACCAGCACCTTCCTCATGAAGAAACATTCTCCTAATAAGCATACAAAAATGCTACAAGATTGAGTTCTTGTTACTCAACACTTTAAATTATCCCCCTCCCCCCATCTTTGACTGAAATACTCTCATTTGTAATCTGGTGAAAGATTTATACAGTTAAGCAAACAAGAGGGTATATGGGTTGATATTGCCAGAATTATATCCTAAATTTGTTGACTGATTTATTCCTTTGTCTAATTGTGCTCACGAAAAAAAGAAAAGAAAAGAAAAGAAAAAGCAAGCTCACTAATGAATGGAAAAAGAACCTACTTGGCCAGCAGAATAATCATGTTTAGTTTACAAAATAGCACAGGCTTCAAGGATTTTCATAAAAACTACAGAGACAGTCCAAATCAGCAACGCAATCAGATTCCCAGCCGTTGCAGATTTCTTTTGGCTCTTTCTATGTGGCTATTATATTGCAAAGAGCAATTATTTATAATTTGTTGCAATACAGTGCTGGTGTGCTTACTCAAGCTTGCAAATCTTTTGTAAAATGGAAACATCTATTGGTCATTCTTTGTCCTTTCTTTACTTCACATACTAAACTGCAAATCACACTGTCTCAGCTGTGACTGTTTGGGTATCTCTACCCTTACACTCTAAATCGAAATAATGATTAATTTGATTTAAAGTAGTGTATGTCTATACTAGCTTTCCTTATTTCAAAATGAGGAGCACCCTCATTTCGAAATAAGGAACAGTCATTTTGAAATAATAAAACCTGGTTTTATATCAAAATGAAGGTTACATCAAAACCATTATATCAAAATAATGCTGTATAGCTGCATTATTTTGATTTAACTGTTATTTTGATTTAACATATTTTGACCTTCTTCTTCCCTGGGTGCCCTCCTCTTTCTATATATTGGATGATGGGATGGCCCTTCTTGGGGACCATCTTGCCACCCCTGCCATGGTGCCCATTTCCTAAATTGAACTAGCAAGTCCTGTGCATGGACATGCTAGTTCAATTTGGGTTTCTAGTGTGGACATGTTAAATTGATTTAACTTAAATCAATTTAATGATTATTAGTTCAATTTAATTAGTTTGATTTAAGTTAAATCAATTCAACAATCTAAGTGTAACACATAGCTGTTATTATTAATGCTTTAATGAAGGAGCCCAAAACCCCAGTCTGAGACTAGGGCTCCAGTGGGTGCTGAACAAAACACAGAGAGAATCCCTAGCCCAAAGGGTTTACAATCTAGATGGCTATGTCAACACTAGAAAAAGTTAGTTTGAATTTGTTAATTTGAACTAACAAGTTAAACTTTAATTCAAACTAAACTTGACCTTATTCAGTCAAATTAACAAAGTGGACTAAATTGACTTAAAGGTAAGTTTACTTAGTCCACTTTGTTAATTTAACCTAACTGCCCTTAATTAGTCCTTAATAAAGTCAAATTAAGGGTTAACCCAGGTCTACACTATCCTTAGTTCAAACTAAGGAGTCAAGTTAAGGCTTACTTCAAACTAACAGCTGGTTCTTATTAATTCAAACTAATCTTTCATTAACTCAGATTAAAGAATTTCTTAATTCAATTTAATGAAAGTCTGGGGTAGACAGGGACTAATTTAGTTTGAATTAAGCCTCCTTAATTTGACCTAAATTGCCAGTGTAGACATAGCCGACAAGAGCAAAGGTTGGAAGAAAGGAAGTATTGTCATCTTCATTTTACAGAGGTGGGACTGAGGATTTCATGATTTGCTCAAGATCACACAGGAAGTCTGTAGCTGATCTGGGAGGTGAATTCAGATCTTCTTCCAAGTCCCAGTCCCAGTGGCGTCGCTAGCGTTGGGCACCCGGGGCACGTGCCCTGGGTCCCAACGCCGGTGCCCTGGTTCTCCGGCCCAATCGGGTCAGGGATCCGGGTCCCGATCCCTGGCGGTCCACTACCACGGCGGCCACATCTCCAGCCAGGGATCCGGGGCCTATCTGGCCGCCCGGCAGGCCCCGCCCCCTGGCCTGGGATAGGGGCAGGGGGTGGCTACGACGACGCCGCCAGCTAGGCCGCGCTGCGGTGCAGCGCAGCTCAGCCTAGCCTGGCCCGGTGCAGCCGGAAGCGGCCGCTGGAGGCTGGGCCCGCGGCCGCAGCCCTGGATCCCCAGCCGGGGACGGGGCTGCCGCAGCCGCAGCCAGGCCCCGGATCCCCAGCGGGGGATGGGGCCGCTGCAACCGCGGGCTGCCGGCCGGGTCCCAGATCCC
>ML681963.1:138497773-138525972 GCA_007922195.1 Podocnemis expansa
GCTGCAGCGGCCCCGTCCCCCACTGGGGATCCGGGGCCTGGCTGCAGCCGCGGCAGCCCCGTCCCCGGCTGGGGATCCAGGGCTGCGACCACGGGCCCAGCCTCCAGCGGCCGCTTCCGGCCACACCAGGCCAGGCTAGGCTGCGCTGCACCAAACCGCAGCGCGGCCTAGCTGGCAGCAGCGACGCAGCCTCCCCCTGGCCCTATCCCGGGCCAGGGGGTGTGGCCTTCTGGCTGGGGGTGGGGCCTGCCCTCCAGGGGCGGGGCTGGGCCCGTGCCCCGGGTCTTTCCCCATCCCAGCGACGCCTCTGCCCAGTCCATCCAGAGCTTAACCAAACAACCATTCTTCCTTTCTAGTAATCTTCTGAATAAATGGAGTTGAAACACACTATTTTTGCATGGTTAAAATTAACACTGTGCTGCATTTAAGTGAAAAGAGATCATGTCAACTGTCTCAAGTTTGATGAAACTGTCCCATGTTTGCAAACATGATGAATTTGCATTAAGTATCTGGAACAGACTAATGACCTGAATTCATTCTTTCACTGAATGGCATTATGTCAGTCATGAATTGGACCAAACAGACAAAATGTTGTTCTGCTTTACAACAGTGTACGTCATTGGCTTCAATGGTTAGGTCTACATTAGCAAGCTTAGTTTGGACTTGCTTAGCCTGAACTAAGCAGTGCCCAGTTAGTTCAAACTAACTGCAGCTTTTTAGTTCGAACTAACTTTTTAGTTCGAACTAAAAAAGCGCAGCTAATTCGAACTAAAAGTTCATTTGAACTAAAAAACATGGTTAGTTCAAACTAATCACTTAGTTTGAACTTATTTAGCTCAAATTAGCATGCCTACATCATGCTTGTTTGAACCAAAGTTCAAATTAAGTTCAAATTAAGCTCCAAACCGTTCAAAACTAATGGGCATGTCCACACATTCTTTTTAAATAGAAATAACAGTGGTTATTTTGATTTAAAAAACATTAGGGCCACATGACTTTCTTTTGAATTGAAATAATGAGCTCCGTCATTTTGATTCAAGAGAAGTTGAATCGAAATAGGTGAAACCTAGTTTAAATCGAAACAGCCCTTGAAGTGAAAGGGTTGTTTCAAAACAAGGCCATTTGGACAACATTGTTTCGAATCAAGGGCTTTGACCTTCCTCCAAGGGTGCATGGCACCCTGAAAGGAAGGCCCACTCCCTGAACACCCTGGCCAGGGAGGGAATCAGGACCCTGGCCAAGGAGAGGGGCACAGCTGTGGCAGGCTTCCCAGCAACTGCTGGGGGGCAGGGAGCGGAGGGGGACGCAAGTAGGGAGCCTGCACTGCTGGGCTCCCCACCAGCTGCTGGCGGCAGGGACACGGAGCCCCTGCTCTGCCAAGCTTTGCAGCAGCTCTGGGGGGGGGGGACAGGCGGGGAGCCCCTGCGCCACCCGGCTCCCGAGCTGCGGCAGGGGGGGGGGGGGGGCGCCCCCCCGCTTCCCAGCAGCTGTGGGCGGCAGGGGCACAGAGCCCCCATACCACCTGGCTTCCCAGCAGCTGCCGGCAGAATGGGCAGGGAGTCCCCATGCCACTCGGCTTTCCAGCAGCTATGGGGGGGCATGGGCAAGGAGCCCACACGCCACCCGGCTTCCTAGCAGCTGCAGGCAGCGGGCGGTGCACGGGCTCCCTGCCCGCACCCCCCTGCAGCTGCTGCAAAGCCGAGCGGTGCCGGGGCTCCGTGCCCACAGCTGCTGGGAAGCCCCCTGTGCCACCCGCAGCTGCTAGGGAGCCAGGCAGCATGGGGGCTCCCTGCCTGCGCCCTCCCACATCTGCTGCAAAGGTGGGTGGCGCAGGGGCTCCGTGCCCAAACCACCCTTAGCTTCTGGAAAGATGGACAGCGCGGAGGCTCTGTGCCCACGCTGCCCGCAGTTGCTGGGAAGCCCCCCCGCACCACCCACAGCTGCTAGGGAGCCAGGCAGCATGGGGGATTCCTGCTCCCCCCCCCCCGTAGCTGCAGGGGAAGCAGGGTGCCCCATGTTCCCTCCCCAGCCGCAGGGCCAGTGGGGGGGATGCAGGGTGCAGAGGAAGCCTTTCCCTGCCGGCTTTTTTCCCCTTCCTGGCTCTCCAAGTGAGAGCCAGGCAGGGGACTGGGAGGCAACAGGGCCCTGCTAGGGGGCCCTGTTGCCTCACCTCCCGTGGTGCTCCTCTCCCAAATCTGAACTAGCAAGTCCGGTGTCTGGACACGTTAGTTCGATTTAGGTTTTATTGGTCTGGACCTGTTACATCGATTCAACTTGAATCAATTTAACAAGTTTTATTTTGCTTTGGTTAAATCGATTCAAGTAGAATAGATTTAACCACCTAAGTGTGGACATAGCCAACAATTTTCAACTAAGCTTTGCTTAGCTCAAACTAAAAAAATGTTTATTTCAAAATAGGCAAAGCCCAGAGTAGGCAGGGAGCAAATCAGTCCAGACTAAATCTCCTTAATCCGTGCTAATCTGCTAGTGTAGACATCACCAACAGGACCGACTCTGACACCCTTACTCTTCATTTACTCTGTGCATAGTTCAATGGGACAACTTGCTAGGGAAGGAACAACTCAGTACAAGGAAATGTGGCAGGTTCTCTAGCCCTAGGGTTGCATTAGCATGTATGAGGACAGCATAGGGCCACATATATCTGTATAACAATAAAACAGCTGGCAACTCACTTTCAGTAATGACATTTGTTACAATCTCTCAATAAAATCAACTGCTGTGAGAAACAAAAATCACTCAAACAAGTATGGCTGTCTGTCATATACACTGATGATGTCATGCCATCACATGCATTCTCATGTGGCTGTATAATTCAATCTGTGAGGAGCAAGATTACAAACAGATGTCACACAAAAATGTACAGGCTCTCACTGAAGACACGGCATGAGAGTTGGTCCTTTTTTCAGTCAGGTCCTTGTGCCTGTCTTCTTCAAAGCATTTACAGCCTCTGTAGATAGATGATGTCCATTCAGGCCTGTCCTTGGGTCTGTCTTCAAATTCATCAATACTTCTGATGCAGTAGATGAGATTTGGCTTGTGGTGTCATTGAATTATTTTCATGGACCACCCACCTGTGCTTTCCAAATTTCAACTCACCAGAGGAAACTTCTTTCTGGGAATTATTCTTCATCCATTCTGACATCATCACCTGTCCATCTAAGTTGAGGTTTACAGATGATTGGCTCAATGCTGGTTGTTTTTGCTTTTTCGGGATATTAGTATATAACAGTCTGTCATGCCAGTGAATCTTCAGAACAGAATAGTGCCAACTCGTGAAAATGCATCTATGGTAAACTGCACGTTTCACACTGTATAAAAGGGATGTCATCACCGCAGCATAGCACATACTCAGTTTTATTACCTATTGTCACCCAACTGTGCCTAAGCTAGCCCACCTGAAAATGGCAAGGTCAGGGCAGGCTGTAAAAGGCAGAGCAGATTCGCTCAGACTAGTGGCTAACACTGCATTTAGATTCCCTGACCAGTCACAAACATTGCTCCTCATTTCCTGATGGGTTATCAAGAAGCTAAATGAGGAATACACAGCCCCCCTTATTGCATTTCAGTCTCTGGCTCCCAATCAGCAACTGGGTCCAGTAAAGAGATACGTTATTAAATTCTATTCCCTTTATTAAAATGTTCTCTTGTTCCCCAAAGGGTCAGTCATGTTGCCAGATCGATATGAGTTTGGCTCTTACCCAAAATACCCCATTGCCAGACCAACCTTTAGTAACTAAAACCGAAGGTTTATTGTAAAAGGAAGGAAACAAATGAGAAGAAAGATGTTAAATGGTCATCGTAATCAGATACATACAAATGACTTTAAAGTCCACATGTATCAGATTCTCAGCAGAATGGTGGAATTTGCAGTGAAGTTCCTGCTCTCACATTTCCATGAAGCCTTCTCTCCTCTCCCCACATCCCCCTTTCCTTCGCAGTGTCCCCATTGACCCCTGCCCACTCACACGCACTTCTGCTCCAGCCCTTAACCTCTCTGGCCCATGATTCCTCTGTATCACATCACACCCCCTTCCATGGCCTGGCCTGTCCCCATCATTCCCCTTCACTCCCTGCAGCCCCTCACATCCCTGTTCCCTCTTCTAGCCCAGTCCCCCTGCCACACCCCTCTCCAGCCCCTTGCAGCTCTGACTCCCAGGAATCCAGTTCAGGGCAGACATCATCTCCCACTCTGCAAATGAAGGCAGCCAACAGCAGCTTCCATGTGGGAGACATAGCAGTCCGCTCAGGTGGGAGCAGCCTGGAGCATCCTCCCCCTGAAGCCAGGGCATGTGACGGGGAAGCTATGCTACCTGAAGCAGGGGGGTTGAAAAGGTCTCTCCTATATTCTCTCCAAGCAGTACCTCCCTGGGAGTAGGGAGAGCCAGTTGGAGCTGGATTTTGGGAGCCTTCCTCTTAGCTGGGGGCCCAGGGCATCAGCCCCTATAGACCTTACATTAATCCAGCCTGGGTGTCCCTTTGCACAGAGAAATGTGTCTCTCAGTGAACAAGCCACTGTGGGTTGCCCTGCCTTTGGTGTCTGAAGGGTTTGAGGGGTAGCTCTTGTAGACCACATTGCCATAGTGTAATTGAGAGTTAATCTAAGCATGGATAACAGTTCTCATTTGAAAGGAATGGTTGCAGCCCTCCTAGGTAGTCTTAGAAGGCAAAAAATTGCCTGAATAACTGCTGTATTATGGTCAAATAGCAGCTGAGGGAAGTCTCAAATCCCCACTAAATTGCCAATGCTAGTAACTAATGGCAGATGTACTCTTTCAATCAGCAGGTCTAACGTTACCTCTGCTATCTCCTCTGGCTGCTTTCCTCAAACCATTATCACCACCTCAGTCTTGCTGGGCTGAACTTCAGTCAATTAACCCTCCTTCATACCCCAATCTCAACTAGACACTTGCTGAAGTCATGGGGTCCAGAATAAACACCCAGCATATTGAAAGCCCGGTTTTACTGTCTGAAGTCTATAGAAGTATAAGATGTATGCATTTTGTGACTAAAGCTGACAACAGAATAAAAATAAAACCTAAAAGCTATCCTTCAATATATGAATAATTCATAGACTAGTGTTCTATAGGCCCTCTCTAGAATTGCAGCAATGTCTGGAATGCAAAAGCTGTTCAGCCTTTAAATAATACTTAAGCCATTTTGATCATCTATAGGAGAATTGTAAATGATTTATAGGCTCTATGAAGCCCCTTGTTGTGGTTTGCTGCAGGAATGCCATAGCTTTCTCTAAACACACTTCATTTTAAAAACAATGGGAGTCTGAGACATTTTCAGCCAGTCTTGACCTTCCTGTATTTATCAAAATATTTTCCTGTGTCAGAAGCAGACAATCACTTGATTCCATAACACTTAAGTATTCAGAAGACCACCAGCAAGACAATATTAAACAAACAGTTCTCTGTCAGTGACTGCTCCAAATACTCTATGCAAAGCACAAACTGTGGGAGTACCCTCAATGTTTCTGCTAATATATGGTTCAGCAAAAAGTCATTAATGAACTGCAAAATGTGCTGTTGTAAAACCTTGTGCATCCAAGATCATTTTGGGGTGAAATTAACTCCCCTGCATGAAGACTTAATAAATGGCCCCTTTGAAGGGAACTATTCAGAGGCTGGAGCAATGGAACCCAGTCCTTCAGCCCACAGCCAGACGTCATCTATGCAACCCTACTGGCATCGACCTACGCTAACTGCAGCTTAAGGGCTAATGCAGCCTTTTAGGATGGGTAAATTTTGCCTCTTTCTCCACTCTTTATTCATGCTGAATAGTAAGTACATGACACATATGGGCGAAGTCTGTTCAGCACAGAAAGTTTGCAGAATTGAGCCCTTGCTGATTAACAAGAGCAATAGGGTATGTGTATGTCAAAGGTCCAAATGCAGTAGGGGAAAACCCAAATTGGGGCACACAAGAAATGACTGGAGTGGTAAATTTTGGGTGCCTAGGTGGGGGCTGGAGAAGGACACAAAAAAACAGTTTCCCTCCTGCAATTGTGATGGGATCATTCAGAACAAGAACGAGAGTAAGACCAAAGTATAGAGGGCAGGCATGATAAAGGGCTTGTAAATTTGGATCTAGAATGCAGGACATCTTTTCTTCTACTGAAGGAAAGATGATTATTAATCTTGTTGTTTGTACTGCCGTAATGCTTAGGATCATGGATCAGGGACCAGGACTGCCTTGTACAAATGCACAACAAAAAGACTGTTTCTGCCCCAAAGTGCTTACAACTAGGAATTTAACCTTTAAGCTTATTTGTCATCTCCCCTTGAACCAGACAGTTTTCATTACAAGGTGTATATCTATTGACACTGTTAGATCTTGCATTCAGTGCAAGCTGTATGTGCTTATTTGAAGAAAAAATTAGGCCTGTTGTTCCTAAGAATTAGCTTTTTAAATCAATGTGGATTCTTTGGATTACTCTGTGGCCTCAGTTTGTATTCATTTATAGTGTGGCTGTACTGAGGGGCTTCAAACAGGCTGGGGCTTCCACCCTGCTAGGAACTCTGCATGCACATACAAGCCCCAGAGAGGAGGCATAGGAAAGGAGAGAGAACAAAAATCAGAGGATGGTCGTTTTGTATACAATTCATTGCTAGTTAGTAGCAGAAATCCCTATCCACTGCCTGTCTAAGCAGCTTCAGATAGAAGTCATCTGAGCTCTGGACTTTGGCAAACTCCTGTTGACTTCACACTTTTACCAGGCTACTGAGACTTCAGTGGGAATTTGCCTGAGTGAAAAATGAGGGCCTGACTGTCACACTCCCCAAGCCATGGGGCAACCCAAAGAAAGGGAGAAGGGGGGAAGAATCATCACAAATTTCTCCTCCTGGTATTCCCTCCCAAGTTGTTCAAGGACAAGAATGGGTACATCCGGTGGTTGAAGTATAATTTGATGGGCCCTGGAACCTTCCTAATCTCCAGGCCCCCTTCCCTTATTGTCTGGGCTCCCTTCATGCAGGTGTGGGCCCTGGCCCAGGTAGGCATTGTCAACGGAGGTGGCAGACATAATGGCCACCCCGCCCCCCCCCAACATAGCCCTCTAGACTATGGAGCTCACAGGGAGGAGTGTTAAGTATCTCTCTCCCCTGATGGGTCTCATCTCCGGGCTATCCAGCTCAAGGGGAAGAGTGTTAAGGATCGATCTTCCCTGATGGGCCTCAATCTCCTGTGTGAGTTTCTTCCTCCCTAGCTTTGTGTCAACAAGAAGGGGGGTGAGTTCCTATCCCCCCTGAACAGTTTCTCGGCACCCCCGTCACCACGAAGGAGGGGTCATTGTCTGGGGTCCCAGTTTTATCATTGGTCCTGACCAGGATCCCACTCCTAATTGGCTATTTTTACTCTGGCTGGGCAAAATTCTATGAAAACCCCCTGTCTCAGCTAGCTTGTTGTTCTCCCACCCTCGGATGCTAAAGGGCACGTCGCGACCCGGTCGGACTGATCCCCCGACTGAGACAGGGAGTACCCACCCCTGAGACCCTCTTTTTTTTGGGGGTGTACACGGATTGCCAGCCAAACAATTAAGTGCTGAGATGCTGCAGCTGGTCTGCCTCCTCGCTTTGGGTTCTACTGCGGTCCTGGGACAGGTATTATAAATCGATATAGGCCTCCTACCTTCTCTTAATCATTCTACTTGGTACCATTTATATATAGTCTGTGACTGTAGCTTCTTTACCTGAGTTTTGCATAGTTTGTGTAGTTGTTATTATTTTCTCTGTATCCTGCATAATCTTTTTATGTTATAGTTGTTTAAGGTCTAGTATAGTTTTGTGTTGTTAATTTGCCAGGTGTTTTGTTAGTCATTTGTATTTTGCATCCTTCTTACTGTATAATTGTTCATTACTCTGCTTCTGCTCTAAACTGCTGGCCCCAAACTTCCCCAGTGTACACGGGGGGAGTGTGGGGGTTTATTTTTCTCTCATCTGACTTTTTTTTTCATTCTGCCGCCCACCCTTCTTGGCTAGCAAGGAGGAATGACTTCCAGCCATTGGTAAATACACGTCGGGTGGGCTGGTCAGTGCCTATACCGATGTTGAGGCAGTAAAAGGCCAGAAAACTCCTTGACTTATTATGGCCACCCTCTTATAGGTCATTAATCCATACTGTTATTTAACTATAAGTACTTTTGTAGGTTGTAAGTGTTTTGCATAGACTCTCATACTTTATCCTGTTGTTTGGCTGGAGGTGTTTTACAGGTGCTTTATATAGACTCTTGCTCCACACTGTTACTTGGTTATAAGTGCTTTGCATAGGTTTTAGCTTTATATTGTCATTTTAGTTATAAGTGTTCATTTACATTTTGCTTTATGCTATTAGCTGGTTATAAGTGTCCTATATAGATTTTTGCTTCATATTGTTAGTTGATTACAAGTGTTTTTGTATAGATCTCCTTGTTTTACACTGTTAAGTGGTTAAAGGTGTTTAAGGTGTCACTATAAAAGTAGGTTTTTTTTGTTTACTTGAACTGGTGTCTGTCTCATTGGTGGGTGTCGCTGGTCCATCCCAGTCACATCGTGAACCCGGGGTTCAACAGGCATTTGCAACCGTTTCTCAATACCACATGCATTGATTATTGCTCCATAAAAATATGATTATTGCTCCATAAAAATACTGGCCCTGATCCTGGCCTCACAAGCTGCCCCCCTACCCTCTGCACCTCCCTGACCACAATCCCGGCCTCACGCTCTGCCTCTGCCATCCCCTGCCCCCCATCCCAGCCACACACACTGCTCCCTCTGCCCCACTACCCCTGATCCCAGCCTCACATGCTGCCCCTGTGCTCCCCTAGATGGTACTTGCTCCTGGCATGGATGCAGAGGACTAGACTCAGTGACCTCTCATGGTCCCTTCTAGTTCTGTGATTCTATGATCATCTTGTCTGAACCTCCAAAACATAAGTTGCTCTCAGTGGGGCACTGTGCACCTTACTTGGTTTAAAAAAAAAATCAAACCCAGATTTTTAAAGAAGATCAGGATAATAAAAAGACAAAATCTAAACCACTAAGAATTATCTGTTGTATTTGGTCATCCCCAAAGTGGGACCAGTTTTAAAGATCCACTTTCTGAGACATTTTAGGAAGAAACTGGTAGTGGCTTCCTATAAATAGTGAGTGAGTCTGTGGAATGTTCCTACAGGGCAAATAAGCACTGTTCAGCACGACACATTTTAAATAATTCACATTTTAGTCTCTAGAATGACTGGGAAATGTGTATGGCTCCTGAGATCTGTAATGAAGGATATGCTGTCTCCATCCAGGACAGTATTATCGTTATTAGCATGGAATCAGCAAAACAGGAACAAAGGGATGGGGAAAATCCAGAAAAATAAAATCATTTCATAAGTTATTCACCTCCCAAGCACAAGCAAAAAAAATAATTTGCTACATTTAACCTCTGAAATATATAGTCACCCATGTATATCCCATGACTCACCAACTGCTGGGACCCTTCCTCAAGTCGCCCATCCACCAGCTTCCCAGCCCCTTCCCTGACCTGTTGACTCTCTGACCCCCTGAGACCCTTCCCTGAGGGCTGACCCACCCACCCACCCTCCAGCTCCCCAGCCCCCTTTCCTGACCCGCTGACTCCCCAACTCCCAGTCCCTTCCCTGCCCTGCCAGCTCCCTGACACTCCCAGGCCCCATCCCTGGACCCCAACCCCCAGGCCCCTTCCCCACCTGCCCACCAGCTGCCCAGCCCTGCTCCCCGACCCACTGACTCCCCAGCACCCCAGACCCTTCCCAGACCTGCCCACCCACTGGCTTCCTGACCCTCTTCCCTGACTGGCTCACCTGCCCACCCCAGCCCCTTCCATGGCCATTCACACAGCCACCTGCTGGCTTCCCAATCTCCCAGGACCCTTCCCCACCTGGCTGCCGGCCCCCCCGGTCCCTGAGCCCCCCTTTCCTGACCCACCCACTGCCTCCCCAACCCCGACCTCGCCCCTCACTCACTCTTACCTGGCTGGAGCTGGTCCCTGGCCAGGTCACTCATACCTGGACACAGCTCCCAGGCCAGGGCAGGGTGGGACATGTGTTCCACATGATTTTTCTATTTCTCTGGAGCCCCAGAACACTGGCCCCTCAAATTTGTAGGCCCTGGAATGGTGCTCCAGCTTAGTATAACCCCTGGGTACATCAGTGCAGCCTTGCTGCACCATGCTGTGATCAACCTGGGTCAGAAGTTGATGGAGGTGGTGGTGGACAAGATTAACTGGGAAGCTGACTATAGGGTGTTGGGCTGTCCCTTCCTGTCTGTCTCTCTCCAAGGTTGGCCATGCCCCCTTACTATGCTTAAATGAGCACAGGACCAACAGGGGGAAATTAGTGTCAGGGCAGATGTGCCAGTTCCTTTTACAGGTCACTTGTGTGTACATCATCTCTGCCCCTAGATAGGGTGAGCGAACAGTCTGCAGTCCCAAGCCCTCAGGCAGGGTGGGAGGAGCAAGTAGTCTCTAGCCCAGGGGTCTCAAACTCAAATCACCACACGGCTGCATGAGGACTAGTACAGTAGCCCAAGGGCTGCACCACTGAAAACTTTCCATACAATGATATTGCAAATATTGATAGCAACAGTGTTTTTGCAGGCCACAGAAAATAACGTTAGGGGCCGCATGCAGCCCACAGGCAGCAAGATTGAGACTCCTGCTCTAGCCCTACACAGGGTGAGTAAGCATTTGGGACCTGACCCTCTGGCAAGGCAGGGTGAGTATGCAGTCTCTAGACACAAGCAAGGCAAACACACATTCTCTAGCTGTTTAGGGCTTTACAGGCTGGGATGAGGCGACCACCCAAGGGGTGGTGTGGGAAGGGGGACACAGGCCTTCCTGACTCTACTGCACCTCAGCCCAGGTCCATATCAATGGCAGAACAGTCTGCCACGGGGGCAGTGGGGCTCTAGCCACAACTTGTTGACACTGCTGCAGGCCACTGGACTGTTGTCTGGCTCCTCTGAGCTACTTTCCTTCCCCCCTTTCCACAGAGTACCTCAACCTCTGGATCACACTTAGGTTCCTCAGGGTACTCCACCATGGGTAGGTTTCACAGCCTTTTGATGTCATCAGTTGGCCGCAGGTCCAGCAACTCCTCAGGGTCATCAGTGGACAGCAGCTCCTCTAGGTCACACCCAGTCAGGGACTCTATCCCGGTTGTAGGCAGCTGGCAGCTCACCAAGGTTGCATGGGTGGCATCTCTGCTTCACCTGCAGCAAACAGCTTTGGCAGTTCCTTGGCAGCCAAGGCTGTAGGCATTTCCTCTGGGACACTGGTGACAGGAAGCTCTGGCTGTTCCTCTGGACCACAGGCTGTCTCAAATCTCAATCGTCATCCCTATGGAAGGGGCAAGGGGGAAAAAGAGGGATTTTACTGTTGCTACCTTCTTTAAACCACAGAGGGAGAGAAAGTCTTTTAAGGCCCTCACCATGGACATGCACACTCTGCAGGGGTGTTGCTGCCCTGAAAAAAGGGTTGGGGCCCACCCCCTGCCACACCAGGCCCACCCACTTTGCCATCTCCAGCCAGTGGCCCAGCCCTGGTTCCCCTGCCAGGGCCAGCGCCGTATCCTGCAGCTGCTGGCCCAGCCCCAGTCCCCGGACGGACCCAGAATGCTGGTGCTGGGACTCGGGGCTTGTGCCCTGGGTGCCCAGCACCAGTAATGCCACTGAGCTCCAGTCCTGAATTTTGTATCAGGCTTCCATGGACTCAGCCCTAGTTAGCCTGACCGTGGGTTTTCTTGCAGGCTCCCATCCATATTCACAGCACAAACAGATCTCTTCCTGTCAAATGTTGTCAACTTGGTTCCAACAGCACATCAGGAATGCTTTCTGTGATGGCACTTAGAAAGCTCCTGCCTCACACTCTTGGGAATGTTTTTAACCAGTCTTAAATCAGGTTCAGCTAAACAACTTTGGATAACCAATTAGTGCTGTAGCATAGACCAGTTTGCAATGGCCTTCTTCAGTTTTACTGGCCCAATTTAAGAGATGCTTAACTGAAAACAGAACAGGGGCACTTTACAGTTCATCAAGCCAGCTGTACATTCAGATTCTAACTGGTCTAGACCATCTGTTTGGCTCAACTGTTTTGAAAAGTGGTTAGACTGTTTGCCCAAGTAGACAGGCCTTATGGGATACATGGTGCAGCAGTGCAGTGGGAGGATTTCTAGTGCAAATGGAGCTCTCTTTGCATTAAGACACTTCAAACACGAGTGAAACAGGATTGTTCCAGGATTGCATTTGCCCCATACGCTTCCCTTTTGGTCTGTCCATTTCACTCCTGAACTCTGTGTAGAGCAATGCTATCACTTAAACCAGAGACACCTCACAGGATGGATCCAGATTACACAGATTCCTCAAGTTTCCTGGGAGGCCCAGAATTAGAAACACAGTTGAGTTATTTTTAAAGTATTTGTAATCAGTATTGCTTAGCATAATCCTTTGGAAGCTTGAGACAAAAATCTGCCTTTGAAGGATGAAATTCAGCCCTGTGCATAGGGTGTATGTGCTATTTAAGTCTCAGATAAGAACTCAAAACACAGCTTGAAGTGAACATGAATGATGCAAAGGCATAGTAGTCACTCCTCTGCAGAGTGAGTGATTTTTACTCTTCTTGAATTCCATTTTCCCTGAATCATTGACACATGCTATTTTGTTATAGTAGAATTGCTAGGGAGAACTGATGATGGAGTGAGTTTTTGGGGAGGTAGGAGGGATGTGTTATTAGTTATGTTTCAGTTTTCACTAGGGCTGGCACCTGATATTGAGCTAAATAATTAACTTCCTTAGCTAGAAGCTGTAGTAGACTCATTTAATGTCATATGTGGACCATCCTCTAGGTGAAAAAGCCTCACATCCACCTAACTGTGGGTCACAAAAGCACTGAAACATTTGTGTTATAGAAAGAACATACAAAGAATTAGGACTTTCAAAAAGATCTGAACAAAAGTTTGTTAGCCCCAAATAAAGTTAGCTATATCTGCTAGAAAGGCCTGTAACTCAGAATATTGGTTATATCTGAGATGCCCTTTTTTGTTTTGTTTTTTTATCCTATTTATTTATGGAAGGCTTTTTCCTGGAACTAACACAATTTTTTTTATATCAAAGGTGTACAGATTTTCCAGAAATTAAACAACTACAAACTCCAGTTCAGATTGAGCTTGTTTCTTACAAATAACCTCATAAAAGCAAGGTCTGGACCTATACCATTTTCAAATACCTTAGCTACAAAAAGAGTGCTGAATGCAAAGAGCACTGTGCAAGAGGTATTAATGTAGCTCACTTTCCTGGCAGCCTTCAGGATAGCAATAGAATTGGCTTCATTAAGCTGCTTGAAAGAGGGACCTCAAACACAAACACTATGGGTAGGTCTACACTTAGATTGTTAAATCAATTAAAATTAAATCAATTTAATTGATTCAAAATAAAAATTATTAAATCAGTTTAAGTTAAATCAGCTTAGCATGTCTCTACTAGAAACCCAAATTGAACTAGCGTGTCCATGGATAGGACTTGCTAGTTTGATTTAGGAGAGGGGCACCATGGGAGGTATTGTAAGATGGCCCCAAGAAGGGCCATGCCACCCACCCAATATATAGACGGAGGAAGGTACCTTGGGAAGGAGAAGGGCAAAAAGTGTTAAATCAAAATAACAGTTAAATTGAAATAATGAAGCTACAGTACATTATTTCAAAATAATAATTTTGATTTAACTGTCATTTCGACATAAAGTGAGGCTTTATTATTTCAAAATGACTGTTCCTTATTTCGAAATGAGGAAAGTCCTCATTTTGAAATAAGGAAAGCTAGCGCAGACATGCACTACTTTAACTCTAATTAATCATCATTATTTTGATTTAAAGTTTAAGTATAGACATACCCTACCTGTCTTTCAAAGCATGACTCTATTCTGAATGGTTACACTGTAAAAATGACACAACCTTACTCAACAGATCAGCTCCTGGCTTCTGAGTCTGCTTCTCAGCTGCTGATTTTAAAGATAAAAATAAGGTCTTAAAATTCGCACTCCTTTTAGCCCAGCAGAACCAGTACAACCAGGAGAAGGAGCTGGATATTCCTTTTTGTGCATTACCAATAGAATTGTTTGCTAAATACCAATCAGTAACATACGCTTCAACCCACTGACTGCTCAGGTGGCATAGAGGGCACAGTGTGAAGACAACAGGGCTGCACAGATAGCTTGGAAGCTCTAATTTGGCCTGTAGAACTTTAACTTATGGTTGATGATGCATTAAAAGGAAAGAATCCAGATTAAGTTTGCAGGGAGGGTAGTTAGAAAAACACTTACTTTCAAATTGAACATATATCTGGAAGTCAGCAAGGCACAATCAATATAGAACTTCAGGATGCTATTTTTCACTCAGTCATTTTCAAAGTAGAAATTGCTTTGAATAGACATTTTTCAGTTTCAGTTACCTCAATTGTTATGTATTATGGCATCAGTGTGTCAAGAATGCCAAGTTATCTCACTTTTTATTAGAGAAGACCCTTAGCTGAAAGATCTGGCTTCAGATCCAAAGTCTTCCAAAGATCTAAGTTATATACACCTAGGGTGGAATCCTTGCCCCACCAAAGTTAATGGGTGCTTTGCCACTGATTTCAGTGGAGTCAAGATTTTGCCACCAGTGTTTTAATTCAGTTCCAACTGTGCTTTTATTTTCATTAAAAAAAAACCAAAACATTAAGTCTACTAACACTGAGTGATGAAATAAAGCATCCAGGAAATTGGCAGTTTGTACTAAAGCTATTTCTATTATATCATCTTAAAATGGCTTAATCTGCTATTGTACGTATGAACGCATGAGAGTGAGAATTTCAATGTGAGGCGTGTGTCTCTTTCTAAATAACTATTGCGTGTCCACTCTGGGCCAGATTCTGTCAGCCTTATTCACATCGAGCAGTGACCCTCTTTTCAAACTGCCTTAAGTTAATCAGCGGGACTACTTAGAGAAGCAGAATGAGAAATAAAGGTCCTATGTGTTTGGGTGGGGATAGCAACTCTCTGGAGAACTTAAGGGCACCTGCTGCCCTATACAGGAGGGCATGTCTACACTGCACTTTTATTTTGAAATAACACTCGTTATTTCGAAATAAAAGAAATTTGGTCTACACAACGTTCTCTTATTTCAAAAGGACGGACCTCATCCATTAGGCCTGTTGTTTTGAAACAACACTGTTGTTTCGAAACAGCGGTCCAATTGGCGTTATTTTGAAATATCCCTTTCAAAATAACGGCTGTTTTGATCACGCGGTTTTCCTTATTTCGAAATGAGCCCTTTCGAAATAAGGGTTTTATTTCGAAATAAGCCATTTCGAAAGGACTGATTTCGAAATAAAACGGTGCGTGTAGACGTGCCCGCAGAGTGGTAAGATCATGTGCCTTTAATCTCATCTCTGCATCAAGGGAAGTTTACAACTCTGTGCCTGATCCTGTACTTCTTATCTGAGTAAAAACTCCATTAGAAGTCCAGGAGTTAGAAGCCTGGAGCTAGCATTGAATGGCATTTACATTGATTGACAAGAGGTTGTGCAGAAAGTGGCACTAAAGCTGGGGAGATATGTAATATGGGCCACCACAGTAGAAGAAAATGTACATTTGTCTAATGTTTTTCCCAGTGCAGACAAAGCCTTAGGCTTCTCCTGGATTCCACAGCTTACTTGAGAGGTATTACATAGGCATGTCTCATCTGGATTACACTGACCAGCGTTTCTGAACAGGGCTTCAGCAGGAGTTCAGAACTGAGCCATTTATGTCTTTGCCACACATCTGGGATTTGGCCGACACACAGACGTTATATTTGTGGGTTTAAAACAGACCAATGACTCCTTGCATTAGTTTAATATAATACTATTTGTGGCATCATACTACCCTCTCTCACCTTTCTTCTGTTTTTACTAGGAACACAGCAATTCCACTTTTATTAGAACCGTGTGGAAACCAATGCAAAGTGGATTTTTAAAAAATCGTTGCTTGTATAAGTGTAATTGCTTATACTTATACAATGACTCCAATACACAGCATGACTCTGTCTATTCTGGGAACATAAGACTCAGAGTTTATAGTTTGTGTAATGAGCAATGCATTCTAGTATATATTGCAGATTTTAATGTGAAGAGGTGACAGCCTTATCATAGTTAAGCTTTAAAACAGATTTCATTATAAAACTCTATTTTAACACCCCATATCCCACACTTCAGCTTGGCAAATTAGTTTGGCCTGAAAATTGCCAGACTTGCTCGGCAAGCAAAATGGAATGTGCTTGCAGAGTCTGAAGAAAATTTGCATCACAGATCATTAAAATATTATCCTGATTTGAAACTTTGACTTTTGTCTGTGTGTCTCTACCTAGCTTCAAAACAGTCCTTGTTATGTGCTGAAGAAGTGACATTTCTAACTCTGAGAGGAGAATCAAGAAGAAAAACAGAATTTTACCTTTTCAGTATGTACAGTGTATCCATGAACACCTCTGAAGAGATCTAGGGAAGTGCTCTTGTTATGCACTGATCCCAGTGGGAAATCATATAAAAAACTGGAAACGAATGCTCTCAAAAATTCTGCTGTGCAGAAGGAATGCTGACAGTGAATGTTCCAGAGGAGTAGGCATGTTAGTCTAGTTCACCAAAAGAACCAAGCAATCCTGTGGCACTGTTAAAGACTAACAAATTTATTTATCGCATAAGCTTTCGTGGGAGAAAATCCCACTTCATCAGATACTTTGAAGATGGGGAACTTACAGAATGGGAGGAAAATAAATGCAGGGAAGTCCCCAGTTTTTGAATCTAAACTATTGCATTGATTTGCTGCAACAGTCTGACCTAATCCCACGACCTACACTTCCCTGCACTCATTTTCTCCCATTCTGTAAGTTCCCACCTTCAAGGCATCTGACAAAGTGGGATTTTCTCCCAAAAGCTCATGTGATAAATATATTTGTTAGTTTTTAAAAGTGCCATAAGACTTCATGCTTGTTTTGACAGCGAATGAACATGGATGGGAAATTCACTGGAATCCCTCCAAGTTTCTGAGACTAACTTTTGGCATGTGTTAGATATTTTGCAAAGCAAAGTATCCCTTCACTATTCTTGACAACCAGGTGATACTGTGCCACTTCCAGGCTGGGAAGGGGTAAATACTTACTGCAACATGATTAAGGGAACTTGCACCCAGACTTCCACCTCATGTCTGTCACCTATTCCTTTCTAGATGTGCTCTTCAGATAAAAATCAAACCTGGTGCTGTCTGACGGGGAGAGGAAACTGAAACTGATTGTCTCCAGGTGGGGTCTGAAGAGAAACTCAGACTGTAATAAAGACTGACTCAGAGATGACTTTCTACAATGTTCTCTTTCTGTGCAGCGCTAATCAGAGCTGCAAATGGAGAGAATCCCCTTTAAGGTTCTTTAGACATCAGAGGGCGCCATCAACCCACAGATACATCAACCACTGGCTCTAGAAGACAATTTGTGCCCTGGAGCAGCTTCTTTTCTGCTTCAGAAACTGACTGGAAACAATCCAGACGCTCAAAGTGACTTTATGAACAGAGACATCTCAGTCTCAGTGTGGGGATTCAAGCAGGAGAAATTCGCTTACATCCCAAATTGACATGCAGCTTCTGTGAACTCTAGAGGCTAAAACCAACAGAGCAGGCTGCAACAAGGTGCCCCTTAGCTTCCCTTCAAGCTACCATACAGATAGAAATCACAACTGAAACATAATCCTAGGAAGGTCCTTGTACAATGCTTAACACAAATCCCTGGACAGGAATAATAAACAATTAAAACTAAATAATAAAATTAATAACTTAATGCAGGAAAGCTGCCTAATTTGCATTAAAATTTCTCAAAAACAAAAGCTGTGAAGCACATTTTGGCACAGCTCAGTTAACCATAATCCTCTCAGACAATGTTCCCCCTCCTATCCTGGTCCCAAATTTTGCCACCACCTGTGTAATAACTAATCTGAACCACCTGACCAGGACAGAAGACCCTGACAGATGCTGTTTGACAAGGGAAGTAAACAGTTCTTGGCTATAATTCTATCTTTGCATGCAAACTGTACAGAGCTGACACATTTTATTAGTTTTGTGGCTAAACTAAGGACTTCAAATGCCAGGCACTAAAATAAAATGCATCTTTTTTTGTCATATCTGACCTAAGTTCTTGTACCCTCTGCCTTCCAGAATATTTATCAAGACTACGCTTCTCACACACATTCCCTCAGGAAGCCTCATACACATATATTTCCCCCTCCCCTCCCCCATTTATTGTCCTTGAATGTGGCAGTTAGAGTGCTGGAATCTAGCCTGAGATTTTACTCCTGCATTTGACGGTTCTTCTGAGCAGCAAATCCCTCTTAAACAGGTCAAGTGCAGAATATCTTTAAAAGCTGACAGTATGTCAGAACCCATAAGCCTTAGGTGGAACAGAGCCAAAGCACATCGTGCCTGCTCAGTTTACAAGCCCCAAACTTAGCTGACACTTCTGGTCAAAAAAATATTCTAAAACCAGAAGCAGCAGCCATTTTTGTTTTAGTTCTAACCTCCCAGAACAAGATCCCCCCCTCCCCCCAGTAAATGCTGGCTCTAGGAGTTGTCCAAAGCCAGGATGTCTGAAAAAGTAGGCAGTAAAACCTGTCGACTATTAGGCTACGTTAATCAACTGTACGGATACCTATAACTGTATGGATGAATTGTCTGAAGTATAATTTAAAGGCAGGCAGCCTAGCCCTAAGCACAGACGGACTGGATTAGCAACCAGGAGCCCTAGTTTTATTCTTAGCTCTGCCTCTGATTTGCTGTGTGAGCCTCCACATGTCACTTCTCCTCTGTTTCTACTCCTGCCCTCTGCTTGTCTTACCTCTTGGTTCTGTAAGCAGGCATTGTCTCTCATTATATGAATTTACAGTGGCTGGGGTCCTAATCTCAGTCAGAACCTCTAAATACAGGTGAAATATAATAAATTATATGAAGCTTAACTCACACAATAGATTACATACAGAATGTAAGTTACAGAACTGGCACAAAACTTTGAGCTATTAGCACATCAAGCATAAACAAGGCATTTTATTTAAACACTAGAGTATACTTCCAAATAAATGATCAATCTAGAATTCCTCCAAAAAAGAACACCTTCTTGGTGGAAGAAAAGTAGAGGGCCAAAATTAGATTCTGCAAATACATATTAATGCAAGAAATGACAAAGATCAGCAACTGTTATAGTTGATTACATTCACTTCAAAAGCTATTAAGAAAAAACAACACATCCACTTTGAACAGCATTCAAAGAATTATATATGTATATTTTAAAGTGACATCTTGGCATTCTGGTGAGGAAGGACATAAATGGAGGACTGATCTGAATTCAGAAGTAAATGGAGTACTTCCTCTCCAATCAAAGAAGGGAAGTCAAAAAAAGTGTCATCTTCCATAGCAAATCTTATCACAAATCTGAGGCACTGCTTATAAATCATTATTTTCTATCTTGCTCTCTAATTTATTACAATACATAGCGGAAAGGTTTGCTGAATGTACAGAAAAGCCAAGCTACATGAAGAGCCCTGGAACCTATTAAAGATTCCAAGATAGTGGCTGCGGGCCAGGTTGCAAGAGCATTATTGGATTCAACAGTCATTCCTATCTACTAAAAGTCACATCTCTAGCAGAAAAGCTATTGTTAAAAAGGGGGAACCTATGGCCAAAGTTGCTTTAGTGGACAATGCAACAGACTAGTATGCTAGATTCCCAAGCCACTTGGCACTACTCTAATGCATCAGCTTAATTTACCAGTTCACAATAAAGTGCAAAGAGTTTTCCTAGTGGGGTTGCCTAGGATTAAATATCAGGTCTGGTCTTACAAAGGAAATGATTTGCCATACATTTTTTAATAAAATGAAAAACTTTCATTAGGACTGAATTTTTTCCATGGATTTTTCCAGTTTTTCAACAAAGCAGTCAAACAAAATGCATCAGTTCAGCTCAAATGGCATCTAAAAGGAAAGTTGGGTTTTCTTCCTCTCACACTTTAAAACCAAATAACTGTTTTTGTTTAGATTCCATACAATTCAAAGAAATTTAATTTGTAATTGTTTCATCAATACATCAGAAAGTTTTGAATATGAAAAGTTTTGTATAGTTCCAAAAGCCCTTTTTTGTTGAGAAGCATTTGATGAAAAGTTGTTGATCACCTCTGCTAATTATTTTTGAACTTTGGGTATTTGAACTTCTGGTTTCTTTAAGCAGGATAAGGAGGACTGAGAGGGGGTTCAATATAATGTTACTGGAGTAAATGTATAACTATAAATTATGCTGGCACAATGCTAAACAAGTGTATAATAATTATTAATCTCATATTTATTGTTCTATTAGCTGAGCTAATTATTAGAAATTAAATACTATGCATGGGTTATTTTATATTTGGAGTTTTCATATACAATAGCTTTTGTATAAATACAGGAACTTTATACTTGAAAAGCAGCATGAAGCACAGGCCTTTAGACTTGACAGTCTAAAAACTGGCTTGTTTATTTGACTGTGCCTGCAAGACTACACAATTCTTGACTACTTTTGGCATGTCCACAAGGAAGAGGACACTCTGGTTGGTTTATGACAATGTATCTTGGGGATTTCTTTATCTTCCACATACAAATATATTGTCAAAACGGCCACTGAGGAGATTCTGAAAAATGACTGTTAAAAAGAGAAGGCCTGGATTCACTATCTGTTGTCTCTATGCCTTCTCATGAAATGTTTGGTTTGCCGTGTGAACACTTTTCTCCCCCAAACTGCCCAGAAAACTCAACATGGGCCCTCACAAACAGGGTTCTTTCTGACTCAGAAACAGTCATAAGTTATAGAAGTTATGTAATCACAACTTGTTTTGCAATTCTCAGTGATGCACAAGGGAGGAAAGAGTCTAGCTGTCTCTCACTTAGTCCTGCAGATTCAATACAGCTAACAGGAGTAAAAGCTAGTTTTAAAAAACTATTTTTTGATCTCGAGTCTGAGACCCTGAATACACATGGGTTACAGGTCTCTGGGATAAAAAACTGGCAGTTCTATAGAGTCATTGTTCAGACCATAACTGTGCTTTTAATTATTCTGAGTACTCTGAATACTTTCGTCTTCTAAGAGAATAGAAATTTCCAAAGGATGTGCTGTGATTCAACCAAAATATATGGGCTTGTTGAAAGGAAATGTCTGGATCCAGTTCTATAGCTTATGTTCTGCAAAGAGCTGGCCTAGATCAGGCCTGGACAAGTTCCAGGCATCAGGTTGTCACACCACCAACATTTTGTGGCCTGGAGCCTGTCTCCACTGTGAAAAAGAGGTGGAGGAATGCCTTCTGGTGACAAAAAATAAAACTCTTGGCTCCTTTACCTGAGCTTGGGGAATTTGGCAGCATTTCGGGGGGGGGGGGGGCCGACTTCTGCCCCGCTGCTGCAGTTTTTCAGCAGCAACAGCCATCCCAGATAGACACCTTGTTTTGAAGCTATAGGTGCCTAGCTGGGCCCCAATTTTGTCAAGCCCTAGACTAGATTATCATAATGATGCCTTACATCCTTACTGTCTATGAATTCAGTAAACTAAATTTACATTCATGAGAATAACGCAGGTGAATATCAGGTCAGCCACGATGTTCTTCATTTCCAGAGGGAAGTAAAGGATGGGTAGTGTTAGTGCCAGCAGCGCTCCATACCAAGACAGAGAGTATCACAATCAGTGCCCATATGTCTTAACTGCACAATGAGTCATGAAGCAAGACAAAAGAGGTTTGTGAGGAGTGGGATTAGGGAAGCTAATTGTCTAATAGCAAATATACACCCACCACTCAGCCCTCTGGATCTGGACTCTGGCCATACAATTGTTCCATCTGATAGGTGAGATGGGAGATGAAGAGACCTGTCACACAAGCCCAAACACTGGACAATCAAACACATTCCATTCCTGCATCTAAATACCACAATCCAGCCTGAAGTAACACGTACATCACAATTGTGATGTGTAACCCTGGAAAGTTTCTATGTTAGTTGAAATGTGGGTTTTTGAAAGAAAATTCGCAGATCTTCTAAATGCCAGTTGTGTTGATTGCTTCAGGTGTATTAAACCTTGGACACAGAAAAAAAGTATGGAGTTACAGCCCCGTCCCCCTCCCCCAGGACAGTTGAATCTGCTAAGAATTGCACCACATTCACATGGATTCCCTCCAAGAATGCCCTATCTTAGACTTAAAGTGACTTCAGTATCAACTTCTTGTTCCACATCTGAATATGTAGTTGTCATTATTACTGGAGTGCTTCTCTGGTCTGCAGAGTTTGAAAGATTTTTCTGCCTGTAATTTAGCCATTCACACTGAACACCCCTTTTCAATCCCAGATGGTGGGGGCAGTCAGAAAGATTGAACAGAAGCAGAGAGAAGGCCCAAGAGTCTCTATAATACCAAATTCATATGCAACACCCTTCTCATTGTTTCTTTTTCACACCTTGGAAGACAGAAGTCTTAGCAAGTCCCTGGGAGGAATCAACAGTGAAGCTCAAAAATGTGAACTCCTGTGTTTTTTGCTCTTCACACAACAAAATAATATGTAGAAACCATACAGGCACAGTGGGGTTCTAAATACCATGTTTACTAAATACACAAAGTCTTGTTACATATGCATCCTGCTGCTGTGGCTGGTTTTTAAACTACAGAACATAGTAAGCATCTCTAGAGGATCCACCAATTATTTAAAGAGCTAGTACCCCATTCCTACGCATCACACTCTGGGACTGCATCAAGAGAGACTGCTTGTAAATTAATTTATAACTAAGCCTGTAATACTGAGATAACCTATAACACCACCTCTTGTAATTTTCCTTGTCTGTGCAAATAAGCCGTGTTATTCCGTGCAACTCTAGGGCTGCCAATATCACCTTTATGATTTTTTGCACAGCACCACAAGCCTAATTCTAGAAAGAAAGCAAATGAACTGCTTGGGTTTGCTGTCTCCATTGAACAGTAAGATCATGAGAGCCTACTTCAACCAAAACGAACAAGGAATCCTGTGGCACTTTTAAAGACAAAGAATTTTATTTATTGTATGACCTTTCATGGGTGAATCCCACTTCATCAATGATGAAATGGAAAACATAGTTTGGAAGGGAAAAATAAATGCAGTGAAGGGCAGAGCTCAAGATCAGGAGAGATTATTTCAGCAAATCAAACAGCTTGTTTTGATTCACACAGTGTGGAACAACAGAAAAGGAGATGGGAAGATTGAAAGAGGTGGGAATCACCTGTTGTGATGAGAGAACCAAAATACCAGAAATATGTCTTTCATACAGAAGCACATTATCTAATTTCTTTGGAAAAGAATCCAGCAGCTTCCCTAGGACTTGAAATTACAGGGGTATAAGGGGAGGTGTGTGTGGGGGCGTTGGGGTTCTCACTAAACAGGTATAACACCGTTATTAGCTGACAACTGGGGGAGGTGCGTTGGGAAATTTGGGGGGGGGGGCTTTGGGCAGCGTTACGGAAATCACTGAGGTTATGCCTACTCTTAAAATTTAATTAAAATTAGTGAGGGTTAATTTGAATTAAATTAATGCATGGCTACACTGGCTTTCATTAATTCAAACTAAGAAATTCCTAAGTTTGAATTAATGAAAGCTTACTTCGAAGTTAGAAAACCTCGCTTAACTTTGAAGGAAGGGTTAATTAAAACTTATTACTAGAGCCCTGCACAGATACAAATACGTGGATCCGTAACCAATTTGCATCTGCAGAAATGGGTCCGCAAATATCCATATTGTATCCACGGGTGCGGATATCCATATATTCGCAGGGCTCTACCTCTGTGCAAATAAAAATACGTGGACCCGTATCCGATCTGCAGCCACAAGAAATGGTCTGCAGATATCCACATTGTATCTGCAGATGCGGATATCCGCGGATTTGCAGGGCTCTACTTATTAGCGCTAATTAACTGAGTGCAGCTGTGTTAAGGTGAATTAACCATTAATTCGAATTATCACTTTTTTACCTTCTTCCTCCCAGGATGCCTTCCTCTTTCTCTGTATTGGGTGGGGGGCATGGCCCTTCTTGGGGGCCATCTTGCCACACCTCCCATGGTGGCCTTCTCCTAATTTGACCTAGCAAGTCCTGTCCATGGACGTGCTAGTTTGAATTGGTTTTCCTAGTGTAGCCACATTAATTCGAATTAACTTAATTAAAACTAATCATTATTAGTTCAAATTAATTAATTGAAATTAAATTAATTCAAACTAACCTACTAAATGTAGACATAGCCTGAAAGAATCCTTTCAGGAGACGCTCTTACTCTCAACATAGGTCACCACGTGTGTAATTCTGGCAAGATGATCCTGTTTTCTTTCCTAGCAGAAACAGGGTGTTGAGAAAGACAGCACCTGCTGGATGACACTCACTCTCTCTCTCTCTCAGGCCCTACAGCAAACTAGCATCTGTGATAGTGGAACTAACTGGAAGGGAAAATTCTGGTGAGGGATTTGAGAGAAAAAGATCTCTCAGTGGCTAGTGTCTGAAGGGCTGGTAAGTCACTGATTCATCTTTTCCCACGTCTTGAGGGAAAAAGATGGATCCTGCTCCCTTTTGCTTGTGACTGATTATGAAAAGAACAGGGGTTAAAGCAAGTCAGAATGGCGCAAAAAGCTGTTCCAGGGCCCACTAATTTTAGGGGCCCAGCGTTCTGGGCCCCCTAAAAACAGAAAACAACTTAATTCAAACTAATCATTATTAGTTCAAATTAATTAGTTCAAATTAAGTTAATGTGAACTGTTCCTGCAAGGCAGCAGAAGGAGCAGGGGGCGTACCGGGGCAGGGCCCAAGCCCCACCCCAAACCTCACCCCAAACCCCTCCCCTTCAACGCCCCGCCCTACCCTAGGGCTTGCCTCCACTCCCCTAGCCCCAGTCAGGCCCAGGCCATGCTGCTGGCCTGACACAGGGCCTATCGCTTCCGCCACAGCCATGCCGCCCCTGGTAAGTACTGGGGCAGCCAGCTCAAGCTGGGAAAGGTATTTGGGGCAGGGGTTGGATATTGGGGGTGGATTTTGGAGGCAGGGGAATGGATATTGGGGGCAGGAGCTGGGGTGGGGGGGCTGGCATTTGGGGGGCAGGAGCTGGGGTGCAGGAGGGGGGCCCCACCCATGTGGGAGGTTTCAGGGGCCCACCAAATCATACTTTAACCCCTGGAAAAGAATATAGATATAATGCTTATTTGCAGGCTGAGGCAAGACTGACTTCAATCCCATCAACTCCTTCATTAAGCACCCCTGAAATACTGCTAAGTAAAGGGAAATAATATTAGGCTCATCTAGTATTGCCATTAAACACCTGGTTGGTAAGTGACCTCTCTGCTTTCCTTCCCTATCAAAATTTTTTCTAACTGATGCTTGGATGTTGTCTAATGAGGGGTACTGTTAGAGCCAATCAACAGTGATAGTCTGCACGAACTACTCACTGAGCAGCTTCTTTTTGGCCTGCAGACCATCTTCCAGGTGGCACATGGCTTTACCTTGGGGGTGGCGGTGGGGGATTTCAATGAGAAAAGCCCATGAAGAAGTATTCCCCCAAAATACTACTGCTATATGGTTCCACTCCAGCTTACTTAAGAGTTCAAACCTACCTGACAACCTCATAGCATCTTCAGACACCTTTTAGAAAACTATTTTCGTATTCTTTACAGCAGTGATTTTCAAACTCCGGTCTGGACCCAGCATTAGGTCGCAGACTCTCAGGTACTGGGTCCTGGTGCCCCCCTGCTGCTGCTGCTGCTGAAAGACTGAAATACATTGCTCAAAGATGTAATTGTTGGGGTTTGGGCATAAATGTTTTTTTTTTTTTCAACTGGGTCCCTAGACAAAGAGTTTCAAGACCACTGCCCTATAGGAATTATTTTACCCCTGCCTGTGCTCCTTACATGAATGAGCCATAGATACCATGAGCTGGCCATGTTATTGTGTGATTCCTACGTTGTGAAGAAAAGGTTATCCATGTCATCATCTGACCACACTAATTACTAGCATGACCAAATCGTAAGGAAAATTGATAAATGGAGATCAGTGTGGGGTCTTCAGTGTGAAGCCTTTACTTGTTTTAACTTCTCTGTGCTAAACAACTGCTCACCTTTATCACTGAGTAGGGTATCAGTTCCGTGGATGTCAGAAAATGCTGAATTCAAGAGATCCAAACTGGCTTTTCACTCAGCCTCTCTTTACTCTTCAGGCTGGGGAAAAAACATTGCATATTTCCTTGGCAGGCTCTCTGCTACTTAAACCACATCAGTGGCTCTTACCAAACTAGATGTTTCCCCATATTATAGGTGGGAGAAAGAAGTACAGCAATCAGCGTGTGGCCTTTTGCTAACCTTATGTACTGATTGACTATTTCCCTTTACATATGAGCCTAGGGATTTGAGTGAGGCCATCAGATAGTTCCAGTCTCTCCTTATGGAAGCAGACATCACGTGCAACACTCGAAACATGCCAAGGCATGGCCTCTATGTCTTGCCTTGCCACGTCACAGTCTGAGAAGAGCTGTCCTCACGTTCAAAGTGACTCTGGTGGCCTCACCCACCGACGGCCTCACTGTCTACTCAGCCTCCACGTGGCCAGCATCGACCCTGCTAAGGGTCTGGAACCCTGTGGCCTCAATGGCTGGTCTGAGGCCTGCAGTGTCACGCCAGTGGGGATTAAAGGGAAGAAAAATGTTGAAAAGGTTTTCCTTCAGCTCAAAGGCACGGCATGGCATGGCTCTTGGAACTTGTAATGGGATGCAGAGCCTTTCACCTCTAGTTTGCCATTTCCAGTCTGGCTTAGCTTAGTACTATCAGCTTTTCAATGACCTATGGCAGTGGCTCTCAACCTCTTGCAGATTATGATGCACTTGGTGGCAACACCCTACAGCAGTGTTTCCCAGCCAGTGTGCCGCCAAGCCTGAGCAGATGTGCCACAAAATTTTTTGAAAAACTACTCAAAGAGCTCTGCATTGGCTCATTGGCTCAGGAATATTCATGAGGTCATTTGGAAACTATATGGTGGTGTGCAGGGCCGTCCTTAGGGGAGGGCGAGAGGGCCAGCTGCCCAGTGCCCCGCGCTTTGGCAGGCCCCGTGGAGCCTGCACTGCTGTCCCGCCATGCCAAGGACCAGGGAAGCCGGCCAAAAGCGGTGGCCTGGTTCGGCACTGCCAGTCTGCCCTCCTCCACCCCGTGCCAGGCGTGCTGCTTTTGGCTCTGTGCCAGAGCAGCGGGGAGGGGGGCGGCAGGCAGCATGGGGCCTGTACGGAGCCAAAAGCAGCGCGTGTGGCCGGCGGGCGGAGAGGGGCAGACCGGCAGCACTGAACTGGGCCGCTTGTTTTCCTGGATCGCTCGGCACAGGGGCCTGCCCCTCCCCTGGGCCAGCTGCCTCTGCCCCCCCAGTGCCAGAAGGGTGAGTGTGGGCCCCACAGAGGGCGATTCACCCGTGGCCCCGCACCCCCCCCAGGGACAGCCTTGGGGGTTTGCCTCAGATTAATTAAAGGTAGCAAGGTGTGCCACAGCAGAGAAGATGTTGGGAACCATTGCCCTACAGGACGCACCAGCCCCCTCCTCCCCCTAGCCAAATACAGCCATCTCCCTGGCTCTCCGTGACACACTTACCATTGTGTGGCAACACAGTAACGTGTCCCAACATGGCAGTTGAGAACCACTGACCTACGGGACAAAGAAACTGAACCATCTTCTGACACAGTAAAATGAATGCTCCCCACTACAGGACTGAGGCAACCCTTTATTGCTTCTTGCTCTGTACCTGTTCATTGGATAGAGAGGGGACCTTTACTCCATTGCTCAGTCAAACTGGCACATTCACATGTTCCAAAGGGGTAGCTCTATCACTGTAGTTCAGCAAAAGAAACCAAGTCCTGCAGCACTTTTATAATAAACCAACAAATTTATTTATCGCTTGAGCTTTTGTGGGAGAAAAATCCCACTTTGTCAGACGCTTTGAAGATGGGGAATGTACAGAACAGGAGGAAAAAAAATGAAGGGAAGCATAAACCATAGGATTAGCTGTTGTTGTAACAATCTAAAAACAGCAAGGAGTTGTGTGGCACTTTGAGACTAACAGATTTATTTTTTGCATGAGCTTTCGTGGGAGAAGA
>ML681963.1:138531621-138638299 GCA_007922195.1 Podocnemis expansa
TGGGGGGGGGTTAAGCTGCCATTAGGGGTGCAAGCAGGCACAGTAGCCTGGAGGCTGTACTCCTCCCGCAGCATTGGCAGCAGCCTAAGTGCCAACTGGTGCTGGAGCAGCTTTAACTGAGGGAGTGAGCTGTGTTCCTGCTAAGCTGTGCATGTCTGTGCATGCACACAGGTCATGAAACCTGCACACACAACAAAATACAGCATGCGCAGAAAAATTCAACAGTGCTAATATTTTTATACTACTTTAAGAAGGTTTTGTGATTTATAAAATCAGTTCCATCACCATATAAAAATAAAATTTAGATATTGTTTTCATCATACACACTTTGCTTCCTTGTGCTCACAAGATTGACCACTCTGACTGGAGTGTGCACAAATGTGGGCACTGATCCCGAAAATTTGCACAAAAGAAATTTTTTGCACCCGACCTGGTAAAAATTAGAGGGAAGACTGGTAGCGAGTTGATAGGACCCAGCTGAAATCTCTCGCCCCTGCGCGTTTAAATGAGGCTTCCAGCTGCAATTCACAGAGCGGGTTGGCAGCAAAATTTCCTTCAGGTTTGAGGCTAATTTCCGAGCTCGGCTCATAGCAGCCTTTCGGGCCCTCTAAACTACTCACCCGCGGTTTAGTCGCCCCGATTCGCTCCCCCTCTCTCCCCCCAAGAGCGAATCGCTTCCCGTCGCCCCGAATTAAAGCTCGCGGCTGGTTTACACCGGGCGGTCCCCAGAGTCCCGTCTGGGCTCCAGCTGAGCCAGGGGCGGCTTAAATGCTGTCGCAGGGAGACGAAAGGCCGGAGCAAGGGCCGATCCTCCTGGGAAGGAGCCGGGAGCCAGGACAGGAGCAAGAGCCAGAGCCAGAGGCCGAGGGGCGAGTCCGGGGCTGGGGCAGAAGGATCCGGGTTGCCCCGTCGAGCTAAGGCGCCACAGGGAGCCGGCGGTGGCTTCGTCCTGCCTCCCCCCCCCCGATCCCCGGCCGTCCCCTTTTCCGTCCCCCCAGCCGGCTGAGTCCTGCCTTCCCTTTAAACACGCCCCGCGTTTGCACCCCCCAAAATCAAGCCCCCCATGAGCCCACAAGCGCCGCCCTGCTGGAGCCGGGGAACATTGCGCCTGGGGCAGCCACGCCTCTGCTCCCCGCCAGCTCACAGCAACATCATTTCACCGAGGGAGGGCTCAAGTTGGCAGCTTTGATTGAAGGGAAAACACATTATTATTTAAAAGCTCCAGCACAGCCGCCTTGGTTTATGCAGCGCGGCTCCCTGGAAAAAGAAGCCGGATTACCCCCCAAATGATCCAATCACTTAATCAGGACTAGATTATTTTATAGGCCGGCAGCAAGGGGCCCTGATTCAAACCGATTTGCCCTCTTGAAAAGAAAAAAAAATAGCTTTTCCCTGTCTTATTAAAAGCCAACAATACATGCAGGGAGGCAGCTGGATCCTTCAGGATTTATGGGCTTTTCTCTGGCTTTCATGGAAGCAGGTGCCTTTGGGACTCCCATTGTCTCAGCCTCTGCCTAATAATGGGACCCTCTGAAATGAAAGATCCGAACCCTTTAGCCTTCAAATACCTCGCACGGAGGCGCCGCCGTGTCACACAGGTGCAAAAAACCCACCCCAAGGCGGAAAACATGGAAGGTTTCGAGGAAAGGGAGTTATTTGGCTATGGAGATGAAAAAAGCTCGTTTTCTTTATCCCAGAGCGATTGCTTCAAAGGGCTGCTAACAGGAAGCGCTGCGGAAAGTTTGGAGCATTAGAAAGTCGGAGTCACAATTTTGTCAGCACATTTTTACACACCCCAACAGGGCTGGTTTCTCCCCGCAGCCGGCATCGAGTCTCTTCAATCTTTGTTTCTATGAATCTTCTCGACTTCTCCCCTCTTCCTAACACCGTGCAATTTTAATTTCCCGGCAGGGCCTGCAACCAATGAGCCCCTTCCTTCTCTTTTTTTTAAACAGGGCCCCTCCATTTGAATGACTGGGTTTTCCACTCGTGGTAAAAGGGAATATATTTTTATTGTAATTTATTTTTGCTCCCCCACCCTTATCTTTTGGAAGGTGTGCAAACCCTGCTTCTCCTTTAGAATTCCCTACTCCACCCAGCTTGGCACTGCCTTCTTCTTATTCCCATCACAAAGCACACTGCCCCTATTCTTCTGGCCTTTGTAGCCATATGGCAAATCCATGTAGACACAGCCAACATCCATTTATTCAGGCACATAATGTCCCGCAACAGGGAACAATTGGAACTTTGTTTGCTTCTATTATTGATGCGAATGGGCAGCGAGAGGAAAAAAAATCATTTAACTATAAGAGATATCCAGCTAATTATGAGCCATATGTGCCTATAGTTTCAAAGCAATCCAATGAAGTTCATTTTAAATCTAGACTACTTTATTAGGTGCAGAAGACAGATGTCCCAACAGTACATGCATCAGAGGAAACCATGTAAAGAAGTTCTTGAAATATTTAACTGAAGCTCATTCAGTAAGAGAGGGCCTTTAAAATGCCCTTTATCACCAGGATGCATTGAAATTGCTGTTGATTAATGCCAAACTATCATTAAAATCATTCCAGCTTGGACTCCAGGAGGAGGATATTTTTTGGAACAAGTATCAGGCACTTCATAAAATTGGGCAGAAGCAAAGTGTGGTGTTATTGGAGCTGCACTGAACATCGAATGAAGACAAGCCATGCAAGAGGAATTCTTTAACACAAATAAGTTGCTCAGACTTCCAATGCAGGGAGCTATGTGCTTCCTAGAATAGTAGGGCATTTTTACTGGTAGACAAAATGGGAGCAGGGTTTATTATTTTCAGATCTCACTGATTCCTCCACTGTGGGTACCCGTAAGTGAGAATCCTGCAGTGCATTTCGAAAGGGAAATGGCACTGCGGGAAAATTAAAGAGAAACTCATTAGAGGAAATTCTTTATTCATTTCTGCCTGTGAAATGCAGTTGTTGGCAACTTCTTCACCCCCATGCACCACTCCTTTCCCAGTAAAGCCAACAATTTAGGTTAAAGGATTAGCATTATGTTTAGCTGTAATTGCAACATCTATTAGTAATTAAACTATTTTAGTTGATAAACTCACAATATGGTTGGCTCTAGAGATCTTCCTTCTATATCATAATTTCTGGAGAAATTTAGTGTTTTTGTTCACTTAAAAAAAATCAACCATTTACCCACTTTTAAGCAAATCATCCTGGCTCTTCAATGAAAAGGAAACATTCAGTATAAATAAGCATGAAAGACCATTTCAATTTTTTGAAGAATAAATTCCTACATTCAAGAATTAAAATAAATGGGGGGGGGCAAGCACATGCAGTTCACATCAAACATATCATGGCCTTTGGTACAGACCTTGGTGTACTGATTGCATTCTAAAATGTAGACAAGAGGGAAATTTCATTGATCATGTGAAGAAAAAGAAACAGACATAGAAGAAAACTGTTCTGCTGCCTACATGTAAAGAACCAATCAGATGACCCCAGCTGGACTTCCTTGAATGAAATAGCCAGCTCTGCCTGCACTCTCAAAATATAAGGTAAATACCAGATGCCCAATTCACTAGCTCCATTGCTATAAAATTGAATTTGTCTGTCTATCCCAAAATTTAAACACAAAGACCAAAAGACAATAAAGGCAATCCTCAAGGATAGGGTAATATCTCTTCCACTGTGCGAGCATATTAAAGTGGCTGTTTCACTCACAGAAGCAAAGAGTAAGTAGTAAAAGCCTGACCAACCCATAATGAGATCACTGGAAAGAGTCCAGTACAGATTCTCCCCCACAGAAAACGGAGGATAGATAAATAGCTGGTGTTTAGAGTTAGGAGAGCTCTGCCCTAGTCCTACCTCTGTCCCTGAACAGCTGTGTGATCTCAGGTAAGTCACCTTCACCTGTTTCCCTTCCTATCGTCTATTTAGTTTATAAGTTCTTTCAGGGAGGGTCTATTTCCTACAATTCTAGCAAAATGGAAACCCAGTCTCATTTTGGGACCCATAGGCTATGTCTACACTGGCAAATTAGTCTGGACTAAGGAAGTTTAGTCCAGACTAATTTAGCCCATGGCTACACTAGGCTTTGCCTAGCTCAAACTAAGCAATTTCTTAGCTCAAACTAGGGCATGCCTGTTTCAAACTAGTAAGTACTAGGGTTAGTTTGGACATCCACACGTAGTTAGAACTTTAGTTCAACTTTGGCACGGACAAGACGCGAACGAAACCATTACTTCGAACTGGAATGCACAGTTAGTTTGAACAAAAAAGTTCCCTGTTAGTTCGGACTGACCTTGAATTTCTTGGTTCAGCCTAAGAAGTCCAAACTAAGTTTGGCTAATGTAGACATAGCCATAGGTGCTAATATAATTCAAATACATACCAGTTACTTCATTCATGGGTACTGGATCAGGTCCTAAAAGGAAAGGAGCTAATATAAAACAATACATTTAGTGCAGGGGGTCTCAAACTTGCAGACCCTAAAGTTATTTCTTGCAGCCCACAATGTCACTATCGTTATCAATATGTGCAATGTGGTTGCATGAAGAGGTTTCAGTGGTGCAGCCCTTGGGCTAACGTACTAGTCCTCAAGCGGCCCTTGTGGTGATTTGAGTTTGAGACCCCTGGTATAGTGTGTGTGCAGGGCAGATAGCATCACCTGTTTTTAAGGTTGCATGACAGTGACCATAAGATGATTTTATTTTCTGTTGCTTTTGACTTAATCAAGCTTACTGTTTGAGCTGAAATTTCCCATGTGGTGTATCTTGACTGATGCTGAATATTTTTAGGAAGGTTCACCCAAAACATATTAGCCATTTCCAGGAATGAGGCTAGGGGAAAAGTATGTCATATTGCCCATCTTAAAAAATTCTGTGCAACTTCTCTTTGAAAAGTTCTACCAGCTTCGTGTTTTGAAGAGGAGACCGGAAATTTGGCAGGGGGGTGGCCTGTGTGTCAGGGATGTGACTTGTGATGTTGAAGATCTACCCAAATTTGGCCAAGTTACAAGCCTTTGAGAAAGCTCAGTTTTCATATGTTCGATAGACTTAGATTTTTAGTAGCTAAATTCCCTATAGATTCCATCTACGCCAGGCATATTCTAGCCAAGGCATGGGCAGGACCTTCCCTGCAATTGTAGTTCTGGGCTGCTGTAAATGGGTCAGGCCTGAGCACTAGAATTCAGGGCAGGGAGGTCGTCTCTCCTGTGCTTTTAATGACCCTCCAGCCATCCCTCTGCATACCTGGGTTGGGCCCTAGCAGCACATCTGCAAATGCATAGCAAAAAGCTGAAGCTGGTGAGGGGGTAGAAACTGGGGATAAGGAGTGAGGGGTGTAGATGGAAACTAGGACTAAGAATTGGGGTCAGGCAGAAGATTCAGACTGACTGAGTAAGTAGAGTGGGCTCTGGAAAGAGGGTCTGTGAATGGCATGGCAAGAAGACTGGGACTGTAAAACTGGGAGGGAAGTGAGACAGTGGGACTGGGAGCCCAGAAATTGAGGAGAAACAGCTTGGATGAGGAGCCAGGTGGGAGACTAGGACATAAGTGGGTCATTTGATCTCTCTGGGGACTCTGTTTCTCCTCCCACTCTCTTACATTCTTCAGCTGTAAGCCCTCTGGGAGAGGGAAGTGTCTCCCATACACATGAAAACAAGATCTAACACAAAGGGGCCCTAATTTTTTTTTTTTTTTTTGGATCCATGAGTGCTACCTTGATACATAAACACTCTCCACCATGTGAAGGCCATGAGGAGACACAGAGGCAAGAGGCTGGGCCCAAGGCTAAGCAGGAAGAAGATAAGCGCACTTGGAAAGTTAAAGAAATAGAGTATTGTTTTATAGCGTCCCTCCTCCATCAGAATTGTAATATGGACCCTGATTCTGAAAACACTTCTCACACAAGTAATGCCAGCGCTCTGTTTTCCTAACTGACTAAATTTCTAGCTGTCAAGAGTCCCTTTAACATGATTTTAACATTTGTGGCCAGCCATTGTGTAATAGGACAAATTATGTCTGAGGCTACTACAGTTTCACAAACCTAGTCAAATACAATTTAAACATGGTTTAAATGTAAAACAGTTGAATAAAGTTTTAATGTCTTTTGACATACTCTTCCATCTATACGAGAGTCCTTTCTGCACAAGGAAATTGATCAAGATTTCAACTACAGGCTTTCAAGTGTGGCTGAACCCAGACAAAGCCAAACTAGAGCTTGTCAGAAAAATTCTGAAGAAAGATTTTTTTTTTTTTTGTTGGAACTTAGTGATTTGTCAAAATCCAAACAATTGACAAAGATTTTGATAAATTTCCTGTGAAATCCACCTAGTTCTTGGCAGTCCATCTCATGGGTTTCTGGGGAGTCCACTGTTTAATCTAGGGCCCACATCCCCAGGCCTTGCAGGATCTCTGTCAGCATTGCCCCTAACTCAGGGACCTTGGAGTTGTCCCTTTCACTGAGAATTTAAAAAAATGTTAACCTTCATTACTAATCAGAAGTAAACCAAATTTAAAAATACCATAATCTTCCGTGAAATAGAATTACTATTAGCCACAGACTCTAAGGTAAACTGTTTTCAACACCCGCTACAGAACCCTGTTGGATCCCACATTCCACAAAGGATCTAGTCGTCTTAATAGAAGAGGACCAAAGTACTTGCAGGACTGTTTAAACATTAATGGCAACTAGTATTCAACCCTATTAGCTGGTGCAGAGGCTGCAACAAGACCTGTGGTAAACATGTGTTGCCAAACACGAGTCATTTTCATTCTCTGTCTATTTTAGCTGCATTACAACTATTTTAATGCACACCAAGAACAGGTTTCAGGGCATACTAGGGCCCTAAGAATATACATATATATTTTAGAAACTCATTTGTATTACAGTAGCACCCAGAAACACCAGCTCAGGTTAGAACCCCATGGGGCTCTAAGTAGTACAAGGCAATGTCTTTCCAGATGAGCTTACAGTCTAGGTAGATGAGGCAAGCAAAGGGCAGGAAGAAGGAAGGATCACCACCATTTTACGGGGGGGGAATTGAGGCCCCAAAGTGGAGTAACTTGCCCCAAGTCATAGTGAGACTGGCAGAGGCAGGAATTGGACCTGGATCTTCTGAACCTCAGTCAAGTTTTTTTTTTTTTTTTTTTTTTTTAAACACAATACCATCTTTCCTCTCTACTTAGGCCATTGTACAGTCCAGGCAGTGAGGGACAAGAAGAAACATGTTGTTCCCCGGCAACAGAGAATTATGTCCCTCATCCAAATAAGTGAGGATCCCAAGTACACTGCAAAAAGTTCTATGACACTGAAACTCTGACCTGTGGAATATGTTCCTGCAAAAAGGATGAGGCTAAAGAAATCAAACATTGTTAAAAATGGGTCTTCAGAGAATTTATCCAAGAAAACGAATGGAGGGAACAATGTATGATGGATGCAAATGGAAGCCCTACTTTGACTGAATTCCTTGAGGAGATTGTTAAAGAATGGTTAATTTTTTAATAAATATGGTACAGAATGATACATAATGCCTTGTCTTGTCTCTTTAATGAGATTCATCTGCTTCTGAAAGGCCAAAGTGACTTATATCAGCTGAGGATCTGATCTCATATGCCTACATATTCCTTCCCTGATGAATAATTGCTCATAGTTCAGACATGTGTGAGAGAATATTGCCTTTTATCTAGACTTATGCTTTGAACAAGCCCTCTCAGCTATGCAAGATCATCAGAAGAAAAAGCCCTTGGCTTGCTAACTGAACATTTACTGTCTGTTAAAGCAATAGCACTGTAGGAGAGGCGATAAAAACAGGTTAAGATTTTTAAGTATTAAAGCACTTTCCAAAAGGTGATTCTGTAGCATTTAGACAACAGTCTTTGTGATTCTGTTGTCTTCAGCTACTGTTACTTTGCTGGTACATAATCCAACAGCATTTGATCAGCCCTTCTTGGGTGTGATTCTCTTCTGCGAGTCTGATTCTTCAGCACAAGCTGCTTTCCATGGATCTGATCTTTTGGCTGCTTTCTGTGAAATTCAGCAGCTCTTTACATTGATGTACACCACTGTTCCAAGGCTCAGAGAAAAGGAAAGTAACTAAAATGTGGGTGGAAATATTCTATGTCCTGTACAAGCTGGCAACCATCACTTTCTGGCTCAGTGGAACTCAAGTTACTATCTCATGTGCCACTCACTTTGGGAAAGGGATGTAAGTAGATTTAAAGGAGCCTATCCGGCCTGATGGGCCTAATTCTGTCTATTGCTATAAATCAGGAGAAATTCCATTATAGGTGTGTAATGGGATAAAAATCAAGTCAACTGATTGGAGCAGGACTTGGAGTTGAGACCAGGGACCAAATCGTCATCTTTACACACTGGAAATCTGGAATAAATCTGAAGTCAGTCACTTATCCTTTGTTATCAAGAGCGGGATTTAGTCCTTGGATTCTCATTAGAGCTATAACTGATGGTTTTGGTCAATCCAAAATTGAAAGTTTTCAAAATTTTCAGCAAATCAAAGAATAAATTGTTCAACCCAAATGTTTCATTTAGATTTCAAGCAGTTTAATTTTAAAAACATAAACGAACAGAATGCAGGGAAATTTTGAAGCCAAAAGTCATTTTGAATAAAAACTTGCAATATTTGATTTTGAAAATGTCAATATCAAATATCTTGACTTTTGTTTAAAAAAGTTTCTTTTCAGGATGAACAATTCAGCAAAAACAATGTGAATCTGTGAAATGTTTTAGTGTTGCCACATCTGCATTTTTCACCAGAAAAAAAGGTTTTGGTGAAAGAATTTAACTCAAGTCGGCTCTGACTTCTGTATGACTTCTCAGTTCCAGGGGTTACATTCAGTAACTTTGTCAAAATAGATAGATAGAGCCTGGATTTATGCTGCTGGAAGTTATATGATCAGAATCGGTCCCTTTGCCTCAGTTTTCCAGTCTGTAAAATAGAGTTAATAATACATACGACTTTATATGGGCATTGTGAGGCTTAGTTAATTCATACATATTGAGTATACTGAGATTCTCAGACAGAAGGAATTACAGTATGGAACTGCAAAGAATTTTTCTGCAGCTCCCTATGGGTATGATTCTGTAGCATTGGAGTTGAAGATCTGGGTTAGAGGTAATATCACCACAACATTTGTGCAAACTCAAACAAACGGGCAAAGAGAATGTTTATATGTAGGTTTATAAGGATTAGATAGTTATCAATCAATGTCAATTTTACTGTGCACACACCAACTGAAAAAAAATCTCCAATAATAATCAAAATTTACAGCTAAGCAAAGTAGAAAACTGCTGCTTGAAAACTCTGAGTTTAATTAATTTAATGCTATTTACTGTGTATGTTTTGACGCATGATGCTGACAATTTGGGTTTTAAAGTTTATAATACTTTAACTTTTTGCATCTCAGTATCTAATCATTAAACTGACACCTTGCATAAATTTTATCATTTCTGAAAATTTAACATCAATAAAAATAAATATCTAAAATGGATACCTTTGTTAATTAAAAAAGATAAAGATAGAAAAAAACCTTAAGATTAACACTGATATTTTCCATTGAAGTTACGTAAAATAAACATTGACTTCTGCCAACCCTATTTATATGATATAATGAACACACACACACACACACACAGTTAAAAGATTGTTAATGTTGCAAAATCAAGCATGTAAAAGTTAGGAAGTGCCAGAATTAGGGTTGTCCATGCAATCAATTCCCCCTGTTGTGCATATGGATTATAATATAATCTTTAATTGTCATGGGGGCAGCAAAAGACACATCCTTGACACACAGGCAACGGCCCTCCCTCCAGATTGTAAGTCCCTGCTCCAAAACATGCAGGGTACCAGAGCTTTTCAAAGAAAAGATCATCACAATTTTTTTACCATGAGCATAAGAACATTTTTTACAAGCCTCTTTCTTGGAAACACCCTAAATTCTTTTGTTGAAATAAAGAGAAGAAACAAAAACCACTTTGAGGCAGACACTCAACATAGAAAGTTCACCCCAAATATCTGAAGATTGGCAAATTTATTAGCAACTGAAAACAGGGTCTTATAATGGGAAATTTTGGGTAGCCTTAATGGTAGGCAAGGTTATCAGCCTCACCTACAGTAGCAAGAAAGACAGTGGTGTTGCAAAGATGTCTTGTTCAACACATTTTTGTAACATAGTTCAAACAACAGGCGGGGGGGGTGTCTATTTTTGGTTTTTTAGAGTTTAATCTGTAGCAGCTCTGAAAACGTACTATGAAATTCCCTTTAACACCTCAAATACACAAATATTTTCAGGGGTGTGAGAGGAGTTGTTGAAGGGGAAATGAAGACAGAAAAAAAAATGAAAAGACCAAAGCGTAGTCAATGAACTATCCTGTCAGGGATGGCGGAACCCCACAGAAAAAATAATTAACATTTTTAGATCTTCCTCTGTGACAAATAAATTATATCAAGCTGGAGGATGATTATTGGTTGAAGGGAATATTGTGAAGTTGCAAAGAATGGAAAGAGTTTCCTTGATTCTAGGAAATATAACGTCAGATAAAGAAATTGACCATTTTGGGAGGAGGATGCCTTCATTTCTCTACGTGACTGTGGATTATTTCGGCTTCAGAAGACAAGAATGTCCCTTTAACATCTGACCTGGCCTTTATTTTAGAGAAGCACTTCACGGTTCAGGAAAGACAGACAATTTTCTAATTCCCAGCTCTGCTGGAGGCTGAGGCAGCAACTTCCAGACAGGACACCTGCTAACACTAGAGAAATAGCATTATTATGTCTACAAGTTTACAAATCTGAGGATCAAAAAGCCTTTGCTGCTGCCGCTACTACACAGGCCAAAGACGACGACTTCTTCACAACAGAGTTTCAGAGGTTTTTCCCCCTTCCCCCCTTCAAGAAATGGTCTCTTTTCACTTCAAGTCTCAGTAGATCGGTTTCCACGTGAAAAAGTCAATAGTCAAAGAGTTTTCTAAGTTTCATTGGTGTGTAGCAGAAAGGGGATTAGACTTGAGGCCTTTTTACTGGCCAGCTGTAAAGCAAATAGATGTTCTTGAATTTATAGGGAAAGAAATGTAACTTAAATCAAGGAACACATAGGACCCCCTCCCCATTAAGTAGTAAACAAATCAATGCAAAGTATTTCAGTAAAGATTTGGTGAAATGCAGAACACACACACACACACACACACACACACACACACACACACTCCACTAATAGTGAATGACACAATGCTCGTTTTTAACATCTCTGTTCAGTGCAGGGCTAATTCTCAACCACTGACAGTAATGAAGATGATGAAGGGGGCAGAGGGGTCACACTCAAGGGTAATATATCCCCCTTCATCAGTGGTAGCAGCAGCACCCCACAAGGTTGGGAAGAGTCTGTGGGCCTATGTCCAGCTCTCCAGCTGCTGTGGGGGGCAGTGAGGCAGCCGTGACAGGCTCTCCATGAGCTTCTGCAAAGGAAGGCAGTGGCTGCAGCTTCGGGAGGTGGGTGTGGTGAGGGGAGATGCAGTCAGCTTGGCTGGTAGCAGCCTGGAACCAGTCCTCTCCCCTTGCAGCTGGGGAGTATCTTGGAGGCTATGCTACCTGGAGCAGGGGGTAGGAAGGTGTCGCCTACATTTGCTTCAAGCAGTGCCTCCTTGGGAGCAGGGACAGCCAGCTGGGGCTGAATTTTAAGAGGTTCTCTTTAGCTGGGGTCCCAGGCATCAACCACTAAAGCCCCTGCATTAATCTGACCCTGGATGATAGTATGAACAAATAACATTTTGCACTTTCGTTACACCTTGAATCCAAAGTGTTATATAAACTCATCACCTCTCATGCTGCAAATATGTGCACAGGTGTTTACCTATAAGCATGTGAATAGCCATTGGTACTACTCATCCACTTAAAATTAAACACCTGCATATGTATTTGGAGGATGGGGATCTAAATTTAAACTCCAATGAGAAACAGATAAGCGCTATTCCATTTTCATATTGGAAACCAGACTGGACTGGGAACTTTAAGTCAATGACTGGAGCCACTAATCAACTTAAGTATTTAAAAGCTGAGCACCTCAGTGCCCACAAAACCTAGTTAGGCACCTCAGCTCCCTGTACAATGAATGGGGGGAGAGAGGTGCCTGTGAATGTAATTCACTGGATGAAATCTATAGCTCAGTGGCTAGGGAACACTTGTGGGAGAAGGGAGATCTGAGGTGCAGTCTCCCTGCTCCACTTTATCAACAGGCTAACAGCCTCAGCAGGAGAGATTCAGGGAGCCTTAAAGGAGAATAAATATCCCATAGCTGAGTAGTTAAAGCATTCTCCTGAGAGATAAGAGAATGCTGCTCAAATCCTCTTTGACGAAGGGGATAATGGAACCTGAGTTTCCCAAATCCCAGGTGAGTGCAACCATTGAGTAAGAAGAGGTTAGAAGAGCACCCTTATCACCATCTCCTCCTCCTCCTCCTGACCCTGGGTTTTCAAAGAGATGCATTTTGGAAGATGGCCTCCAAGCATGCTACTGAGTTGTGCACCAACCACCATTTAAGCAGGTGAATGCCTATCTTCCCCTGTTCTAAAGGGCTAGCTGTGTTAGTCTAGTTCAGCAAAAAACAAACAAGAGTCCTATGGCACTTTTAAAGATTAACAAATCTATTTATCACCTGAGCTTTCATGGGAGAAAATCTCACTTTATCAGATGCTTGAAGATGGGGAATTTACAGAATGGGAGGAAAATAAATGCAGGGAAGTATAAGTCACAGGATCAGGTCAGATGGTTACAGCAAACCAAAGCAGTTGTTTAGATCCAGACAGTGGAGAATAGCATATTATAGAGGGAGGTAAGGTCAAATCACTGGCTGCAATAAGAAAAAAAAACCAGATCTCTTTTTGACCCTAAGGCAATGGTGTCAAATCTGCATATGAATTCCAATTCTGCAGTTTCTCTTTGAAGCTTTGATCTGTAATCCATTTGTTTAAGTATGGCTATTAACAAATCATCAGTGGAGTGAGTTAAATAGAGACCTCAGGTTTTTTATTTCAACAGGTGATTTAACCTCACCTCCCTCTATAATATGCTTTTCTTCACTGTCTGGATCTAAACAACTGCTCTGATTTGCTGTCACAGTCTGACATGACTTATGACCTATCACATACACTTCCCTGAACATATTTTCCTCCCATTCTATAAATTCCCCATCTTCAAAATGTCTAACAAAGTTGGATTTTCTCCCATGAAAGCTCATGTGATAAATAAATTTGTTAGTCTTTATGAGTGCCAAAAGACTCCTTGTGTGTTTTATCTTCCCTTGGTTTGTGAATTGTTCTGGGACACAAACAGGAGATAGGCATCTATCTGCCTAGGAGGTAACAGTTCGCATGCCCAGAGGCAGAAACATAGACTCCTAGAGAAATGTTACTCTAATAATTAGGCTTAGAGAGCATTTAGTCATGTACCAGTTTAAGAGGCATTTTGTAGCCCATGGTGAAACCAAAACTAGGCACAACTGCCGACTTATGGCTTGTTCACACTTAAAACTTACAGTAGCTCAAATGTATCAGGACAGCTTCAGGGGTCTCAAACACACCACCCATGGGCCACGTGTGGTCCCTAAAACTATTTCCTGCAGCCTGCAAATGACACGATTATTACCAATATTTGCAATATTGCTGTATGAAAAGGTTACAGTGGTGCAGCCCTCGAGCTAATGTACTAGTCCTCATGCGGCCCTCTAGTAGTCCCCACGTGGCCCTCATGGTGATTTGAATTTGAGACCCCTGGCTGTGCTGCTGTAAGAGTGTTCATGTAGCCATGTTATGTTGATGGGAGAGAGCACTCCTGCCAACATAATAAAATGATCTAAACAAGCAGCAGTAGCTATGTTGCTGGGAGAACGTCTTTCACAAACATAGCACCGTCCACACAAGTGCTTCACTGCTTATGCTGGCAACCAAAAAAACCCCCAAAACCAAACCAAACCAAACCAAACAACCCCCCACATACCTCCTTTCCCTGAATGATGTAGGGTTAGTGAAGATAAGACCTTACAGCACTACGGCTGTAGCACTCAGTCAAGAAGCTACCTACACCTTATGTACTCAGAGCAGCAGTTATCAAATTAATCGATTTATTCTTTCCTTTGCTTATAAAGAACAAAGGGGCAATTCTATTTCTTAGGAAAAAAATCTTTCATGAGCCAGGTCATTTATTTTTATTCAGAGCCCAATAATAAACTAAAGCAAAAACTGCTTAAGCTTTCCTGATTCCAGGAAGGTGAATTTTTCATGGAAGTTTGTCTTGTTTTCAAGATCATGGGCTGGGCTGGGGTCTCTTTGGTTCCCAACCACCACAACCATCAGCACCAATGCAGGGAGAGGATTTTTTTTTTTTGGAAGTGGGGAACTAAAAAAGGAAAGGGGGGGCAATAAGAAGATCTCATGTGCAGATTTTAATCTGGTCACTTCCCTGTCAAACTAATCCCTCCCTGACTTGGATCGGACTTTAAGAAATGTGCCTGGAAACCAAAAAGCAAACTTCATTTGAATGAAGCACACACTTCGGAGCCCCCATCTGCAAAAGGCCGCAATTAAATGCAAAGAGACGGGGAGAAAAAATTAGCATTTTCTGCGGCCATCTGGCATGAGGAGCAGGCGATGGGGAACAAAAGGAGATTTAGGCAAAGGGGAGAGGCGAGTGTGCCATGGCATTGACCTGCAAATGAGCCTTTGTGAGCGAATTAAAGCTTCCCGGACCCCCCGGGACACCCCAAAACAGGCACCATTAGAAACCATCCGGACAAAAACCCACTCATCAAAATTGTCTGACTAGGGGGAGGGAGGAAACTCAAACCATTTAAATATGCACTTAAAAAAAAAAAACCTCCTACACTAAAACTCTGTGTAATAAGCAGTTAATAGTGGGTTGACTTAAATAAGCTCCAAGCTTCTATGAATCTGCTACAATATCTAGCCTCTTCTTTGCTACAGAACGCCAGCCTCCCCAGGGAAACACTCTAGGATACTGCAACTGAGGATGGGCTTTAGGAATTAGATTTCATTTTTACAAGAGAACAGCTATAACCCATCTGAGACCTAATTTATAGTCCCACCACCAAACACCACACCCGGGGGAGAAGGAGAACGGGGGGAGGGGAGTTGGTGATATATTAGCCTCCAGATGCTGTTTATTAAAGTTTTGATCTGCTGTGTGAGTGAGGTTGTTTGAACATGTATTTGTAAAGCAAACAATATTCATTTCCTATGGACAATGCTTTGACGTTTGTTGAAGCAAATGAGGGAGAGGGGAGAATTTTCCTGTTCCAAAGAGAAGTCTTCCTACCCTGAGGGTTTTAAACAAATACTCCATTGCAATGGCTCCTGCTATCAAACTAAGAAACTGGAGGATTTAAAAGTTAAATCAAAGCTCCTGACACTGACAGCTCAGTAGGTGCAGGGCAGAAAAAATCATTTTAAAAAGACCCTCTTCCCAGAGATGAAGGAATAAATTGGAGGGCAGAAGAGGGAAACTTGTAAATATAGCATGTTTCTTTATTATCCTCTGCTCCCTGGGGAATAGCCATTATTATAACCCATCAGCTATATATACTCAGCTGCTGTTACTCTGGGGCTGCAGCAGGTAGATTAAAGAAAAGGGGGAGGGGGAAAAGCAGTGCTGTCTGTCTCCAGATAGGACTGAAACACAAAAGCAAATGGGAATAGCAGGCAATTTACTCCTGCAAGCAATTCAAGAAGAGCCTCCCATAGAAATCATCAATCACTCAGAGGGGCCTTGGGATTCAGCTACCAGCACTGATTCAAGCACACAGAAGAAATAAGAAGTGACAGCTCTAGGTTTCCCCCAGTCACAAACAAAATAAAGATCCAGAGAAAGTCAGAAATTTGCAGGGCAAATCCACTCAGGAACAAGCCTCCTCCAGTAAAAAGGTGGAGAGAGTAATCAGGAACCCTGCCCTTGTGAAGCAGGTGGTTTGGATTTAGGCGATTAAATCCTCCTGACTTATTGCAACTCTCAGCCTCATGAAAATGCTCCACGCTGATTATATGTCCAAACTCCAATCCCTTCATGGCGGAGCAACGGGGGAGTGTGCGTGTTGCCATGCTTATTTCCACACAGAGTCCCTGCCAGCTTGGTCCAGCTCAAGGGAACTGCCCACCCCCTGGGATGGTTTGGGGCTCTGTGCATGTCTGTCCTCTGGCTGTCTCCTGCAGGTGGGAGCACTCAGTCTGGCTCTCTCCACCCCCCCCTGGGGCTGTGTTTGGAGCTCCCAGGTGCCGCTCTCCCTGGGTTTGTTTGCAGTCAATATTCATGTGTTTCTGTCACCAGGGTGGCTCTTTTCACAGTGATCAGCCGAGCAGAAGGCTGAATGACAGGAGACTCGTGGCGCAGCAGCTTTGGGAGGGGGAACGCCAAGGGATGGAGTTGAGTCCCCAAACTCCTCTGTCTTGGTGTGTATGCTCAACAGAGGTGGGGTGAGGAACCACTCCAGGCAACAGTTCAAAGGAATTGCAGGTTGGTCAGAGCTGGGCTTTGCTCTTCCTTACATTCTAGGGCCATGCCCTCTTCCCCAATTTTCTAATTTGAGAGGGACCAAGAAATGTAAGAGAATGCCTGCTTTTATTTAAACACCAAATTTCTAGCCATCTTTCCGCCCTATGAAAGCCTTCAAAATGTAACCAGTGGAAACCCATCCACAAAGCTCAAAGAGTGATGCAGTTTCCTAAAACAAACAAGGAGTCCTGTGGCATTTTTAAAGGCCAACCTATTTATTTTTTGCATGAGCTTTCATGGGAGAAAATTCCACTTCAACAGATGCTTTGAAAGAGGACATGGCTATTCAGTGTACACTCACATCCACCCACCCTAGACTTTGGGGTATAGAAAAAGAACATTATGAGACATTCCCAGATTTCTGGGAAAACTCCAATCCAAGTTCACAACTGACACTTCCCGCTTCCCCTTAAATATTACTTCTCCCTCAATTTGGAGAATTTCTTGTGGTATGTCTACACTTACAATTTAGTTCGAATTAAGGAGGCTAAATTCAAACTAAATTAGTGCATTTCCACACTTGCTTTCATTAGTTCGAACTAAGGAAAGCCTAGTTTGAATCTATAAAACCTCCCTTAAGTTTGAATTGATGGTTAATTTGAACTCATTAGTTCAAATTAACCAATGTAGCTGTGTTAATTCAAATTAACTGTTAGTTCGAATTAATCACAGCTTGATTTTTCCCTATGTAATAGCGCCCCCCCTGCCTGATTCAAACTTGCAAGTCCTGTGCATGGACATGCTAGTTCAAATTAGGGTTTCTAGTGTGGCTGAGTTAACTCCAGTTAACTTAATTCAAACTAATAATTAGTCCAAATTGATTAGTTTGAATTCAGTTAATTCAAACTAACCTTCTAAGTGTAGACATACCCTTGTAGAAGTGTTGGTCAGGAAGAACCATTTGAAGAAGAGGACAGTGATCTTATGGAATCAACACAAAGAGGGTAATTCAGGCATCTGTGTTGTCTGAGAGGTAGAGAGATGGTTTAGAGCAATGGTTCCCAACCTTTTCCAGGATGGAGACCCCCTTTCTCATGAAAAAAAAATCTGCAGCCCCTCAGCTGCATTTTTATTTTCATGTCACCATGTGGCCGTCTCCAGGGGAGCCTCTGCTGGCAGGATCTAGCCCCCGCCAGCAGAATGCACCCTCCCTGCTGCTCTGGGGGAGCCTTCCTGTCCCTGCCCCTTCCCCTGAATATGTCCCCACATGCAGTTCTCTGATCCCCTCCCTGGTTCCCCCTCCCAAAGCCTCTTCCTGCACTCCCCTAACCTGGCTAGAGCTGCTGCACCTGACCTCCCCCGGCTACTCTCCTGAGCATGGTCTAAGCATGCTCAGGAGGCGGGAGTTTTAAAAACTCCCTGCCTGGGGGAAGCACCATGCTGGCCAGAAGCTGGGGTCTCCATCTGAGCCTGGCGGCATCCGGCCACAGTTCCCTGCCTGTCCATGGACCCCCTGGAGCCATGCTGTGGCCCCCCAGAGTCTGCAGCCCACAGGTTGTGAACCACTGGTTTAGAGCAGGGGTTGGCAACCCAAAAGATAACGAGCCATTTAAAAAAATTCCTCCAATAACCAAATGTTTTGAGAGTTGCAATGAGTGTAGCCTCCTGGTGGGGGTTAGGGGGAGCTGGGTCAGGGCTCCTGCTGTAGGGTACCCTAGCAGGAGGGCTTCCAGAGCCTTGTGTGGGCCATCTGCAGGGTCTTCCAGTGGTGGTGGTGGTGGGGAAACAGAGCTGCAAGCGGGCAACCAAAGAGCCACACGCAGCTCCAGAGCTGTAAGTTGCAGACACTTGGTTTACAGAAAAAAGGACGAACAGGAGGTGGAGGCAGGTAGCTGTGCTAGAGTGGAGAGGGTGAGTGGCAAAACATATCAAAGGTTTGTCTGGCAAAAATGCTAAGGCCATCCATGAGATAAAAAAAATAAACTTGAATGAATCTAGCCCCTGTCACCCCTATTAGTTAAACTGCATGACATTCATATGTCATAGGTAAGCATCATCTCCATTCCACTGATGGGGAGACTGATGCAGAAATATGGTTAAGGCACACAGTGGCGATGTGGAAAATTATTTCATTTTTCTGCTTCTGGTTATTTCTATTCATTCTGGCAGCTAATTGCAAGTTAAAAAGTAAGCCTTTCAGTTAAAGAGGCTTGGCACATGGGACAATGCTGATAAACCCACTTGAATGGGCAAGTGCAGTTATTATTTACCATTTTTTCCCTCAGATGCATACAATCTAAACCCAAATGCCCATCCTTGTGCTTTAGATACCTCCCTCTTGTGCCACTACCTTGTTTTCTTTTTTTAAATTTAAAAATAAAATCTCCATACTTGTGATTTTCAGTCTAAATAGAAAGAATAATCACAAGCACTCCTTTTGCAGAGGTGAATAAATTATAAGCATGGACAAAACAGGATAAAATTGAACAATGTCTCCAAGCCAGTGTTTGCTAGGGAATTACTATTCCAGTCTTTGAAATCAATTAATACATAATTAGATTCCTCAAGAAAGGACAAACAAGAGCTGCCATTCACCCCCTACTTCTCCCACATGCATCCCAAAGAGAGACTGGGTCTTTAGCACAAACCAGACAGCCAGCATTCTCCAGCACTAAAAACATATTCTGGCTTTGGGTGTTCATTTAACAAACAGATCCTTGAACCTTGCTTCTGTTTTCAGTTTATTTCAACCATGTTTCTTTGTCTTCAGTTCATTAAAACATGTCTCTTTTGAGATCTATTTTTACATTTCAAGAATCCAGTATTGTATTTTTGTGGTGGCAGATGGCTATAGACATCCAGGCATAATCTCTTTCCTGCTTTTCCTTTCTTAGGCCCTTTTATACTGCACTTGAAACCATGTTAGCAGCACCCTTGTTTGCAACATCCAACGCTAGAAACTTCAGGATCATGGTAAAAGCATGGCTTGGTCCTTTCTATATACCAGAGTCAAACTGTGTGTTAACTACTATGACTACTGTTATTTGCGTAACAGAGTTCCACAACTAGATAGCTTTGCACAGAGAGGATGGGAATTTAGTTGTCTTTACACCATATCTCTGTGTTTACTTCATGTTAATGTAAAATAATTGAGATCATTTGTTAGCTTTTAAACTGGCAATGTCTCAGAGAAAAACTAAGTAATCTTCCTGGGCAATATCTAGGGGAAAGAAAGAGACACTTTGTAACCAGCTGCAGCAAGGTCTAGAATATCTGATGGGATTTTGACAATGTTGGACATAGAATAATTTTCTTGTGTAAACCCCCCCCCAGTTCTAAGGGCATGACAAAATATATAGTCAGTACAAGACAAAAGTTAAAGGTTGTTAAGCAAGTCAGCAGCTAACCATTTATTGGATCCTCTTAGTGAGAGCCTCATCTTATATGAACTGTCCATGCTAGTGCTTGATGAACTAGCATCAGTCACTTCAAATATCAGTTATGTAAGAAAAACAGATTTGGGAGAACTGTTTTCCAGCATGGTTGTTATAACAACTTATCTGTCAAATATGTACTAATTTTTTTTAAACAGTTGTGTGACATGCTATAGATTAACCCACTGGCCATTCTGCTTGCAACATAGCCTATAACCAGTTAGTTTGAAAACAGTTTCAGATAGAATGACAACGTTGATCACATCTTATCAAACAGCAGGTACTCCACAAAAAAGGCAAGAATTATAGTAAATCTGACATAAGCGTGATTTAGAGACTTTACACAGTGGTGAATTGGGATACTTTTAACAGTACTTTAACAAAGGAAATGTGAACTCAATATGGTTGAATAACAATTGAAGTCAAAAGCACAGAGCAGATACAGCAGTCTATTTGGACTCCAATATTTTATATAGTTATATCAGGTTTAATATGATTCATTGGATTACTTGTAATATTAAGCATGGGATTAACAGCAAAATTCAACAATAAACAATACAGGTGGAAGTTCTCTTCCAGACTTTTCTTTTGACTTCTGGTCCCAGTACAGTTTGGAAATCTGAACCCAGCCTGCTTGCACTCCTAACTCTCCATAACATAAATACAGGTGACAGGATGGTTTAATCAACGTCTAAATGCCATTATCAACAACATAATAAGGTTTATCTATTGTTAAACACAATTCAGTCTTGCAAGGTAGATGGACCCAAACCCTGTCTGAACCATTCCCCCAGCTCTACATTTCTAGGATTCTATGCTCCCAAACCATGGCCTAGCATAAGCTATGTTTTAGCTATCAGAACAGTATTATAACCAAGGTCCCATTATAGTAGAAATTATAGTGTTGATGAGACCCTGATAGGAGACCACCTCCAAGGGAATTAAATTTCTATCTTGCTCTGTGGCAAATCCTGAGGACTGAAGCTTTATATTTAGCCAGGACTGGCAGGACAGCAACAGTACTAGGTAATGAGTTTTTTTGTTCATTCACTCCTTGGCCCCCTATGTCAGAAATTATTAACATCTCAGAAAGCATCATGGAGTCATGATGTCACTGCTTTTTTTTCAAATTTGAGAATGAGCAGCATAGTCAGAGTAGCCAGATGGGTGGGTGTGGATTATAGGTAGAGCCATAGCTTTGCAGTCTAGTTGGAAATGGCCCTTGAATTCACAAAGGAAGATTTGGAAGGGTGGGTAAGGGAATAAAGGAATTAGCATTGATAGGGCAGACAAAATCTTTGGTTTGTTTGCTGAGGGGAAAGGGACCAACTCTATGGGTGCATCTAAAACTCATCAGTCTTAATCCAGCATTTAGGATGCCCACTACTTCTCCTAGCTCTCAGGCCTTTCTCACTTCTTTGTGTGTGCCTTTTAAAACATTTATTTAGACATACCTGCTTCTAGCTCTTTCACTGTCGCAAGCTGTATTTGCTTGGAGAAAAGAGCATCAAAATGGAGGACAGGCAATTTATACATTAAGACAGTCCCAGGTTCATCATTAATTAGGGGCTACAGCTGGAGCTTTCTACAGAAAGTGACCAGAAAATGTGAGCTGTCTTTTGGAGCTAAAGACATCCAGACTAACATTTTTTCATTGCATATAGAAAATAAAGAATGTCACCTGTGCTGGTTTTTTAGGCCTTAATACTGCAGACGAAGGGGTTTGCCCACACCCATCATCTTGTAGAACAGAGGCCCCAGATCATAAACTGTTTGGTGCTGGTCTTATTATGTGTCTGTAAAGAGCCTAGCCAACTTTGACAGATTAGATGTATAGATAATAGCAAAACAAGCAAGGAGTCCTGTGGCACTTAAAGACTAACAAATTTATTACTGCATGAGCTTTCATGGGAGAAAATCTCATGAAAGCTCATATAATAAATAAATTTGTTAGTCTGTAAGTGCCACAGAACTTCTTGTTTGTTTTACTGAACTAGACTAACACAGTTACCGCTTTCAATCTAGAATAATAGTATGTGTCTATAGTACTAACTTTTAACTGTATTATCTTGTCTGGTTTTATTTTGATCACTCACTTGCATGCAATAGCCACAATTTATAATAAAAGCACAAGATCTGGACACAGGATTGTTATTTAATATTCTCCATCTCTCATCATGCAGAGCAATTTGATAGACAGTAGAGTGTTACTACGTGTTGCTATACATGCCAAGGAGGGACAGTGCTGTCATCAGTTGCATTCTAAGTGTAAACATATCTAGAAGAAACATAACTCAGACCTCCGTAATAGTAATCTTAGAAAGCAGAGTGTATTTAAAGGAGCAGGTTTATTCAAAATATTTTCAATGCAGTTAAGGAAAACAAAAATCTCTTTTCCAATTCTTAGTTAAAATACAAAGGATGACTCCTGTCATATGGGTGATCATCATGATGTCAGAAGATAAGACCCTATAGAAAACTAAACAATGATGAAGGATACAGATTAAAATTAATGGGGCCAAATGCGAAACCTACTCCCCTGAGAGAGAAAAAACTTGCAGACTAATGTTCTCCAGATTAAAAATATTTCATTTCTATTTTAAATTTAAATGTACCAGATTATTACTGGGAAGTGAAAACATCAGACAATTGTCAGTGCTGTTCTGGGGTCCACAAAAACACAATGTTGTATGTGCTCCCTCTACTGGCTCTACAACAGCAATTAACCAAAAACATACAGAGTCACACTGACAGCTGATGATATAGAAGCTCAGTATTTTGAGATAAGACAATAATGCCATCTGAAGTTGAAAGCAAACAGCCCTTCCTTCCCCAGTACGTTAACCTGAGCTCCGTTCAGAAGATAGGGGAAATGCAACATCTGCAGCATGGATGAGCACAAATTCTGTAAGGAAAGCATTTCCAGTTTCTGCTGGGTTTTACAAAGAAAGAAGGGACAACAATATGCTTTAGACCCACACTTCCAACCTCGTGTCAGACAGCTGCACAGACCTTCAAACAATAATTTATTTAATATTATTTGTTTTATAGTAGCACCTGGAGGCTACAATCAAGACCAGAGTCTCATGGTGCTAAACGCTGTATAAGCAGAGTGAGAGGCTGTTGTGGACCCTGCCCCCAAAAGCTTGCAATCTAAACAGAAAAGCGTGTGAGGGGATCAGAAGAATAGAGAAGCAGATAAGTGCCAGGAACAATAATAGAACCCAGGTCTCGTATTTCTCAGTATTGTGCCATCTCCCCTGATTAGACCATGCTGCTTCTCAGTGAGGATTTCAATGCACAGCCAGCACTGTCAGAACCAGGGACCTTCCTGTCTGAGAAAGATGTTGAAGTCCTGTTATTGCCAGTGGCCATTTTAGACTGGCTTGCCTGGTCAGCCCACACTACCTTTGATAATGAACAAGGCAAAAAAGTAACTGATCCACAAATAGAACAGTTATTTTAGTCTTGATCTTCCAGTTATCATCCAGTATAAGTTGTGCATCAGGCAAGAACGGAGAAAAAGAAATAATTAGGCAGCCTCTCAACTAAGCCACAGTGCCTAGAAGCACCTATCTAATACTACAAGTTAAGTGATCTTTCAGTGCTGGAAAGATGCAGCTTTTATTTCAATGCTGACACTGAACACAACTTACAAAATGCTGAAGGGGCTAGTTGGTGGCATTAGAAAGGGAAAAATAAAGTACTTGTATTGCCTATGTTCTCAGAGTAGCTGGGTTTTCTGCTGACTCGATCAGTGGTGAAATCATTAATACTAGCACCACTACTCTTCAGGGTTAACACACCATTAAGATAAAGAGGACAAGTCTGGACAAGTCTTAAAACTACTCACTGAAACGTTCAGAGCAGTCCAGGATATTGAACCACACTTTATAATCAATGAACGAAACATGGCTAAGTTCCCTGAACTACTTTGAACAACGGAAGTTCTGTGGGTCTGTCTAACACGTTTCTTCAGGCATAAACTTCCATGGGCCTCAAACTACTTAGTCAGGTGCAGCTGATGAAGTGGGTTGCAGCCCATGGACAAGGCCAGATTAACTGGCCTGGGGCCAACAGGCTGCCTTCTATTGTGGGTCCCTTTTTCCCTGGTGCCCCTGCCTGTGCCCCCCCCACTGCATGGGCCAGCCCCCACCCCCTGTCACTGGATGGGGGGGGCCCTGGGGCCAGAGGGTTCCACTGCCCCAGCCCTGCTCTGGCCAGTCTGCCTAGGGGGGCGGAGGCACTGGCTGGTGCACAGTCCCCCCAGAGCCGTGGGCCCTGGAAGGCCACACCAGAGCAGCGGCAGCCTTGCCATGAGCCAGCCAACCCCCCTTCTCCCCAGGCTGAATGACCAGGGGTTGCCCTGTCCTGCCCCGCAGGCCAGGTGGCCCAGGGGATGGAGTAGAGCGGAAAGCCTATTGTCTGGCTCTCAGCACTCCTGCCCCACCAGTGCTGAGCTTGGCAGGTGCCGGATTATTGGGGTTTCAGGGGCTGGAGCCCAGGGCCTTCTTTTTGGCCAGAGCCCCAGAGCTTAAGCTCCTAAAGCCCCTGCAGTAATCCAGCCCTACCCATGGAAGCTTGTGTCTGAAGAAATTTGTTAGTCATTAAGGTGCCACAGGACTTTCATTATTTTTGCTGTACACAAACTAACAGAGCTACCCCTCTGGAACTGAACTACTTTGAAAGTTCAACCATTTATTTCTGTCTCCCATTAGGAGGCTCAAGACAGCATTACATTGGTTACTGCTCATTTTACATTTTGAATGTTATATTCAAAGTATTGTGCTAGAAACACCTTCGTCGTCTTATTTTTAAAATGGATTATTGGAAGTTTAACTTTTGCAGGAAGTACTGGTGCCACCAGACAGGTGAGGAGTATGAAAAAATGAACTTGACTCCTCACATTGGGATAGAAGCCAAAGAGGTATCTGAGGATTTTAATTTTTCACAGATCAAGTGGAATATTTATGTGTCCACTGATTAAAAAAGAAAGGAATTAGTAATCTTTGTGAAGGATCTATTTTTATATCAGTGTACGGGTGGCAACTCATAGGCTATGTCTACACCTAAAATCTTAGTTCAGACTTGGTTAGTCCTAAGTAAGGATTTCGAAAGTTAGTTTGAACTAAGCAGGTTTTTTTAGTTTGAACTAGCTGTGCTTTTTATAGTTTGAACTAACTAACTTAAACTAACTGCTAGTTCAAATTTATTTACTTTGAACTAGTATGTCTACATTGTGCTCGTTTGAACTAAATATGCAAATTAGTTCAAACTAAGCAGTTAGTTCAAACTAACCAGCTGAACTAACTAAATTTTTTAGTTCAAACTCGGCAATGCCCAGTGTAGACAGGGTCAAATTAGTTTGAATTAAGGCTCCTTAATTCAAACTAATTTGCTAGTGTAGACATAGCCTGAGGCTTTAAGGCTAGAACGGACCATCATGAACATCTAGTCTGATTTCCTGCACCTTACAAGCCACAGAAGCTCACCTACCCACTCTTCTAATAGACCCCTAACCTGTGTCTGAGTTATTGAAGACCTAAAAGTGTGATTTAAAGACTTCAAGTTACAAAGAATCCACTAAAGTTCCAAAGAGGCAGCAGTAAAACAAACAAGGAGTCCTGTGGCACTTCAAGACTAACAAATACATTTATTGCATGAGCTTCCGTGGGATGCTTAGACAAAGTGGGATTTTCTCCCATGAAAGCTCAAGCAATAAATAAATTTGTTAGTCTTTAAGTGTCACGGGACTCCTTGCTTGTTTCAAAGGATCCACCAGTTACACTAACTTAAACCCACAAGTAATCCCTGCCCTGCGCTGTAGAGGGAGGCAAAAATCCAAGGATCTCCGCGAGACCGAACAACTGGAAAAATTCCTTCCCAGCCTCAAATATGGGAGTTGGACTGATCCTGAGCATGTGGGCAAGATGCACCAGCTAGACGTCTGGGAAAGAATTTGCTGTAGTAACCTAAAGTCTTCCTAATTTAGTGTCCCACCATCAACTGTTGAAGATATTTGCTGCTAGCAAGCACATATCAGCTACATGCCATTGTAGGCAATTTCAACAAACCTAAACTACTGAATTTAGATTTAATTTAGTCATTTACGGAAGATAAGTGAAGTGATACAAAAATGAATGTAATGCTAATACTGTTTAGGAAACATGGGAAATAGTTATCGCAATTTAGTAAGACTCCAAACTTTGATGTTTGGATGGATTTTTGGATACAAATACAGGAAAATTAAACTTGTGCGACACCAGTTTGTTAAAAAAGAAAACTGTTTTAGGCACTGTTTATTAATAAGAGGGGTTGTAGATAAAATTTCGGTAAAAGGTAAGACAGGCGGAAGAATTGGCCCGGGGGAGTATACACCATTTTGCAAAATGAAACACAAAACTTTAAATCTAGCATGGCTCAGTGAAGTAGGCAAATTATGAGTGAAAAGAAAATAATAATAATTATAATACATAAATAAATAAAAAACAGGAAGTAAAAAAGCAGTGACACTGATAATCTAAGAGAATGAAAAGCGAGGATCTATAAAAAAGATACTCAAAGAGCAGAGGAAAAATAAAGCAGAAATAATTGCAAAATCTATTAAGATAAACAATAAGATATTAATTGAATGTATTAGAGGCCAGAAAAATACCAAAGAACCACTTAGGGCAATAACAGGATTGCTGAAGCTTAACTGGTTATTGAGAAAGCCATGGTGGAGAAATGACAATTTGATTTTCAGAAGTGACCATTAATTTTAGTTGCCTCATTTGGGACTCCTCAAATGGACCCAGAAGGTATGTCCTCAGCGCTTTCTAAAAACCAGACCTGCTAGAACTGTCTCATGCTGGACTCCCAGAAATTAAGGAGCCCCAAATGACTTCTGAAAAATCTTGCCCTAAATTGCATCTGTGCATCTGGCTATGAAAAGGAGAAATATGAATAAAAAGTTTATGAATCAGTATTTCTGGGTCCTAACCAATGTTCCCTCTAACTGCTCGTAGACTGTGTGCACAAACAATTTCTTTGTATGCACAAAAACATTTCTTTGTGAGCACCAATATTAGCACTATTGAATCTTTTTGTGTGCACTTTATTTTGTTGTGTGCGCAGGTTTCATGACCTGTGTGTGCGCGCACATGCGCGCAGCTTAGAGGGAACAGTGGTCCTAACATCAGTGAGTTGGAGGAGACTGTAGTTCTTGAAACAGTGTGAGGTAAGTATCCGGAGATGGTAGAGAGAGATGGGTTATATACTTAGGAGATTAGGGATCAAATAATTGCATCATTCACTACAATATTGTTCAAATATTTAGAAAGAGGGAAGCACTAGAAAAAAGACAAAACTATGACCTTGCCCTGCTCCTATCCTGCAGCCTGGCCTAGCTTTGCTCTGCAGTTGTTGAGAAATGCTTTACGCAGGAAGGGGGACCCACCCTGAGCAACAACTCATAGCACTTATGTGACTGCCAAACCTTTGCCTGTAGGCAGAGCCTGTGATTCCACCATGTTTTACACTTGGTTGTTGGGAGCTGACATCGGGGATAGCGGTGCTTCTCTGACTTTCCAGGGTGTGGCTTTCTCCTGACCACAGAAGCAGACTGGCCTCTACCGCCTGAGGAAGCATCCCTGACTGACTGCGCCTTAGCACCACTGAGATGAGGGAATTGTGACCTCCACCCATCCTCCAATGCCACCGCTATCAGGGAAAAGAGCTGACAGACCTGCTCAGAAACTCCCTCAGAGTAAATATAAGGTATATTTAAAAATAAACATTGGCAACCTAATTCAAGTCTCTTTCTTTCCTCCTTTCCCTTAATGCAGCATCTCAGTGAGGATTATTACTGCCTCAAAAACGGGATAACTCCTTAAGCCCTGAGCAGGAAGAGAGGATGAGCAGCATCTACAGAGTGACAATTGAAAGAGTAGGCACCTCATTTGGATGGGCTCACAACCTACTTACGAGTTTGCTATTAGAGGCATAACAAAAATCCAGTGGCTGGCAGCTGAAATCTGCTAAACTCAAAGTGGAAAGAAGATGCGCATTTTTAGCAGTGAGAGTCAGTGAACAGTTTCTCAAACGATTTGAAGGATTCTTCAGCAATCAAAGTCTTTAAACCAAGAGTGGACACCTTTCTAAAAGATGTTATAGTTCAACCACAAGCTGTTGACCTCACTGTCAGAATTCCTGGATGAAATTCTATGCCCTATATGATGCTGGAGGTCAAACTAGATTCACATAATGGTGTCTTGTGGCCTTAACATCTAGGTGTCTGGGAAACCTGTCTGCCCTACCTACATATGCTACCACTATTTCCAAAAGGCAGTAGTTAAAAATAAACCATTGAACACAAAAGACTTGCTTAAACTAACACGAAAGTTTATGTAACTTATAATAGATTTTGTTTTTTTTATATGTGATATAATTTACAACTTCTGTGTGATATAATTTATCACTTTGGTTGCATTCTTTCTAAAACAATTAAAGCTACTTTCTCTGGCTGTCTAGCTTTCTGTTCAGCTGTCTCTTTCCTGGAACCTTTCACCTAGAATTGATTGACCCATATTTCCATCCCTACATTCACAGGGAGTTATTTTTAAGGGAATGCCCTAATTTAGTTCAATTTCCATACAATCACGTTGTTGCTTTTCAGTGTTGTAATCAAGTCTCCATACACTTAGCAGCAAGCTGGTCTTTAATTCTGCAGCAAGGATCCTATATTGTCTGGTGTGGCTGAAAGAAAATTCTGTTGCAGGTTTTCAATGAAGTAGAGATGAAAATAAGAAAATAATTTAGAGTATTACTTGTAGTATTAGTTTTGATATCAAATTCAGAATCTTACCCCGCCTTCCCCATTTCCAGTTTTCCCCATACTGCATGTTTTTGTATTATCAGTACCTAAATAGATTTGTAGAAGTTGCCAGGGAGAAGCTAAAGGCATTTGGCAGCTGGGAAGCCATGGCAGGCAGTTTGAGTTTCTGGCATCAACACATTAGTTGGATAATCCTGCTATCTGATCAGCAATGAAATAGTTGATGTTGATACTTACCTTGAGTCACTGATATTTCTGAGATAGCACAACGGAGCAACAGTTAAGATATTTGAAGTGGGGACTGCTCAGTGTTGTAGGGGGAAAGATGCACAGCAATGTTTACAAAAGAAATGGTTTTAGTTTCCTTTTTTTCTGTTTTAAAGAATGTATTGCATTAACATTAGAGTTATATTTTTATAGCAGAAACATGTTGGTTAATAAACACTTTGCCAATTGTTGTATGCAATGTTGTAGTCATGTCGGGATCAGGATATGAGAGAGACAAGGGTGGGTGACATAGCATCTTTTACTGGACCAACTTTTACTGGTGGGAGAGAGAGTGAGAGGCTTTCAAGCATCTACAGAGCATTTCTTCACACATGTATTTGCTTAATCTCAAAAAGTGGTTTTTTAAAAAAAATTTCTTTCCAGTTCAGTCTGCACTTGAAAATGATGGCTATTGGTTGGAATAGCAGTTCAAAATTTATCAGACAGTTCACGTAGAGATAGCCAGGTCTCAGACTTTACATAGGTATATATATTGGTGAAGAAAGATTATTAGTGGCTGCTGGCAGCTGTGGGAGTTGGATTGAGTCCAGTAACACTATTGATGTCAACATGCTGGTTGAGACACTAACTAATTAAAAGAGGATGTGCATTGAAGCTCAGGCAGACCATGTTTCTTTCCACAAAATGAGAAATAAAATTATAGGAGAATTACCAGATCTCAGAACATTTTCTGTTGGGTCCATAGTAGCAGCAGCACCACCACCACTAGAGGAATACCACAGAAGCTGCACTGAAGTTTTCTCTGTTCAAAAGTGTGCTTCATGAAGACTTTCAAGAGCACGTGTCAGGATTCTGCACAATATACCAGTGTGCTTTGGAACTTTGCTAATATTGGCTAAAATGCAGTGCAATGCAACAGAAACCAGTGCTAAGATGAAAAATTATTAACACTTTTTAGTTACGCATAATGCACAGTTGGAAAATGTGCCAATGATGTTTCAATGCAATTTCTCACACTACAGATTTTTGTTGTTGTTGCAGCTGCTAAGTGTACTAATACACATACATGCATCTGCACGCACACTTTAAACGTTGCCGAGTTTGAACGTTTTCTTAAGAAGCAATTCAAAATTTTGCAAATCCAGAAAGAATAGTGTTGAAGTGCTCAACATAAACCACAATACGCAAGCCATTCAAACAAAAGATACTGTTTGTCACATACAGTACCCAGCTGGACCTTTCAGAAGCAAGCTCCTAGCTTAGGAGCACTTACGAAACATGAAATGTGGTCAAATTAAGTTTGTTTTATTTCTGGAAGATCCCTTTTGTGTAACTTTTTTTTCTAAACGTCTTGAATTTGTTGCCTGTGAACTGGGAAGGAAATTTGATTAAGGACCTGCACTTTGCTTAATAAAATTAAGAATCTTCTAAAGACTATTCCAGTGTCAATGGCCTTTAAAAATCCCAAGCGGTATCTGTGCTTTGTGTGCTGATGGCTTTTAGTTTGGCCACTTAGAGATGTATAGATCTCAAAGAGACCTTTAGAAGTACCAGCCAGCCAGGGATATGCACAAACAAAATGACAAAGCTGTCCACTACTGTGGACATATTCTGTGCCAATAAGAAACTCCTTCTATGAGTGGCCGAACTGATCCATCTCTTGCTGACAGGCCCATTGTCTAATGTGACTGTTGACTGAAGCTTTAAAGCTATGCAGTGGATAAAAACTTACAATCGACCATGTCCAATGACTGACTCAATCATGTGACGTTTCCCCCATGTACATAAAGGCATAATTGACACTTTGGACCTTGCAGATGTTTTGCAATTCATTTGGTTCCCACAATGATATCAGAAAATAAGTCTTGTGAACTGGCAATAACTTTTTTCGCTGAACATGTTCTTATCGCTAAAATGTATTTAGATGCAAATTGCATCATGTCTCATGTCATTGCTTCACCCTTCGCTGCCCATTAAACAGACTATGCTATGGACTTTTTGGTGTACATATAAAACCAAGAATTTTCAGACATTATAAAAATAAAATTGTGTATCTGGCTTTTAAGAAGGGAGTCTGCCCTGTATGTACATCTCAGCGCCTTCTCCTGCCATCTGTGCATAGCAGTCTGTTGTTTTGTTTTCCCTAATCTAATTTGCTTTTCCCGTCCTTCAATGATGCACATCCCTGAGACAAGCTAACGAGAAATCTCTTCTATCTAGAAGCCATTTACTGTGATCTGAGTTAAAGCTGATGCTATATTTCATCTGCATGTGAGGAGTGGTCTGGTCCTATGCACAGAAGCATGGCCTGGTATGCACTGACAACTGCATCACTCAAGAACTTTTGTGTTCCAATCCCAGCTTAGTCCCTGACTACCCACGTGACCTTGTGTAAGTCATTTGATTTCCTTACATCTCAGTTTGCCTGTCTGTAAGATGGGAGTGATCACTCTTCCCTATCTACTCACAGAGATGTTTTGACTAATGGCTGTGCCATGCTGTGAAGGTGGAGAGTGCTAAGAACTGAGTTATCTTCACTGGTAACTTCTGAGCCTTTTTATGGCCTTGACTGAGTGAGCAAGAGAGCGTGCACACAGAAACACGCTTTGGACTTACAGCAGAAATGGTTGGACGTTGGGCTTGATTTGTGTAAGGAGTTCTAGACTCTAAACTATCACTGCTTCCAGTTTGGGGAAGCCTACACTTCCAGGAAGAAGAGCTAGCGGTCAGCAACACCACTCTTGCTCTAGCCATGAGGGATCCCTCAAGAGGAAAACAATGAACTTCTCAGTAGAGATGAGCATCCTGCCTCACATTCTAGTCCTAGTAGGCTGGAAATGTAGGGGAAGGACCTTATTCTCAAATTCAGATGCCCCCACAGTGCACTACTGTCAGACTGAAAACAGCTCATTAGATTAAGAGTTTTGCAATAAATAGTCTTGTGTCCTCAGATTGTCATTTCTTGTTTTTTGCCCAATGCAGCTGGCTCTCATATGTCACTTTCTCAACAGTTGACCTGAAACTGCTAAGTTGCTGAAAGAAGAAATAAGAACAGCAGACCCTTAACATACAGTTGAAGCCCTCACAGTTTACCTCTGAGATTCAGGATGTGTCTGACCCAGGAAAATAACAGATCTTTCCTTTCTTATAGGAGAAATAAAAATGTTTCCATTGACAGTAGATATTTTTGAACACAGAACTTGGTTGACAATTTGTTCTAAAGATGAAGCCAATTTTAAATGATGTCGCTAAAGAGACTGATTCCCTTCCAGACTGATGCCTGTAATCATCTTTTTTGGCACTCAAATTCCTCTAGTTAAAAAAATCACAAAAGCTTGACTCAGCTCAACAGTTGGCCTTCTTTGGAAGTAGCTGATATACATGCACCCTCAGCACTATTTTAGGTGACAGAGTTTAAGTCAACTTGATTGACACTCTCATTAAGTATATGTAGCTTAAATCTGGACCAGGGACTCTTGATAACATTACACAAGACAAAAGAGCAGGGCAAGTGTTGTGTTCTTCGCAGCATCCTCCTCTGGTCAGCAAACAGGGTCACCAGTCATCCAGTCTTGTTTTTCTTTAACCAGAGCAAAGACCCTCATTCTAATTCAGAAATCCCATGGTGTGTCTTGTTGTTTGATAGAGGATTGTTCTGCACTTTTTTTTAAAGTGAATTTAAGGCTAGCAAAAGGTGCCCAACTGACAGCGCTGGTCACTGAGTCCTTTGTGCACTGCATGTATATAACATAGGCAGCTGCAGTGAAAGCTCTCCGTTTGTCCTCCATAGCCAGCTCTCAATACATATAGAGAATGTTTAAGGACCACAAAGACATATCAGGAATACTTGAAAAACCCCCAAAATTACCAATGCAAGTTTCTTGTGAGATAAGAAACAGCTACCCGATTCTGTAACAACATGGTCACGGGGATTTTTACAAGGGTTTCAAATCAATTTCTATTACGTGCAGGTATATCAATCATGAGAGAGAATTAAATTTGTATGTTCCTGTGTCATCACACTATGAGTATGATTTAGCCTTTTTCTCACCACGAGGAGTTCTTTGCAGACACACTCATGCCCTTATTAGTTTATACGTTCCCATACCACAGCTAGTACAGAACTTTTCCCTACATTAAAGGGCTCTTTAACATAATGGAGAAAAAGGCATGACCAGCACCAATGGCTGGAGATTAAAGAGAGTCAAACTCAAATTAGAAATAATGCATATTTTTAACAGAAAGAGTGTAGTGGATAAATCCTCAATCTCCTGTAGGCCTCAAATCAAGACTGAATGTCTTAGAAAAAACTCAAGTTATGCTTCAGTCGCTGCAACTTATTGGGCTCAGTACAGTTAGCTGGGTGAAATTCTGTGACCTATGTTTACAGAAGGTCAGAGCAGAAGATCTACTGAGCCCTTCAGATCTTGGACCAAGTCAGCTAGACTGGAACCAGATAGGTGTGCCATCTTTACCATAGCAACTTTTTATCTAGAGTGAACAAATGAAATATTCGCTCTGGTTCACCTTTAGTCACTTTCATGCACTGAAGTTTGCGATGTGCTGAGGGAGCTTTGATAGGTGGCAGGCAAGTCAAAGTTCTGCTCCTCATCGCTAGTAAAATCAAATGGGAAGGTTTTTGGTTTGTTGTTGGAGACTGCTAATAGCTCCCTTTAAGATGAGGGGAGAGGATGCTAGCTCATCACAAAGAAGCATATTTTAGGTTAATGATAACAAAATGTAGTGATCTTGCTAGACCTTTTATCTTACAGATAATTATGGACAAAGCACCTTGGGTGATAAATGCAGTCCTCTAATATTCTTCATCGTCCTCAAGCTGGTCTTCATCCTGGGATTCACCTGACCTTGCTGGGTGACAAGTCTCTTCCTAGTGATGGACACTGGTCAGCTGGCCATATTAATTTCATACCAGACGGTTTTGTTGCTTTACCTTTATATTCACTGGAAGAGGAACAACACAACAGATTTCCAGTCTACAGACCTTCCTTCTCTGTTGCACTGAGGCCAAAAATTGACCTTCTTTTATATCACACCCAAACACAAAGGCCCATGTTGAGGGCAGTGCAGAGCCACACTGCTACAGGGGCACTACAGCAAGGGAGTGTACCTCAGGAAGATTGTCCAGTGTGCGCACCTCTGTCTGCCCAGTTTAGTCTGTGGTAAAGTGCTAAAGAAAGACAGGCAGGATCATATCCCTGTCCCTGATTAGGCAAGTTGCCCCATGCTGGTGCACAGTTGTGGCTTTCCCTGTGCACTCCTGAGTACATAGACTATGATTATCCCTGGCCCTGGAACGAGTTAAGGCTGCTTGCCCATTTCTCTCCATTGCCCAAGTGCCTGGAAAGAGTGAGAAGGCTGGTCTTGGGGTTCAGGTATTAGACTAGCATTTGGGAAAGCTGGCTTTGGGAGAGCTGGCTCAGTCATAAGGTTTACTGTCTAACGAATTTATCACATGAGCTTTCCTGGGAGAAAATCCACTTCTTCACACTCCTTCTTTGTTTTACTGAACTAGACTAACATGGCTACCTACCCCTTTGGAACTTGTCAAGGTTTACTGTGTGATTTTGGGCAAGCCAGGTAATCTCTTTGGCTATGTCTACACCTAAAAGCTTAGTCTGGACTTTCTTGGTCTGAACTAAGTACAGTGGGGACCTATTACCATGCGACTGGTTTGCACGTGGAACCGGGTAATGCGCGGTAATGGGATGTCCCCCAAAGGCCCCAAAGTAACGCGCGGGTCCCATTAATGTGCCTTGCGTAAATGGGACCAGGAGCGTCGCTGGCCTGGAGACAGACCCCAGGCACAGGTGCAGGCCCTGCTACCCAGCCCCGCTTCTGTGCTGGGGTCCGAGCTGTCCTCAGGTGCCTGATGCCACCAGCCTGGCCCCAGATCCCTGGCCAGGGACAGGGCAGGGAGCTGCAACCGTGGCTGCAGGCAGCTGGACCTAGAATGTGGCTGGAAGTGGCTGCTGCTGCTGCTCTCTGCCCTCTCCTCGGCCGGGGATCCAAGGCCAGGCTGGTGGCAGCAGGCTCCTGAGGCCAGCTCGGACCCAACACGGAAGTGGGGCCGGGGGCATGGCCCACGGCCAGGGAGAGGGCCTGGGCTGGTGCCCCGGGGAAGGCCTTCCGATCCCATTTACACGCGGGCCGGTTTACGAGCGGTCGCCGGGGGCTTGTCCCCTGACACCCGCGCGTAAAAGGGTCTCCACTGTAGTTTGAAGTTAGTTCGAACTAGAGAACTGCACTTAGTTTGAATTAACTTTTTAGTTTGAACTAAAAAAGCGTGGCTAATTTGAACTAAAAGTTAGGTTGAACTAAAGCAACCACACTTAGTTCAAACTAGCTGCTAGTTCAAATGTATTTATTTAGAACTAGAATGACTACATCGTGCTAGTTCGAACTAAATTTTAAAATAATTTTGAGCTAAGCAGTTAGTTCAGACTAACCAGTCAAACTAACTACTTCAAACTAAGCTTTGCTAAGTTCAAACCAAAAATTTTTTTAGTTTGAACTAGGCAAAGCCTAGTGTAGACAGGGTTCAAATTAGTTTGAATTAAGGCTCCTTAATTCAACAAATTTGCTAGTGTAGACATACCCTTTGTGACTTAGTGCCTGATCTGTGAAATGGGGATATTAATACTTCCTGTGTTTGCCTGACTTGGTTAGATTGTAAAGTTATTGGGGGCAAAGACTCTCTCTCATTATGTGTGTCTATCACAGTGAGATAGGACTTCTAAGTACCCTGTGCTCTGGGTGCACAGTGAGTTGGGCCTTCTAGATGCTGCTGCAATATGAATAATTAATGATAATAGCTCTGCAGGTTTTTTTAAAGATTGCAGGAACTGGGAGTTAAAAAGACTGAAAGATGGAGGATACAGAAAACTTTTTCAATTTAAAGAATTGCTGAAATTTAAGATACATTTATTTAAAAAAAACAAAAAAAATAAAAACAGCAAATCTCTTGGGCTGGATTTGGATCTCTCTGACACTGATTTAAGTACATCAGAGCTACTCTTGCAAGATGCTGGCTTAAGTGAGATAAGAATCCATCTCACAGAGAAGTGTATGGTTCAGAGCGATCAGGGCAGTAAAGAGTGGCAAAAGCATTTAAGTCCTATACAAATGTGAAGTACTGCAATTAAGAATCATAGCGATTAACTAATACTAGAGCTGCAAACCTCCCCCCCCATCCTGACATTTTTCTCCTGTTTTTTAATGAAATTTCAAGAAAAAGTGCATTAAAAATTAAAAAATTGGGAATTTTCAACTGTTTCTAAAATATGGTAGAAAACAATGGGCCTGAGCTGCAACATTTTGATTGGAAATTGGATTTTGAACTTTCCACTCTTTGAGAGTGATTGTAACTAGGGTTTGCTTCAGCCCAATATATCTCACTTGACACAAGCTGATGCTGCTCTTATCAATTTGATCAAGCAAAGCTCTGTTTTGGCTCACCTTTCATTGCTAATCCACAGCTCAAATCTGAACTCTGATAATGTGTGGAACCTGCACACATGCAAACAATGTTCCCTCTAATTTTTCGTAGGCTGTGTGCGCAGAAAACTTCTGTGTGTGCACAAAAAATTTCTTTGTGTGCACTAATATTACTGCCATTAAATTTTTTTCTGTGTGTGCTTTATTTTGTTGTGTGTACGGGTTTCAAGATCTGTGCATGTGCACACACATGCACAGCATAGAGTGAACAGTGCATGCAAACATACCACAAAACTCAAAGCAGTGGGCAGGGGGAGACTGCTAATTAATTAAATCCTTTCTAGTATCTGGCAGCAGGCACAACTGTATTTATATAACCCAGTGGTGAGTTTGTTTTCCAGGTTCCCTGCTGTGCTCAATCCACAGAGGATATGAGTTTGTTACAGTTCCAGTTATGGAGTCTTGGCTTGTTTGCTAAAGATGTGGCAGTAGCTCCCAGTTGAATCTCTGGTGCTTTGGCCAACATGGAAGCAATCACCACCATATGCCCATTTCCAAATGTTCCTTTATCAGACACATACGTGCAACACAAATGCTAAAATCATTTTGCAATTAGGAAAAAAAAAATCTGTCCAACTCTATAGAACTCTGAGTACATGTCTAGTGCTTTCTGCTTTCCATTGGGCATCACTAATCAGCTCATAAACAAAGGTTTGTCCATACCTAGCTCTACCCCTTCCTGCATATACAGTCTGTACTTTCATGATCACATGCCATTTCCCAATCCCCATAATAATTTCCTATTTCTATACTTTCTGAAGCAAAAGCAGTGCAAAAGATACTGCATGTATGCAACACACAATGTCGAAAAGAGTCCTAACGAGAGCAAACACAAGGTTTCACTGGAATACTCAAAGGCACTTCATCGCAGAGAAAGCTACCCCCATGTCACTAATGCTCTGTCTCTCAACTCTTTTGGATGTAAAGTTGTTCTAAACAAAGATTAAAAGTTTTTTTCTTAATAGAAAAAAGCATTTTTTTTGCCTGCCTCATATTAAAAATTTGACTGAAAGATTTTAGTCCAAGTGTTAATAAAATAAAATAAATAAATCCTTTATGACACATAAACAAATGTGAAGATTTCACTTTGAAAGGTAAAAGCTTTAGAAAGTTATTAATGACTGAAACTAGAGAATTAAAATGGAAACTATCTGCACACTTAGCTGCCATTTGTGTCTTATATTTAAATAGCTGATGGAAGTAACTTTATTGTTCAACAACAATATGGAGAACCTCTATCTTTGATTGTTAGGTTTCTAATATTATTTCCCTTACTTTCTCACTCTGTTTGTCTCTTTACTTAAACAGAGAAAGAGATTATAGAATATATTTTTAAAGTCAGTTAGGCCCTGATTCAGGAAAGCATGTAACTTCATGTGCGTAACTTTAAGGTGGGCTTAGGTTCCACTGACATCAAAGTTCCAAAGGGGTAGCCGTGTTAATCTAGTAAAGCAAAAAAAGCAAGGAGTCTTGTGGCACTTAAAGACTAACAGATTTATTTATCGCATGAGCTTTTGTGCGAGAATATTCCACTTCGTCAGATGCTTTGAAGAGGGAGAACTTACAGAATTGGATGAAAGTAAATGCCAGGGGAGTGTAAGACATGGGATCAGGTCATACTGCAACAGCAAAGCAGAGCATTTGTAAGGACTCAAACACTAGGAAACAGCACACGGAGGGGGAGGGTGAAATCAAATTACCTGTTATAATGTGAAAAGAATCCATAGTCACGATTTAGCCCTGCTTTCACACAATTAATTTGCATACTAGTTTGATTTTGGCTGTTTCTCTTTGAAGTCTTGACGTCCCATTGATTTGCTTGCCAACTATCGTTAACAAATCATCAATGGAGTGATTAGGAAGATGGAAGTGATCAGCAACTTTTTTTTGTGTGTGGGTTGTGATTTCTGATGTCAATTTTGTGTACCTTTATTCTTCTGTGTAGGGATTATCCTGTTTGTCCAATATATTAGGCTTGGGGGCATTTCCAGCACATGATGGCATAAATCACATTAACAGATGAGCAGGTGAAGGACCCTTTGATGGAGTAGCTGGCATGATTAGGTCCTATGATGGTGTCTTTTGTGCAGATATGTGGACAGAGTTGGCAGCGTGGTTTGTTGCAAGGATATGTGTCTGCTTTAATGTTTCTGTTGTTAGGTCTGTAATTGCTGGTGAGTATCTGTTTAAGGTTCAGGGATTGTCTGTAGGTGAAGAGAGGTCTGTCTCCCAAGGCTAGAGAGAATGAGGGGTCATCTTTAAAATAGACTGTAGGTCCTTAATGATCTGTTGCAGAGGTCTGACTTGAGGGTTGTATGTGGTGACCAGTGGCATTCAATTTTTTTCTTTTTTGGGCCTTTCTTGTAGTAGTTGACTGTGGGGTACCCGTCTGGCCCTGTCAATCTGTTTCTTTACTTCTCCAGGTGGGTACTGTAGTTTTAAGAAAGCTTGATAGAGATCTTGAAGATGTCTGTCTCTGTCTGAAGGATCAGAGTAAATGCGGTTATATCTTAGGGCTTGGCTGTAGACAATGGATCATGTGGTGTGTTTAGGATGGAAGCTCAAGGGATGTAGCTAACTATACCGATCAGCAGGTTTTCGGTAGAGGGTGGAGGTGATATGTCCATCCCTAATTTGTACTGTAGTGTCGAGAAAGTGGCTCTCCTGTGTGGAGTGTTCCAGGCTCAGTTTGATTGTGGAGTGGAAATTGTTGATATCTCTGTGGAAATCTTAAGAGCATCCCTGCCATGGGGCCAGATGATGAAGATGTCATCAATGTAGCGTAAGTAGAGGAGAGGTGTTTTGGGATGAGACTTGAGGAAATGTTGTTCTAAGTCGCCCACAAAAATGTTGGCATATTGCAGGGCCATGCGGGTACCTATAGCAGTGCCACTGACTTGGAGGTATAAATTATCCTCAAATCTGAAATGGTTGTGGGTCAGCACAAAGTCACAAAGTTCAGTCACAAGCTGTGCTGTGGCATCATCTAGGATGGTTCTTCTAATAGCTTGTAATCCATCCTTGTGTGGGATGTTGGTGTAAAGAGCTTCTATATCTGTATTGGCCAGGATGGTGTTTTCAGGAAGCTCATTGATTTTCCTCAGGGAATCCGTGGTCTCTTGAAGATAACTAGGGATGTTGATAACATAGCGTCTGAAGAGGGAGTCCACACAGCCAGATAAGCCTGCTGTAAGAGTGCCAATGCCTGAGATGATGGGGTGTCCAGGGTTTCCTTTTTTGTGGATTTTAGGTAGTAGATAGAATTTTCCTGGCTGGGGTTCTGGTGGTGTGTCTGCCTTTATTTGTTCCTGTGCTGCCTTGGGTAGGCATTGTAATTCTTTATGGTATTCTTCAGTGGGGTGAGACAAAAGAGGTTTGTAGCATATTGTTGTGTGAGTTTTTATAAGCCTCCCGGTTGTAATACAGTTTATCCATAATGACGACTGCGCCTCCTTTGTCAGTCTCCTTAATAATAATGGTAGGGCTGTTTCTGAGTCTGTGGATGGCATTGCGTTCCGCATGGCTGAGATTATGGTGTAAGGCATGTTGTTTGTAAATGATTTCAGCCTTGGCACGGTGGCGGAAACAATCAATGTAGAAGAGTAGTCTGTTGTTCTGACCTTCTGGAGGAGTCCACGAAGAATATTTCTTCTTGCAGGGTTTGGAGGAAGGCACCTGTGCATCACTGCATTGATCATAGGTGTTATGGAAACATTCTCTGAGTCTTAGATGGAGAAAGTAGTCCTTCGGGTCACCACAGAATTTTATCTTTTGTGTGGCAATTGTGGGGCAGAAGGAAGGTCCATGAGATAGTACAGATTCCTCTGCTGGAGTAACTGTGTAGCCTGAAAGATTAACAATGTTGTTGGCTGGATTGAAGATGTCACTCTTGTTGTCTTTAGTGGTGTATAGTAGTTCAGTGTCTTTTTTCTTCTGTAGGAAAGTAAAGCGTGTATTGTAGATGGTTTTTCTCTGTTTTGTGAAATCCAGCCATGAAGAAGAATGTGCTGTAGGTTGGATTTGTATGGGGGAATCCAGTGCTGAGATTTCATTTTTAATTTTCTTCTGTTTGCTGTACAGTATGCTGATCAGGTGGTAGTTAAACATGAGTTTAAGTGCTTTCTTGAATCAAGGCTTCACCCCCACTGCTTTAATTTTTTAAAAATGAATACATTCAATTCCATATGAAATCAACATGGCTGTCCATCTGGATTTAAGATGATGTTACTTGGATTCAATTTAATTGAGGCAATTTAGGGACAGTTGACGAAGGTAATGTAATTAACGGAAATAATCTGCAGCAATACTAAGGATAGTGTGGGACTCAGAGCTTGTATTGACAGCAAACATTTTTATTTGCTATTGCTAATATTATTGGCAAACCTTTCAGCAGTACTTTTCTAAAACTGGAATTTCATACGACACAGTCCTGTATGATTTATGGTGTTTACATTTGATGATAGCCTAGAACTTGGTTAAGTAACCAAAAGATAGCAGCATTTAAAAAATAGTTTATTGTGAAGAAGCTAAAAAACTGGCAGGAAGGGGAAAAGAGGTCTCTGCCACAGTTTCTAATAATTGGAAATCATGATCTGATCTGTTGTCACAGAAAAATATGATCATATGCCTTTTTTTTGTTTGTTCTGGATAAAAAATTCAAGTCCTCAATAAAGCAAACAGACAGGTATTTAAAAAAAAACCCCCACAGTTTTCATGGAAATGCTGGCTTTCGCAAAGGCTTGTCCAACCACAACCTAAATAATTCAAAGTATTGTCTTTAGGCAACAGCAAAGTCCTCCTTCTAAAAAGGCACTTGCCTTATCAGCCTACAGCAGATGCTTCAGTCACCCATTGGATATTGAAAACATAAATAATGAAACAAAATTTGGAGACAATAGTTTCTGGACTGGGGACAAAATACTCCCGGATATTGTCAGTCTCTGAGTAACCAAGCAGCAAAAGCCCAAGTGACAACAATAGCAAGGAGAAGAATAGAGACAAGTGAGGAGGCCTGAATCTGAATAAGGCCTGGAGCTGCACATGCTGCTGTTACCGTAGAAACTAACCTCTCCCCTGAAGAGGTTTGCTGGGGTATTGTTTGTGGGACACAAGATGTGTCATACACCAGATGGTCGTGTGCTGTATAACTCAGTTATCTGAGAGGACAGAGTAAAGGAATGTGCACAGATCTCTTCAGAAGGCAGAGCAGGGCACCATCTGTTCTTTCAGACTGAAGGCACTTTTTTCCCCCCCAAGAAAAGGGAGAAAGCCCAAATTTAAAATGATTCACCATTCAGGGAAAAAAAAAAATCTTGATACAGTCACTATATTTGGGTTTCATTTAGCTAATTTTATCCTTAGGTTTTATGGCAGGTGAATTTGTGCAGGGACCGTGGCAATCATTTCTCTCGCTGGAGTCTATCATTTATAAATAAAACCCACTGGAGACCTCCTCACGCCTCTAGTATCCGAAACTCTCAAAACAATTTTAGCCATGTGTTCTTTTAAAGTTTATCGCCTTCTCCTTTTGGTTATGTATCAATGTTTATACATGATGGGGAAAAATAATTATTCATTTCCAGGAATTGTTTTTCATCTCAGTCAGGAGTGGGCAGGGCAGAGGAGGGAGGAGACAGAAAAAAAATCAGAATTGTAATTTGAATGATTGACCTAGGAAGGACATATTAATTAGGGTATGTGAAATAGCAGGCAATGATGACTAACATATCCGGTAGGTGAGGTGCAAATGGGTGTGGGCAGAAGATTCCCACATGGGCCTGCTCCAAAGCCCACTGAAGTCAATAGAAAGAATCACTGACTTCACTGTGCTGTGGGTCAAGCCTCTATAAACTCATGGGACTGGAGAAACCATAAGGAAGTTCAGCTTCAGTACCCACAATGTGCTTTAATGTGACAGTAAGGCGAAGACCTTCTGTGCAAAGTCAGGACTGTGGAAAAATAGCAGGAAACCTGAATTTGGCTCCATATTTATATAATACAGGGCACTTTTCCCCTCTGACATACACAGTAGGAGTTACTAACAAACGAGTCACCCAAGACAAGAACAAAATTGAGCTCTCATTATTTTGTGATGCTCAGCTAAAAATACTGTGCAGGAGATTCTGCTCTCCTCTGTGTGGGCCAAATGCTGTGTTCTGGTTCTGTGTTGAGTGCTGGACTGGAGAGGGCATCGGAAAGTGACTTAAAACTTCCTTTTCACCTCTCATTTCTGACCCCATCATTGGGCTACTCTATATTACATCGTTTTACAAAGCCCTTCAGAGCTGTTGTATCACTGCTGGCACAGAATAGTTGTGGTGCAGTATGCTCTGGCCATGGCCCCATGGCCTCGTCTGTAGCAGGGGACCAGTAGAGAGCAACTAAGTTGGCTCTGTGCTGGGTGAGGAACCCCTTTACAAGTGGAGATGTCTGCAAAGGCAGTTTCTGCCCCTCTTTATAATCCCCTATGTCACATTGCATGTAATGGGATTATAGTTTGGGCAAAATCTGGTTCTGTGAGTTAGAAAGCTCTCATGCCCACAGAAGGGCATGACTTATAGACTCTGCACAAGTTTACTGTGTGCTACCTGCTCTGGGAATTGGGTGGCAGAGAAGCTAAGGAGAAGAGCAGGGAGTCTAGTAGACCCACCAGCCATTTAACTCCTTCAAAAGGCAGTGGAAGAATGCATATGGCATAGAAACTATTCTGGTTCTCAGGGGGGAGTAGCAGGCACAGAGTGGATCCAGTGGAATCCAGAAAGGAGAGGACCCTTTTCATTCTGTTCCCCAAGAGATCCCCAGCACATAGATTCACCAAGCTATGATTGTATTGGTGAGAACTTTAACTCATGAAAAATGAATAATTTTTTCCTCCTTGAAATTCTCTGCCTTAAGGCTCCAATAAGTTACATTTTAGGTGTTTCAGGCATGTATATATATAAACAACAACCCAGCCATAAACTGCATCCCCTGAACATGGAAAAAAAATGGGACAATAAAATTCCTGCTTCATTGCACACTGAAATAACAGTCACCTTTCAAACTGCTGATATAAACAAGTTTAAAATCCTTGAAATGCTGGCTGCAGGTGCACGCATAATGGGGCGATTATGAGTCTGGATCCTGCAAACAGGCATTTACGGAAAGGCTTCTGGGTTTGGGTAAATCCACGTTTGGGTGGATTGGATTTTAAAAGAGACCAACTGTGATTAATAACCCAGCAAAATATAATCAGGGCAAAGGAGAGGAAAAACACAGTTCCTGAATCTGGAGAACTGACACAAAGCCTCTCCCAAAGCACTTGTTCCTTGCCAGCCTGAGCAGCTGGGTTGTCTACACTGAAAGTCTCCAGGGTGTGTGAGGGATGAATCCACAGCCAGTATCCCAGCCTTAAGAGTACAATAGTCTCTGTTAAACTTCCTGTTCTTCCCCTCACGCTGAACAGGGAAGTACCACTGGATCCAAAGGGAACTGGATCCACGGTCATACATGCATGTTTCTCCTGGGCTGCGGCCATGTTCCTGCTACATGATGGTGAATAGGTAGCTCTTGCAGAGATAGTGCCATGGTGGACAATGGATATACACCCCAGTATGTTACCTCCTCCTTGACCACACTGGCTCCATTGCAGGCAAAATTTTTGGGACAGGGCTTGCTCCTCAGTGCATGCTTGTTTAATCACCGACAAGGAATGTACCCTGCAGAACAAAATGGATCTGAACATTGAGATTCACTGAAATCAGTTGGAGTCCTTCCTCATTGACTTCAAAGGGCACCACGTAATATCAGGCCCAGTGTGCACTAGTGACTGTGATCCAAAACGTCATTATTTATCAGCCATGTTTTCTTTGAACACATGCTCTTCACTGAGGCCTGACTATGCACATGGCAAATGTGTAGTTTTTATACACAACCATTATTGTGTTTTTCAAAGACTAAAACCAAAAACAAAAACAGTATGAACAATTTTTAAAGCATTGAAGTCTCCTATTTTATGCCAAAAACTCAATAAATAAATAAAAATGCTAGCTGTATTTTTAACAAACTTTAAAACACCATAGCACCTTTGGTCTGAGAACATAAGCATGAAACTCTAGACCCAGAAGAAATGTAGTGAGCACACTCCAAATACCTGAATGTCAGACTTACTACGGAAAGACCATCTCAGTCCTAAACTATAACATTTCCTACAAAAGTGAAACATTTTAGTTTAGGAAAGCTGTAAAGCTCATGCGTAAATCCATCTCTGCTCAGCAAAGCATTTAAGCCTGCGCTTATCTTCAATCTGACTTTAAAGGCTTGGTTTACTTCAAGTTTCATGTGCTGCTAATGCCTAAAAGTTGTTGAATTGACTTGGATGCTGCATCTCACTATTACTACTGACTTCGTTTTCACTAACTACCAATAATTAACATGGGACAGATTATCACAGGCCAACAGGGCCCGGACCCAGACGGCCCCCTCTACCCTGCTGGTGCTGGGGGTAGAGATGCTGCCCTGGGCCAGAGGCAGGGGCTTTAGCTATCACGGGAGAGAAGTACAGCTATGAGTTTGGCTAGTGCAGTTATGGCCTGGGTGTAACTTCACAGCTGCTGCTGGTTGTTCTCCTTTGTATGCCAACTAATGCCTGTGAAGCTTCCCTATTCCTTGGGGTGGGGTGGGTGTGAGAAGCACCTTGCACTGCTGTTTGTAATTTGATTTCCATATATCTTGGAAAGTCTTCATCCAGGTATCGTTCATGTGATGATTACTTTATATGGTTAGAGGCTATTTCCTTCCACTTATACACTGTGCATCACACTATCCAAATAAGCCAGGAAGAGAAGCAATATTTTGAATTAACACTTCAATAAAGCACCATGAGGAAATGAGATCTATGAGGCACTTAAAAAAATTTTGAAATGGGGTGAAATTATTATCTACCGTAATGCAAAAGAGCCCTACTTATGGAACAGGATTTTGTTGTATTAGGTGCTACACAAGCACAAAAAAAAAGATGGTCACTTCCCCACAGAATTTGCTATCTAAATATGGGATACAAACCAACAGATGGGAAAAGACAGACAGAAATGTAAGAAAAAGGTGGAACAGTATTAGTCACTATGATAGGAAATAGTCTCTGCACAACAGCAGCCTAAGTGTTGTCATGTTTTTTGCAGACACCACAGAACAGAAGAGTTTTAAGAAGGGCAATGGTTGGAGGTGTATCCTAATGGCCACTAGAAAAAATGCTGTCACACTTCATATGGTGAATACATTTATAATGTAGGTAGTTTATAAAAGATTAATAAATAATTATGATTTTTAATAAATAGTTAATCTATAATAATAGATGATAAAATCTTATATTACTCTTAATCATGCTTTATAACCATTTATTGCACTTTCTACTTGTTCTTAAAGACAACTATAACACTGCTCATGTCTATACTATGTTTATATTATCTATTTCTTATTTGCTAGCCCTTTCTAAATCATTTATCACTGTATCCTGAATGTAAATAGTAGAGTTCAATTTTTATTTTAGTTTAATTTTGATGGATTGTTGTCAATATTTATTTGAAAGGTTTTTTATTTTTATCCACTAAAATTTTCACAGCTGTGCAAAATTATAGGTTTTAGACTTTTTTTATGTTTATTTTTTAAATGTTCTCAGCTATAGGAAACCAAGAAGGGAGCCAGACAATGGGGTGGGGGTGGGAGAGGATATCAGACAATATTTATTGACAGTAGATTATGAGATTCAAAAAAAATTGAAGTTTTATAACTGCTAAAACACAAATTGGCAACGTCACAGGTCAAAATACAAAAAATTGAACTGTAATAGATTCTCAAACAGCAGTTTTCTTACTTTGCCTATTTAAATTATTGCTGATGGAAATATTTTGTCTATTTCCATGCCATGGTGAAATCAACATTTCCTGATATATACCAATAAAAATATATCTCTTTCAAGCTTAAATGTAAAGCAGGACTAAAACTGAATGGCTTTTTTTCCTCAGCAACTTCTTTGTAACACCATTCACAAGATGGTCAGTGTCCAATTCACCTCTGAAATAAAAACAATGTGCAGAGGAGCTGATTTATATCCCCGTAAATTATTCAGTAGATCTGAATGGAACGGTTAATAATAATAAAGCTTGTTCCACTTTAATTAATAAAACTGACAAAAAAGTGTCCTGGGGAGTTGTGGGAGAGGACGATGAGAAAGAGAATTTATTTGTTTTCCAGACAAAAACCAAAAGATAGATGTTAACATTTCTATTTCTGGAAGCTAGACCAAAGAAATGAATGCATGAAAAGCAGCTGAATAGCAGAAGCCTTTAGAGCTACAAAATATTGACATGATAAAGTTATTAGGAACAGAAAACAGCTACAAAGCACAAGTGGTTTAAAAAAAATAGGCAAAATCTTGTGACACTAGACCCTTAAATATGTTTATCTATATGGGAAATTACGGCAAGGAAATTACTGAAATCTCTTATTATTCACCCCTAAAAGATTTGCCACTCTCTGTTCCAAGCAAAATCTGTGGAAGATTGCAGATCCTGCTTCTGCACCTGGCCGAGTGATTTACCAGAAACTTGACAGGGTCGTGGAAGCTTTATTTTCTTTGTTCCATGGGTGCCTGCCAAGAAGAGCCAAGGCTGGATTAACTGATTCTAAATCCCTGGGCAGTTTGCCAGAGCAATGCTAGCTCTGAAGAAAATGGAACTCCCCGAGATGATTTCAGGACCAGCTCTATGTATTTGTTCTTCCTATGCTCAAAAACCATGGGAAGAGAGTATAATGCCTCACATCAAGCTGGTAAGCTTTTCCCCATAGGGTCTGCCAACGTGGGAGTTATGTGAGCATTCTGCCAGCCTCGGACAATGCCTTTTCTTTGGCCAGTTCTTCTCTGGCAGAGCTCCATTACTAGTAACATAGGTGTCCTCACATTGACAAACATACTGTATTAGGATAATGTGCATATGTGTTTAACAACATGCCTCTTCAGTGCCTCCATTTTCTTTCTGGCACAGCCATTTTGCTTCAGAAACTCCTATCACTGCCATGTCAACTTTTAGCATACTGTCATTCATAGTGCTCCTAGCTGGGTGAAAATCTGTTGTTGCTCAAGTTAAACCCATGCATGAACACCCTTCACTTCGGATAGGTGTAAGAGACAGTTGAGGGGTCACACCTAAAAGAAGGCATAGCGGAATCTGCCCAGAAACTAACATCACATAGCTGGGAGTTCCACCGGCTATTGTTCTGCCCAGGTGGGTGGGTATGTCTGTGGATGTGGGAAAATGTCTAGTGTGGGAGAAACAGAAGGCCAAACCGAACCTGTGCTCATGGAGTGAGCTTGGGAGAAGCCTAAAGAGAAATTTTAGGTCTGGTGCTGGCTAACGAGGCTTGGGAATGGGAAGGAAAGAGGCTATCCTGTTTCTGGATCATTTTGCATTTGGAGATACAGGACTTTGTACATTCTTGTAAATAAACAGGACAGCATCACCAATTTCTACTCCAAAAGAGGAATATCGCTAAGGGACTTGAACTTTGCCTAGTCACTGGGATCAAAAAGAGGTACCAACAGCAACAAAAGAATCACTATACTGGATTAAACCGATCCTTCATCTAGATGAGGATCTCTTGCCAGATGCTTCAGAGCAAAGGTCTCAAACTCAAATCACCATGAGGGCCGCATGAGGACTAGTACATTAACGCTAGGGCCGCACCACTGAAATCTTTTCATACACCAATATTGCAAATATTGGAAACAACTGTGGGCTGCAGGAAATAGCTTTAGGGGCTGCATGTGGCCTGCGGGCCACGTATTTGAGACCTCTGCTTCAGAGGAAGGTGTAAGAAATTCTGTGAGTCTTCTGTCAAAGGGAAGGGAAAAATTGTCATCTTGGTAGCTGTACTTTTAACTGTGCAACTACCAAATAGTAAAATAACAGGGACTTTGCATGCAGCAAGGTCCTGAAATGCTCCACTTTATTATTATTATTTACAGTAGTGCCTAAACACCTTAAAATCAGGACCTCATTCTGCTAAGCACTGAATAACTGTGGAATAAATATAGGGATTTAGAAACAATTAATCCAGCCTTCACTCTCCATGGCAGGAATTCATGGACAAAAGAAAATAAAGCTTCCACGACCCTGTCAAATTTCTAGTAAATTGTTATTTAACAAATTGACTTCTGAGGAATATGGCATGCCCTGACAGCCAGAAGTACAAGAGGAATGCGTGACATAGTCCTGCAAATCTAAAATGGCTTCTGCTTTTAACAAATGTCCCTTAGACATACAACTAGCGAGATTAAACTGAAATTTGGAGAGCTGGATAAACTCCAGATTTTCTCACATGTCCCTGAATTAAATCCAGAACCAGAGATAAAGGTAGACCCAAAATTGGGAGATAAGCCTGTTTTCTCAACTAATATCCATGCCTGTCAAAATCTGTCACTATTTGCTGAGCAACGAATAAATCATATTCAATAACAGTCATGTCAGACAGCGAAGATCATGCTGGCAACACCTCCTCCCCATTAGAATCAGTCCTGAATTTTGGCTAGCACAACACAAAGTAGCAAAGAGGTGTTCTTAAGATAGAAAGATTTGGGCAGAGCCATGGCCATGATGGAGAAGTTCCCCCATCTTTTAAGCGTCCGCTGAGGTGGGATTTTTCTCTCACAGAAGCTCATGCAATAAATAAATTTGTTAGTCTTTAAGTGCCACAGGACTCCTTGTTTGTTGTACACAACATAAAAGCCAAAGGTAAACGTGTCACTCCTATGCACCTCAAACACATATGCATGAAATAGTGGTGGAACCTTCTGCCCCAATGTGCTTTTATTCTGGTCAAGCAGTGCTATTTTTCCTAAATGGGTAGAACCCATGTTGGTAAGACAAGAACATTGCATTCTCTTCCAGTCTTGCCAGTCACCTATCTGTTTCAGATGAGGCTCTGAGGCAGAGCAAAGTGCATCACCTGGGCACGTAGATGCTGGTGTCTATGCTGAAGCCAGAGGGAGGAGGCACTGATCTCCCATTCCCCTAGCTGCAGAGGGAGCCACTGCCTAGGAACCATGGTGGAGCACATAGGGTTACAGGATATATGTGATTTCCTTGTTGCAGCCAGGGGGAGAGGAGATTAGTGAGATGGTAGACAGCCTCCTCGCTGAACTTGTGTCTAGCTGCAATGGGGTACAAGGAGGAGGGCTAATGGTGGAGACTGGTGGCCCTTCACAGTTGTAACAATGATAGCTATGGCCTTTGAGCCATAGAAGTTGGGAAGCACTGATCTAGAGAGTCTACTTTTTGGATCTCAGTCCTATAAATATACCTTTTCAGGACTAACTTGTCAGTTTTTGATCATCTTAACAAAAGGGGAGTCTGACTGGTCAGAATTTGGCCCAGTCCTGAGGAGGAAAGTTGTCCTGAACTTTGGAAAAGCATAAAGGTACTATAAAATTCTAAGCATTGTTAATGTAGTTTTTCATTATCCAGAACAATTTGTCATATTGACCTTGGGACAGCAGAAACTGTATGAACTATACCAAATAAAGAAGTAAGAACAGTTCAGAAAGACGTCTCAATGATCATAGGTAGTTATATGATTATAGTACTGCTTGTAATACTTATTACTAAGGATATTAATCAGTGCATTATTTAGCAGGAATTCATCTGCTTCTGCTACTCACTTCCAACATGAAGATAATTGTCTGAAATAACAAAGTCTATAACAAAGTTTAGTGATGGGTCTGGGTCTTAGAACCTTTTTATTTTGACCCAGGATAGATGGTTTAAATCAGGGGTGGCCAAACTTACAGAACTCAAGAGCCGCACATGTCGATTATGAAACCTTCAAGAGCCGCACTGAGGCATATAACCACATATTTTTACATACTCCAAAATTACTAAGCTTAAAATTCATTGCACACTTTAATTTTATCGTAAAAATAGGGCAAATGCTGATCTACTAGTGTCAGATTCTAATAATTATTTAAGATTACCATGAAACTAGGCCTATACAGTAAAAATATAGCTGCTGCTAGATGTAGAACATTACAGGCTTGTGGCAAGTTTTTTTTTTAAACCTGGTCAGCAACTTGTCAATGCAGCAGGTAAAAGCTCTCTGAGATGCCGATCTCTAAGTATTGCACAATGTTTTGAACTTCATTGTGGAATATGATGCTTCACAGCAGTAAGTTGTGCCAAAAATTGAAAACAATCTACATTCAGTTTTATACTTTTCTCCTTTGTATTTTCATTTCTTAGTATTCCACATCATGTTTAGGACTTCTAAAACATGATTTTATTTTAACAATGAGTAAGTTGCATTAGGGCCTATGAGAAAATCTAAACATGCTCTGGCTTCTCTGACCATGTCATGCTTCTCTCCCCCACCCCCTGTTGCCGCTTCCCTGCCATCTCTTACCACGCTGCTGCTTCTCTGCTCTCCCCAACCATGCCGCACTTCTGCCTCCCACCTCATCCTGGCACCTACCACGCCCCCGCTTCCCTGCCACTATTTCTGCCAGTAAACTTGTTCACTAACATACTCATGGACAGTGAAGACAAAAGGTCTGAGGACTCGGACACAATTAATTTTAAAATGAGATTACTAGTAAGGGAAAACACTGCTCACATCTTAATCCTGTGAAGAGATGCACACAGGGACGCCTTTTCAACTGTTCAGAATCACAACGGATCAATGAGAATTTATGGGGACAGAAAGTGCAAGATCAGAGCCTGTTTCTGTAAGTGCTTTGGAGTCCATGCACAGAAGATACTATGGAAAAAATCCCATTGAGTTTATTCAGTTTGGGGTCAGGCTCTGTATAAATTATAAATATCATTATTTGATTTTTTATAATACAAAGTAAAATCTTTATTGGTGAGAGATTTTTTTTCAGAAAATTTGCAACACAATTTTTCCGTCCTTAGCCCTTCACAACAATTACTCTTGTCTAATGGGCTCAGATACCCGTAGGCTATGTCTACACGGCTTTTTTATTTCGAAATAACACTCGTTATTTCGAAATAAAAGAAATTAGGTCTACACGACGTTTTCTTATTTCGAAAGGACGGATCCCGTCCTTTCGAAATAAGAATTGCCATTTCGAAAAAGTAAAACCTGCCCCCCCCCAATGGCCGTTATTTCGGAAGGGATATTTTGAAATAAAGCCGTTTAGACCTGTTCTTTCGAAACAACACCGTGTAGACCTGTTGTTTCGAAAGAACTGTTTCGAAACAACGGGTCCAAATGGCTTTATTTCGAAATATCCCTTCCGAAATAACAGCCGTTTGGATTGTGGGCTTTCCCTTAATTCGAATTAACATTTTGTTAATTCAAATTAACTTATTTTGAAATAAGGGTTTTATTTCGAAATAACTCATTTCGAAATCCTAATTTCGAAATAACAATGCATGTGTAGACATAGCCATAGAGTCATTCATGAAGACTGCACTGAAATATAAATAGATTTTTGACTATACAACAAAAAAAGAATTAATACATGTTGAATGCTATTTAATCAGTAGAAGTATAGTGCTGCTATTGAACTTTGCAGTGAATGTAAATTATCTTGGTAATCGACTTAGTTATATTAATCAAAATTTTCTTGTAAAATAAATGTACTAGCAGTTCCTTCTGCAAACAGATGATGTACCTATGTCTCAGGCACACTTGTTCAATGGCCTTAAGGAATTTTTTTTTCTAAAGTCAGTTTTCAGTAGTGGTGGTCTATCCTAAGTCTAAATCATTTTGCATGCTGAAAATGAACCATGATCCATAATAAGTACTTGTAACATTCTTTAAATAGAGGGTTTTTTTAAATAGCCTTTTGACAGTAGTCAGTGGTTTTAGATGTAACACTTGTGTCAATTTTCAGTCATTTCTGATGATTCTTATTTAATTCTCAAAATAGAAATACAAGAGAAATAAGTTTGCATTGTATTACAATATCTGGAAATGCCAGGTGATTTTTAAAAAAGAAAATTAATTTACAATTGCTTTTCAGGTTTAAATTGTTAATTATCATCCCTTATCTGTAGTTCATTGTAGACTTGTTCTTGATCAATTTATGTTGCCAGTTTTAAAAATATTGACCTAGAAAACAATATCAAAAAAGAAAAGTATTGAAAAAATCATGCACTGATGTCATTAAAGACTGTATCATAATGCACACAGACGAGGAGGCTAGAATTAATAGTGGGGGTGAACTGGAGAATCTGGCAGATCCTTGCTCTGAGGGCTTCTCTTTCCACCTCACTGACGACTTGCTTCTCCTGCTGGCTCCTCTCACAGGGCTGCCCTTCCCCTCCCCTCTCGGCTCTTACCAGGCTGCTTTTTTCTGCGTGAGGCTCTCTCAATGCTGCCCCTTCCTGCCCTGCCTTTCCCTTCCCCGCTCTGACCAGGCTGCTTTTTCCTTCAGCTCTCACAGCCCCGCTCCTCCACTGCCGGCTCTTACCCTGCCGCTGCCGCCTCTCTGCTGGCCCCGACCCCTGCAGATTTCTCGCCCCTGGCTCCCGCCCTGCTGCCCTTCCCTCCTACGCTCTCCCGGGAGCCGCAATTTTTCTTTAAAGAGCCACATGCGGCTCGTGAGCCGCAGTTTGGTCACTTCTGGTTTAAATCATAAAGAGGCCCACATTATCCTGAACTCTCAGACTGTGCTTTCCTGTCAGTTACAGCAGTATAAATCCAGAGTAATTCCATTGAAAAGGAGTTGCTCTAGATTTACACGGTTATAACTGATAGCAAAATCTGATCTTTCTTGACTGCTTCTTCTAAAGGAATAAAAAAATATCAAACATAGGGAAGACAGAAGAGAAATTTGGAATGGTTCTCTTTACCCTGAGCCTCTTTACATGAGTCTGGCAATGTAAAGGATATTCTTTACTCCTGGGATGTGGATGGGGTGGGGAAGAAGGGTCACAGAACTCCTCTGACTGCAAGGCACAGAACTCCTCTGAGCAGGAACCTGGTTGCTTTTAGAAAGAGCTACAGGACCAGATCTCTTTGACTGAATCTTCTCAAATGATTAAACTCTGTTTTCCTAGCTCTCTAGTTGAGATGAAGAAGAACAGGAAGATGAAGGTTGGTCGCTCTTACTGGGATTTTGTGTTTCAAATAAACCACCCACACACAATGATTATAGACCTAGAAAAAAAAATCTTTGTCTTTCTGGAATGTACAAGTCTGTGGATTTTAGAACAAATCAAAGGCATAGCACCCCTGTCCTGTATTTTATTAGGAAATTAACAGTCAGATTAATAACCTGAAATTACATAGTGAATCTCATTAAAAAACAAATTCAAAATCATCATAATTATTTTTGATTTCTATAAAACATAATGCCCAGAAATAGTTCCTGTTTATACCTGTAAATTTCTGCACCCTTAAAATGATGTACTGTACAGCAGCAAGACTGAATAATTTTAACAATCTGCATAATGAGATACAGTATGTTTTGCTCTACAATCCACCAGAGAGAAAGAACATGAAATGTTTTTAATAAAGCCCAGAAATAATATCTATGCTAGGAAAGGATCAATTCAATCAATATGAACAAATATTTCAAATTACTCATATGTTAAAAGTGTGGTGAGATAACTACTACGTAATATTAAGTCACTATCAGACATCAGTTTTGCAACAGTCCAATTCTTTTCAAATGTACAGAATTAAATATTAAGATCATGGATTTTTATATCTATTGCTACAACAGCAGAAGAGTTTGTGACCTGCCCCATCTGTCTTCCACTTCATTTAGTATTAATATACCTAGTTATTAATTTGCACTCAATATTTGTTTTTTAATCAGCAGTTTTTAGTCATTCTCTCTCAATTTCAATGAAGGTGAACTTTATGTATATACAGAGACCCAACACAAGACTTATGCATCATTTAAACTCTACTAAAGCTCTCAAAGTGGAGCAGCTTTGTGCTGGCTTTCTGCACGGGGAGACTTTCACAGTTAAGTCCAAACCCTTCTCACCTAACTCAGATGAGTAGTCATACTGGACCAAATTCTGCTCTCATTAATATAAAAAATTTGTGTGCTTCATGCTTTAAGCTCATGCTTAAAGTCAATATCTATTCAAGAAAAATATGCTTAACTTTAAGCAATTAAAGTGTGTGCTTTCCTGCTATACTGACTAGAGATGCATTTCTGAATTGGGGCCCAGTTTCTATGGGACCTGTACGTGCTCAGTAACTGGTGGGTTCAGGCACTTGACCAGCAAGATCCAGTTGCTTTAGATTTTTGCATGTATTTACATGTAACGTTTTTGGAAATAATGCTAGAAAAGATTATATATAGAAAAAATTGAAAAGCAGTGAACATTAGTTTTTAAAAGATCTTTCTGGACAAGCACATTCAGATAGTTGTGCTGACACATATAAATAAACTCTTTGGCAGCAGTTTTCTAGACAGCAAAACTCTTTTTTTCTTTATAATATTTTATCCTTCTCCCATGAAAACTTTAATTCTTAAAAAAACGTATAGCACTTTTCTCTATAAACAGTATTGTTTTAGATTAAGTACTATTCTTCCTTGAAGAAAAACAGATTAAAAAGAAAATCTAGACATTATCTGGAAAGTGTTTACGTAACAGAAAAAAAAATCATTCACTGTGCGGTTTGTCATTCTCTAGAATGTTAGTGGTATGTTTACACAATAAAATCAACGTAAGTTACTCTATTCTGCTTTAAAATCTAACTAGCAAAACTATATTGCTATCAGCATATTCATAAACAGAACGCATACATTACTATCTAAGTTCAAGTATTATTATTTTTTTTCCTTTTAAAGGAGCCATAAATCCCTTGCAGTTTTGCCTGTTGTCTATATTGTTTTGGTCTTTCAGTGCAATGATGAATCACACTCGACTGTTCTTGAACAAAATAAAAATGGAACTTGAGAATGTACCATGTTAAAACAACACAGCACAGAGGCATTGAGGCGTGTTAGCTTGATAAACCTTCATCTGATATGAGTGACTGTCTTTGGAAGGAGCGTATCTGAGGCTAGAAACATTGGTACAGTAGTCATGTGTGGTCTCATATGGCTGACAAGTTTAACTCTTTCCAGATTCACAACCTTCAGTTCCATTTAAAAAGGGAAAAAACCCGACCACCTGCATTTCTACCATATCAGGATATGTCATCTTGGATTCTTCTTGGTACTGTCAGTTGTTCATAGGTAGGAAGTGTGTTGTTAGGGAGGAAGAGATCTGAGTGAACAGTGTTGCTTCTCTGAGATGATTCGTTACTGCTTTGACCACTCTGGTGACTGGAAACCAGCTGATGCAACATATCTGTAATGATGTTCAATTTCTGGTCCATTTGCATCACCTACAAAGACAGTGTCAGAATTTGAGAAAGTAACAAAAAGATATGGCATAAGCATGACTAAATTAAAAATAGCTTTTTTATAATGAGCACCAGCACCACTCCCCCCTAATCACAACACATACTCAGACTTCTGTTATTGAGAAAAACCAAGATACCAAATTCATTCATTATAGTAGCAGCACATCCAAGTGTTGGTTTAAGAGAGGCATATTAATATTCTAGATAGGAATATACAAGGAACTTGAGGAATCAGGCTCTTAAGGAGCAAGACACATATAAACAGAACTGGAAAACAGAACTTAGTGCTGAAGAGTGTAATTAAAAGTGTTTTTTAAAAAGAGTATGAAGACAATCTTCTAAAATATCTATCTCGGCTAATTGCTTCAACATGCAAATTCCTGCTCTATTTGGAATGATCTTTTTGTCAGACACAACTGGAGACTGAAACTTCTATTGTGTTCTTTGGCCAGATTCCCAATGGCATCATGACCCCTTTATGCTACTCAGGCCACAGAATGCCAAACAGACAGGGGAAAGCCCTGGGGTGGTGCAAGCGCAGGGCAGCCAGATCGTGGGTCTGTGCCCACTCCAACCCTAACTTAGGGGGTTTACTGGAGGTGGGTGTGGGTGTATTAGAGCTCTGCTCTGCCAAAGCAATCCTCCATTGGCATAGGGGGTCAATAATGTTCCTTTGTCAATACTGCATTTTAGAACAGCCCCGCCTCTGCTCTAGGTTACAGGGGGGCCAGGACTGGCTTCATAATCAGGGAGATGTAACTAGCTCTCTCCTGCACACCCCCTTTTTCCTGCCCAATAGCTCCACTGTACCTAGGCTTGCAACAGTAATTCTTTAAATTTCTTCTGCTTTTATCTGAAGCTATTTGAAAAAGAGAATCTTTTGTTATAAAAAATATGATGAGAAATAGGATTATCCACAAGCCTGGAATATATTTAGAGCACGTCTTTGTTGCTCCAGGAGAAATCAGGAACTGAATGGCATCTTAGGGTATGTCTCCCTTGTAAATAAACTCAACCCTTGGCTGATCCATGCCAGCTGACTTGGGCTTGCAAGGCTCAGGCTAAGGCTGTGTCTGCACTTAGCATGTCAATTCAAATGACTGAATTTGAAGTAGTCAGTTCGAATTAATAATTATTAGTTAGCATTCAGTCAATTCGAATTGACGGGGCCACACAAAAAACTCCAATTCAAATTAACATGTCCATGAACTGGACTTGCTAATTTGAATTGGAGGAGGGGCACCGTGGGAGGTGTGGCAACATGGCCCCCTGGAAAGGCCATGCCACCACCCAATCCCCTGCTGAGCTCCAGCACTCTGAGCTCAGCACAGGGAAAAGCACACCCTGTCCAGCTCTAGCTGTGGTGCGGCTAGAGCTGGGCAGGGGATGTTCTTCCCCATGCCAGGCTCAGAAGGCAGGAGCCTAGCAGGGGATGTTTTCTCTTCCCAGGAGCTTCCTGGGGCCAGGACACCTGACCCCCCCCCAAACGCACAGTGGGGGCAGGGGAGGAGGGATCCCATCTGGCGGCAACGACCCCCCCCTTGCGCATGGCTCTACCATGCTGGCTGCATGCAGGGAAGGCACCCCTGCACGCGGCTCCTACACATCCAGCAGGGATGCAGTCACACACGGGGGTGCCTTCCCCTCATGCAGCCAGCTGTGCAGGAGCTGTGCGTGGGGGTGCCTTCCCCAGTCGGCAAGCGGGGCTGGAGTGGGGGCTGGCCCCAGGTGCCGGAGGGCTGGTCTGCCTTCCATGGTGTGGAAGGTCAACCCATGTCAATTCGAACTCAGTGAGTTCGAACTGACATGGCCACACTGGGTCAATTCAAACTACTGGGTTCAAATTGACCCTGACTTCGAAGTCAAATGAGGTTTGACCAATTCAAAGTCACCCTTCATCAATTTGAACTGAAAAGTTCCTCAGTTTGAATTGAGGAAAGCAAGTATGGCCATGCACTTAATTGAATTCGAATTGATTGTCATCAGTTCAAATTCAATTCTAAGTGTAGACATACACACAGGGATTGTTTAATTGTGGTGTAGACATTTGGACTGAGGCTGGAATCTGGTTTCTAGGACCCTGCTAGGTGGGAGGATCTCAGAAGAAATGCTATGGTGTCTACACCACAACTAAACAGTCCCTTATCCAAAGCCCCATGAGCATGAGTCAGGTGGCATGTGATGGCTGCAGGTGCCTAACTGCAGTGTGGACACACTTTCAAGGAGCAACATTTTGAGACTCTGGTTTCCCCTTGCTGCAGTGAGGAAGTAATTTGCACCAGCCCTTTACCTGGCATAAAATACTTCCCCCTCTATTTAAATCAGCTGTATTGGCTGTGCATTAAGAGGGCAGATTCAAAGCTACGCCCACTCCTTGCCCACCTCCATAGGCAGCAGAGTAATGATACTACAGAGGCTTCTGTCCTGCATCACAAGTAGCCTTCTCAGGACAGGAAGAAACAAGCCACAATATTACCTTGTCTTGGATCTAGTGATCAGAGGGGTGCTACGATACTAAAAAGAGATACACTTATACACAAAAATATGTAGCAGATTATACAAAGAAAAGAAAAAAGTAACTTGATAAATGATGACAGAAATAAATTAAAGCTCATAATATCTGCTGGAAAGTGGTAAAAGATTTCAAAGGAGGTTACAATGTTTTTCCATTGTGAAGAAAGTGCCGTTTTTATCAACTTCATTGTACAATTAGTAGGGAAACAGATCTTGAAAATTTAAAAAAATACGAGGTGCCAGTGATTTATGCTTTACAACAGTTTTTGAAAACATTAGACAAAGAATCCTAGCTGGTACAGGAAAGGCTGGATGGAAATGGCTGTTTTGAAGATGACTTTCTTAAAATTAAGATGTTCGTGCACATATAGTAAAAGATTTCTAGAAGGAAGCAGGGATAGAAAATGGAAGAGTTTTACTAAAATTTGGTTTCACTGTATTAAACACTGGCACATTCCCTCAGAGAAAGATAAATCTTCTCTGAAATGTGTCCATTGTGGACGTTCTATTGATGGTGCTTCTGGACATGATAGAAAGCACAGAGTTGGTTTGCAAAATATCTCAATCTCATCTCCTTAACCTTGAATATCACTTTGTAGGAGATAGTCATAATTCTCCTATCATATTTGACTTAAACTTTGAAGAAGTCATAATTGAGAGCTGCAGTCTTGAGATGCTAAAGGATAATTATTTCTATAAAAGGAGACTTCATATATTTAATTTTCCTAATACTGAAGTGTGCGCAGACTTCCTCTCTCTCTCCCTCTTTTCTGCTTCCTGTCCCCAAACAGAGATCTCAATATAGGAAATTCTGGCCAAAAATGTACAGAAAAATATAAATTGATAATGCTCTTGCAATGGTGAGCTATTGAACATGACAGTGGATTGGGCCGGGGTTTTTCAATGGCTGTGCACCAGGGTGATGAAGATACTGAAAAGTAAGTGAGTCACGAATATCCTTGCAGAGAATTCAATTCCTGGGGGTAATTTTCTCTAAGGAACCAAGGTTAACTGCTGCAGCTGTGCAGTGCAGGAGGCTCACAGAAGCAGATGAATAGGCTAATTATTGTTGAGCTGAGCCACATGAGATTAAAAATAAAGGCCTTACTCCATGCCCCTACTTATCTATGTAACCCTTATAACCACAAGACACAGTTTATGCAATGAGCTGGGGCTAGTTGGTTCTATTTTATTGGCCTTTTATCTGTTTCAGTTTTAAATAAAGAAAAACATTTCTTAAGTGAATTTAGTTCTTAACAAGACAAGTCCCAATCAAAACTTCAAAGAGAAACTGCAGGATTGGAATTCCTCTGCAGATATGACATCATCAATTTAGGGCTGAATATAGACTATGTTTTTTCCTCCATTACAAAAGGTAATTTTGTTTTTCTTTTCCCTCCCCCTGAGCTCCCTGCTAATTGCTGTACTTCACTGTTTGAATCCAAACAACTGCTTTGATTTGCCGTGACAGTCTGACCTGATCATATGGCTTACACTCTCCCACTTTTATTTTTCTCCCATTCTCTAAGTTCCTCATCTTCAAGCATCTGACAAAGTGGGATTTTCTCCCCTGAAAGCTAATGAGATAAATAAAAGTGTTAGTCTTTGTAAGTGTCACCAGACTCCTTTTTTCTTTAGTCCTCAGTGAAGGGTATGATCCAAAGCCCACTAAAGTCAGTAGCAGTCCCAAATTTCTAGTGACTTCAGTGGACCTTGGATCAGGCCCATGAACAGCTGGGTTGACAGCTCCAGTGGCTAAATCCTACCTACAGATATTGCAGGGAATGGAGAGATTAAAGTTTCCCAGTGCTGTTCCACTCATGTGGCTCATTCCTGTCAATCCTTACTCTCTGCCAAATGGGTATCTTCCATTAGGAACTTGGCTGAGAATGAACAGTCATCAGAAGGCAACAGTTTTTTTGTTGCCACTGGCCTTTGATGTGTTAGACCCAGTGGCCCTGTGATGAAAAACTGTCATGCTAGTGTTCCTCAGTTTTCCTGTTTTCATCCAAATATTAATATATACTGTATCTTTCCAAACTACTATTCATTTACTTACATCAAAGATAACTGTATTAGTTACAAAACTATCACAGTGAAACAGTAATAAGAGTACCATACTTATGAAACTGGATTTAAATAATTTAACATATCTTGTATAGAAATGTAACATTTCCCTTTGAATCATGCTTTCAAACACATTTACTTGATTAGAAACAACTATGGTGCCAAAAAGTGTAATAAAAGCAAAGCAAACAGAAAAACTGCTGATGTTAGTGTAATCTCAACTCCTCTGGACAACTCTGATCCTTTTACTTAAAACAGCAAACTGTGCTAATAAAATAGAAAAATAACTCACACTGATTTTGTTGCTTTTATGAAAACACCAAAGAAAGTGCTTTTGGCAGACTAGAGTTTTATAGAAAAAGAATATGCCAAGCGTATGTGATCAGATGCTCTAGATACAACTGATTTTCATTGTGTGTATATTTGTGTTCTAGAGAGTTATTGAGAGTAGCCAAGCAGTGGTTTGAATTTTTTTTTTAAACTAAACACTATTATTCTGAAGTCACCCATGAGAGTTTCTGTGGATGAAAGCAACATTCCCCAACTCCACCATAAATGTCCCCTCTCCTTTAAAAGAAATGGGCCCAATATTCAAAGATTGTCTTTAATCAAGCTAAGCAGATTTATATCATCTTAGAATCTAGCTCATAGAAACTAATCTAAATCTAAATCTTCATGAAGATACATTAAACTAAAGTCATACCAAAATAGCTTTGCTCAAAGACTGATGGTTCAAAGACCAAATTTAGGATCACTCATCATGAGCAAATGGAGCTATGTTACAGACTGCATTTACTCAGAGCTGGCCCAAGGTATTTTGGCACCCCAGGTGCCTGAGATTTTGCCCCCCCACCTCCCCAGTGGCCCAGGCTGGGCCAGGCCAGATGGTGGCTCCCCCTCGCCCCAGCAAACCTGGCCAGGTGGCAGGCAGGTGCCACGCAGGCTGCTGGACCAAATCACAGCAGCGGCTTTGCTTCCCAGGCCAGGGTTGGCTCTCCACCCATGGCCTGATGCTGGTGGAGCAGGGCGGGAAGCTTGCTGGCCCCAGCCTCAGCCCAGCCCTTGGTGCCCCCTAAAGGCTGGCACCCTAGGCAACCACCTAGGTTGCCTCTATGGGCAGACGGGCCCTGAATTTACTCTCTCATTCTGAAGAAGTTATAGGGATGTGTGGCTCCTTCTACACACCATGTACTTCAGTAATGGAGATGTCTTCCTCATGAACTATGGGGTACTCTTATAGCATGTTTTTAGAATATACTGTTTAGTTCTACATAGTTAGAAATAAAATGACATGCCAATTTTAAAAAAGGAACCAAAGCATTCCAGGAGGTGTTAGTAAAGATGACAGAAATTGTTCTTGGTGAGAATGGGGATGGACAAAGTAAAGAGTGTGGGCCAGTGCAGTTATTTCAGGGGTAGGAAATGGAAAAGGAATGGAAATCTTGGTACCACATTCATTTTCATTGCATCTGCTCTGCCTGAAGTAGCACTTAGCCCTAGTCTATGCTCATGGCACTTTTTGGCAGCAGTTGAAGTGAGATAAGCAAGGTACATAGAACACCTTGTGTATCTCCTGGTGCCTTAGTAACTCCCAGTTACCTCCCCATACACATTGAACTATGTTGAAGGGACATGCCATCTGGGCGACTTAGCGCTACTCTACTTTCAGAGCTAGAGTTACAGTGTTGAGCTCTAGACTGATTGAGCACATCTTGACAGACTGCTCAGCTGAACCCAGAAGAGCAAATTCACCGCCGTTGGTGTAGACATGCTCTTAGTAGCAGAAATGACTATCTGTTTAAATCTTATTTAATTTGTTTAGTGGTTTCAGGATTATTACAGAGGTTCTTGTCTGTTCAGTGTGGTTCCAAGATACTAGATACCACCTTTATTCCATTTACAGGACTCAAGATCCTAGATTCTTGAGATTTGGTGCCCTATTATCAGAGCTCCTGACTTAGATGTGTTTATTCTGTAGCCAGAGATTAGGCTGAATGCTTGCTGTAGGCTAAGGCCAGTCAGTCACTGAGGTGTTTATAGCAGAATATCATCTACACAAAGAGAGATTTTCTTTTCCAGGCCATCTCTACTTTCCCTTGAGAGTTGTCCAAAGAAGGGTATGTCTGTGTGTGGTGGATGAGTGGGTGGTAGTGGAAGTCAGACCAAAGCAGAAATCCTCTCCCTTGATACACAAATCCCTGGCCTTAAGAAAAAGAAAAACCTGAACATTTGAGGAAGAATTAGAAAGTTTTATGGGCTTTAAGTAATGTGTTACTTTGCTCATCAATAAAAATAACCATAGTGCTTGCCACACAAAAATGCTACCTTGGAGAAAGAAAGCACTTTCAGAAAGAAAGACACTTGTATACCATGTTGGCTTTTGTGAAACTCACAAGGCCTAAAAGGTAACCCTCCTGCACAAAGCTGTCAGAGTCAATCTCTCCCTCACTTTGAGGATACTAAAATCACTGTTCTGTCAGTAAAATAAGACTGGTGGTGCTCTAGTCTTGGTCCTTAGTTTTATAGTAAAACTTTCCCTCATCTCTTTTCAAAGTTCCTAAATAGGAACATCTGAATACAGGATTTTTTTTTTTGCGCTAGTAACTGTTAAATCACTGCTACCAAGTCCCCATTAATCAGTGCGTGACCACGTGTGCTTTCAAGCATGCACCAATGACCTTGGAGTAGAAACAAGCTCCAAGTCACCAAGTGTGGATCAGAACTCAAACACAACTTGGATTACACCATGAAGTATTTTCTACACATATAAGCCAAGCACTGGCTTGGGTTCATTGGGATTTATCTGGATAACAGGATGAACTGCTGTTGGATTTGACTTGACACTATAAATTCCTCATTCACTGTAAGGAAATTAAGTTTTGTGACATATTTTTCTTAACTCTGGCAAAAAGTTAAATTGATAAACCAGCATCTGAGAACCAGTACCTGCTTTTCTTGGATGGTATCATACCCTATATCCATCACCAACATCTGGTCATTTGATCAGTAGCTGTAGGCTCTTGGTATTTTAAAATAATTTTTGTTTGACTGAAATGTACTGCTCAGCTTATTATATAGTAAAAACGTCAAGGCTCTGGATATTCACACTATAGGTGAAGAACAAACAGGATAATTTTTTTAAGTGAAGTGTTTATTTTTGTTAAAATTGGGGGAGTTTGGGAAGGAGGAAAAAGGGAAATCACAGAGAGAGGGCTTTAGTCATGTGAAATACTGTTGAAAAATAAGAGACCCTGATTCTGATCTTTACATGTCTCACAGCTTCACAATATCTGCCTGCCTCACAATCTTTAATGTGTTTATTCTCAACAATCCTGTGAGGCAGCAAATCACTATCACCTCCATCCTGCACATAGGGAAATGAGGAATGGAGAAACTGTGTGAAAACTTGCCCAAGGTCACTCAGGAAGTCCGTGGCAAAGCAGGGACTCCTGAATCAAGTTCTCCCAGCGGTTTCCAACCTAGGCTAATGCCCTAACCACCACGCAACTCTTATTCTCAAAATGCTGAGCTGTATGAAACTGATGTAGTTAGAGCCATCTGTGTCTAACACTGATAGGATCTCTTATGCTTAGGTTCCTTTACTGAATAAAAGTGCCTTATTGCTTTGATATTGCAGGCTTTACAGGAACAAAAGTCACAACTATTTGAGGCCCTTATTCAAAAATTCCAGTGGAAAAACAAACTCCATGAGTTTATGCTAAATAATCTAATACTCTACTTTTACACAGCAGTAGCTTAGGATAGTTTATTTAATATGGACATATTTGTGCAATATTTTTGGGAGAGGATAGTTATTTTAATGCTATTTTTCAGAGAGTCATATGAGCTTCCCCTTTAAGTTTGTTGAGCTAACTGACAAATAGTAAGAGGCCTGTTCTGACACATTAAACACACAAAATCACTTAAAAAAATTAAATGTAGTGCCCTGGGAAGCTGTAACTTACATGGAAACCACCACTAAACAAAATGGGTAGCATGTTGAATTGCTGCACCTTTTACATGATGATATGTAATTTCCTGGAGGTATATAATTCAAGAAAAGCTCAAGGAATGATATGATCTCTTCCCATGATGCACAATCAGATAAAGCACTTGCCTAGTCAAGGGATAGGGAATATTCTGCAATGGAACAGAAATCCTTCATAGACTGTCTTTGATTATTTCTGCACATTCACACAAATTTTATCTACTCACACTTATGCATGCACTCACAATGTACAAAATGGCACAACACAAGCACAACATGGAACTGTTAAAGGTGACCTGCAAAGAAACCCATCTTTTTTTTTTTTTTTTTTTTGGGTGGGTTTCTTCATAATGTAGGGAAAAAGGCCCAAAGACTGTAGAAGACTGAATGGATGACTAAAACTGGCAATGCTATGGGATGATACATACAGAAGAGGTGAAATGTGATTAAATGAGATGGGATGTGATTTTTAATACAGCTTAATTTTATGTTTTGGCTTTGTTAAAGAAGTTATGTTTATTAAGCCTCTAATAATCTGCTGCCTCTGTTAAGGACTGAGTAAAGCTCTGAGTTCACATGACCAGGTCATTTAAGAAGAATTTCTAACAAAACTAGGAAACACCCGATGGTTAACAGAAACTTCTCCTTCAGTATAAAGGAGTGGAATGAATCAAAATGTTTGTGTGGATGCATGTGCACATGAACCATTCCTTTATGGCCTTTTTTATACATTATATTAAAAAAACAAAAGGTACAAACACACAATGTGTTTTTCCTTTGAAGGCTGCTTTTATAAGAGTCTCTGAAAATATGACACAATAATACAGGATCTGTATTTAAAAATGATTTAAGTATTGCAGTCTCAACACCGTAATCAGCTCTAAATTGAACTGATGCTAAGAAGAACCTGATGTGCTTCTAGCTCTGGCTATTGAAAATGTGCAGAACCATTTTCAGACTAAAGCGATTTTGTAACCTAAAATGGTCCATAATTTTAAATCTATATCATAACAGTGGGCTGATTTTTACAGCTAAGTCACTGACACATTTATTTCTCAAGCACAGTCTCACAGACAGAACCACTTTGGTAGCCCTAAAAAATGGCAGCTTGCTTTTCTTCCCCATTTGCTGTCAAGGGGGCAGGAGAAGGAGTCTCTCATGCAAATGGGAAAGATATCCAAATGGGACCAGCACTACAAACTCCCTCTTGGCTGCTGGTGAGTCACATGCAGCCTCTTCATTGCATGCAATGGCCCGTTAAAACTTCCAGTCCCAATAAAAAGCAGAGGATCCAAAATCTACCACACAGAGCTCAGCATGAGGAATGTCACTCTTTCACCAGACAAGGGGTCCTCTTAGTTGTGAGAAGCAGAAGAGGAAGAAGGGACTGTCCTTTGAGAAAAATCTGTTCTCACGGTCACAACGAAGGTAACAAATAGTGGTGACCTGGCTCAGTAGAACTGCCTAACCAAAATGCAGCAGCCACAACAAAAACCGTGTTGACCCCCAAAGTACCTTGTTCCTAACTGATAGCAAGCAAGATAAGAAGGCCTCCTCAAGCAAAGATCCCCCATCCAATGAGCAGGTCAGTGGGACATTATCAGGGAAAGAGGGATTGTCACAGAAAGGTGAAATATATTTGGGGCTGGGATTGCTATAGGGTGATTGCTGTAGTGGTAGAGGGTGCTTTTAGCAGCGATAGGAAGGGACAGAAAGAATGAAAAGTGGATGACTATAGGGAGGCCCAAAGAATCAAAACGGGAATATGAAAGTGAAGATTAGGAGGGAAACAAGGAGAAGGTGGGTGTGATTGAATCTGAGTACCAACTGATAACAGAAGGCAGAAAAGACATGGGAAGATCCCAGGAAAGAAAGAAAGTGGTGGGGGAAAGAGAGCTGGAGGATGTGAGGGAAGTGATGGCAGTTTAAAGATTCTGCTTGGAGGCATGGACATGAATAAGGGATAGCGATAGGGTGGCTGGGATGGGAGAAAGAGAACAGAAATAATAAAAATGGGGAATGAAAGCAGGGAGAAAAGTGAGAAAAGAAAGAAACTGGAATGGAGAAAAGGGAGAATAATAAGAACAGGAGACAGAGGGAGACAGAGAAGGGAATTAAAGAATGGGAACTGGAAAGAAAAAGCAAGACAAAAGTCAGTAGTATGGTTACTAGGTTACTATATATTTCATGTCTCCCTTTTGCAGAGAAGAGGATGGAGAAGGGTGAGCGTGCTGTGGCAATGAAGAAGGCACAGCTCTGCACCGGGGAGGAGACAGCTGGACTGGTATTGTGTGGGGATCCTGATGAAAAATGGGTGGGGTCTATGAAGGCAATGTATCACCATGCACCTTTATAGAGCCCTAACATAAAGATGCAGATATTGCAATCTTGTCTCGCAGCATAATTTGGTCAAGCTATGTGGAAAAATGGGCATTTCCCCACCTATTCTTCCAAAATTTTAATGAAAACTACGAAAAATGAGTTTTTGCTGATATTTAAATTTTGACTTTATCACAAAGTTGTCCGGGTTTTGAAAAAAAGTTGAAATTCCAAATTTTTGTGAAAAGATTTGGGTTACTGAAAACCCAATTTTCTGTTGAGAAATCATTTAGGTAGAAAATTTCTGAGTATCCTCAAATTTGAGTTTGGGGGCAGGAATCCCTCTGACATCAGTCAGTATTGGCCGTGGTGGTCTCACAGCCTCGAACAAAGGCCCAGATGTGTGCTCTGCTCACAGTGTTAACTGGTGACCAGAGAACTACCACCTCACAATTAAAATTTGTGATTGAGTCTTGCTGTAGATAAATCAGACATGACTTAAAACACACAGAACTTCTCAAGCGAGGACACTGTCCAAAATCTACATTCTTTGGACTGAGTACAACACTCAAGATGCAGCCTACTCCAGTGAGAAATTAAAAGTTACCTCTCTGAATGCTGTAAACCCTTTTCTCTGAAACATGTCAGAACCAGAAGACTGAGTGTAGACAGATAGTAAGTAGTAAGGATTTAGAGCGCTGCTTTTCCTGAACATGAAGTCAGGGAATGTTAAAGGCTTAGAATGGGAGAAATTGTTGCATTCATTTTAGATAGGATTTTCAGTGGACTCTGTGTTCCTGAATTACTCAGATACTTTTCAGAACCCCAATTTCATTTACTGAGATATAGCAATTATCACACTGAAATAGAACAATGTACTGTCCTGTTTCCAGCAGTAGCCTTTATCAGATCATGGCAGGTAAGATATGATCCCCCTCCACTGCCAACAGAACACCTAGGATTTTTCTGTAATTTACTAAAACAGAAGGTAGCCTTATACTCACACAATTTTAATAATCTTTGTCTCTACTATTTTAATAATCTTTGTACAAGATAGACCACACAACACATAATTTGAAAACTCATAATTTGCTGACTGGTATCATACTGATAAAACGTGAATGGTAACACTGTATGTCAAGTCATAAGATGGTGGTACAGTGATGATAGTGATATGAACAGATGATCACCATCTCTATGATAAGGGAATGACAACAAAAGCAATACAGACAATATGTACGGACATCATCTCACGTCCACCAACCACCTTTTATTCCAAGTGCTTTACAAACTGTACATCACTGAAAAGAAGCTGTGTGTAGGGTAGCAGCCAAGGTTTGGTATAACAAGAGGTGAGGGGGATGAAATATTGGCTAGAGAAACTGGATGACTTTTCTTTGGAAAAAATGCACCATGGGACCCACAGTGTCAACAGACAGTGAGCAAGTTCTCTGTTTTTAAAGGCCTGATTTGAATGACTAATCCCACAGCTAACTGTGAGGAACTCTGTATGTAACTCATTAAGGATAGTGGGAGCCTTACTGTGATTCAGTTTTCATATGCACGTAAAGGCATGTACATTTCTGAGAGAGAAGGAATATACAGTGGGCTCAGTCTCGCTATGCCATTTATTTCCACTGGTTATGAACTGGTCCTTAATTCATGAGCAGTGGAAGCAATAATTATAGATAGCACTTTTCTTCTTCAAAGCAATCAACTAATGTTAATGATGCTCAACACTGCCACAGTGAGATAGTTAGGTATTATTATGCCTTTCTCAAAGATAGGACCACTTAGCAAACAGTTAGTGGCCTGATTTTCACAACTCTGTGTGAAATACTCAATAAGACCTTAAAAAGATCTTCCAGCTCCCAAAAGTATTCTCCAATAAAAGTGAGTGTGGAGGTTTGCTCTGTTTTCCCTGGGTGGTATTTCCACTTTGCTGCCTGTTGTGCGAAGCATTGTGCACTGTCTGTCATATTTCAATAGGAGTTGTGTGTGCGCCACACGTCAGAACTAGCCCAAAGTCACAGAATCAGTCAGTGACAAAGCAAAGATTAGAATTTAGCAATTCTCAGTCCTCATTCATATGCTCAGACCACTGGACCACATCTCTCTTGTCACATGTTTTGCCGACTTTGGATACTGGATAGCACCCTTCTCCTGGCTGTCGCTTGCTACTGTGACTGTGGAACAGAGGAATATATAGACATTCTAGGGTTAAACAACAAAAAGACTTGAACAGAAATAAAGAAACCTCCAAAACCTCCCCCAACCTACAGAAAATTGACTTCCTTCCAAAGTGAACTGTTATGCTTCTTGAATCTTTGGCTCTTATTCCAGTGTGATACTAGGACTATGACTAATAACCCCCTGCCCGAGCACTGCTGATAATTTCACCATTGAGTAGCTGTCCTGGTTCTTGTTTGCCATAGCCTGCACCGAACTTGCCAAGATTTTATTTTAAAAAAACCCACAAAGAACAAAATATATACTCACAAGTCCCTAGCATTATAAATACATTTTTCAGTCAATGAATTTAGCTTCTTTTCTGTTACAAGACATTTCCCCCCCCCATCCCCCCCAATAGTTATTTTTCACATGCCTATTAGGAGTGTGGTTCTTTCTTTCTGTCTCTGACACACACTTTTCTTAATTCAGAGCAGGTTTGAGGCTGTAAGCAAACATGCCATGTATCATGTTGGGTTAGGTCAGCATTCTTTGTTATGTTTCACACTTCTTGAGCATGAGGCATCAATGTTCTTTTTCAAAGGAAAGAAAACTACATTGGGTGTCCTTGGTTTTATAATTGTAAGGGAAGGTGAGAGACACCAACATTTTGGGCATTGTATATACGGCCCCAAATCTGGTTTACAATACAAACTCAGTTGCAAACTTGACTTTGATACCACTGATGCCATTCCATAAACCAAAACAAAACAGACAAAACCCCCCAAACAAACTCATTTAATTAGTAAGCAATTAATTTGTTTCAAGAGCACTCTCCATGACTTTAGACACTTTTAGCTTTCATATATTCCCCAGCTGGAAGGGACCAGTGTGATAATGACAGAAGGCACAGAATGTCCCCAAAGTAATTCCTGGGCCTAGAGCATCCCTTTTAGAAAAATATCAAATTTTGATATCAATATTGCCAATGATGGCAAATCCACAACAACTCTTGGCAAATTGTTCCAATTGTTAATTACCCTAGTTAAACATTTATCCCTGATTTCCATTCTGAATTTGTCTAATTTACAGCAATTTGTCCTGTAAATAAAAGGAAGACAGAATTTAAAAGCTCAGCCTATGCAAATCAGGAAGGCACTCTGCTGCAAAGAAGGGTTTATTGTCACCGTACACTGTTGTACCAGGCTCCTACAGTGTAATCACCTTGGAAATTGCTAGGAAAGTGCAGTGGGAGCCACTGCCCATTCAAAGGACCATCAGGACCTTGCAGCTAAAATGGTCTGGGGCAATCATGGAGCACCTTGGCCCTTCCTGTACCAGGTGCCATACATGTAAACAAGAAAAGGAAGCTGAGCAAGAGAGTGTTCTTTAAGGACTCCCTTAGGTTCGAGGACATGAGCCTGACCTGACCCTTAAAAACTTTTATCTTCTGATCGAGTTTGGTTGCTCTGACTCAAGGCTCTGAAGAAGAACATTATGAACTTGATAAAGCTGCTCCTTTCCTCACCAGAAGCCCAAGGGGAGAGCCTGCCTACCTGTGAAAAGAATAAGAGAACTAGAATCCCGGGGCCGCGCTCACCCCGGCCCCTGCAGCGGTGGGCTGAGCCGGGCGCCCCTGACCCGCGGCGGGCTTCAGGGGCAGCCCCGGTGGGGGGGTGCAGCGCCCGGCTGCACTGCTCTCCGCCGGTGCCTGCAGCCCCCTGCAGACACCCGCGGGGTGAGGCGTGTGGCTGTGCTTCGCCCCACGGGTGCCTGCAGTCCCCCTCTGCCAGCCAGGGGACACCCCTCAGCACCCTGGCCAGGGTGCTGAAGTTTCCCTGGCCAGGGTGCTGAGGGGGCAGCCCTTCCTCCCAGGTTGCTTAGCACCCTGGGAGGAAGGGTCAAATGTTGTTTCGAAACAGCCATTGTTTCAAAACAGCATGTCCCGCTGGCATTGTTTCAAAACGAGTCATTTCGAAACAACGTTGTTTCGAAACAAAAGCAGGTTTAAGCCGTTTCGAAAGAACGGCCGCCATTTCGAAACAAGCGGTTTGCTTGTTTCGAAATGGCCGTGCGTCATGTGGCCATGGCGTTTCTTATTCCGAAACAACCTTGTTGTTTTGAAATAAGAATGCTATGTGAACACACCCTAAGTGTTCGGATGCTAAACTTGAGACATCTTGAAGGGGCCTGGTTTTCCAAAAGCAATGAGCACTTGCCCACAGGAAATCAGGCTTCTTTAGGAGGTTTCAAGTTGGACACCCAAAAATCACTAGTCATTTTTGATAACTTTGGCTGCCGCCACTGTCATGGTAACAAGGGGGATCACACTCATGGTTCTTTTCCATATCTTTTGTCTGATTGAATGCATGTCTTGAAGGTGAGGGTGGGTGTCACAAAAACACCGGGCAGAGGAAGAGGATGGATCTTACAGATCAAAGGAGCTTGTGAGAAAGGAAATAACTGTTGCTGGTACAGGATGAGATGGAGGAGAGTGGATCCCCTGTAGTCTCCATTTGAGGAATCCTGATTCTATAGTTGGAGGAAAAGGGCGGTGAGGATAAATTCATTAAAAATTTGTAAGGAGTTTGAGATCCTCTGTGGAAGGTGCACTAGGAGTGCAGAGTATAATCATTAGATAACCACAAGAAAAAAGACCAATGACTTTCAACATAACAAAAAAAAAAAAAGGCCAACTTGAGCTAATTTTCAAAACGACTTCCCTTCAAAGAGTTCATTTTTTAGCATCTGTGATCTACTCATTATTTCTAGTTTGATAGTGATTGAATGGGTCAATGACAAAAGCTCTTTTATCAACTCAGCACACAAAATTAATAACCATAAGATGACTTAACGAGTGATCAAGAGAGAGAGCGAGAGCAATTAGAACAACAGGTAGTGTTGAGATTCCCTGAGGGCCACTGTTGATTAAACTAACAGTAACATGGAATCTATGTTTGATGTGGTCATGAATTTGTTTTCAAAAGAAAATTTTTGAAGAGGTTTTTTTAAAAGAAATTTTTGCAGTGCAAGCTCAGCAACATAACTGGACCAGAAATATTTTGATAAATATTCTAATGAGGAAGATGTCATTTATGAGTGGGCGGCATAGTAAGCCAAACAAGGAGTCCTGTGGCACTTAAAGGCTAACAAATTTATTTATTGCACGAACTGTTGTGGGAGAAAATCCCACTTCGTCAGACGCTTTGAAAAAGTGGGATTTTCTCTCATGAAAGCTCATGTGATAAATAAATTTGTTAGTTTTTAAGGGCCACAGGACTCCTTGTTTGTTTCCTGAACTAGACTAGTGTTGCTGCCCCTTTGGAACTTGGCATAGTAAGGTTAGTAATCTCCATGAAAATATAATAAGCATGCATTCCTTTGAATACACACAAATCACATTTTATGTATAAGTTAGCTCCTTGGTAAAGAGACTGCCTATAATTTTAGCCACTGCATTACCCCTTACAAACAAACAGATACAAGACAAAAAATTGTAGTGAGAAATCTCAGTGCAGCTAAAGAAAACCACACAGAATTCCAAAGACACATTTTCTTTTTAACTAGGGGCCTGCAGAGGTGAAATTTATCTGTGACAAAATGTCTGCAAGCAGGGGCATTGCTATACATAAATATTAGGGGGCCCTGGCCCCCACCAGCTGCTGGGGCCCCAATCCATTCCCTTACCCCCCCCCCCAGCAGAACCCTTAGCCCTTTCCTAGCCCCCTGGTCCTGCCACTAGCCTCCACTGCCCCAGGCCGACCCCCTCCCCCAAACCCCTTCCCTGCTGGGCCTGTGTGCCTGCCCCCGCCCCCCATCACCTGACCACTGGAGGAAGAGGGGGGCTGCAGCAGTGGCAGAGGCCCCTGGCATGACCCGGCTCTGAGCATGCTCAAGGCAGGGTCAGGCCAGGGCGGGAGTTTTAAAAACTCCCAGCCCAGCCTGGGGCAGCTCCCTCTCAGGCTGCCGGTGTGTTCCCTGCATGGGGGTGCAATGGTGCATCCCTGCACAGTTTTGGCACATGCTGCTCAGGGGCTGGCCCTGAGTTTTAGGGGGACTGAGGCCCCCTGAGCTACTCCAGTGATGCCACTGTCTGCAAGCAAGGTCTGCTCCTTCACCCCTCTGACTGCTAACCTCCCCTTCTGAAATGTTATTGCTGGAAGTACATCATCCAAAAGACTCTGAAGATAATAGTCAAATTCTTCAGATGTTTCTGAGCAATGTAAAACCCACTGAAGTCAATGGGAGATTCTGGTGTTCAACATCTTTGAGATTCTGGCCATCATAGTCATTTGCTGGACATTTCAGGTGGCCGTGGGAGATGAGACCAAGGCCAGGAAGCAGCTGAGCAGTGGGATGGACTGAACACATTAGTCAATGAGCTCTCCTGCATCTGGAAGCTTGAGAATCATTTTGTTGGCCTCTCTGCCAGGGGAGACGCAAAGAATCTCATGCACAACAGTAGAAAAGTTACAACAGAGGCAGTGGATCATCTATTGAAGAGCTTTTTTCAGCTGATTTCTTTGACACATGCAAAGATATTAGCCACACCAGCAGAAAATTGCAAAACAGCACTAAAATTCACATGTGGAATTTGGGCTGAATGATAACAATAATAAACAATTGCAGGGTTGTCAGACTTTATGATTTTATCATGAGTCTCATGATATTTTCTTTTTTCCCCCTAAAATCCTAGCTCCTGGAGGCGACTGATTACGCGACAATTTCAGGTTCCATTATTAAAAAAAAAAAATTACAGACTACACTGCTACAAAGAAAAGTACTTTTAAAAAAGTTTTAAAATATGGTACCATTCTCTGAAATGCTTTCAGTTCCACAGGCAGGGCCTGTTAGACAGGCAGAACTATAACATCTCATTGAATGTATGAGACCATGGTGTTTGGATGAGAGATTCAGGTTTATTAGGAATGGGGGAACCATGTAGGAAAGAAGGAGCCTGTATCAGAAGGATGAACCCTACTTAAACCACAATGGAATCAGATTGCTGGCATGTAAAATTAAAAAGGTTGTAGAAGAGTTTTAAACAAAGGGCTGAGGAAAAGCTGACAGGTGCACAGCAACATACAGACTGGACAGGGGCATTCCTTAGGAGAGGATTTATTAAAGAGGATACTCAATATCTTAGAGAAGAATAGAGGATATAAGTTGGTAAAGTACATGTAGGGACTGACGAGAAACAGTCAAACAAAAGGGAGACAACTAAACATGGAAAAGTTTTGTAAGTGTGTGTATACAAATGTTATGATAGGTGAACGTGAGTGCCTGGCATAACATAAAGATATTGATATAATAGAGCTTACAGAAACTTGTGACATGGTAATACCAGAGGACAAAACATATAGGAATGATGGAGTAGGTCTTGCTGTTGGGGAAGTGGCACTATATGTGAAAGAAAGTATACAGTTGAATATAGTAAAAAAGTATAATTGAATAAAACTGTATCATAGAATCTCTATGGATAGAAATGCCATGCTTGAATAGTAAGGGCATAGCAATATGACTGGATTGCCAGCCACCTGACCAGGATGGTGGTGATGATTGTGAAATGCTCAGTGAGATTACACAGGCTACAAAAACCAGAAAACCCAATAATGGGGGATTTCAACTATCCACATATATTGACTGGGAATGTTATCACAGGGTGGGATGCAGAGATAAAATTTCTAGACACTATTAATGAGTGGTTCATGGAATGGCTAGTCCTGGAACTCACAATGAGAGGGGAAATTCCTGATTTACTCCTAAGTAACACACAGAATCTGGTCCCAGAGGTGAACAGAGTTCAATTGTTTGGTAACAGCAAACATGATATAATTATATTTAACATCCTTGTAAGGGGAAAACACAGAAGAGCAACCACAGTATCATTTAACTCCAAAAAGGGAACTACAAAAAAATGAGGAAGCCAGTTAAACAGAAATTAAAACAAATACTCATAAGAGTGAAATGTCTGCAAGCTCCATGGAAACTTTAAAAAAAACACTATATTAGAGGCCCAACCTAAATGTATATGTATACCAAATTAAAAAAAAAAATTCCACCATGGCTAAATAACACAGTAAAAGAGGCTGTTAGAGACAAAAAGACACCTTTTAAAAATTGGAAGTCAAATCCCACTGAAGAAAACAGGAAGCAGCATAAATGCTAGCAAGTCAGGTGTAAAGATATTCCTAGGCAGAAAATTCTGCTCTATTTTTCATCTCTTTCAAAAGATGGCATCTTCACCAACACAGTGTCCCTCAGCTCCATGTTGGGCATTACTTCATTATGGATTTGGGGAATGGTAAGTGGGGGGAAGAAGTGCCACTTAGTCAGCAATACCACTTTCTACAGGAAGCAGCATCCTGTGCTTCCGGGGGGGGGGGTTTCATTCATATTCCCAGACAACCAAACTGATGCTTAGCTTGTAAGACAGTATCCCACCACAAAACCAGCTGAGCTGCAGGTAGTTCTTATTTTAACTTCACATATTTTCCTTGAAATGGTAGAAGGGGAACTACTATGAAGTTAATCACTGCTTTTCCCTTCTCATCTTTGCATTTGCACCTATATGCATGCATTAAAAAAGTAGGATCTAGTGAGTTTAAAGCTGTAGGAGAAGCTGAAGCAAAGGAATTATTTAAATCATGGTAGTTCCTTTCTTCATTTGAAAAATTGACACTGAATAAATGTCATTTGCCAGGCTAGCATTTTTATATGAATGTTTCATGCAGATAAAACTTTGACTTGTCTGCATTTGAGGGTCCAGGGCTGCAATGTGCGGAACACTTCCTCTGAGGCATCCTCCACTTTCATTGAACCTTTAAATTATTAAGATATATGTATTCAGGAAAAACTAACAATATGTGAAAACACACGGTGGGTCTTGAACCCAATTTGACCTCTCAACTGTGTCACCACTTGGGATGCATTACTTCCCTATACATCCTTCCCCTTTCAGTGCAAGTTTCTTCTTTTGAATAACAGGCCTTGATTTTCAGCATGTTATAGAATTTGCTAATATCTCTTGCCTGTTTTTTCAGACTGCTTTAGATCATCTGCAGGCTAAATTACCAGTAACAGCCCATGAACTGCCAATCAAAGTGGAGTCTATACCTCCTGTGCACAGCGGTGATCGCACAATACAAGAGGTCAAAACAAGGTTTCTCTCCTTGCGCATTGTAACCATGGGTCTATTTACAATTCTATGGATAATTTCATTATTGCAAGAGGCTTGTATATCAGAGCTGGACAAAGAAGCTTTCCATGTGTAGAAAATGACTTGAACTTGACCTTTGCCAACAGTCCCACAGCCTGCAAGTACTTTTGTTTGTACAGTGAGCACCTGTACTAATTACGCACTTCACTAACTTGAGGTCACTACTCATGGCAAAGGTTTAAATCAGACACCGCAGGGGACAGACATCATTATGTTAGTACAGCAGTCAGTCCAAAACCACAGAAAATAAAAATAAGCCATCCCAACCAAACCTCAAACCAAAAAACTCAACAATGGACCAAATATTAAAGTATCTCTAGCTAAAATGTGCCTATCAAAAGACTGCAATATCCTACTGCAAAGCAGGTTGAGAATCTGTGTAGAGAATCTAAATGAGGGGCAAAGATTAAAGAAGCAATTAAATGGTATTGTCAAAATCTAAAATTTAGCATTTTCAGATTAAAACTCAAATAATTTGCTTAACTTTTATGTTGCCTATGTTTTCCATATGATTTCATTGTACAATAAAGCCCTGACCCAGCAAAGCTCAGAAATATGTGAGAAATGCCAAGTGACATCATTTTACTCATGGTGTGACTCAGGGGGCCGCCGTGTGCACTTATTGTTACACATGTGCTTAATGTCTAAGTCAGCCCTGATGCTGTGACTGAGGCTCCCAGGCACTACAAGAAATAATAAATAACAATACATTTACGACTCTTGCTTATCTGGAGTTCCACATCTGAAGTCCTTTCCAGACATTGCAACACCCTTCAATTTTCCCCATTAGCCTCTCCTTTTTACAGGTGGTAGTAGGCAACACCACTACACTCCTTGGCTAAACAAACAGACCATTGTTAGTTCTGGGCCTCCCCTCCCCTTGTCTATTGCTTGCCTCTACCCTCAGCCATTACTTTGCAACTGCTTCATAAGCTGTGTGTGACTTCCTTCACTTTTTCCTTGTGCTATTTCTAGTGTAGAGGGGCTGAGCTACCCACACATTGTATGTGGATGTCAGTTTGTGTACTCTCAAGTTCCAAAGGGGCAGCCGTGTTAGTCTAGTTCAGTAAAACAACCCAGGAGTCCTGTGGCACTTAAAGACTAACAAATTTATTTTTTGCTTGAGCTTTGGGATTTTCTCCCGTGAAAGCTCATGCAATAAACAAATTTATTAGTCTTTAAAAGTGCCACAGGACTCCTTGTTTTGGTATTCCCAGGCTCCCAACTCCTGGGTACTTACAAGAAAGATTCTACAACTTTGACAAATAACTCAAAGTCCCCCATACCATATTTCTAGTCATTGATGCATTGGAATATCTAGTCATTTGCACATGCATTTAGTCATTGGAGTAATACATTCTGGAAATAACAGCATTCAAAATATTTTGCTGTCCCAAGGAGATTGATGACATGGTCCACAGTATCAAATCTGAAGCCCACCCTCTACGGCAGGGGTCTCAAACTCAAATCACCACGAGGGCTGCATGAGGACTAGTACATTAGCCTGAGGGCCACACCACTGAAACCTTTTCATAAAACAATACTGCAGATATCGATGACAATAGTGTCATTGTGGACTGCCCAAAATAAATTCGGTAGCCGCATGCGGCCCACGGTGCGCAAGTTTGAGACCCCTGCTTTAAGGGTACATATAGACAGCTTGTGGTAGGCAGTCTTTGAGCCTAGCTGACAGACTCAGACTCAGGTGATTTGCTCCAGTGAACTAAAAATAGGGGCATAGATATTGAAGCTTGGTCTAGAGCGGGGGTCTTAATTACATGGCCTGTGGGCAGCATGCGGCCCCTAAAGTTATTTCCTGTGGCCCGCAATGACACTATCATTACCAATATTTGCAATATCATTATATGAAAAGTTTTCAGTGGTGCGGCCCTTGGGCTGATGTTCTAGTCCTCATGTGGCCCTTGTGCCGTCCTCATGTAGCCCTCATGGTGATTTGAATTTGAGACCCCTGGTCTAGAGCTTCATCTCTGAAGCACAAAGAAGAGAGTGAGGTACAGAGTTTGAGTCCCAACATCTTGAGACCTATTTTTAGCACTGTAGCATGAGCCCAAGTTTGTTGACTTAAGTTCAGAGACTTGCTGCCACTGTAGATGTACCACAAAAAGTGCGAATGGGATTCAGAGATACTGGTATTCTACCAACTTTTCTCACTACCACTCTATTAGTGATCAAAGTTTATCAGCAGATCTCTGAACTGAAAATTCACACACGTAATTGAAAAGTTACTTTAGGTTCATACTTGCTCCAGTTTAATACAACTCAAAAGATTTGATTTTCTTAATGTAGTAAAATACAGAATTCCTGTAACCTAGAAAGAGTCCATAGCAACTAACAAGTGATGCAAACAGGGATCTCTACTGAAATGCAGAATCCATCTTGCACCAGCAGCACCATTCAATACAACCCTTAAAAGGAAAGTGGAGAATAACTTTTCCACGTGAACTGAAAGCAGGGGTTAGATAGGCAGATTGACTGCCAGATAGAGCCCCTCTCAGCCATCCACCCAAAATGTGAATGCTAAAAATATTACAGGACTTGAATCTCCCGAATTACAAAAATTTACATGGCAGGCCAAGAAATGCTACTAACGCCTTTCAGTCAAGACCTAGTGAAATGACATGTTTTATCGCAAATTACCTCTAAAACCATTAATCTATTTTTAATCCCATTTAATATTTAATGAAATATTTATAGTTTATAAGCAGATGGTTTAAAATGTTAATTAAAAATGTGCACACAGAATTCTCATACTATTCATATGACCTTTCTCAATTAGATTAATTCAGCAGTCTTAGAAAGAAGTCCCTTCTAGCTCAATGCATCCTGCTTTCCGGAGTGCCAAGAAACAGCCTATAATTTTTATTCATAAATGAAATAAGCTTCCCAATAGTGTACCCTAAACATACAATGGGACTGATCCATTTGCTTTTACGCTGGACTGAATCAGGAGTAAAGCTACTGATGACAATGAAGTTAAATTCATTTAAGTGACCTGAGAATCAGATCCACTTTTAGTATTTTCTAGAACAAACAGTTCATTCCAAAGGAATACTGTAGCCTTTATAGTAATAATAATTTCATATCACTATCACTGATGTTTTTTAAACAACTCTTTCTTCAGGGGTGCAAGCAGCAACAGTGATTTCTTTTTATACCACAAGGAAAACTGGAGTTTACAGGAAAGCACAACCATTTAATATGACATTTTTATTTAATTCTTTTGTTATTTACAATTGCAGATTTCATTTCTTATAGCTCATGATTTGCAGATTTCAATTCTTGTTATAGCTCATAATAAATAGGCTGTAAAAGAGCAAAAGAAATCTGACTGAATAAATTCTAAGCTTCTAGTTTCAACTAGAAGATTACAAGGTCATTAGACTGTATTGTAAAATTAATAAGTGTAAGGTTATTTGAAGTATAATTTTCAAAATTTGTTTGTAGTGTGTTTAAACAAACACTCCTGAGACTATGTGTAGAAACCCCAAACTGCAGAACAATAAGGGACTTGTGAATTAGGACTGTAAATTGCCTATTTTCAGAAAGTGACAGATATCAGGAATATACATGACTGAATGAGCAGTTACTAAGATACATACATATAGTACAGGCCACTTGAGTCTCAAAACCACCATTTATCATTCCCTAAGAGAACAGTTTCTTGGCAAAGCTCCTTTGAAAACAAAAAAATTTCCAAAACAACCAACCATTCCAGCAAGCTATGAATACCACTGTAATTTGAACTATTTTTCATATTAAGTAGACTGTGTGTACTGATTTTCAGTTAATTAAAGAAGCCTTCTTTTTCAGATTTCTAAAGTCTGTTTGCAGCAGGGTAGGTACTACAACAAACCACTTCTAAAATAGTGCCAGTCATGGACTGAACTGCACAAAGAGAGAAAAAATGTATAAAATAAAAACAAAGTTTGGAGTAAAGTTGCAAGCCTAGTTTACACAATATCATGCTCAGTTACTCTGCTTAGCTACTAGATTTTATTTGTAATAACAATAGCTATTTTGGGTTCAGTTTTCTTTCATGCTCAAGAATATGCAACAACTCAAAGCTATCTATTAGAATTCCAATTTGATGTATTACTGTTAAATATTATTTATTACACCAGGAGCTAGAGGGGATAACTGTGATCAGGGCCCTGTTGTGCTAGATACTGTACAAAGACATACTAAGAGATCACCTCTGCCTTGATAAAACTTACAATAGATCAGACAGACAAGGGATGTGGAACTGAGGCACACAGAACTTGCCCACAGTCACAGAGGATCTATAGCAGAACTGAAAGCTGAACTCATATCAATTTAACTCAAATCCAGTGCCCTTACCCACCAAGACAATCTTTCCCCTCTAACCTCACAATCAGTCACTGTTAGAGATGCACTTGTCAAACACTTCAGTTGTAAGTGAAACACTTAAGGGCCAAATTATGCCTTAGGATATATACAAACAAAGAGCTGGAACACAACAAGGGAAGAATCTGGATATTGCTCTTTCCACACACCCAAGCTAATATACAGATAGATGGCTATGGGTCACTGTTCAAGGCTTTAGAAAAATCAAACTTAAAACTTTTGCTCTGCTTTTCCCCCCTTCCTTCTTCGGTGAATGAAATCTAGATTTCACTATTTCTCATGAGAACTCATGCTGTAAACAGCCACAGCAACTATGGACCATGTCATAATTAGAAAAAAATTAAGACTGAAGTAATCTTATAATGGATTTCTCCAAACAGCTGACATGTCCATCATCACCCTTTAGCTGTCCTTCATTATTTGGGAAAGTTCAGTGTGAAATGTCTCTAGCTCTGGGCAGAAATAATCTGGATCCCAAACAAAATAGTCATACCCTTCCAAACAAACTGAAATGTGGTTAGAATTAAAAAACAGTTAAACTACACGGCAGAAGTTAGAGAGAGAGGGGAAAGGGAAAAAACAACAAGAAATTCATAATCAGAAGATAAGCCAATTCTCACTCCATCTCTGCCCATTATCTCTTCTGCCCCCTCAGCCACATCATTCAATTCTCTCTGTGTTTGCACAAATGCATGACATGTAAGTGCATCTGTGCTTGTAAATGAATATGTACATAGAATCATAGGGCTAGAAGGGACCTCATGAGGTCATCTAGTCTAACCCCCTGCCCAAAAAGCAGGACCATTCTCACTAAATTATCCCAGAAAGGGTTTTGTCTCACTGAGCCTTAAATATCTCCAAAGATGGAGATTCCACCACTTCCCTAGGTAACTCATTCCAATGCTTCACCACTCTCTAGTAAGAAAGATTTTCCTAATATCTAACCTCGACCTTCCCAACTGCAACTTGAAACCACTGCTTCTTGTTCTGTCCTCTGTTACCACTGAGAACAGCCGAGCTCCATCCTCCTTGGAGCAACCCTTCAAGTAGTTGAAGGTTGCTATCAAATCCCCCCTCAGTCTTCTCTTCTGCAGGCTAAATAAGCCTAGCTCCTTCAATCTTTCTTCATAGGTCTTGTGCTCGAGCCCCTTGATCATTTTTGTTGCCCTCCACTGGACTCTTTCTAATTTGACCACATCCTTTTTGTAGTGGGGAGCCCAAAACTGGACACAGTATTCCAGATGCGGCCTCACCAGTGCCGAACAGAGGGGAACGATCACATCCTTCGATCTGCTGGCAACACTTCTTCTGATGCAGCCCAGTATGTCACTGGCCTTTTTGACAGCAAGAGCACATTGTTGACTCATATCCAGCTTCCCATCCACCATAACCCCCAGATCCTTTTCTACACTGCTACTTAGCTGATAGCCCCCAACCTGCAGCAGTGCATGGGGTATTTCTGTCCCAAGTGCAGGACTTCGCACTTGTCCTTGTTGAACCTCTGACATTTCTATTGATCCACTGCTCCAATTTGTCAAGGTCTCCCTGAATCCTTTCCCTGCCCTCCAGCGTGTCTACCATTCCCCCCCAGCTTGGTGTCATCCGCAAACTTACTGACTGTGCAATCTATCCCATCATCCAGATCATTAACGAAAATGTTGAACAGAACTGGCCTCAGGACTGACCCCTGGAGCACACCACTCGTCGCCAACTAGACATGGAGTCATTGATTCCTACTCACTGAAACCGTTGATCTAGCCAGTCCTCTATCCAACATACAGGCCCCATATCCAACCCATACTTCCTTAACCTGCTGACAAGAATGCTGTGGGAAATTGTATCAAAAGCCTTGCTAAAGTTGGGGTATATCACATCAATGGCTCTTCCCGCATCCACAAATCCAGTCATCTCATCATAGAAGGCAATTAGGTTGGTCAGGCATGATTTACTTTTGGTGAATCCATGCTGACTGTTCCTGATCACTCTATTTTCCCCTGAGTATTATAGGGGAAACTGGTAGCACTGCCTACACTTGAGGTTGCTCAAAGATTCCCGGTACAGGACCCTGTTTCGGTTGCTTAAACTTTGCCAAGCTTTACCTATTCAGGCTAGACTTTTCCATTCTGGCTGTTTGCCTTGGGCTGTTGGTGGTGACTTTTTGTTTAAGTCTTGTCTAAAATGTCTCAGCAATTTCTGAGAATGAAGTTCTGAAAAAATAGATAATTTTGCCTACATTAAAAGAATTCTTACAACCACAATGATTTTCTTCCTGAGCATGTGAGAACTGTGATTCGTCAGAAGCTTATAATTTGATCAGATGTGTATTTTTTTCCCAGGGGAACAGGAAAAGGCACATCCCTGCTGAGAGTGATTCCTATCAAAATTCAAGACTCTTCCCTAAAGCTTGGAACCAACAGAGTTTCTCTATGAAACACCTGTAAGATTTTTTTTAAACATGAGCAAAACATTTCTTCTAACCACATTCTCAGAAATAGCTGAACCATTTTAGCTGAAACTTTCTAAAAGAATTCAGCATTTGCAAGACAGCCAGCATGGAAAATTTCAGGCCAAACAATTAAAGTTATAAGCAACTGAAAATAAGATCTTGTACTGGGGCCACGCTGGGCAACATTAACTGTAGGTTTCACCATATGGGCTACCTATAATGTGCACACACCCACAATAGTCTCTGTACACACATGCATATAATCTCCATGCATCTACACATAGACACATATGCTATATGATACAAAGGGTCAGGGGAATCCAATTTAGTGTAAATTGGATAAACTTCCAGTCACATACACTCACACTTCACCATGCATTATCCTGGTACAGCTATGGCTGAGGAGCACAGCGTGTTTCTTGTGTGATGGGAAGTAAAAAACAGTGGCCTCAAAGCCTTGTTAGGTAGCCAGGTATTGTTGGGATGTTGGGAAGTCCCCTATTCAGGCTTTAGGGAGAAAAGCACAGGGCTTGTTATACAATCTCTGTATTCTCCAGAGATACCTCTACAATGAGGTAATACTCCCATGGCTGTGTCTACTGGGATCAGGGCTGCTTTGTGCTGGTGGTGTGAAAAAGTGACCCAAATATGGTAGAGAATCTGGATCACTCTGTGTATACCCTTTACATTTTACATTATTTGGATTAAGAGAACACACATTTCTTCTAAATACACAGAACATAATTCTCCTTGTCTCTGTATGAAAACATTTTATACATATGTACAGACAACCATGTTATGTTACCACAGTGGTAGTGATAGGTCTGCAATAAATTGCAAAACTACATTTTTAATGTGCCTTCGGCCACATCACTTGCATTCGACCCACTAACCCATGTTTTCAAGTTTATCTCAACATTTTAAACCACTAACCTGCTTTTAACATCTGCCTGTTTGCTTTTTAAATTACCTTTCTAAGTCTCTTTGCTTCAGAAATGTCATCATTCTAGTGATCTCATGTCCAGAATAGGCAATATTCAGTTTTGGAGCAGTGACTAGTTTAAGGTACAGTATCATGTGAGCTTGCAGACCAAGAAATGGGAGCATTTCATGTTACTGGAAAGAGAAGCAATTCCAGCTTTTCAAGGGGGCAGGAGTGGACACAACACTTGCTACTAGCTCAAGAAGTATCAAGATGTTTGACTTCAAAAGCCATGACATTTTTCTGTAGAGGAAAAGTATTTTAAATAGCTTTTACAGAGTTTTAAAAATGAATCATTTTTTCAATTAAATATGTGGCAATGCAGAATTGGTCATGCCATGATAAAAGGGTTTATTGGCACTCATTTGGGATAGCCTGCAAAACTCATTTGTGGTTTAGCCCATTCTTAGTCAAATGGACATCCTATAAAACACTTTCATCATTCGTAAGTCTGCTACAGAGATCATTGACCAGGCTTGTCACTTTGACCAAGTCACCTCTCTCTTTGCATCTCTCCACTTATCTTCCATCAATCTCATCAAACATGAATTACTCCTCTTCATTTCCAAGGCTCTTCACAGCCTCTTTCCATCCTACCTGTCATCTGTCATATGCTAATAAGATGTTGACTCTGGCTGACAATGTGTCCCATGATGATTGCCTTTGTTGCTCACTTGTAAAATTTCAAACAAGCACCTCAGTTGTTCTTCCCATGCTAACACTTCCTCATGTGTATGAGAAGCTCTCAAAAAACACCCACAAAGCTACCTTCTTGTCCTCCTTGAAACTCTCTTTGCTGTATTGACAACAACTTGCCAATGTATGGGCTAGTATGCTCAGACCTGTGATATCTTGCTGACTATTACTGTCTCATTGTTTCAGTATGCTCCCAAGACTGTTTCCATCTTGTATCACTCGTCTTACATTTAGATCATATGCATTTTGAGGTAGGAACTGCTTTTTTGTTCTGTGCACAATCATTGACTAGCACAATGGATCCTGTTCCATGACTGCAGCTCCTAGACACTATTTCAAAACAAGCAGTAAATAATAGCTAATGATAATTGGTACAACATTTTATTTTTGATAATGACATTTTCTAAATTCAGTTGCCTTTTTAAAATCTCTCCACTGAGAGCATGAATATTTAAACTATTAGACCAGCATCCAAAATTAATAGATTTAGTGCATAGAAAATTATCAATAATTAACAAAAATGCCCTGGAAATGCTCTGAATCATTTTCAACACTCAATAACAATCAAGTGAGTAAACATAACAAATCACTGAACATATTTCCATAGAATATAATGTATTTCAACCAGATCTTCAATGATCTGAAACCTAAAGAGTCCCACAAAAAGGGAAATGTGGTCAAATTACAAAGGATGAATATAAATAAAGAACAGAAGTATGTAGGGATAAAATGAGAAAGGCCAAGGCACAAAATATTAAACTTGCTCGAGACATAAAGGGTAATGAGAAAACATTTTACAAATACATGAGAAGCAAGAGGAAGACCAAGAACAGGTCTGCATCTGATGAAGTGTGGTGGAGCTCCTGAAAGCTTATGCCTGAAGAAATCTGTTAGTCTTTGAGGTGCCACAGGTCTCTCATTGTTTTCACTAAGAACAGGGAAAACCCATTACTCTATGGGTGTGTCCACACGGGAGTTTAATTTTGAAACAACAGCGGTTGTTTTGAAATAAAACTTGCCAGGTCCAGATGATGTTTTCTTATTTCGAAATAAGGAGCTTCCTTATTTCGAAATAAAGAAAGTCATTTTGATATCATAAAACCTAGTTATATATCGAAATGATCGGTTATTTCGAAACTGTGGTTTTGAAATAACCCAAATGGCTGTGTATATCGATATGACCAGCATATCAATATAAGAAATGACCTTCCACCCAGGGTGCATAGCACCCTGGGAGGAAGGCCCACCCCCCCTCAGCACCCTGGCCAGGGTGCTGAGGGGAAGTGCAGGGGCGCGCACCAGGCAGCCCCTGTGGTGTGGCTGGAGCCGTGGCAGATCACCCCACGGCCAGAGCTGCTGCGGCTCCAGCCACCCTGCTGGGGCTGCAGCCCCCCAGAGCTGGCCGCAAGGCAGAGCTGGGAGCAGGACTCCCCCTACTGCTCCCACCGAGGCGGCGGGGCAGACAGGGTTGGCTGTGGCTCCCAGCCAGCTTTTGTGGCAGGAGCTGCAAGTGGGTGCCACAGCTCCCCAAGCTGCTTGCCCTGCTGTGGGGCTGGCGGGGCAAGCCGGGAGATGGGGGGGCCTCAGCTGCCCCACTCGCACTTGCAGCAGGAGCTGCAAGCTAGGGCTTGGGGGAGACACAGTACTCCCAGGCTCCCGGCTTGCAGCTCCCGCTGCAAGTGTGGCTGGGGGAGCCGTGGTCTCCCTTGTCTCCCTGTTTGCCCTGCTGCCCCCATGGCAAGGCAAGTGGCTTGGGGAGCTGCGGCACCCTCAGGCTCCTGGCAAGCTCCCTTGCTGGCTGGCTGGCTGGTGACCTGCCCCCTCGCTCCTGCCCTGGTTGCTTTTTCCCCTGCCTGGCTCTCCAGGTGAGAGTGAGGCAGGGGATTGGGTGGCAACATGGCTCGCCAGGGAGCCATGCTGCCACACCTCCCAGGGTGCCCCTCTCCCCAATTGAAATAGCAAGTCCTGTCTGGACCTGCTATTTTGATTTGTTATTTTTCCTTAATTCAATTTAAGTTAAATCAAATTAAGGGTTTTACAAACACCTAGAAGATAATAAGGTGATAAATAAAAGTCAGTAAACCCTTGTCAAGAACAAATCATAGCAAACCAACTCAATAGCTTTCTTTGATAGGGTAACACCTTTTGGATGAGGGGAAGCAGTAGATGTAGTATATCTTGACTTTTTTAAGGATTTTAATACTGTCTTGCATGACCCTCTCATAAACAGACTAGGGAGATACAACCTAGATGGAGCTACCATAAAGTGGTGCATAACTGATTGGAAAACTTTTCTCAGAGAATAGTTATCAGTGGCTCACAGTTAAGTTGTGAGGGCATATCAAGGTGGGTCCTTCATAGATCAGTTCTGGGTGCAGTTCTGTTCAATCTCTTCATCAGAGATTTAGATAAAGACATAGAGAATACACTTATAAAGTTTGCAGACAATACGAAGCTGGGAGGGGGCTGTGAGTGCTTTGGAAGATAGGATTAAAATTCAAAATGATTTGAACAAGCTGGAGCAATGGTCTGAAACAGGATGAAATTCAAAAAAGACAAATGCAAAGTATACCACTTAAGAAGGATGAAACAGTGCATGCATATAAAATATGAAATGATAATGTAGGAAAGAGTGGTAGAGAACAAGAAGTCATAGTGGACCACAAGCTAAATATGAGACTACAATGTAACACTGCTGCTTCAAAAAAAGCAGACATCGTGCTAGCATATATTAGCAGGAATGTTGGAAGCAAGACACAAGAAGAAATTCTTCTACTCTACTCTACTCTGATTAGGCCTCAACCAGAGTATTTTGTCCAGTTCTGAGTGCTACATTTCAAGAAAGATACGTACAAATTCAAAAGTACAGAGAAAAGCAACAAAAATGATTAAAGGTCCAGAAAACATGATATATGAGGGAAGACTGAAAATTTTGTTTTGTTTAGTTTGGAGAAGACTGAGAGGGTATATGATAACATTTTTTTAGTAGATAAAAGCTTCTCACACTGAGGAGGGAGAAAAATTGTTCTCCTTAACCTCTGAGGCTAAGCCAAGAAGTGAGCTTAAATTGAAAGCAATGGCAGTTTAGGTTGGATATTAGAAGAAAATTTCTGTCTGTCAGTGTAGTTAAGCACTGGAATAAATTGCCTAGGAAGGTTGTGGAGCCTTCTTTCATTGGAGATTTTTAAGATCAGGTGAGACAAACACCTATCAGGGATAGACTAAATCATGGGTGTCAAACATATGACCTGCAAATCATTTCCATCCAGCCCGTGATTGTGTTCCATGGGAGTACACTCTTCCCCTACCAGAAAGAGTGCCATAGCCTTTTGATTTATAGTACGTACGGCCCACCTGAAATAAATTTAAACCAAATCTTGCCCACCATAGCAAATGAGTTTGAGACAGCTGGTCTAAATAATGCTTTGTCCTGTCATAAGGGCAGGTACTAGACTAGATGACTTCTGGAGTCCTCTTGCAGTTCTACTATGCTATGATTTTCTGAGATAATTTGCCTTCAGTATCACACCATTAGTTAGCTCCACAGAAAATAGTATGTTTATTACCAGAACAGGACAGAAAATGAAATTCTATGCACAGTAAAATCCTACACTTTGAAATTTCTTTTCATCCTGTCAAAATCATGAAAGATTCTATGAAGTGGAATATTTTGTTTCAGAAGCATCTAAAATTGTGTTATCAAAACATTTCATTTTGAAAAAGCTGATTTTTTTTCAACATCAATAATATTAAAGTCTAAAAATGAAATCAAACAAATCACCAAATTCTAAATTTAATGTTTTGATGTTATTGAAATGAAATGAGAAACTGAATAAAAGCTGTTTTGAAAATTTGTCAGAAACTTTATGAAAAAACAACACATTCATCAAAACACTTTGATTTTCAGAAAACAGCATCTTCCAATGGAAAATAATTGTTTTGGAAGTTTTTCAACTGGTTGCAGTTATTACATGTAATTAAGCCATAATGGATCTTGTAGTTCTTTAAATAAAGTCATCCCATAAAAATCTAAAATGTCACTTCTTATTCCTGTCATGGCATCAGTGTGCCTTGTACATGATTTTGACATTACAAGAGTCTGCTCATTGGGGAATCACTATCTGAGGGAGTTGGCCGATGAAGAAATGTCTGCCATCAGGGCTATCAGCTTTAAAATCTTTTACAAAGCTTGAGAATTTCCTGTTTCTGTCATTTTGTCTAGCTGTCTTTTTCCAGCAGGAATCCCTGGAGAGGAGATTGTTTCACTCTGCACAGAACTTTAACTACTGAAGCTGTGAATAATGTGACTGGAAATAAAATAGGAATGATCCCTGGGGCAGTGAAATGTACCTCTCCACCCTGAATTTCACCATGGTAATGGAGTAACATGACCTGCCTGGGACTCCCCCAAAGCATGCTGTGTTTTGAATCAGCTGTCTGAGGGTATGTCTGCACTGAAGATGTAGACACTACCTGCCTACACTGACAGGAGGGGTTCGCCCATCAGCACAGGAAAACCACCTTCCTGAGAGAAGAATTCATCCATTTACCTAGTACTGTTTACCCGAGGTAAACAGCATAGGTACATCTCTCAGGTACATCAGCTCAGCATAGGTACATCTCTCAGGGCCTTGGATTTTTTCAAACCCCTGAGAGACAAAGCCAGGCTGAGATAAGTTGCCTGTATGGACTAGCCCTGAGGATGTTAAAAAACTAGAATGGATAACATTTTCTACTCCTAACTACAAAGAGGTCTGATTCTGCATCACTAAAACACACTGGAACTTTGCATCCCTAAAGTCAGTGCAGGATTTACCATAGATTTCAAAGGGAACAGGATCTGGGTCCAAAAGTGCTCTTTTTTTTTTTTTTTTTTTTTAACAAAACATAGTTACACTTGGGGCCAGTCCTAAGGGTCTGCAACTTAGTTCAAAGCTAGGCTTTGATAATGCAGGTTCATCAATGTCAAATCATCTTTCTATCTAAAAAGAGAGATCCTCTTGAGGCCTTTTAGTAGGGAAATAATTGGAAAATAAAAATCAGTGTGAGCCAATTATTAGGGCTGAAAGTTTTTGATGTTTGATTTGGTAGATGAAAAGTAGTCTTGAACACCTACCTCAAAATCTTAGGCAAATATGCATGTTTGGGCCTGATCATAGCAGAACACAGGGGGCAGAGAAAAGTCCTGCAGGATCATCCCCAATTTGTAAGGCAAGATTTGTAAGTAGAGCAGGAAGTATGGTTGAACACTTATCCCTAATTGTCCTTGTGGGGATGTGGCAAATTCTTACTCTACCAGGATATGCTTTAAGAAAAGGCCAAGCTTGCTTCATCTCCACCACCAGGTGATGAGGACATCTCAAAGGTAACCACGAACTTTTTATGGTGTATGTCCCTCAGGGACACCATATTCTGGGAAGCACTGATCTTCAGTGCTTAACAAACATCTACATGAGACCAATGCATGATCTGCAAGACCGTGCAAAGGGCAGTTTTAATTTAGAGAAACATTATTTCCTGATGTTCATTACATAAAAAATACAGTTATACAGGAAGATTTTCAGAAGCACAAAGAGAACCATCTTTCACAGGGGGAAAGGCATCTACTTACAACTGGTGCCTTTGAAAGGCACCCCCACAGATTACAATGTGTTTTATATGTCTTAATACTTCTTTAGAGTGCTGATACAGCTAAGAAATCCAGTGTCATGCTGGTGACAGATATAACTTCAAGTCACAGAGTTAGGATTAGCATAAAGACCTAAATTGCATTTTTCCGAACATTCGCAAGCTTTTGCGTTGCAAGTTCCTATTTGAATCCATTGTAGTGAAAGGTCCGATCTGTGAAGTGAAACTGCTGATCTGGATCCAGACCTGAAACCTACTGAAGTCTAGGGAGATTCCTGTTGGTTTCCTGTTTAGTTTGGCTCAATCTTCAATTTGTTCTACATTGTTACTAGTGGTTCCCAATACTTCTAAACTCACAAGCCACTGTCATGCTTCACAGATAACTTTGGAAAGGCCAGTGATGGATTTACAATGGTATAGATTGGAGCTATAATTCTCTACTAGTATGGCACCACCAGTGAGTAGCAAGGTTTGGTGTTTCAGGCATTTTTACACCACTCTGTTGCCAAACTGTACTTGGAACTGTGGTAAAAGTGGTTAAAAAGGCTCATGGTCTCTCTACAGTAGAGAAGCAGAATTGGTGAATGACATATCTTAATTTCCCCAAATGTGTAAATGTTTTGCATCCTTTCTATGTATGCAAAAAAGGCTCACTGGTCACTTCTTTACTCTGTGGCTCCCTATTCCTTTTCTCCATGTGGGGTCATTACCACTCTTTCTCTCACATTAGCATGGCAAGGATTGCAGTAATCTTCTACAAGAAGGCACTGTTGTTAATCCTCTGTGGACTGACTGCCAGGTGGAGTGGGGCACTTAATCTGTATAAGCTGATGGCTCAAAATATTGGTCAGCACATTGAACGAAACTCCAAAGAGTGATCAGATTTTAGCCCCTTTGTTCAATGTTTTCATAATTTAACAAAACATGTCAGTATCAGTTCGACTCAACACAATTCTTTCCATGGACTCTTTCAGAGGCTGCACATTGTGATAAAGAACCTGAAGCACCAAGTTTCAGAGCAGGGAACAGCTGATTTGTGTGCACAGGGCTCAAGTTATAGGATTGAAAATAGCAGGATAGATGTTTTGGCTTAGGATGGAGACCAGTCTCTTGAGATCCATCTCATTTGCAGAGTTTCAGAACTTGGGTTCCAGCCCAAGCACTGATATTGCAGTTTTGTAGGCTCTCACCTGTGGCCATGCCATGGGTCTTTCGCTGTACTGTAGAATACTCTTCCTGACACCCAGGATTTGCTGTCTAGTCTTCCCTATACTTCCCCAAAGTAAGGCTTCTATCTCTGTTTCCTGAAAGATAACTCCTTAATAGACCTTCCACTTGGCTGATGCAGCAAGCTTCTCCTGCATCTGTCCCCTGACCCTGCATCTCCCTCTCTAGTCTTAGCTGTCTATATATCACTGGTTAAGTCTCAGATTCTAGCCTTTACTGTTGGAAATTATTCAGTTGCTTCTGACATTAATGCCTGAATTTTTCCACAAAAGTTTCTAGTTGAAAACAAAACAAATAATAGATTTTCATCATATACAATTTGTTGCTAATATTTTCCTTGCAATAGTTCCCATGGCTGTTTTTGTACTAAAGTAAAGGCCCAAACATTTACAGCCAGCACTCAAAGCCAACTAATAATTTATTTGAACCATACTGCAAAGCTCAGGAGGATTTCTGAATGAAACATTTAGTGAACAGACTGATAGCCAAGTACTGCCTTGGAGCTCTGCCATTGTAATACTGAGGATGCAGGGAACTCTTTCACTGACCAAGACAGAAACTGAAAAACAGTCAGTCACATGACAGTAAAGTCTTTTTAATCTAAGCTAGGAAGGGCATTTGTAGGATACAAAACTACTAACCTTAGTATTCCTTGACCTTGTTAGTAGTATCTTGCTAGGATTGAATACTGAACATTTACTACTTGAAAAGAGGAACAATCCAGATTTTTTTTATCCATATGACCATAATGCAGATAAGGTAAATTTTTCATTTTCTGTACACCATGGGAACCTCCATTTATTGGCCATAGTCCTTAGCATAGATAAATGCCTCTAAATTCATTCAGAGTTACACTATGTGCATGTGTGGACTGCAGGATCAAGCTCTTAATGATAAGGCAAAAGAGAAAGCATGGAACAAATGTTTCAGAACTTTATTTGAAAAAAGTAGATTTGGGAAGCTAAATGAACAAGACACGTTTTGGGGCTGATCATGATGCGTTGTCATAAGTAAGTTAGAATATATATCAAATGTTGAATACTTTTTTTTGCAGGGGCAAGTAGATTTAAAGAGTACAGAGAAAAATTTTAGAACCTGGCTTTTACTAAGTTTGTGAAAAAAATAAGTCCAGAATATTGCAAAGAAAGTGAACTGAGGGTACTACAAAGAAAGTGTGTTCTGCGACTGATAAATGAACAAAAAACCAAACCTCCCCAATATCTTTTTTTGTTCCTAATACCATTTTGTAGCTCAAATAAAATGAATTTAAAGAGGAGTACAATGTGAAAATATAGATCTTCCAACTCACTCATCTCCTCCTGGAGCAGAACAATTTGTTTCCAGTATTGCAATAGACTAGTGTTTCTAGCACCCCGTGGCTTTGGCTGGACAGAGAGCACTGGGTTAGCCTTGATTTGAACTTGCTGTTTACAATACACTGTAAACTCCTCCCTTACAGCAGACTTACAATGAGGACTATGTGCAAAAATTCTCATATCCAGCCAAAATCAGCAAAAAGCAACACACTTTCATTTTTCCATTTCTGTGTGCGATGTCTTTTTCCAGTGCAAAAGAAGAGAATTTAATTTTCAGCAAAAGTATAGGAATTTGCCATTTTTAAGCAAACAACAGAATTTTGCCACTTTTGCCATACAATACTGATTGGCAAAAATGATGAAATTTAGCCCTGGATACAATGTCCAAAAATTGCACAAAGTTTAAATTTTCATATGTGAAAAGATGGGATGCCAAATTGTTAGTTTTCTGTGTAGTCCTAATTATCATATTCAGCTCAATCCTCTCATCTCTTCAGAACTTTGAAATATTCTATGTGATCAGCCAAGCTGGGAATGAGTGTTTTTTTTTTTTTTTTTTTTGAAGCATCTAGTTTTGTAATTGACCGTTTCAGCTTGTGAACTTCAAAAGGTTTGGAAGTTAGTTCAATAAGCAACCAAACAGTTGGATTCTTATCTGTAGCTCATCTGAACCTCGTTAGTCTCCAAAATTAGCCTGAATATATCAGAAAGTCTGGCTTTCAGCACTTCTAGATTTTAGTTAGAAACAGAAGCACACAGAGAAGTTAAAAGAAAAAAAATGAAAACATTTACCTTTTTTTCCCTCAAACCCCTGACAGATTTCTAACTAAAGACTGACTAATATTTCAACTGACTGATCTAACCCTATTTTATTTTGCACATTTAGGACCCCCCATTTGGCAAAGACTTACCATTGTGCTTAACTTCACACACTATGAGAAATCCCCACTGACTTCAGTGGGACATCTCATAGTCCCTAAATTAACTACAGGCAAAAGTTATTGAGGATCTGGCTTTAGGGCACAAAATTCTAAAAATCACTTTACAAAGAGGAAGCTCCTGAGGATAAAATACTGAATTAGGGCTCAGAGGGTTTAAGTTCAGTTTCTGACCATGACATAGTTTTCAGTGGGAGCTAGGGCTAATCACTTAGGAGGAAATTTTCAAAAGCATGCAAGGGATTTAGGAGTACAAGGCCACGGTGGTCTGGGGCTGCCCACCCTTGTGCCCCCTCACGCCCCATTGCCCCCTGCCACTGCAATGCAGGATCAGGGCCTGCAGGGCCCCAGCCAGTGCTGCAGAGGGAGTTGGGAGGGCCTTGGCCAATGTTGCTACTGGCTGGCATGGCTATGTGGGGGGGAGGGCGAAGGTCATCCTGAAGCACCCTGCCCCTCTAGAAAGCACTATTATTCTAAAATAGAGGCATAATGTAGCTTGTGAATCAAATCAATTGTCAATCTAACGGGTCTGATAACACAGCCTAGCAAAACCCAGGAAAAAAAAACCCATGCGTTCTCATTCCATAAACAAACTCTGTGCATTTGTTTGTCATGTACCATTAAAAGTAGCAAAATGCTACAAAAATCTATGTTTCTAGTACTTTGTACCCAGAGCTTGCTGCAGCATATCATCCAATTGCTTCTTGAAATACTGACCTTCTGGTATGTTCCTAAGGAAGAATAAAATCCGGGGTTTTGGCTTGCAAATTAGAATAACATAGCAAGACACATAATCAGCTTCACTGTTGGACAGCAGCAAGGGATCTCTACAGCTTATGCACATTTTTTTTTTCTCTGAGAAGTGGCCAACATAGTATCTGATCTGATCCAGTATCTTTCACAGGAGGGTTAAGCTAAGAGCAATTGCTGAACAGGCAGGGACAAGACCGCTCTCTCTCTCTGACTGTAAAAATATAGATCAGATGTGTGCATTTGTATCATGGGTTACACTGGTCACATGCTTGAAAATACACTCACAAGCTGTCTTTTGGTTTTTTCTTAAAGGTAAACAAGAATGACTGGGAGCCACAATCCCAGTTTGAGCCATTATGAACAACTTAGCACTCAGGCTTAAAGTTACCAGCAAAGTCTTGGCAGGAGGCTTTTAATTTTTTTAATTTGTGTGTAAAAGAACAATGAAGTTTATCTTCTCTCTTTTCTTGGGTTGGAAAAAAACCTTTGCATATTGAATGATACATACACTCTGATGCTTATCTATTGCCTTTGAGATCCCCCCTTTTTTTGTTTTTGAATGCATCCTCCTTTTCCCTCTCCCCTGCCAACTCACCCAACTCTTTCTACTGTAGCTCTCCCCCCACCCCCTTCTCCAACAGATCCCAGAGCATTGCAGATAGTTCATTAAAAGATTTTTAGGTCTAGCAGTTTCTCTGCTGGCTCTTAGCCAGCTGCAGTTCTTACAGCTCATGAGTTTCAGCGTCTCTCTGGATAGAAGAGGCGCCCCCCCCCCCCAAGTATTGTCCCTCCCTTTTCCCTGGGAGGCCCTGCAATCAATAAAATTTGAAGACAGAAGCCAAACCAGCAAAGATTGTCATATATACTGAGCCCCTCATAATTTAATATGAAGGCAGAAGGCCTTTTGGATGCCACGGGGGGGGGGGGGGGACGACAGTCACCAAATGTTATACAACTGAAGAAAATTGCTTTGTTGATCTGGACTGGGGGCTGCAACAGCTCTCTTTTACAGCTTTAACTCATCCATAATGCGACCAGGAACAGAGAAATTTCCTAGAGGAGAGGTCAGTACAAGCAAAAGAAATCACGACAGTTTTCTTTCTTATCCCTTTGATAGTTTAAAAATACCCTGGAGAGACATGTTTGGACACAGTTGTTCACACTTTCAAACAAAGAGCTTCATCCTCTCCCCCTTTTAAATGTATGGCTGTAAAAAATGACTGCAGTCTTTGTTTGGCAACAACAGCCCCAGATTCTTCTCTAGAAACAAGTTGGGTCAGGCTTGTTAAATATGCACAGAGAAAAACAAAAAAAGAGTTCCCTGGTCTGATAAATAACTCAGTATTGGAGGATGCTTTGCTAATGTTTCTGTTATATAACAAGCTGAGCTGCGATCCACCTATTTCATATTTCGTATTTGCTTACACAACAGAGTCATACAGTGGAAATATTACTGTGCTGCATTAGTTGTTTAGTCACTGATACCTGAAGAGGTAATATGCTAGCAGATATGCAGTAACAAGCATTTAGCATGTGATATTGTATTATGCTTTTACTAAATGATGTGAAGACATTAACAGCTAAATTCTGCAGTCAGCTGATTTTATTTGGCTTTCAACCATGAACACAACTGCAGAATTTGTCTCTAAGGGTCTGTCTCTACTGTGGAGGAAAAAAGTGCATTCTTTACTTGCATTGACTATCTTACAGTTAAAATAGCAGTGAAAACATGGCAACTCAGCTCAAATTCAGTTGGCAGCTAAAGTTAAGGCCAGTAAAAGAACCTGGGATTGAACTAAAGTTCTAATGTGAGTTAAGAGCTGAGTTGCCATGTTAAAATTGTCATTTTAACTCAAAATATCTAGTGTGGGTTAGCAGACCTAATTAGACAACATTTTTTTTCTCTCTTTTTTTTTTTTTCAGTGAAGATGTACCCTAAGCATGTCTGCCTTGCAGTTAAAGACCCACAGCTGGCCTGTGTCAGCTGCTTTGGGTTTGGGCTGCAGGGCTGTAAAATTGTGGTAATGATGTTTTGGTTCAGGCTGGAGCCCAAGATCTGGAACCTGGCAAGCAAGGAGGGTCTCAGAGCCCAACATCCCATCTGAGCTCAAAAGTCTACACTACACTTTTATAGCCCCGTCGTTTGAGCCCCTGTGAGCCTGAATTGCCAGATGCAGGCCTGTCTCAGGCATTTAACTGCAATGTAGACATACCCTAAGTGTCTGGATCTTGTCACAGAATTTCTTCATTGGTGTGCTTAAATAAAGGAAACTTAATTTCCTTCTGCACATTCCTGGACAACTAATTAATCTATAATTGTATCATGGTGAAGGGATTTGATGTGACAGAACTAAGAAATTCCAATAACTCTAACTAAACAGATGCTAAATTTGTCTAGTACCACATTGTCTAGTGGCAGCCTGCACAGGACTGGGAGACTGTCCAGCTAGTGTTGTATTTCCACTTGCTCATGCTGTGGGACTCTGGCTAAATCATTAAACTTTGTAGTGCTTAAATTAGCCCTGTAGATTAGAATGATGAGTTATTTTGGATGCCTCCAGTTTTGAATGCCCAGCTTGAGACACTTTAAGGTACTGAGCACTCGCCTTGCAAAGATCAAGTATCAAGATACAGTATCTCAAGTTAAAAACTTTAAAATGGAGGCACCCAAGTCTCTAGCCATATAATATTCCTACTTTCAATCCAATTTAGCATTTGAAAGTGTAACCCATATGCCTAAAAAGGAGCTCTCTCTCTTTTAGGGCTCTCTTGAGGCTAGGTTATGTTGCTGGGCAGGTTTGGCTGCTCAGATCTAGAAGCTTTTGGAAACTGAGTGAGTGGCTGCACTGAGTGTGCTCCACTAGGTTTTCTACTGCTGCTGTGGTCTGATAACCCGAGAGCAGCAGACTGAAAGCAGCAGCCATGGAGTTGCAACAAGAGTCTATGTGGTCAGTGTGAAACTGGAAGAAGCTGAGCCAGGAGTGAACAGTAGGATGTTTTCTCCCTCCTATGGTGTCTTCTGCAGCAGAGTGTGTGCACATGCATATGGGACTGAGGGCTGGTTAACCAGTAAGCTGACCGGATGGTGCTGGTCCCAGAGGAGAAAGAAAGGCCTGCATGGAATTCTCCTGAATATTCGTGCAGCCAAAGAAGAAGAGGGTAGCTACTTCTTGCCACTTAAGCCTTTGGACTTGAACAAAGACTGTAGCTGAGAGTTGGGTGAACTTCACCTGGACTTTGGGACTCTTGGATATCATTCTTATGGGATTTCTGTGCAGACTGCTCTGTTTAAATTCATTTTGTGTTCTTAGAATAAGATTTACTATGTTAGTAGTTAATAAAGTTCATTGTTTTGTTTATTCTAAGTAGTATTTTAATGTGGGTTGGTAACTCTGAGCAATCTTTGCCGTGAATCCTTTACAGACTGGGTCCTGGGTCTCCAGCTGCTTTTTCTATAGGAGTTGGGGTTTATCTCTGTTAGCCACTGGAGATGGGCAGTTGAATGAACTCCAGCTTGCCTGAAGGTTACACAAGCAAGCAAGATAGCTTACTCAGGGGACCAAACATCTGCCTGCAGGTCACCAGAGTGTGCTTCTCAAACTACAAGTAGTCCACAGACCACAGTTTGGGCACCATGGCTGATGTCTATCAATAGAGGGTTGCGGATAGTAAGAATCTCTTTTCTGGATGCCTGCCTCTCCTTACCTCTTCTCACAAGGACACTTCATCATAAGTTCAACAAAAGAGAAAAAGAAGTAGAAGAATATATGCTTTATATTTTTAGGAGTAATTGTAATTGCACATTTTTTAAAAAGAAAATAAAGTATTCAGAGGCCCGAAGAAGGGAGACAGTTGTTTTTATATGTTCTTTAAAAAAAAAAAAAAGAAAGAAAGAAAGAAGCCCTAAAAAGGTTTTAACATTTTGCTGGCAGATCTAAAGTGAGCTAAGTTAAAGTTCAAAACTATGTATGAATAAGTCCAGACTTAATCTGAGGTGGGCATATGAAAGCTTGCACAACACTAGATATCCTTTCAATATGTCTCAGATAGTTGCCAACATTTTTATATAAACATTAGATATTAAATAGTGTAAAAGAACAGTCAGGCATTTGAAAATGTACCAAATGTTTCCTGAAGTAGCATTCCTCATACAGAGGAAAAAAAGCTACCTCATCATCTAGGAGCCTGACATAATATTCCTTTGACAATGTATGCCTCAGTACCTGGGGAAGTTTGGAAGTCCCAAATTTACTTTGTAAAAGTAACAGCCCACTTCTAACAAACAGCAAAACAAAACCTTACCTCTTTTCCTCAGTGTTTTTAACTCGGTTTAATACAATTTTTTATTTGTGTTTATTTTTACTAATAAATCAGCAAAGAAACAAATATGGAACATTTTCTCGTTGGATGTGTGAAACAGATACATCTTTGGGGCTCTTCATATTTAGTGTACAAGTTGTACCTGGCCTCTACAAGCCTTTGCCAAAAGCTACAGGAGGTGAGGCTAATGGTAGCGCCACATTTAGGGAGAACAAGAAATAGTGAAAACTAGCGTTGTATAAAATACTAGTCTGGCCAAAGAAGTTGGGAGCAGAACAAGGGTCTGCCCCATATATACTGATGAACAGAATTTAGCTGGACAGTAAGTGGATAATAAAACACTCCAAAGGCTTTCCCTCAAAACATGCGGGCCAGAGCTTTGGGGGACAATGTGCTAATGTAAACAGCATCTGACGAAGTGGGATTTTCTCCCACGAAAGCTCATGCAAAAAATAAATCTGTTAGTCTTGAAGTGCCACACGACTCCTTGGTTTTTTTCTAATGTAAACAACCACCAAAGGGGTAGCTGTGTTAGTCTAGTTCAGCAAAACAAACAAGGAGTCCTGTGGCACTTTTAAAGACTAACATATTTATTTATTGTATTTATTTGTTAGTCTTTAAAAGTGTCACAAGACTCGTTCATTGTGGTAATTGCCTGCCTTATATAGCAATCAATTGATTGATGCCTGTCTTAAATAACAATCAATTAAAGCCTGTCTTAAACAACAGTTAATCAAATTAATCAGGCCGGTAAGCTGAAAGTCAGACACCCTAAGAAAGAAACCACGTCAGTATATTAAACCTAAGACAAGCCAGATAGGAGACTAAGGAAACCGCGGTTTTCTCAATAAGTGAGAGAAAACCGTGCTTCCTCAATAAGTGAGAGAAAACCGCAGTTTCCTTAGTCTCCTATCTGGCTTGTCTTAGGTTTAATATACTGACGTGGTTTCTTTCTTAGGGTGTCTGACTTTCAGCTTACCGGCCTGATTAATTTGATTAACTGTTGTTTAAGACAGGCTTTAATTGATTGTTATTTAAGACAGGCATCAATCAATTGATTGCTATATAAGACAGGCAGTAATGTAAGATGCAATGCTGAAGGACCGCCTCTTGGAACAGATGTCTTCTTATTGCCCAAATACATTCATTGTCTAAAGGCTCAAAAGAGCCCCTAACTTTCTCTAATTTTGAGCTTGCTGGAACAAGTCGTACAATATATCTAAATTTTCAGATTAACAGATGTGGCCAGCATGGTGCCAGTTTTACAGATGATAAATTGCTGATCCCAAAACTAACTTCTGTCTTTTGTGGTGATTTCCAGTTCTGAAAACCCTTCTATGGCCTCTTGACAAGATCTTCAAATGTAGAGTGGTGGTGAAAGTTTTAAAACCTTTTCAGATTTTTTTTTACACTGATTTTATTCATGATGTATTGTATATTTCCCTGCATGTGCTTTGTGTTTAATTTCATAATTATGGAAATTGTTCAGTAAACAGATTATTAAACCATTATGGGTTGGTACAAGAGGATCGAGAATTCACTGTGATTGGAAGACTAGAAAACAGTTTATGGGAGGTAATTCCTAACACTTGAAATTTTATTGAAATAGCATTTGTTTTTTGAGGTTTATTTAACACATGTGATTCAGAGAAATGTTCACATATTTCACCAAGGTCCTACTTATTCATATGTAGTGAAAGGGCTGCTATACAGACTGGAATTTGGAAACAGTCCTCTAAGTTACCTATTCACATAGTTAAGGGTTGGAATTTTTTAAGAGAATTATTCAGATAAGTAATAGCCTCCAGCTAATCTTTTCCTATAGCCTAAGGAAGGTGATAGTCACATACAGGCATGGGCTCGCTGTCGCTTCCACTTACAACTTCAATTTGTTGAGCAGTAAATTCATTCTCCTTTTTATAAGGACTTTTAACTGAGCAGTTTTGGGCCTGATGGGAGTTAGATTGGGCTGTTAGTTTGTAAAGAAAAAGAAAATGCCATGAAGGAAAAGCAAAACTACTTGGCAGTTATCATCAGAAAGGGAAAAATATGGTTACTGAGTATACATGATTTGAAGCAGTGTAACAGGTACTAACATGCACATTACATCAGCATATGTAATTTCTGAAGGAAGCACTCTATGGTTGAGAAATCACTCAAGTTCCACTTAATAGTCAGATGCAAGGATGCTTTAATTTCTTGTTAATTAGTAGGTACAACCCATTCAAATCATGATTCATAAGTGGGATTACAAAATGGCTTGGACACACAGAAATCCACACTTTGCCTTTTCAACCCTTTCTCAATGTTTTCATAAGTGTACCTCAGATACGTTAATATCTGGTCTGGCCCTCTTCTGGATCACTTCATTTCCTATGGAGGCACTGAGCCAAACTTTTCTTAAGGAGATAGGAATTCTATTCCCAATAGGAGTGAAGCTAAAGAGGTTTAACAAGCCTATAGAGGAAAAAATTGCGTGAGGATGCTGTATGAGTGCAATTTACAATAAATTATTATAGAGCAATTTCATTTGCATGAACCAGTATCATTAATGTGCAGTACAGCTATGAACAAAATCAGGGTCATTCTGGGTTGGATTTTCAGTTGACGTAAATCACTGTGGCTCCACTGAGTAAAAGGAGCTATGTTAATTTACAGTAATAGAGTTAGGATAATTTTGTTTCAAAAGAGTCATCTAGTTTTCAATTACACTGCCTGGTTAGAGAATAGGTGAGGTGACTAAAGATACCATAGCTTTAAACATAATTCCAGTTCAATTCATGGAAGTCACAGTGGTTTGCCTTGCATCACTCAAAGTATTACTGTACTGATTTTTTCATACAAAAATGTTACAATGTTCAAGAAACAAACAAACCCTTTGTAAACTCTGGCATCATATATCCAGACTTCATGTAAAAAAGGTTTACAGTTACTTGTATTTACTTTACAATTCATACAATGAATGGATTTTTATCAACCATGCCAGTAAAAAGCACCAAGATAAATAGTGTTTTCATCATCTTTAACTTATCCAGTATCTGACAGTTATTTCAAATGAGGGTTAGTTACTTGAAAACCAGTAAGACAACATAAAAATGTAAAGATTTATTGCTTCCACAAAGTGCTTCTCAAGTCATAGCGACTTGGTTTTCAGTGGGAAAAGTTCAGATGTAATCCGTGACAACTTGGAAGCTTAATTGCTGACTTTACCATACTCTTCAAATGTCTTTTGCACCAAGCAATGAAAATAGTTCATGAATTATCAAGTTTGAAGAATATGTTGTCCTCTTGTCTCAGTACAGTATGTACAAGGTGAAATCCTGGTATTATAACCATAAGACAATGAATCAAGTTTTAACTTTTGTAGATCTATTGATGGGGGAGAGAGATATTATTTAAACTTAAAACTTACTGAATGACAAATGTATGTTTCAAAACAAAAAAAAACTGATTAAAATCTTTTAAGTGATAAAAATCTTTGAAAAAAATGTAAACCAATTAGATGATAGTTGCTCAATACTTTGAGAATCAATTTAAAATTTTATTACCAAACAAAAATCATGCTTAGTGACTACTGAAGTAGTGTCAGAACACACCCATTCACCCAAACCTTTAAAGCAGAGAAATAAGACATGATGGGGAAATATTTATGCATTCCTTTCCACTTACAGTACCACGTGCCTGCAACACTAATAATAGACTCCAACATTTCACAATGCTTTCACTTTCATCTCTAACAGATACAAAAAGCAATATGTATCTCAATTTAATCAAACTTGTACTCTTAACCTTAACTGTGACCTTTATGTCATATAGAGCTACAGTGCCAAACTGAGTGTCACACAACCCAGGTGTTAGGAAAGTCATTTTGTCATATATTACTGAGGAAGACACCATTAAGGTTAATGTTTTGTTGTCAAATAAAATTCGATAGCTTGAGTTTGGTGCAAATATTTGCCATAGAAGTGAAATAATTCCACTACACTTTATAGGCACACGCTACTGATGTGTGAGGACTCAGGCACACGAGGAACAACAATGTGGCCAAAGGACAGGTGCAAGAGTGTTTTAGCTTTCTTGCTAAAGGGTTACAAAGAACCTTTTGTATGACACTCTCCAGAAAAATTCAGAAAAACTTCTATTTTTTCAATATTTACTATGAACTTTTCACACAATTTAAAACTGAACCAACAATAAAATTATCAAAACATAAGGTTGAAAGGGATCACAAGGGCCATGTAGTGAAGTCTAACCTCCTCCCAGTATGTGGGACTTGTTGGGTCTAAACCATCCAAGACACATGGCTATTCTAGTCCTCCTTTGAAAACCTCCAGTGAAGGAGATTCTATGCCTCCATAGGCAGTCTGTTCCATTGCCCTATCATTCTTATAGTTAGATAAAGTTTTCTTGAGATTTAATCTAAATCTGCAGTGCTGTAGTTTGAACCGTCTTTTGAGCTGCTCTCTGTGGCAAGGCAGAACAGCTTTTCTCCATCTTTTTTACTGCAACTTTTCAAATATTTGAAGACTGCTATTGTGTCCCCCCACTAGCCTCCTTTTCCCCATTTCTTCAGCCTCTCACATGACTTGTGTTCCATCCCCATGATCATCTTTGTTTCTTGCTTCTGGATCCCTTCTAGTGTCTCTGTACTGGTGACCAAAACTCCATACACTACTCCAGCTGAGGCCTAACCAGTGCTGAACAGAATGATACTATTGCCTCCTGTGACTTGCATGCTATGCCTCTGTCAATGCAACCTAACCTGGTATTTGCAATGAACCAAAGGTCCATAATTAGACAAGGATCACAATCCATTTTTCATTTTACTAAAACTCAAAGACATCTGGTAGTCACCATTCTCTCCATTGTCAAATCTACACTCTCTGATATAAACTCATGATATAGTTACTACTGTACCATAATATTAAAAAAAACCTAACATAGTAAGTGGAAAAAATACTCATTATCAGAGGACCCTACATTCATTTTCAAGTTACACTATCGACTTGCAAGTTTGCAGTTTAGACATATAAAAGTGGTTTCCCCCTCTATCAACGTCTCTAAATGTTGCTGAAAGTTCTGTGATTTTACAACCATACTGCTTAGTTTAAAAATGTTTTTCTCCCCTTCTGGCTATATGAAATCCACACAAACAACAGTGTACACTAAATTGACTATATTCCTGAGAAACAATGAAACCTACCATAGATGAAGTTCTGACAAATAATGTACAAGTTAAAAGGATAGACAAAATAAGGCTTTAGTGTGAGCTTTTAGTTAAAACAGGAATTCTCAAACATTCCATTGAGTGGACCATGTCCTAATAGAGGGATTGTCTCAAGAACAGTCTTGGCTCCAGTTGCATACTCACATTTCAACCCTGTGTCAGCAATAACAATTGCTCACATGGAAAATTAACATTAGTAAAGTAATCTGCTCTTCTACTGAAATTTAACAGCTGCATACAAGAAGGCTGGCCAGCACTATGTGACTCACAAACTCTCCAGACCACCAGTGGATTGTATAGCCTGAGCAAAGATGTCTACACTGAAATTTTATAGGCCCTGGAAGCCCTAATCAGCTGCCATGGGCCAGCTATGGGTGTTTTACTGCAGTGTAGACATACCTTTAGATAGTACTTGTAACAATAATTGGCAATAGACAGAAGTGTCATTTTTAAATGGACAGTATGTCTCTGTTAAGTATACATAAATCTGCATATAAAACAAATGTAACAATGCTTTCATATTGCTTTCCATCAAGTGTTATCATGTTCCACACTGACTCTGAAATATGACCTACAGTGTGCATTTCAGCCCATATTACTTCTCTCTTTCAGGGGGAAATTCACCTTCCTATTCCCTCTTAACTCCCAATGCCCCATTTAAGTCCTTAAAATGCTTGTTCACAAAATGCTACATTCTGTGTAGGTGGGTATAAGACAAGAGTTCTTCCTCTTCCTGCTCAACTTCTATAAAAGAAAACAAAGATAGATTTTTCCAAAAATAAAATGCTTTGAAGAGGGAGGACTTCAAAATGTCTTGGGTTATGACACAAAGGGAAATCTTGGACCTAATTCTCCACTGCACTGCACCTTGTGCACTCATTCCATCAATGGAAAGTGAGTGCAAAGTGGACTGAAATGCTATTGAATCAGAATAGCATTTTAGACACATTTTTACTGGTTTAAATGTCCATACAAGGTGTAGGGCAATGGAGAATCAGCCCTACTGATTCTGGTTTTATTCTTCCCTTCAGCTTGAACAACATCACAGCTGAAATCAATGCTGTTACCATTGTGTAAAGATGATTTAAGTGAGATCAAAATCAGGCCCATGTCCTTAAGTAGGAAAACTATTTTTGAGGCTGAATGGTTTTCATTATTGTCTAAAACAGTGTGTTCATAATGACTTTGCATTGTACATTCCTACTGTTTTAATACAAGAAATGGCCCTGAACCAAACACTGAAGCTGTACAGCTCTGAAAGTGGGTAAAGTTCAGATAAAGAATCAAACTTTACTCCTAGCTCTTGCCTATAATGCGCCAGACCAAACAGACAGATCTGAACATCCCCCAGATTCTAGGAAAGTTCAGATCTAAATTCTGTGGCTGAGGCTCACATTTCATTCCTAAGTTTGTTTTAAAATTATATTTAATATGCTACAGTTTCTCCAATGGGGCCTGATTCAAAGCCTGACTGAAGTTAATGGCTGTCTTCTTCCTGACTTCAGTGGGTTTTGTATAACACTCAGAGAGAGGTTAGATGCATTAATCTTTGGGTGCCAATCCTTGACCATTCTGCTAAGTCTTATAATAATGATGGTATTGGTTTTTTGTGGGACTGACATGAAACCATCATTGCTTCATATAGGCCAGTAGTTCTCAATCTTTTCCATACTACCACCCTACATTACAAGAGAAAATATTTCAGGATCCTAATACCATCTAGTCATGAGTATGGGGGGCAATCACGACCTGTCTGCTAAAAAACCTATGACATAGGAAATCTAAATATCTAAATATAAAACAAAATAAATGTCTTGAATATTAGACTGTATGTGAGATAGGGAACAAAAAAGACCAAATAGCCTGAAACATATGGAAGAGTACAGTCAAACAGGGTAAAAGAATTAACTATGACTTGCTACAAAAATGTACTGGAATATTCTAGAATGAAGAACTCAGCAGGACTGGAGAAAGGCTAATGTGCTTCACCCACTGTTGTTGGTTTTTATTTTATTTTATTTTATATTTTATTTTATTTTATTTTTTGAATCTATAGCAAGCTGGATTTGGCAATAATCAACACAACAGAACTAAGATGCTGATGAGATAATGAATGACCAAGAACAGTAATGAATCACCTCTCCATAACAAACTATTATATGAAATGTCACATTAGATGTCACAGACCAAAAACTTAACCAGAACCACTTGCACACACTGCATAACACTGTATTTTCTTAGGTTCCAGAAGATGTGATGTTTAGGAAGGATTACTCCCTCCCCCTCCCCATTTAGGGATCCAGTTAAGCCTTATAAACAATAGAATTACACAATTTTATTAATTACTAGAAGAAGAGGAGGACCTAAGTCATTATTCTGTTAGGCTGTGTTCTCACACAGCCAGTTATTTCGATATGGTTGTTGCGAAACAACTTGTATCGAAATAACGCTCGTTGCGAAACAACTTATTTCGAATTAACAAAATGTTAATTCGAAATAAGGCAAAACCAGGTCATCGAAATAGCAAGTTCACACTGTGAACTTGCTATTTCGAAACCATGCCAGGGGGCTGCAGTCCCCTGGGGGTGAGCGGCTGCAGCCGCTCACCCTGCAACCCCAG
>ML681963.1:138638699-138664302 GCA_007922195.1 Podocnemis expansa
CGCAACAACGGGGTTGTTTCGAAACAACGGGAATCGTTGTTTCGAAACAACCGTGCGTCGTGTGAACAGCCAAAATCTCATTTCGAAACAACCTCTGTTGTTTCGAAATAAGAGGGCTGTGAGAACACACCCTTAGTGAACAGATTCTAAATGTCATCTGACATGTCTTACAAATGTGCAGTGAGTCCCTTGGAAATAAAAAGGCAAGTTTATGTGTTCTGAAAGATTTCCGTCTTTCCATCCTCGAGTTCCCAAGAATCCTGAGCTAGGGTTGGAGGCATATAGTTCTGCTGGCTTCACATAGCTTGACAAAAATTTCTTCTCCCATTTGTTCCTGGAATCACTGCTTCATTCTGATAAAATTAGTCTTGATCTGCATATTTGAAGCTTCTATGATGTCTATTCGTTCACTTCTATGATATTTCAGTTTGATATCAATGCAGATCCAGGGCACTATATGAGTAAAACTCCTCCTTTCTAGCTCTCCTCTGGCAATCTGCAACATTAGTAGGTTTCACTAAGCAGCATCTTTCAAATCGGAATGACTGAACTTTGCTGGACATTATTAACGCTCAAAGAATCTGGTGTTTATTATGTAGTTAAGAATACACCTTCACCTTCCCAAAAGGACAGCTACAAAATCCTCTTTCTTCTTCTGTAGAAGAAGAAATGGACAGGTAGGACTTCAGGAAATGTATTCTCTGCACCACCATGCTTCACTTTATTTCAGACACTAGCCTTCTTTGGGATTGCAACAGTGAAGTTGCAAAGCTTGTATTCAAATACAAGAGACACTGCAGTTACCATAAGGCAAAGTGAAGAGATTCACACAAGCAAACAAGCAACCAGTGGCAATTCCACATGGCAACATATGACTCTCTGTTTTGGAAAGCAAGCTCTGAGAAATCAGTTAGGCAGTCCAGAGTACCATTTCATACCATTACAAGGTTAAGGCCACACTAAGTGGGTCTCATGATCTGTAGAAATTTCACTAAGTGGATGCAGACATCAACACAATGGTAACAAAATACTTCTGGTGGAAGACTGATAGCTTCAAGCTACCCACGTTTCTGCATGATTATGATCTTAGAAGGAAACATCTGCATGTCAAGTGAGCCTCTTCCAGGAAAAGCAGTTTTTTCCAGGTATATGAAAGTAATATAGTAAATCAGTGGTAATTAATAAAAGCATAATTTCCATTCATTGCCTCAGACACTAACTCAGGCTTCTGGGTTACATTCATAAAGGCAGGCATTTCACTTCTAAGTATAAACTTCCTCTGTACATTTTAATGAATCCATTTGTTTCAGTTCATTAAACAGAGTTGTTCCTAGTGAATAAGAGAATCAGCTAAAACAAGTGAAGGATGATGACTTAAAGCAGAGCATACTTTTAAAAGCCCATGTGGAAAGACATAAGCTAAAGTCAAAATATTTAATAATACTTTACACTTACAAGGCCAGATCCCTGGCCCATGGGCAGCAGCACATGCTGGCTCACACCTGCACTAACCAATCACTTGTGGATCCCTTTGGTGGACAGGAATCGTCAGAGCACGTAGAGTCAGAAGGCCTGACTGTATGTACAGATGGCCCAACAAAAATACCTTTTTGTTGGAATTTGGTGATTCAGGTGACATCAAAATGCCTGGTGGAGCTAGTTCTATTTCCCCAAAGTTCTGATGACCATCTGCCTGGTTTCCTTCTACCTTGCCTGTTCAATTTTGTCAGGCTACCAGGGAGCCTAGGCCACCCAGGTCCACATCTCAGTGGCAGCCCACCAGGCCAACAGTCTTAGGTAGAAACAGGGATCCCAGGTCTGACACTCATGGACTTTAAGGTCACAAGGAACCAATATGATCATCTAACCTGACCTCCTGCATACCACAGGGGATAGAACCTCACCCATCTGCTCCAGGATCTGTGGCTCTGGGGTAGCCCAATGGTTCTGGAGATCCGTTCCCTTTCACTGAAAATTTCAAACTTTTTCATTTTCACTCCTAAGTGAGATGAAACTAATTTTCAAATAATCAAAATCTTCCATGAAATGAAATTACCTGTCTCCTTCCAAACCTAGCTATATGCCAGCACCCATTAATACCAGAGGTGCATCAGTGGGGAGATGGTGTGGCCAGATCATAGTGAATCCCTGTTTTCCAAAAGATACTTGGCAGTCTCTGCACTCAGACATAGTTTAGAGAAGCCCTGAGCCCACTCTAAATAATTCCAGGGCTAACCTAACCTTAAGGAAAGTGGAGAGCAAAGGTAGCTTAAACCCACTTCTCTCTCCCTTCCAGCTGTGCAAAGTGAAGAGAAGTTGTAGCACTGGTGAAGGAGTGGGTCACATGGCATAACCTTTTTTGTGTAGTCACAGAAAAACAAGGTGATGCTAGTGAGCTGAGTCTGATTCCTCCACATTATTATTCATTAGCTATTATTAATATTTCCATTACAGTAGAAACTACACAGCCCAAGCGAGACTGGGTCCCCACTATGTTAGTCACCATACAAACATGTAGTAAGAGATAGTCCCTGCTCTTAAACCTACATAGATCAGGCAGACTAATGCAGGGCTTGACAAAACTGGCATCAAGTTAGGCACCCAGCTTCAAAGCAAGGTATCTAGCTGGGACACCCCTTGCTGCCCAAAAACCACAGTGGTGACAAAGAGTCCCCCTGTCACTGAAATGCTGCTGAATACATCAAGACCCAGTAGAGGCATTGGCAGTTTTATTTTTGGTTGCCAGAGGGTGCTCCTCCACTGCATTTTTGCACTGGAACTAGGTGCCAGGCTACAAACTCCGGGTGCCATGGTGACCTAGTGCCCACAGTTTGTCAAGCTCTGGACTAAGGATGGTGGGGAAACAGAACACAGAGATGAAGTGAGTTGCCCAAGGTCACACATCAGGATCCAGTCCAGTACTTTTCTCCTAGACCAAGCTTGTGCAACATGTGGCCCGGGGTCCAAACTCCAGCCCGCCAAGGTCTTTCAACCAGCCTGCAGAGTGCTGCTACAAGAGCCCGAAAGCTGAGCCAGCAAGGTGCTATGTGGTGGGGGGTGGAGGTATGTGAGCTGAGCTGGCCTTGGGCACTGTCAGGTGGAGGGGGGAGGAGAACTAAGTCTGAGGACAAGTGGAATCCAGGGGAAGGAGAGCAGCGGTGAGTGGGAGTGAGGAGAACACACGGGAACAAGCACAGGACAAACTGTGGCAGTTCTGGGAAGGTGAAGGGGCAGGGGAGCAGTGAAGCTGGTTGGCAGGACCCAGCTACTTCCTGACCTGGACAGGACATCCCCTCAGTTCTGTCTCCTCCCACATCCCTAACCCCAGCACCCCGTCGTTCCCTTGACCTTAGTGGCATAAACTCTTCTGTAGAGATTGGTACCCATCAACGTTTCTGGTACAGAGATGCCAAAACCTGTGACCAGTGCAGAACTGCCAGGGTTTCTGTCCTGTCCCTGCCTGACTCTGTTCTCGTCTCCCTCTCCCCAGCACTGCTTTCCTTTCCCTCAGCAGTGCTTGACAGGGAGGGAGGAGAGCAGAGCTGGTGGGGTCTCTGTCAGGAAGTAGCTGAGTCCTGCCACCCACTTGCTCTGCTCCCCCCATCTCACCTTTCTTCCCCTCCCCTCCTCTGCCATTCTCCCCTGTCCTGCTGTGCTCCCCATGCTCTGCCTTTTCTCCTTACACAGCTACCACTGCCTCCCTTGTCTTCTGTACACAGTGTAAGCAAAAGCAATGCCTAATATCACACTAATCATTATTTTATTAAAGTTTATTAATAAGATCAATTTGTATGTCTTTACCTATCAAAAATTTTCTCATGGACCCTTGACTGAGAAAAGAATTGCAGTGTGGCCCCTCACCCAAAAAGGTTGGACACCCCTGCAATAGACCAAGTCCTTTCTCCAAATAAATGGCTGCATGTTAAATTAACTTACTGGGACATTAAGAAATGTAACATCAGGTCACCATTCTGCAATCAGAGTGCACTTTTTCCTGCAATCATTGTTACTCAGCCAAATTCACAAGTGGCACAAATGCCTGCACAATGACTTGGAAGTTTCTGGAGAGTGTTGAGGGCAACTTCCTGGTGCAAATGCTGGAGGAACCAACTATGGGTCTTGCTCTTCTCAAACTCCTGCTCACAAACAGAGAAGAATTGATTGGGGAAGTAGAAGTGAATGGCAGCCTGGGCAGCAATGACCATGAGATTAAGTAGAGGTCAGGATCCTGACCAAAGGAAGAAAGGAAGGAAGCAGAACTGGACTTCAGAAAAGCAGACTTTGGCTCCCTGAGGGAACCAATAGATAGGATCCCCTGGGAGGTTAATCAAAGGGAAAAGGAGTCCAAGAGAGCTGGCTGTGTTTTAAAGAAACTCTACGAAGGGCACAGGAGGATATCATTCCAATGTGCAGAAAGAAGAGCAAATATGAAAGGTGCAGAGAATGGCTTAGCAGAGAACTCCATAGTGAGCTGAAACACAAAAGGGAAGCTTACAAGAAGTGGAAGCTTGGATGGATCACTAGGGAGGCATATAAAGATATTGCTTGGGCCTGCAGGGATAAAATCAGAAAGGCCAAAGGGCAACTGGAGTTGAAGCTAGCAAGGGATGTGAAGGATAACAGGAAGGGGTTCTTCAAGTATGTCAGTAACAAGAAGAGGATCAGAGATGATGTAGGTCCCTTACTGAATGGGGCAGGTATCCTCGTGGTGGATGTTGTGGAAAAGGCTGAAATACAGAATGCTTTTTATACCTCAGTCTTCCCAGGCAGGGTCAGCTCCTAGGCTACTACACTGGATAACACAGAATGGGGAGAAAGAGAGTGGCCCTTGGTGATGAAAGGTCAGGTTAGGACTACTTAGAGAAGTTGGGTGTGCACAAGTCTATGGGGCCTGGATGAAGTGTATCCAAGGCTACTGAGGGAGTTGCCTGATGTGATTGCTGAGCCACTGGCCACTATCTTTGAAAACTCATGGTGGTTGGGGGTGATCCTGGATGGTTGGAAAAAGGCAAATATAGTGCCTATCTTCAAGAAAGGGCAAAAGGAGGACTCAGGGGACTACAGACCAATCAGTATCACCTCAATCCCTGGATAAATCATGGAGCAAGTCCTCAAAGAATCCATTCTGAAACTCTTGGAGGAAAACAAGGTCATTAGGAACAGTCAGCATGGATTCACCAAAGGCAAATCATGCCTGACCAACCCAATTGCGTTCTATGATGAGATGATGGGATATGTGGATGCAGGAATAGCTGTGAAGGTGATATACCTTGACTTTAGCAAAGCTTTGACACAGTTTCCCACAGCATTCTTGTCAGCCAGTTAAGAAAGTATGGTTTGGATGAATTGACCATAAGGTGGACAGAAAGCAGGTTAGATCAGTCCCACTAATTTTGTTCAACATCTTCATTAATGATCTGGATGACGGGATAATTCAGAGCTAATTTTGTTCAACATCTTCATTAATGATCTGGATGATGGGATAGATTGCACGCTGAGGAAGTTTGTAGATGACACCAAGCTGGTGGGAATGGTGGATACGCTCAGGGGTTAAAGTATAATTCGGGGGGGGCCTGGAATGCTTCCGCACCAGTGGGCCCCCCGAACCCCAGCTCTTGCCTTCCCACACTTGGCAGCACCCCCCCTGCCCCAATACCCCCCAGCGTGAGCCAGGCCACCCCTGCACTTACCAACAATGGCTGCATGGCTGGGGAGGTGGGGGGCGATAGGCCCTGCGGCATGGCACCGCTGCAGGCCCCAGGTTGGGGTGGGGCCTGGAAGGGGAGGGGTTTGGAGCAGGGCTTGAGCCTTGCCCAGGAATGCCCCTGGCCCCGCCCCTCTCCCCGGCCTGCTGGAATGCAGGGGAATGCTGCTCCGGGGCCTGCTATTTTTAGGGGCCCAGCATTTGAGCCCCTAAAAATAGAATGTGGTGCTGGAATGCTGAGTTCTGGAGCCTGCTATTTTTCAATGGTGGGTCCCGGAAAGCAGCGTTCTGGCTCCATTTTCTGTTTTTAGGATCCCGGAACTCTGGCCCCTAAAAATAGTGGTCCCCGGAATGGTGTTCCACTGCGTTCCGGCCTACTTTAACCCCTGGATACACTGGAGGGTAGGGATAGGGTTCAGGAAGACCTAGACAAATTGACCCATTGGTCCAAACAAAATCTCATGAGGTTCAACAAGGACAAGTGAAAAGTCCTGCACTTGGGATGGAAAAATGCCACATACTGCTACATGCTATGGACTGACCAGCTAAATAGCAGCTCTGTAGAAAATGACCTGGGGGTTACGTTATGGTGAATGGGAAGCTGGATATGAGCCAACAGTGGGTCCTCATTGCCGAAAAGGCCAACAGCATATTGGGTTGCATCAGTAGGAGCACTGCCACTAGGGAGAGGGATGGGATTACTCCTCTCTATTCAGCACTAGTGAGGCTGCATCTTGAAAACTGTGTCCAGTTTTGGGCTCCCCACAACAGAAAGGATGTGGACAAGTTAGAAAGAGTCCTATACAGGGCAACAAAAATGATTAGGGGACTGGGGCAGCTGGCTTATGAGAAGAGACTGAAGGAACTTGGCTTATTTTAGTCTGCAGAAGAGAAGACTGATGGGGGGGATTTGGTAACTGCCTTAAACTGCTTGAAGGGGTGCACCAAAGAGGAAGGAGCTAGACTATTTTCAGTTGTGACAGAGGACAGAACAAGGAGCAATGGTTTCAAGCTGCAGCTGGGGAGGTCTAGGTTGGATATTACGAAAAACTTTCTCACTAGGAGGATGGTGAAGCATTGGAATGGGTTGCCTACAGAGGTGGTGGAATCTCCATCTTTGGGAGCTTTAAGATGCATTGGATAAAACCCTGGCTGGGATGATTTAGTGGGAGAAGTCCTGCTTTTAGCAGGGGGTTTGACTAGATGACCTCATGAGGTCCCTTCCAGCCCTAATATTCTATGACTTACATTGGTTTATATCAATATAATTAGCAGTTAAAGTCCCTGGAGGTACTGGAGGGTTCTAGAAGCCACTGGAGAGGGGCAGTGGTAGGAGGAGATGGTTCAGCTGGTACTCAATCTCTGAAGAAAAGGAGATTTATTTTATTTTTCCCTATCTTGCACAGATCTTATTTTTCTACCAGGTGTGTTTGTGGTGAGGAAGAAAGGATAACAGAAGGGGAGATCTGTGCTTCAGGTACAAAATTTCACTATATTTTGCTGACAAAAATCTCAATCAGACCCCTAGGCATAACTCAAATTTCACAGATAAAAGTGTTGGATCAAAAATAAACAAAACCCAATAAAATATAAAAGGGGAAATTCATGAGTGCTGTGCTACACTCGACGCTTCGGCTATGTTTGCATTGGAGAGCATTTTCAAAAAAACTTTTTTCGAAAAAAATATTTCAAAATATATTTGAAATAATTATCCCAAAATAACTTTTTTCAAAAATGCTATTTGGGGAGAAAGGTCTGAGGACAGCTCTTTGTTCCGAAATAGTGCAGCTTTTTTTTTTTTCAAAGTGAAAGTCTTCTCCAGACTTTCTTTTTCAAAAAAAAAAAAGAAAGCCAACGCAAGAGATAGGCAGGCTTTTTTGAAAAAAACCTTTGCCACATCCGGCGATGGCTTTTTTTTGAAAAAGCTATCTTGAAAGAGGCTATTTTTCAAAATGTAACCAGGTTTAGCGTCGGTGAAAAAGCGCGCCGGTATTTTGAGATACTGCCATGCTTTTTTGAAAAAGCCAAACCCAATAGCTTTTTTGAAAGAAAAGGCCTTTTTCGAGATAGCTTTTTCAAAAAAGCCATTACCATATGTGGCAAAGGCTTTTTTTTGAAAAAGCCTTCCTATCTCTTCCATTGTCTTCCTTTTTTTTTCTGACAAAGAAAGTCCAGTGTAGACCTTCACTTTCAGAAAGAAAAGGCAGAGGTATTTCGGGACAAGGAGCCATCCTCGGACTGTTCTCCCAAAATAGCATTTTTGAAAAAAGTTATTTTGAGATAATTATTTTGAATATATTTCAAAATAATTTTTTTGAAAAAAGGTTTTTTGAAAATGTTCTCCAGTGTAGATGCAGCCTTCAAGACCCAGGGGGATGTGTGAATCTTCTCTTTGCATTGGTTTTTTGGAGGCTACTTTGGAGTTATATGTCATCTGGGAGCTGACCTTCACATTATTACCATGCAAAGCCAGAAATCAGCCCAAGTTTGAGTGAAACTGGGCCGAGGTTTGCTTGGCAGACTGGAGAACTGCAACTAAACGTTCCATGCACCTGAACTTGGCTTTGAGTTTTTAATGAAGTTTCTCCTGGTTTTGTTGCTAGAGTTTTGTCCAGATCTACAATTCAGTGCAGTTTAAGATACCATTTTTTTCTTTGAAAATGAACAATCAGAAAAAAAAATGTTTGATTTGGGGGGTAGTGGTAAATGTAAAAAAGCAACAATGTTCGTTTCCATTCAAGACTAAGATTCAAGATTGCAGCACATCATAAATATCATTGCAATAGGCCCAGTAGCTATAAGCACAGACTGATAGCTTCAAATGTAGGACATTCTTGGGGAAAAAAAAAGATAGAAGACAGAATGATTGTTGTTTGTCTTGGCTGGGTAGTACAGACCCTCCACCTGCATTTGATTCTATTCAGTCTTGAACTCCTCCCTCACTTTGGAGCCATGGAAGTACAGGAAGTCAGAAGGAGAACAGAGACAGAATACTTTGTACTCACAGCCAGACCACTGTTTAACTTTTTCAGCCAAAAAACAAGTACGAATATGGAAAGACTTTATGGCTAGATACATCTACATTTTCAGCCATTCTGAAAACCCTTTTACTGTTGCCCATCTGAAGTTTTCAACCTGTGAACTTCAGCAATTATTAATCCTGTATTTATTTTCTAAGTGATATCATTGAGCAGTTAGAAAATTATATAAAAATTCCATTCTTAAAGGGATCAGTCTGCTGTGCATCCTGCAGTGCTCTGTGGTATTCTCTTGGTTACTGTCCTACCTAACTTCATTTTCACTACTCATTGGTCATGAAACACATAAAAATCATACGCCTTTGTAGCAACAGTTTGGATCCAGTCCAGTAGAAATACATTGACCCTGAACTTTGAAACACACAGGAAAGGATGGACATACAATAGACAGCAAAACTGCTATGGAAAGGTAGCTAGGATTCTGCAGAATGTTTCATGTGCAAAGTGAAACCACTGAATTTTGTCCAACTGGCAAAACACAGAAGGGAAAAATAAACCTTTCATGCCAGTCTGCTTTTGCACATTCACTTCACTCTAAGTGCCAGGCAGCTTTCAGCAGCACAACCACTTTGCACAGAGGTTAGGTTCTCAATAGGAAGAGGTCAAAGGGTAAATTTCACTTGTTGCAAAAAGTCTTTGTGATCTGAAGCTTCCCAGTTTAATGTGTATTTCTTACTTTATGTCCAGACAGGTCTGCAGCAGAATCCTAAAGATGAACATTGCTGGGCTTTGGGGAGAGGGAGGTGCTTTATCTGAATTTCACAGCCCATTCCTCAAGCTATACTGTAATGAACTGCTGCTCCTGAACAGTCCATCTGTGGTTGTTTACAATCTGGATTTAGATTGGAATATTGCTGTTTGAGCCCAAATGGATGCAGTGATTTCCTATGAAGGGAATCTCCCTAGGCAACAAGGGTGTTACACAGGAGTGGCAAGGAAACAGGAAAGATTTATTCTCAGTGAGTTATTTAGTAATGGGTTTGGGGAGGGAAAGGGGGAGGAACAGGAAATAGAAGTTCTCACCGTTGTGTGTGTGTGTATGAATGGGAGAGACAGACTACTTGGTGACTGTCTACTGCTTTTTCAAAAAGTATTTTTATTCTTGTTTTGGAAAAAAATCCTAAAATGAGAGGAGAAGAATGCTAGTAAAAGTAAGTCATGCAAGTAAAGACTCAACAGCAGAAACTAAGCCGAAGTGTACAGGGTCTGGCAATACCCCAAAAACAATGCTGTGAAGAACAGACAGGGCAGCAACAACTACTCCTTCAGGATTTACAAAACCTCAAATGCAAAAATACATCCTCTTATTAAGATTTATCACATAATGAGACATCAGAAGGTTTAGAGGCAAACCATGCAGTGCAGTTAATAGTACTAAAACTGTAGAGGAAACCAGGGGAGGTGAAATAGCCAGGGCTTTGTCAAACTGGGCCTTAAAAGCCACTAAAGAAGGAGGTTCTACCACCTTCCTAGGTAACCCATTTCAATGCTTTATCATCCTCCCAGTGAACAGGATTTTCCTGGCATCCAGCTTAGACCTTCTCCACTGCAATCTGAAACCATTTCTTCCTGTTCTGTCATCAGCCACCACTGAGAATGGCTTAGCTCTATCCTCTTTGGAACCACCCTTCTGGTAGTTGAAGGCTGCTATCAAATCCTTCCTCACTCTTTTCTTCTGCAGACTAAATACAGTCAGATCACACAGCATCTTCTTATAAGTCATGTGGCCAAGTGCTAATCATTTCTGCTGCCCTCCACTGGACTGTCTTCAATTTGTCCACCTCCCTTCCTGCAGTGTGGGCCCCAAAACTGTATACAGTCCTCCAGATGTGGTCTCATCAGTGCCAAACAGAGGGAAATAATCACTTTCTCTCAATCTGCTGGCACTTCTCCTTCTAATGGAGCTCAATATGCCGTTAGCCTTCTTGGCAGCTAGGGCACCCTGATGACTCACTTCTAGGTTCTTGTCCTTTTCTGCAGAACTGCTGCTTAGCCAGTTGGTCCTCAGTCTTTATAGGTGCAGGACTCTGCACTTGTTCTTGTTGAACCGCATCAGATTTCTTTTAACCAAATACTTAAATTTATCTAGGTCCCTCCAGGGGCATCACTGGTGCCTGGCACACGGGGCCCGTGCCCCAAATGCTGGCCCCAGTGCCCCGAGTCCTGACAGGTCCCTGTCTCTCCCAGTCTCTGGCTGGATCAGGCTGGAGATCCGGGGCCTGGCTGCCTGTGGCAGCAGTGGCTGCTTCCAGCCCCTTCCTAGCCCAGGCGGCCCCACACTGATCCAGATCATTTACGAAGGTGTTGAACAAAACTGGCCCCAGGACCAACCCTTGGGGCAGTCTGATTGATACATGCTACCAATTAGACATCGAGACATTGATCACTACCCATTAAACCTGACAATCTATCCAGCTTTCTATTCACCTTATAATTCATCCATCCAACCCATGTTTCTTCCACTTGATGGTAAGAATACTTTGGGAGACCATATCAAAAGTCAAAGTGCATTCCATCCAATGCTTCCCCCATAACCATAGAGCCAGTTATCTCATCATAGAAGGCAATCAGGTTGGCTAGGCACGATTTGCTCTTGGTGAATCCATGCTAACTGTTCCCGATCACCCTGTTTTCTTCTAAGTGTTTCAGAATGCATTCTTTGAGGGCCTGCTCCATGATTTTTCCAGGGATTAAGGTGAGGCTAATTGGTCTGTAGTTCCCCGGATCCTTCTTTTTCCCTTTACTGAAAATAGGTACTATATTTGCCTTTTTCCAATCATCTGGGACCTCCCCTGATCACCACGAGTTTTTAAAGATAACAGCCAATGGCTCTGCAATTGCATCTATGGGCACCCCCTACAGATGCACTGCAGCCAGCCCCATGGATTTGTGCATGTCCAGCTTTTCTAAATAGTTATGACCCTGTTCTTTCACCAGTGGGGGCTGCTGCTCACCTCCTCCCCATAATGAGCTGCCCATTACAGTGGTCTGGGAGGTGACCTTGTCTGTGAAGACAGAGTGAAAAAAGCATTGATTACTTCAGTTTTTTTCACATCATCTGTCCTAAATTACCTTTCCCATTCAGTAAGAGGTTCATACTGTCCCTTCCTAGTTGTCTGTCTAAGCTTCCCCTTCTTATAAGCTTTCTTTTTGTGATTAAGCTCACCGAAGATTTATCTGTTAAGCCAAGCTTGTCACCTGCCATGTATGCTATTCTTTCTGCACGCTGGAATGGTTTGTTCCTGAGTTCTCAATGAGGTTTCCTTAAAATACAGCCAACTCTGCAGGACTGCTTTCCTCCACATATTAGTCTCCCAGGGAATCAAGCACATCAGTTCCCTGATGGAGTCAAAGTCTGCTTTACTGAAGTTCAGGGTCTGATCTTCTTCTTTCCTTTAAGTTTTTCCATATAAGCTGTTAAAAAGGGGGGAGGGGGGAGAAGGTAGGGAGAGAGAAGGGAAAGACTTCTCTAGTATTCTCAATTCCCTGAAACATTTTATGTGATTCATTGCAAGTTTGAAAAAAAAAAACTTATGGCAAGGAACTGGATATGCAAATTATTATATAAATTGATTTCTAAGGGAGAAATTTAAGGGGGGTTGGTGTAGGGTAGGATGGGGAAAATTGGGTTTATAATGGGAAACTTGGTCACAGCCTACATTGTGGAGAGACCATGGCCTCCCCATAATAAGGCACTTCCAATTTAAAGTCCATTGCCTCTCAACCTGCTAATTGTGCTTTAAATTGCCCTATATGATGCCAGAGGCAGTAATAAAAGTAAACAAAATTATGATAATACAAGTTTGGTTTTGTGGGGCCTCCATAACTGGGTGGCACCTAAATAAAACCATCTTAAGTGCCAGCAGCCAATCTGAGGTTGGGTTTTGGATCCATGTTTTGTTTGGGTTGGCATTTGAGCAGGTCTAAAAATGGGTGGTGTAGGGTATAAGAACAGAGAGACCTCTTATTTCTGTGGGATGGCCATGCTTTATGCTGCTCTCCCTTTCCGTTTGTGGTTAGTTCCTTCTTTGGGCTATTAACTATGATCAAGAGAGCAGACACTCACCTCATCCACTCTGAAACTTTTTAGTATGCGTGTGGCAGGCAGGGGCCTTGGCTTAGGAGTTAAGAGCAGGAGTGAAAAACACAGGGTTCTCTTCCCACCTGGTGGATTTCCTAATGAACTGCTGTGTGATCTTGGACAAATCACCTCCCTGTCTTAGTTTCCCTATCTGTGCATCAGAAATTTCTCTATGTTACAGGGGTACCATGAGTCATAAAGTTCTTTGAGATCCTCATATAAAAGGTATGATAATAAGTTAGAGTATAAAGGTATCTCTTTTGTACCCTCTTTATGCCAGAGATCATTCTAACACATAAACTTACTACCTCTGAAGAGCCCAGTATTTTGCTTTACATGGCAAGTAATAGCCACTGCAAACAACCAAAGATACTACTTTTGAGTGACTAATATGCTATGAGTTGGAGTGTTCTTGCTCAAATAGTTGTTAGAGTCATACAGAGAGGTCAGAAATATTATAGCATTCTTCCTACAGGCAAACTTGAAAAGCCTGTTCTGTTTTGTCCTTTACCATCTAGCCATAAATAAGCTCTGCGCACAGTCATGCCTGACCTTTCAGTTAGTTGTGTTTGGAGTTTTTGGGTAAAATTTGTTTTATGGCAGCTATGTGACTGAAGTGTTCCAGTTCCACAGACTTCCAATGGGAGTCAGGTGCTCATGTGTATTCTGCACACAGGGATTGTGCCAGGGTTTCCCCAGCTCCTTGAACTTCTCTAACTTGGAAGTGTCCCCTGAAAGCTTTCACTGTTGTAACCCCCAATGACAACAGATGAAATGCTTCTCAAAGTAGTCAAGGTGCCTGCAGCCACCAGCATTTTTAAGCGTTGGGCCACAGAGACCTGTTCTGAGCAGGACTGGATAACATGGTGCTTGAAATGCACATGAGCATTCCTGGAGCCCTGTCTATATTAATGCTCTCAATGATGGAGGTGCCCTGGTGTGAGCATCATGGGTATTTAATTTTCATGAAAGCAGGATATTGCAGACAGATCTTCAACTGATGTCAATTCTTGTGGCTTCATGAGGATTTTTACTGGGGATCTGTATTTCTTTAACTCATCTAAATTTCTCCTCCCTCCATTCTTGTGTGCATTAGTTTGTTGCTGGCCTCTGCCCCAGAGAGGGCCGCGTATCACCAGTGCTATACATATATAGGCACCAGTTCTACACTTAGAGCCATGTGGGCAGACCCCTGTGCCTGTACACAGTCACACTGAAGTGAGTCATTAGGGCTCAGCATGGTTATGAAGTTATGCTCATGTGCAACTGGGGCTACTGTTCGCAAAGCATACAGGGACATCTCGGGACGAACCATGCTGTCCCCATTTAAGCTACTACTACTATATTTTAACAGTTATGTTTAATTGCCTTAATGACAACCAGTGAAATGTAATCCAAAATATAGTTTCATCTCAATTTAATTGAAATAAAATAATTATAAATTAAGAGTTGGCATATGCTGAGAAGTGTTACACAAGGGAAAAAAGAGATCCACAGTCTCCTAGCATCTAAAATGGCACATGTTAAACAAATGCTTAGAAAAGTCAGATGAAAAATGTAAAAGATTAACCCATACACAGTTTATATGTTTTAATAATAATGACTAAATAATGATTTATATAGTATTTTAACGTGGCTTGAGTCTGAAAGGTGATATGGTAGCACTGAACTTGATTCTACAGTTTCATTATGTTATTAATATCAGTTTTTAATTCAGACTACTCATATCTGCCTGGGCACAAATTACCTTGCAAAAAGTGTAAACATAACAGATTTTTTAAATTTTGAAGTCTCAGAAGGGGGCTACTGCACATTAATTATCTCATCTAGACACACTGCCCATGTGCTTCCATGGCTGATGGATCTTCTGTTGTTGTCATCTGTTTCAAGGCTATGCAGTGTCTGAAAGGTGTAAATGACGCAGATGCACAGCTAAGACGTCTGTGGGTTCCTCACTTAATGCCTTGTCTCCTTTTTCCTATCAAATTATTTATATATTTGTACACACACACTTAATACACAGACATACGTATTCTGTATACACATACTTACTAGGCAGACACACAGAGTTAGTTTAATATTAATAGCCTCAAATTTCTCTATCGCCCTTTCCCCCAAATATCTTCAAGGATACTATATTACAGGGGTGGCCAAACTTATGGAACTCAAGAGCCACACAAGTCGATTATTCAACCTTTGAGAGCCGCACTGAGGCATATAACCACATACTTTTACCTACTCCAAAATTACTAAGCTTAAAATTGTTTGCGCACTTTAATTTTATTGTAAAAACAGGGCAAATATTGATCCTACTAATGTCAGATTCTAATAATTACTTAAGGTTACCATGAAAACTAGGCTTACACAGTAAAAACTTAGCTGTTGCTGGATGTAGAACACTGCAGGCTAGTGGCAAGCATTTTTAAAATCTGGGCAGTAACTTGTCAATGCAGTAGGTAAAAGCTCTCTCAGGTGCTGATCTCTAAGTATTGCACAATGTTTCGATTTAACAAATTTCATTGTGGAATACAATGCTTCACAGCAGTAAGTTGTGCCAACAATTGAAAGTAATCTACATTCACTTTTAAACTTTTCTCCTTTGTATTTTCATGACATGGAATACTAAGAAATGTTCAGGACTTCTAAAACACAATTTTAACAAAGGAGTAAGCTGCATTAGGGCCTATGAGAAAATCTAAATATGCTGCATTTCCCCCCCCCGACCCCATTGCCACTTCCTTGCCCTCTCTTACCATGATGCTGCTTCTCCACTCTCCCTGACCATGTGGCACTACTGTCCCCCCACCTCGACCATGCTGCGCCTTCTCCTGCTGGCTCTGACCACGCTGTCGTGGCTTCCCCCGCCAGCTCTGCCTGCATTGCTGTGGCTTCCCCCGCCAGCTCTGACCACGTTGCTGCAGCTTCCCCCACGGTCCTGACCACACTGCCACGGCTTCCCCTGCTGGTTCTGACCACGCTGCTGCGCTTCCCTCACCACCTGAACCACACTGCCACAGATTCCCTGCTTGCTCTGACCACGCCGCCACTTCTCTGCTGTCCCTAATCATGTCGCCCTTCCCTGCTGGCTCTTCAGTGAGCCGCATTTTTATTTTGAAGAGCTGCATGCGGCTCACGAGCTGCAGTTTGGGCACGCCTGCTATATTACTTTAAAAGTAATGCTGTTTCAAATACCACTATAAAGGATCTAAGGCCTAATATTCATGAACATACGATGATCAGACCCAACCAACCAGCCAGCCAACCAACCCAAACCAAACCAAACCAACCCCCTCTCCCTGAAAAAAAAAAAGATTTTTATTTCAGTGGCAACATTCAGTAACACAATAGCTGAAAAGAGGCCCCATGCATATTTAAGACATGCATCCAGCTTCCTCTTCATCTGTCCCCAGCTCAGACCCTACAGGTACTTGACAACTCTATCTGCCCCACAGCTTCCAAATGAGTGAAAAGGCAGTTGAGGCACATACAAGACAACTGGTATGCAAAGTGTGCAACAGTAACAGGAGTCAGGACAAAAAAGATCTGTCTGTGACAGATCCTAGCAGGGCCGGCGCTACGTGGTAAGCAGCCCCTGCGTAAAAGGGGGGTGCCGGCATTTTGAGGGGCATCAAAAGGGGACAGCGCCATGGCGCTCCCCTGATGACATCACTCATCTGCGCCGGCGTCGCTTTGCTGCAGGGGTGCACCATGATCCCCAGCGCTGGCCCTGGATCCTAGCCAGTGTTTCTTCATGGCCACCCACTAGGACTGCTGTGAGGGAGATCCAAGCCTTCCGTTGCTCTGGATTCCCCAGGCTGTTTAAACTCTTGGTGCCTGAGCAGAGTCAACCCCACTGCCCCAACCTTGGGACCCCTAGGCAAACTCTCATAGTGTAGATGTTCTAGCTCTACCCCAAGTGTTGGAACCTGCTGTCCAATCACCTAGGACCTCGTGGTGCAGTGATGACCCTTCAGACTCCTCAGTACTCAAACACAGCCTATTCCCAGAACTCCCTCCCAAAAGGCGTGGAACTTGTGTTTTACAATGCAACTCCCACAGGGGCATGTTGCAGCACATGCATCCTTTGTTCAGTCTATCCGTTTTGTGTTCTTTACCTAACAGGTAAAGCATCAAAGAAAAGAGATCACATGAAACACCCAAACTGCAGTATCCCTCACTAGCTCCTACCTCACCTTCCCTTGAGAGGAATCAATTTTGTTCTGTCAATCAGGCAAGCAGGGTCCTCTGTCCCTTTGCCTACCTATTCTCTGCAGCAGACTCCCTTATCTTAATCATGTGCAAAATGGCTATCTCCCCCAGTTCCCCTGTGAGTCCCTTTATAGACCCCTCTTGTGGTCACCTGCTAGTTTTGTTTCATCTACCTGACCCCCTGCTCCCATCAGACAAGAGGAGGAAGTATCTTCTCCCAGATAGAGCAAACCTGCTTTCCTAGATGTGTTGCTTTGAACAGATGATCAGTCATTGAGTGCTGATGATCATTCACCATTGTCTCTGGCCCTGTTAACTCATGTGGGATCTACATACATGTAGGCTTTCCACGACAGAGTAATTTCATACAGTTTCATAAAATCATCCAGAGTTCAGAAGTGGTACAGACAGAACGCCCAGCTAATCACATGGCCTGGGGTACATGACAAAAGACTGTGGGCAGATGAAAAGATAGAGGAAGGAAAAGCTGGAGGGGTACTAAGAAAGAAGGAAGTTCATGAGCAGCATTGCTAGTGGGAGATGTTGGATTTTTTGCAGTGAGGCCCTATAATAAACAAACAACAACAACAACAACAACAACGACAATAAAAGTATAACACACAAGAAGTCCTGTGGCTCTCTTAAAAACTACAATGTATTTATTGCATAAGATTTTGTGGGCATAATCTCATTTCATAATTAGTATTTTGCATATTTCAAGCACTACAGGGAGAGTGGCTAATTAACCTTTAGCATACCCCTTTGAGGTAGCTTAATTCCATTTTATATAGACAGGAAAACTGAGGCAGAAAGAGGCCCTTCTTCTCTCAATCCCATGTTTATTCCTCCAGAGTACACTGCTGTATAAAGCACATATACAATATAAGGCGTATGAACATCAGTGGTTTAATAGACATGACCAAAGTATGACTGCTATTCCAAAAAACTGTGTGTGTATAGTGTGCTGGAGAAATCATTCCAGAACAATATATTTGCATATAAATATCAGAAAATGCTAACTGGTTAGTGATACCTTGTGCTACTTTTCTGCTGCACATGTGATTGTTACCACACATATATAGAAATTGGAGCACAAGTTTCCCTTAAAATAGTATTCCATGGCCCTGATCTGAGAGACTCCACAGGGGACAAGGACTGGCTGGTGCAGACCTAACCGAAGGATCAGTATCCACATTTGTATTACCGGTACCTCTTGAAGTTATATAGAATGTAATGTCCAATCACTGAAGGAAAAGTTGTTCATATTCCAATAAAAAAATTGTCATGGCTTCCAGATATTTTAAGATGGGAATGGAAAGAGGTGAATCCAGAGGGAACACCTTGGGCTCAGACCCTTAACAGACTGCGTAAACGGTAGTAATGAGGCAGTTGCAAGGTTTATAGATGACTTTATTCATTTGCCCTAAATACCATATTTTGTGAATTGTGCTGATTCTTCAGTTTGTGGGATTAGTTACAGTTCACTGTAAGTTCTAACTGTATTTCGATGTACTATGCAAACGCCTGATTCAAAAGTAGTTTTATTTGATAAAAAACAGATGTTCTTAAAAGAGACTCTCCTTCGCAGTACAGAACATTATTTTTATTAATTGTATAAGGTACGTACAATTTCTAAAGCACAGCATCTCCCTGCGTGACATATGACATTATTATATTTTTCCCTGTTGAGGGACTTTTAAGTCCTGGGGTCATGACCTCTCTGCCTTACGAGAAATGGAGAAGCACATGGTTCTAATTTTATCTTCAACCCTGCCCTCATGCTGACATGTATGTTTACAATATGGTTCATCTGTTGACCCTTCACTCACATTTAAAATATTAGCTAACATTTTTCAATCCCAATCAGTTGTACATGGCGATTTGCTTTTCGACTAGTTGTTTTTCTTACTATATTTTGACATGTGCAATTTAGCCAAAAGCCCTTTACTGGTTTTCTAATTTGAAAACAGCAACAAACACAACCCCACTTTGCACTGATAATTCTGCTCATTTGTGGACAGTGTGAATTTTGCTAATTTCCATCCAAAACATCACCAGACTTTTAGGGAGATGGGACATGTCACTTCTTGATTACAAATGAACACTGGGAGTTAGCAGATCTAGATTCTATTCCTGGCTGCTTCTAAATCATTAAGGGACTTCAGGCATGGCATGGGGGGGAGGGATATCAAGACTATGCTTTGGAGGGAGTGCAGAGCTGCACAGCCCACTGGAAGCAATCCAAGATGAGCAGTGGTTGAATGAGACACCCTCTCACTCCAAGCAGAAGGATCTCAGAAAGAAATGTGCACGCTCCTCTGTCAGGATTGTGGTGGCATGCTCCCCATTCTGTGTCTAGTCGCCTTTACTGTCCCAATGGGAGGGCAGACATTCACACACCTCCTCTTCCATAGGCCCTTTGGCCTGTGCTCGAGCATGTGCTCAGAGGGAGCAGTCTGCATTCTGGGAAGTCCAGGGTCTGCAATTGTTCCTGGCCTTCATGAGCTCTTGAGAAGAGAGAAAGTCTTGGGCACGTTCCCTTCCTTGCCACAATCTTTGCACAACCATAGAAACACCAGTCATAACTCAGCCTCAATTTGTATATCCCGTTTTCAAGGTAGAACTATTTATATTTACCTATCTCACCGCAGGAGTGTTGTGAGACTTAATTACTGAAAGCTTGAAAGCTCTTTGGACGAAAGTTGCTTAGGAATGCCAAATGTCCTCCTGTTATTTTGCATGGTCTTATCTGTGGAGGAGGCCTCAAAACGAATATACTGCAATTGAGCTGATCAAAAAATTTCAACAAAAACTTTTTGTCAAAAACTGCTGTTTTGTTATAAATGAATTTTTTCACAAAAAAATTAGCCCTTTAAAATCCTTTTGAGAATATTTTGAAATTAAGCATTTTTTTTTAAGAAAAAAGTATTTAAAAATATATATATTTTCAGATTCCTCTCCCCGAAATTGGGGGAAATGTCCTTCTTCCCCCAGTGGTTTATTCTCCTCTCTTTTTCCACTAGAAAAGTGGAGGAAACATTTTTCTGAAAAAGTTTGAAAGTGAGAGAAAAAATATTTTCAGAGAACAGCACTTTCACTTTTAAGTGGTAAACATTAAAACAACGCTTCATCTCACATTTTAGCCCTCTTTCTCTTTAAACTGGAGAAAGTAACACAAAGTAACATTCTGACATTTTTCCACTTGAAAAACATTTAAAAAGCAAGTGAAAGAGGCTTATTTAAACCCCACTTTCTCTTATGCTTTAATCTTTATGCCCCCTGTTATGTTTTAATCCTCACTTTAGAAAATGGGACAGGAGAGGAAGTAAAAGAGAGGGAACAGTGTCTTTTTTCTCACAGTTTTGCCTCACTTCTTTTATTTTATTTTCCCCTCACATTGTTCTATTGGCAAAAAAAGGGAAAACATTTTGAAGGAATGGAAAGTGGAATTTTTTCCCACCAAAATTAAATGAAAAATATAGCTGCTGAAAAATTCAGTCTTTTAGGTTTAAACATCATTTCATGAAAAAAAAATATAAACCCATAGCCCAAGAACAAATAACAGCTTTAACTGGATCTGCAAGATTTCAAGAGATGGTAGTGAAAACTTTTATTTTAATAAAACACACTAATTTCTTTAATTGTTTTCATTATTTCATATTTCAGTGATGAAGAATAAATATATAGGGTAACTCAAATTGCATGATGGGGTATCACATTTGCAGCTCATCTGCAAATCACGAAGTATTTGCTACACTTCATAGTTCTATTATTCAGCACAATGTATTACACACTATACAAACTTCTATCCAACCAGGTATTTCTAATGTATTTGTCATTGTCATATTTGGTTTCCACCAAAATTACATATGTCAACAAACAATTTGCAGGATTTTATTTTCTTACCCATCACATCATCTAGAATCTTTATATAGGCTCAATCTGTAAATTCCCTCATCTTCAAAGCATCTGATGGACTGGGATTTTCTCCCATGAAAGCTCATGCAATGAGTTTGTTAGTCTTTAAGTGCCACAGAACTCCCTGTTTGTTTTACTCAACTAGACTAACACAGCTGCCCCTTTGGATCTTAGAAGCATGTTACTCACATGACTTTAGTTTCACCTGTTCTGCCTTAAGGGCATAATTTCTGAAATTTAGCCTCAGTCCTGTCTCCCACAAGACAGTGGTTCCAAATCTCTCTTGCTCCTGAGGTTGTGCTGTGTTCAAAATATTCTGTGAGGGAAGGAGAAATTGTAAATAAGGCAGCATACCTCAAGAGGAAGAAGTCACGTAGATCCAGATTTGTTTGGGTTGGTGGCAGCTTTTGTATTTTAAGCTCAGAATTCTTTGATACACTTGGAAAGTTTGGAACAAGGAGCCCAAAGAGGATCTGATCTACTAGGCTATGTCCACACATACATCGTTATTTCAAAATAAGTTATTTCAAAATGAGTTATTTTGAAATAAAGTCCTTATTTCGAAATACGTTAATTCAAATTAAGAAAATGTTAATTCGAATTAAGGGAAAGCCTGCTATCAAAACGGCTGTCATTTCGAAATGGTTATTTCAAAATAATGCCGTTTGGACATGTTGTTTTGAAACAGTTGTTTTGAAACAATGGTGTTGTTTTGAAACAACATGTCCAAATGGTGTTATTTTGAAATAACCATTTCGAAATAACAGCCGTTTCGAAATTAATGGGGTTTAAGTTGTTTCAAAATAAGAAAATGTCACGTGGACCTAATCTTTTTTATTTTGAAATAATGAGTGTTATTTCAAAATAAAAGAGACGTGTGGACATACCCCTACTCTTCAAAGTGTCTGACGAAGTGGGATATTCTCCCACAAAAGTTCATGCGATAAATAAATCTGTTAGTCTTTAAGTGCCACAATACTCCTTACTTTTTTTTCTTTACTAGACTAACATGGCTCCCCCTTTGAAACCTGACCTACTACTATCTTTAACAGTGGTCTGGAAGAAAACATAAAATTCTGGTCAAATTTGCAAATGACACAAATTGGTAGAATGGTAAAATTAGAAGACCAGGTTTGTTCCACAGAGCTATTTGGACCCATAGTAAGCTGGACTCATGAGCAACATACTTTGATGCACCAAACACAAGGTCATATTGCCATGGACATGAAGCTACTGTGTAGCTTTGATTAATATATGATGCTATATAAAGATTCGAGAGGCAAGTTTTGCACAGGTATTTAGGTGAGGTTGCACTTTGGGGACCACTGGTGGACTGTTTATAAAAGTCTTCCTACAATAATGCTCCAAGTTCTGAAAAGTGGTGAGGTCAGAGTCATCCTGGCCTGCGGTGGACAGGAATACCAGAGTCAAGAGAAAACCTGACTCTTGCAGGCCTCACCTTGGCACAGAAAGCTTCAGATCCCGAAGGCTGTCTCCACACTAGGGTTTTATTTTGAAACAACAACTGCTGTTTCAAAATAAAAGATGTCAGGTCCAAACGTTTCTTTATTTCAAAATGATGGGAACGCATCATTTCGAAACAAGGTCCGTTGTTTCAGAATAATAAAACCTCGGGTAGAATCGAAATAGCCCTTGTTTCGAAAGGGTTGTTTCAAAACAACGCCGTTAGGATGCGTTGTTTTGAAACAACTTGTTTCGAAACAGGGCTTTGACCTTCCTCCCAGAGTGCATGGCACCCTGGGAAGAAGTCCTAACCCCCCTCAGCACCTTGGTCACGGAGACCATCAGCACCCTGGCTAGGGTGCTGAGGGGAGGTGCAGGGGGTGCGGGGGGGTGATGGATCCCTGCTGCGGGGGATCCGCAGGGGCCACCCCTGCGGGCGAAGCAGGAGCCAGCTCTCCCGGCCGCCCAACATCTGGGCCACCCCTGTGGGTGATGCGGCAGCCAGCTCTCCCCACCGCCCAGGATCGTCCAATCCTGCGTGGCAGAGAGAGCTGGCTCCTGCATTGTCCATGGGGGTGGCCCCCGCTGAACCTGGGTGGTGGGGAACGCCAGCTTCCCTATTGCCTGCCAGGGTGCAGCTGCCCAGTGGGGTAGCGGGGAAAGCCGGCTCCAGCCCCAGCTACCCCTCCAGCATCCCTGGAGCCCAGGCTGGGGGGCGGGGGATGGGGTACCCTGCACACCTCCACTTACCCCGCAGCAAGGGCTAAACTGTAGGGGCGCTCTGGTCCCCCAGCCCCTGGCCGCCTGGAAGCAGCCAGGGGCACAGCTGGTCTCCCCAGCTCCTGGCTGCCTGGAAGCAGCTGGGGGGGTGCCAACTCCCCCAGCCTCTGGCAGGCTCAGCGATGTCTGGTCAATTTTACAGAGGGGGGTTGCAGAACCTGCCAGGGGCTGGGGGAGGCGACAGCCCCTGGTTGCTTGCAGGTGGCCAGGGGCTGGAGGACCCGGGCACCCCCAGGGCTCTGCTCCCAGCCCCCCACTGGCAGCTGCCCAGACCAGGCAGTGGGGAAAGCTGGCTCTGCGCCGGCTGCCCCTGGCGGAGTCCGGGCAGCAGGGACAGTAGGAACGGGGAGCCCTGCACCCCCACCACCTGGGAAGCAGCGGGTAAGAGGGGCAGCGGGATTCTTTCCCCACCACCCAGAAAGCAGTGAGGAAGAGGGGCCCCCCCATCTGTGCGCCCCCTGTGTTTTTCCCCTGCCACTGGCTCTGGAGATCCAGTGGCAGGGGATTGGTTGGCAACATGGCCCTGCCAGGGGGCCATGTTGCCACACCTCCCATTATGCCACTCTCCTGAAGTGAAACAGCATGTCCAGACACAGGGCATGCTATTTTGCTTCGAGGGTTTCTGTTATTTTGATTTAATATTTTGTTATTTCAAATTAAGTTATTTCAAAATAAGTATTTTATTTCAAAATAACTCATTTCAAAATATCTTATTTTGAAATAACAGTTTACATGTGAACACAGCCTAAAAGGCCCCAGAGAGAGAGGAACTTCCTGCAATGATCAGGATCCAGTCCATGGAGGGCTTTGTATAGCAGGAGTAGGCACTTCCCACCATATCGGATGGGGAACCAGCAGAGAGCACTGTTCTGTTCAGCCTGATGTAATATACACACACGTACAGGAGAAAGTACAGAAAAGTCACTGTTTACCACCCATTACCACACACTAACTGGAGATCTTTTAGTTCTAAGTAACACGGACATCACAGATAGAATCGAGTTGTAACTTGGCAAAAAATTTTGTTTTAACAACATCCCTTGTATTCTCAGGGACAGGTCTTCACTGACGGCAGCAAATTCACTGCTTCAATTTGATCTTTCCAGATCATTTGAATGGGTCAACGAAGACCCGCTCAATCAATCTGGAAATTGACCCAGTAAGTCCACCCCCTGAAAAAGAGGAGCACTGAATTGCTATTTCCCATAGACTCAGACTGTGTAGTGGAGATACTGCAGTGAGGCAGCGTTAGAAAGTTGAAGGGAGATAAGCAAGTCATTTTATGTAGTGCTCATATATCCCTTCTACTGGTGCCAAAAACCACAGTAAATGTAGACCAGGCCTCAGTGGATCTGAGAAGTTCCAGTGAAGTTAATGGGATTACTTGTACAAACTGGGGATACAGGATCAGACCCTACAATTTAAATTTTTTCTGTATTTACAGAATTCATTTAATTGAATTGTTTCCCTTTTTTCAGTGTCTGCAACTGCCAAAAACATTCACATCTGCCAAAACGCTTGGCAATCTTGCGTCTGAGGAATTGATGCCAATGACACTGCTGTAGTAGCTGCTGGAATAGCATTGATGTCCAGCTTAGCTGGCTCCTTTCCTTTAAGCAATTAAGACATCATGCCACCTTTGCCTTCCACCATCTCTGACTCTATGATCCAAAACATGAAGTCTCTCAGTGCAGTATTAAATCAGACAAAGCCAGTGTCAACAGGGAGGCTAAAAGCTGCCATGTTGGCAATTTATTAATCACTTGGCTTTACAACTACTTCTTATGAAGAGTAAATGTATCATCCCTATGATAGCTACAGACTGGAACACAGTATTAACCTCCAAAAAGCATCTAATGCAACATTTTACAATGTTATTTTGTGGTTTATGAAAAATTTTAAGATGCAGCATCAGTTCATTGGAGTTATGCCATTTTGTTACATATGAGAAAGCTGTATTTTTCTCTTTAATTACTGGGTAAAAAGGCAACTGCTGATGTGAAAGAAGATGCATGGATTTACTTGTAGAACAATAAAATTATTATACATTAATCAAATGCTAGAAGAAGTTGAATTGCCTGCCTCTCATTTTCACCAATACATGGTAATACCACCTTAGTACTAAAACCTTTTGTTTGGTGCCTTTATGGTTTTTATTCCCATGCTTCTTGTGACAGTGAAGAGCAGATACAATTGCTCCCCAGTATTCTGTCTATAGACTGTGTAGAATAAGATATATTGTACTAGATGTATGTGGATTTAGATCAGGGATGTCAAATGTGGCCTCCTGCAGGCCAAATGTGGCTCACGGATCTCTTCCATTTGTTCTGTGACTGTGCTCTGCAAGACCACACTCCCCCTAACACACACACACACACACACACACACACACACACACACACACACACA
>ML681963.1:138664312-138833700 GCA_007922195.1 Podocnemis expansa
CACACACACACACACACACACACACACACACACACACACACACACACGAACGACAGAGAGCAAGTCTCACATACCCAGCACTCTGCAATGCCATGAGAGCATCAAGTCTCACAACATCACGTAGCACCATGTATGCGAGACTGTGCTCTGCGAGACCACACTCTCTTCCTGAGAGAAAAGGAGAGGGTGGGGCTATCATGATGTGCAATTTTGCATATGCAGCACTCTGCAATGCTGCAAGAGTGCCATAACATTTTTGTTTATGGAATGTATGGCCCACTTGAAGTACATTTAAATCAAATCTGGCCCACCATAGCAGATGAGTTTGACACCCCTGATTTAGACAAAAGGAGGAATCAAATATAGGTATACATATTCATTTTTTATAATAATTGACAGAAATAGTGTAACAACATTGCATTGAATCTACATAGCACCTCACAGCTAAATCTCACAAAATGCTTTACAAATATCAATGTACCCCCATAATACCCTACGGGAAGGAAAAGAGTGAGGTATTATTTACTGTTCACACTCTACAGGTGGGGAAGCTGAAGCAAAACTGGTCCAAGACCACATTCAGTCAGTCACAATACAAGGTCATCAGACTCCCAATTCTGTGTTTTATCCTCACCAACATCCTTCCTTCTCATGGATGCTAAATTAATGCATAGTTTATACTTAACACAATATTTTTCAGTCTGTGGCAGTGTACAGGAATGGCTTTGAGCTACCGAAAGAGGTTGGGAAAACTACACCAAATTTGACTCATATCAAGGCCTCTCTTTATGGCTGAAGAGTCTTTCTGCCTTCTGCTTCTAGTACCAATCTACCCTTAGCAGCTGAAGAATGGCAAGTTCCTGAGCTTCTCATGCCAACCTAAGAGATAACATTCCTTGTGTAGAGGTGATACATTGCTTCTGTGAGTGATTAGATGCCAGAGCAAAGATGAATATCCTGTGAACATACTTCCACAGCCACAGTAAACTGTAGAAGGCTCAGTGTTTTGACCTCATAAGGATAATGGGTTAAATCAGTGGTTCCCAATTTTTGGCTCAAGAGCCACAGATACTATTTTTACAGCCCTGAAGGACCAGTAGCCTCCATCAGCAGGCCCCCTGAAAAGCAGTTTGTCTTCTTGCTCATTTATCTCCTGTCTCCCAAGCTGCAACAGGGAGACTGCACACATCCTGTAGGTCTGTGCACTCTATCTGGGTCCCATGGGGATGGTTCCCTTCTGCAGCCTTCTGTGCTCCCCTGCCTCCCCTCTGGTTCCTATAGACCTAGGCAGAGTGCTTTAGAGTGCTCCCTGCTACATCCGGGGGAATGGGAGGGTTAATCTCCTATCCCTTTGGTGGCAGCACCTGTGTTTTAGCCCTGTGTAAATGCACTCCACCTGAGTCTTCAAGGAAGTGACTCCATTCTGCCGCTAGCAGGAGGGGAGCCAGGGGCCACTTTGAAAGCCCCTGATGGTCACTTTTTGGTTCTTGGGCTACGGGTTGGGAACCACTGGCTTAAATCGATCCCCTAGTTTCAGGAAGTCTATGGACCAAATTCACTGGGGGACACAGACACACAAAGGATCCAGTGAGATGCTGCTTTCTTCTCCCAGTGAATAGTGCATGATAGAGAAAAAGAGTAAGATGCAGTAATGGGGGTGAGTCTGCTTTATTTTACAGGTTCCTCCTGTTGGTTGCTTTCCCCAACCTTTCTGCCCCTTCATTGTGTAAATCAGTGGTTCACAGTCTTATTCAGATGGGGGACCTCTTTTTAACAAAAATGATCTTTGTGGCCCCGCTAGCTGATTTTGTAATTTGGCCTAAGCCACTCTGATGGCATCGCTGTGACAGCTGGCGAGAGGCACTGCTGCTACCATGGCCCACATTGCTGGGGAGCTGAGCTGCAGAGGCTATGCCCCCCCCTGCCCTTGCCCCTGCCAGAGAGCTGCTACAGCCCCATCCTCCTGCCAGGATCCGGCCATGGGTGGGGAGAAGGAGCCCTGGCAGGGAGCATCAGGGGTGCAGCTGGATTCCAGTCCTGGTAGGGAGAGCCTCTGCAGACCCCCAGCAACTTGCTCACAGACCCCTGGGGGTCCGTGGACCCCAGGCTGGGAACCACTGGTGTAAATTATTCCAGTTCACAGTCATGCAGATTTACTCATGTTACACCAACATTTACAACTGCTCTGCATTTGATACTAGGTCTTTCAAACCTGATGTTGATTGTAAGCCCAAATCAGACCTGTAGGGATCTCTGTGTGTAATCCCTAGAAACAGAGTACTTCCAAAGGGATGGGTGATCCAGAGCAGGTATACTTTTGCTGGTTGTGGATATGATTAAGATTCAGGAGGGAAACAGGACCTGGAAGTATTTCAAATAGGATATAGGGAGAAGGTGTGACAGCTGGGTGGGGAAGCTGTGTTTGTTTTGAGTCTCTCTGTGCAGGGAAGAACGTGCATTATCATCAATGTGGCTCAGATCATGCTTTTGTGGGGGAAGGCAGGGTATGTATCCTTGAAAAGGTGAGCATGCTAGTGCAGATCATTTAAATTTGCATACAGTATGATCAAGGACTTTGGATAATTGATCTAGCTCCATTTAGACAAGAGAGCTACCCCAGCTAAGGCTCTGTCCCTTTGTTTTAACATCTTCCTGGTTTCATCTTCTCTTTGCTCCACACCACCTCCCACTTCTGTTCCTAAATCTCAGCAAGCAGGAGAAGCATACGAGTCACTGTAGGATTACTTCACTGTTGATGGCATCAGGAAAGCATGGGTAGGGAGATGAGTTCACTATAACTACTGTAGTAGCTCCTGCAAGGACCCATCCACTATGGTACAATAAGCTGCTGAATATATTCAGATGTTTTTGATTTTCAAATGAATTACGTTCTGGTGAGGCAATACAGATAGGCTACTGGACTGGGACACTGGGAAAAGTATGTGACCAGTTTTTTCACTGACATACTGTGTGACTTTGGGGAAATTTCACCTCTCTGTGCCAGCTTCCCCTCCCACCCTTTGTCTGTCTTATCTATTTCATTCATAAGCTATTCAGCATGGGAATGCTTTGTTATTCCGTTTTTGTAATGAGGCAGATTAAGCCTCAGGTGCTACAATATCAAAAATAATTACTGTAATCATACAAAAGGCAACAATATGTATTTCATTTTAAAGCACTTTGCTGACAACCTCACGTATGCAAAAAAATTATGTATTTTAAAAATCAGTGAGAACATCATGCCTAACCTAACTTAGAAGGGGCTGTATTGAACCTTCAGACCACTATAGTAGATGCAACAAGAAATGCTTAACAAACAAGGAGTCTGGTGGCACTTATAAAGACTAACAAATTTATTTATCACATGAGCTTTCATGGAAGAAAATCTCCCTTCATCAGATGCTCAAAGATGGGGAACTTACAGAATGGGAGCAAAATAAACACAGTGTAGTGTAAGTGATAGGATCAGGTCAGACTGTTACAACAGATCAAAGCTGTTGTTTGGATTCAAACAATGAAGTACAGCAATTAGCAGAGAGCTAGTGAGAGGGAGAAGAAAAGCAAAATTACCTGTTATAATGGGGAAAAAACCCCCATAGTTTATATTCAGCCCTATGTTGATGGTGTCAAATCTGCATATGAATTCCAATTCTGCAAAGTTCCAAAGAAGCAGCTGTGTTAGTCTAGTTTGGCAAAACAAACAAGGAATTCCGTGGTGCTTAAAAACTAACATATTTATTTGTTAGTCCTTAAGTCCCACTGGACTCCTTGTTTGTTTTTCCAATATTGCAGTTTCTCTTTGAAGTTTTGATCTGTTATCCATTTGCCTAATTATGACTAGTAACAGATCCTAAATGGAGAGGTCAGGGAGACTGAACTGTTTCCCTACTGGTTTTTGAACATTATTTCTGCTATCAGATTTGTGTCGTGTCTGATAAAGTTGGATTTCCTCCCATGAAAGCTCATAAGATAAATACATTAGCTAGTCTTTATAAGTGCTGCCAGACTCCTCGTTTGTTTTGCTGAATTAGACTAACATGGCTACCCCTTTGGAAGAAATGCTTAAGTGTACCATATATTATGCACACATTTGATCAGTTTATTATGAATCTTCACACAAATCCATTGTTGAGTTTCGGAAAACAAGATAGCCATTCACTCAGTTAAAATGGTTTGAAAACATTAACTCTACTGAGGGTGATTTATTTGTATCTGATTTGGGGAGGAAAAGGAACTTGACAAAGTGAGAAAGTACTTTCAGACTCTAAATGTAGCAGATGTTGTTTTGGTCACTTCCAGCTGGCTGTGAAGTTAGAGCCCCAGAACTGTGGTTTAGTATGTGGTACAAGTGTTGGCTGAATTTATGTTGGAAAAAACAGAAGAAGAAGCTTGCATGCAGAACCTGGCATGCATTGTTAGAAAAAAAAAGTCTGTCTTCAATTATTTTCCATTACAACATTGTCTGTATATAATTGCTCCATGTTTTCCATTATAGAGTGCCAAATGAACTAGTATGTTAGAGTATAGGATGTACAAATTCCACTGGTAATGCTGCCCTCTCTCAGTAAACAACATGTAACACAAATTTCACTTGACCAGTCTGACATTCACATAGAATTTGGATTTTTCAAAAGGTACAACATTGTTTCTCATAACTTCCACCAACAAAGGCAAAGGAACATAGCCAGGCAGTGGAAGCTTTGACACTGATTTTAACAAAAGCAGGATTAGGCCGTGACTTGTCACTCACGCAGCTGTGGTACATTTGGAACCTGAACTTGTGCCTGCAACAGACATTTGCTGATGTAAAACAGATAACAGCATACCTAACTGCTCCTTGTGGGACATGAAAACAGGCATTCTGCACAAACAGTCAGTGCATGTGCATTTTCTGCAGGTGCCACATTTGACGACTTGGCCGCAAACATAATTTCAAACTCAGTTGAAATCACAGAGATGATCTCCAAAAAACACAGGAATTAGAGCTTAAATAGTCCTCATCCCAGCCAAAAGGCATCCCCTTATTCCTCAGTACTGGCTATTTGAATTACAGACAGCGACAGCATGGGGAGGACGGCAGCCTACACATGGCTGTTACATCACCTTGCATAAGCAGGCAAGATAAGTCAGGGAATGGGTAGAGTCTTGGGTCTGTGGCTATGCCAGTGGAACAAGGGAAATATACTCTGTCAGGGATGGACTTAGTCTTGACATAGGATATTTTTCTCCTTGGAACAAGGGGGAAACTGGACAGCATATTTTGATACTGTCAGATCTGTGCTGCTGCTTGCTTTGGGCTGATGGCAAAACCAGCGCAGTTGTGGAACAATTTTGCTTTTTTGATACCTATAATTACCAACTAATACATTTAATCAGAAAGTTAAAGGCACGACCAAGAACAACTGCAGTGTCCATACAAAGAATACACCTGGATTCTAATAATATATGTATTAACACCACTGCTTAAGGGGTAACAGTAAGTAAATCAGTCATGCAGTTCAGTATTTAGGTTTGTGAATTAATGGTATTGACACAGTGTGATTACAGTATACCTGGAGTGTAACTATAATTACATTCCTGTATTATATGCCCAAACTAACAAGATGTGCACATCTGACAAAGCAAACCTAAGATTTTATTGTTATAAATCTTGCCCTAGCTCATTCTGTCATTTTTTGGCTAGACATTACCCTCACTAGTGATGCCAAGTCTAAATTCTAGATTGCAATCTCTTTGGTACCACCAGTTCATTTCAAGGTGTTGGCATTGGAATGTATTTCACACACTGAAATGCTATGTGAACTAATAATAGTAACTACCCCAAAGTTATCACCAGAAACATACGGTCAGGGCATTTATGCTTAATGAGGTGAGTGACCAACATGGACTGACGTAAGCTAAATAAGCACTTTTAGGCAGAAGTTTTGAAAAGGTGGGGCGTGGGGGAGTTGTGATGTGCCATGGAAAATATTCAGCTCATATCAGGGCCCTTTGTTAATTGAACTTGGCAGAAGCTTCATGTTTCTTTACATTATCAGCACATTCAGAAACTAAAGCTGGATCCAGCTAATGGTGTGGAAGTAAACTGGTCATACATATTTCTTTCAAGGGGATTTGTTTTTCAAGCTCCTGTTATACGGAACAAGAACGATCACAGCATATTTCTACAGTAAACACATTTTCAATACAGCTGTTGCTACTTGTTTATTTTGAAAAAATGCAGTGAATAATGGAACCCAGGAACTGTAACACGCTGTGTATCTGTAGCTGAACATTCTCCATAAAGTTGGCTATTTCATCAGTGCAGCTTCAAAAACATGTGCATGTTCTGAAATCACTTCTCATTAGGGATAGGACAGCAGGCTTTATATTCGCATACCAAGCCCCTGCTTTTCAAATGTTACATGCAAGTGAAGAGGCTACTCAGCAAGAGATCAAGTAAATAATGTAAGATGTTTGTATGTGTGTGTGTACAATGCCTAGCAAAATGGAGCCTCGATCTTGACTGGAGCCTCTGAGGTGCTACTGATAACAATAAACAACAATAAAACTGGAACCAGATTTATCCAGATATATTTACTTGATCTTAGGAGTCTGATTCCATATCATACCCACTACTGCTGCCGTATTGCAAAGTCAAATCAAAATGCACCATTGTGTTTTGCCCATCTCTACTAATCATTAAAGGGCCAAATTTCACCACCCCCTACTTCTGTTGATTAGTACTGCAAATGGGTGGGTTCTCTCACCAACCAAAGAAAGATGCAGTGCCATGCCCAAGCCCATTTCAGAACCTTGCCACAGGGTGCTATTTATTGTTAAAACACAAACAGAAAAGAAAACAGTTCCCCCAGTCAACATGGGCTTCTCTTTGCAAAGGCTTTTCTCTTGCTTCTCTTAGTCCCCAGACAGAGGGCATGCCCTTACAGCACCATATGACAGGACATAAACCTTTCCTGACTGTTTTACTCTATTATAAGCGCCTTATTTTGTGAGTATGTCACTGAGTTCAAGTGAAGCTATTGGTGAGTTCTCAGCACCTCTAAAGATCGGGACATATTATTTGGAATTAAGTACCTAGTATTAGACACCTAAGTTTGAACAGTTTGACTATACTATGTATTTTTCCATATAAGACTTTTTCAAAACTTTGGTTATTCAGAAAAAGCAAGCACTCACAGGAAATGCAATAAATTCTTTCCTTTCTTGTCCACGTCTATAAAGACACAGTTTGGCTGACAACAGAATTTTATGGTTAAGCCTCAGTGCTGCAAAAGGAACTATATAGATCAGTGGTTTTCAAATTTAGGGTCAGGACCCAGCATTGGGTCACAGACCTTCAGGCATTGGGTCATAGCAACCTCGGCTGCTGCCACCAAAAGACTGGAATGTATTGCTCAAAGATGTAATTATTGGGTTGCAGGAACAAGTGATTTTTTTCAACTGGGTCCTGAGAAAAAAGTTTGAAAATCACTGATATAGGTGGACCCCTATGCTTGGGCAAAGACCCATTGGCTATGTCTACATCTAACTGCTTAGTTCAGACTTGCTTAATCTGAACTAAGCAGTTTGAAGTTAGTTCGAACTAACCATGTTTTTTTAGTTTGAACTAAAAAGTTAGCCACACTTTTTAAATTTCAAAATAACTTTTTAGTTCGAACTAAAAGTTCATTTGAACTAGCATGGCTACGTCGTGCTAGTTCAAACTAAAGTTCGAAATAAATTTGAACTAAGCAAGTAGCTTGAACTTACCAGTCCAACTAAAAATTTTTTTAGTTCGAACTAGGCAAAGCCTCCTTAATCCAGACTAATTTGCTAGTGTAGACATAGTCATTGTCTTTACTGGACCTCCATTCAGAGAAAAGGATCTGTCTGCAAAGTTCTTTTACAGAGTCAGAGCACAAGTGGCAGGATTCAGCAATTCCAGAATCTTGAATTCTCCTCAAATTCTCCAAATAAATATAAGATAGATGCTAAAATATACTCAGCAGTTAAACATCTTTCATCAGTTAGAAGACAATATGAAATTTACTTGACACATTTGGAAGATCTTATATACCCAAATAAAGCCACTGTCATGGTTTACTGCACTGAAAAAAGCTCAAGGGTGAACTGTTGGCTGTACTGAAGACAATAGGGGTTTTGCCATTGACTTGGCTGGGCAGTCAGGATTTTACCCCAGATGTTTACACATGCTCCACAATCATCACCACACAATTTGTGCCCTTTAGTGATGTGAAAAGTGGGAACAAGAAAAATGAATAGCTTATGAAATGCTCCAGTGAACTTTATGCCTTTTCACAAGGAACATGACTTACACATTTTACAAAACCAGCAAATGTACACCATGATTTTTGCTGATATGTAGGAGCTGCATTTGTATTATTCCCATGTCACATCCTATCTCAAGTCTTAAGTAAGGTTCAAAAGTAATATCAGATCAGGAAAATGGTTATAAAGAGCAGAGGGCTTTTCTCAGTTATGTGGCCTGGAAAGGAAAAAGGATTGGGGTACAAAGTGACCTTGCTCCCTTTTAAACCTGATGATGTTTTTCCATGCCTCCTCTACACTTGGGGCAGGGGTTCTTAACCTTTTTTCAACTGGGACCCAGATTAAGTTTGGGAATCAGCTTCACAATCCATGATTAAAGAGGATCATGGCAACCCACGCTATACAGCATGGTGACCCATTTTTGGGTTGCGACCTGCTGGTTAAGAAGCCCTGATTTAGGGCTCCATTGGGTAACTGAAGAGTAGTGACCCTCTGCCACATGGCTTCTTGACAGTCCTTGGATACAGATATTCATCTGGGACTTACACTTAAAGGAAGTATTAGCGTCAGAGAAAGTCTCCTCTGTGGCTTCTTCTATAGAACTGTATGCACAGTAAATGGGAGCATGGATCTGAAACAAGTCATGATTCCAGGATGGGAATGTGGGTCAGTGCAGAGAGGCAGGCTCTAAGTCTGGACACTTTGATTTTATAGGGAAAAGTCCCTAATTTCCCCCACAAAAGCTCAAGCACAAGCCTTCACTTCTTCCATAAGGCCAGTAACTGGCGGTGGAATACCTACCTGTCAGCATAGGTAATGTCTACCCTGAAGTGCTAACATGCTGTGGCTGTGCCACTGTAGCATTTCAAGTGTAGACAAGCCTGCATACAATGCACCTGAGTCAGTATAGCTCAAATTCAGAGTGAAGAGCTGCAGAACTGGGCCCAATTTCTAACTTTCCTTTTCCTGTGGTCAGGGTATGATGTGGTTCTGAAGAAATACACAACAGAAAAACCTTCTAGAAAGCCTGTGATTTCTAGCCATAAACTCAGGTTTTCGATGATGAGATATTTGTATCTAAATGATAGGATGTCTACCTTAAATATCGTTGCAGAGAGAAAGGAAATTTTAAGGACAGTTCTGGTAGCTAAGGGGAAAGGGTAGCTGGTGGTTGGATATTTGTTAATGGAGGTGCAGTGTTCTGAAAGTTTGACATTTGGGAGAGGGACCCTGATAAGGCAGCTAAGCAGTGGAGTACAATTTGGCAGGTGGGTGAGGGATCAAGTTGCGATTTTCTCAGAGGCATGAAGAGTGGTTTGTTAGCTGAGATTGGGGCTGTAGCGACATTGTGATGTTTTCACAGCTGGAATCGCTGAAGAGAGACCTGTGAGTTTTGATAGGTGGCATTTAGACTGAGGTTCCTGTCATGAGTGCATTTTGATGCCATTGATGATGCTGATGGTGGAAGAAACCTAGTTAGGCTTTGAAAGCTATTTTCCACATTTAACTGTCTTCAAGAAGAACCATTCATATGTAAATACAATAATTTGATACAGTTTTTCAAGCCCAAGCTAACATGGTGCAGGCACAATGCCTCCCCCCTCACTCCCCTTCACGATTTGAACTACTCACAGAAATTAAGTATGCAGTTATAAAGACCTGGGACTTAATGTTTAAATATTGACAACAGACATTTCCCCCCTCTATTTTTAAAGCACTGTTAAAGTAGATTTTCATCAAGAGGTCAGAAGAGCAGAAATAGTAACTGTAACTGAAGATGGCACAGGCCAAATCTACAAAATTCAAATCTGTAACCAAATGTCAAAGATCAGGAGGGTTCATAACTGCAATTTTGGTTTGGTTAATTAAACAGCTAGAAAAGAAAGCTTGGGCATGTTCAGTTTTGGGTTGTGATTTAAGATCGGGAGGTAGAGGTGTTCATACTTCCCATTCAGCTATGAAGTCTAGTTCCAAATATCAAAGTGTGGAGAGGAAGGTTTCAACTCTATGGTAATGCTTTAGTCCCATGCAAGTTTATCAAAGACCAGAACATAATGACCAACATTTCTTACTAGGATAGCCTTTTGGGTTGAGCAAAAAAGTGCAGTTTTCTTTTCAGAAGGAGAAAACAGAGTAATACAAATGATTACTGAAATTTGGCCCTGTGATGAAACTCTGGTTTAATCCATTTTAGCATGAGATGGTTTATCAGGAAGTATCTCAACCTATAGAATAATTTGCTAAATTCACAAGGCAAACAGAAGAGATTGTATTAAAATGGGGTGTTCTTGGGAAAACTAGGTATAGAATACTTACCTGGTTCGGACCCATATTCTAGTTTGTTAGTGTGAGTTTACACCAGTGTAAATAAGAGAAGAACATGGCCCCTGACCTTGTTGAAACAGGCAATTATAGTTGAAATATTAACTGATCTTAGAAAAATATTTTTGCTGCTAGAGATTTATTTCTATATCAAGGTTTATGGAACCACATATCCTTTGCTCTTTAAGACCGATACCAACATATGTAAACACCATTGGGGTTGGTGTGCCATAGCTTAATCCAACCTCTCTGAAACTGGCTAAAACAATGGAAATATCTTTTTGAAACCATTGTGGGTTCTATCCAATATAGTTAAAAACATCTGACTGTGACCACAAATATGCTGGTATTTAGCTGTGCTATAAAAACATTTTTATGTCAAATATAACTGGGACTAATATAATAAACTACTAGTACAGTTAACCCCTGGAAAGATTTACATTTAGGAGCCTGAAGTTTCAGGTACTCTAATTGTTTTTATTTTCTTATGAATAGTACTGTAATGAACCTAAGGTATAAAGTATTAATTACTACTACTAATAGAGTATTTCTATGACATCTTTCAGCTAGAACACCATAAACAATCAGACTTTATAAAGCACTGTATTTACCAGCTATGGACTTCACTATTTGTTTCGTATGCAGGCAGTCCCTCCACTAGCCTCAAAGGTCATTTCCCCTGAACTGAGTGTGTACAGTTGCATCCAACATGAACAGAGATCTTTTGGCTCATCATTGAAATGCAACTGTAGCAGGGGCGGATGGAAGAGGCCTTTAAACAGGAGAGAGTAACATTATACACCAAAAAGGGGAGAAAGAGAAGGCTGTCTTATCTAGTCGAGATAACACTGGCATTTTTAAGGTTGCAGAATATAAATATCTTGAAAGTAGCCACAATACTACTGGGTTTTTATTATAATTTGACAAATAATTAAAATGAAAAATTCAAATAGCTTATTAAGAAAATTCATCTAGTAAATTATTCAGCCAGCTTTTGCTTTAATAGTGCTCCCCAGCTCAAAAGGACTCTGGTATTTTTAATCACAAGTGGTCAAAAGTTTGACTTGGCATCTTGAAAAGGGCCCCCCCCAACACAGCACTGCTGAACACTGTCCTGGGGCATTGGGTCAGTACTGACTCAGAAGAAAGGAGTGCCACTTGCTGTAACAGTCTAGTACAAGGTCAGTAAATGGAGTGCATACAATTGCTATGCACTGTGCATAATTTTTAATGTATTTTTTTTACTTAAAAGTGAGAGTGGAATTGTATATATGTAAAAAATTAACATAGGGGAAGCACTGCAGATATGCTTAAATGATTTAGGAGCCAAAATTCCATTATCAAAATAATTGTCAAAAGGCAAATTGTGGAACTCTTAGTTTGACCCCCTACTTATTTTATTTTTCAAATAAGTTAATACTTGATGTGTAGTAGTGCATGCATCCATCTTTGAGTGCTCCTGAACTATGGATGGATTTGAAAAGGTCAAATACATATCCCGGAAAACCAGCTCTATATTGTAAGTAGTAGCATATTTAGTTACTGGTCTGAGCACAGGAGTAGGAGTCACACTTTTGCTAAGCATCAGTCCCGGATTTGCTACTTCCTGGTTGTGTGGCCTTGGGAAAGTCACTTAACTTCACCTCTCTGTGTATCAGTTCATCATGTGTAAAGCAAGACCTGTCATACTAGCTCACAAAGATGTGATTAATTAGTTAATGTCTGCTGTGCCTTGAAAATGTAACATGCTATGTAAGTCTATGCCAAGTATTATTACCCCTATAAATAAGCAGAAATACTTGTACTCCCAGGATATGTCAATACTAACGGTGGCAAATGTGCTGCCATCAGTTCGCTTTTTAGGTTTCGATTGAGCATTCTCAGTGCTGGCTTTCCCATTAGGCACTGTAGGCACAGTGCCTAGGACCTATGAAATTTTTAGGGCCTATGAAGAAGGGAAAAAATTAAAAAAGCAGGAAAAATAAGGACAATCAAGTGGTTTAGCATTAGATAGTTTAAAGTGCATCATGTCAACTGACGTAATTCAATTGGCGTTTACGCCTCTTTTTGCACACTTTGGAGTGAACGCGCCTAGGGCCTGTGAACACCAAAATCTGGCCCTGAGCATTCTGTGTAGGTGCGCTCAATCGATCTACAGCTTGACGCTGTAACTCTAGCCCTGTAACTGGAGTAGCACTAAGGCAACTGGGCGGCATTTCTGGTTGCCTTCGTGCAGTATGTACAGAGAAGTAGTGGGAGTTAGTAAGGTGACGGCAGATAGATATACAGGGTATTTTATGTACCTTGTGTATCTCTCATCAACTGCCGCCAAAAAGTGTGGTGAGTGCAGATTAGGGCTCAGTGTCAAAGCTTGCTGGGCATACTGCATAGGTTCTTCCTCAGAAGGAAGTCCTTTTGAAAATATCACTGGAAACCAAAATGGAATAGATCTGTCTAAATAAGAATTCCTGGTTTTGGCCTTTCAGTAATACAATCTTTATGTTTGTGAATTGATTTAAAATCAACTGCTACAGCATGCACTATCTGTAAAAGTATGTACTATTATACTATTCCTTAGTAGGAATGATCTTAAAATACTGTCCACTAACATAAAATAAATGACAGTTTCACACGTTTGAAGTAAAATAAGGTGAGTGCTACAGACTGAAGCAGTAGTCAATTTAACAGTTGTGTGTGTGCAGAAACAGTGTAAATCAGATAACCTTCTCCAGCTGCTTGCAAATCCAAGCTTTCCAAGATTTTCTTGACCTTCACTATTAATACACCAATAACTTAATCCACTGAATGCTTATATTAATTTATAAATAGCAGTGGCATCTGTTTCTATACTATTAAAAAGTAGCTGGTGGTTTTTAAAACACGTGTTTATTTGCACATATGCTCCATTTGTCTTCATGTCCGGAGTTTAAATGCTGTTTTATTCTTTTTTATAAGATCATATATAGGAATCAGTCATGCAAGGCCTTGAGCACTCTGGCACTTATCCAGCAGAGACCTTACATAAGCATGGCTCTGATTCAATAAACCACCATCCAGACAAGCATTTAAGCACATTTTAAAGTCCCAATGATTTTAATGGGAGTTAATCTTATGCATAAGTACTCTGCTGAATCAGGGACCATGGGCTGGATCCTGCACCATACAAAAGAATGCAAGCTTTCTCATTGATTTGAACAGGAGCAGGATGAAGCCCCATATAATTACATTTAAGCATCTGTATAGTCTAATCAAAGACTGTTGTTGACTGGGCCAGAGTAAGGCACATTTGAACCTACCGGGCCCTGCTCCCTGACTGGGGTTCCCAGATGCTATGATATAACAAATAAATTAATAATAATTAGACCATTGACAAAGCAGTGTTATTGAAATAATCTATAATATTGTCAAGTTGAAATATATTAAATACAAAAATATAAGGAATAGTTGGTGAGTTTTCACTATTGTATCAAAATACCTTCAACCACCTCCATGTCTCTTGAGTTTGTAACTGGAACTAGTGTTGAGGATGGTGTTTTGGTTGTATGGACAATATTCAGCATGTATTTAGCATTTGTAAAACAAACACAAATGGATGGCTTTCAGTTTTCTAAGCCGACTGTGGCTTTTCTGCATGTATTCTGTTATTTCCAGCAGCTGATGCTTCAGAATGCCATTGTTTGTACATGTCAGTTTTTGTGTAACTAAACTAGTCTTGATCTTTACTCTCTTTACTTACATGAGGCTGGCAGGTCCTTTTACTTCCAAGCTGAATTTAGAAAACAGAACACATCCAGAGCATGAGGTTTTTTTACAAACTCAGGCTCAGCTTTGTCAATAGTTTCACTTAAGGGCTTGTAATTCGATTTTAGGCTGTTGAAGTACAGAAGGTGAAGGCAAGTCATCACAGTATATTGCTTGCTTGGGATCTCTCATCCTCACTGCTCACATTTCTTCCTGAAATGCATTGCACTGTGGGTAGTAGGCGAGAGGCAACCATCCTCTGCTCACTTCCCCTCCCCTCTCCCCTCTGCTCTGAAGAAAAAAAAATCAAGAAAATCTTTCCTTGCTATTTCTCTGCCGCAGATGCAACAGAGAGACACAGTGCAGAGAGAGGAGTTTATTGGAAACTTCTCAGGGCTGCAGGCAGGGCAGGAGTTATGGTGCTATGGTGAAATAGACTAGATCAGCAGTCGGGCAACCCAAAAGAAAAGATGAGCCATTTTTAAAAATTCCTTCAATAACCAAGTTTTTTGAGAGCTGCAGTGTGTGTAGCCTCCTGGTCGTGGTGGCCGTGAGCTGGACCAGAGCATCTGCCACAGGGTCCCCTGGTGTATGGACGAGAGCTCGGACACAAAACTGGGCTTCCAAGCAGGGCCCCCTGATGTGGGGGAAGGGTGGAGCCTGGTGTGGGCCAACTGCAGAGTTTTCCTTCCCCCCCATCCCCATGGCAGGAGTGGGACTTGGAGCCCAGAGGGGCAAGAGAGCAGCCAAAGAGCTGCATGGGGCTCCAGAGCTGCAGGTTGCTAACCAGAAAAACAAGATCAGAACTACTCTCTGGCTATGTGGACCTAAAGTCAAACTGTAGATTTTTACTTCAGTGCTAGGCCAGTTGCAGGGGTGGGGTTAGCAGGTTAAATTATAGCTCCAGTTTTTCAAATTTAGTTACTGCTCTGAGAGTGGAGACACAGGCTGCAGAAGGTCAAGGTAAGCAGCATTATGTCAAATTTCACAGTCAGTGTAGACTAAGGTTAAGTTTGACTGGCTTTTAGGGAAAACCTGGGGCTCACTGAAAATGTTTGAAACCGGTGGCTTCATAAAAGTTTGATGCAAAACCAGGTAAAATTTGGAGGTTTCCTCTGACTTTTGCTTTGAGTACAGTATTGTGTGTTCAAATATCAAATCCATGGAGTGTGTGCATGTGTGTGAGAGAGAGTATTTGATCAAGTTTTGATATAAAAGCAGTATGAATTAATGGTGATTATGATTTACAGTCAACGTATAAGGTAAAATGAATGTTGATTAACTACAAGGGAGTGACATATACCACATAACTTCAAAAATCAATAAAGAACGACATCGGAGAAGAAAACAGGTGTACATCTTTTAACTCACTTTAAATGTAGGAGGAGAACTTTTTAGAGTAGATTTGAATAAAAATATGTATTTTACTGAAACGGTTAGGAACAGAAATTGAAAAATAGCACCTAAACTAGTGTGAGATCACAATCGGCCCCACAAACACTTTGTGTACATAGCACCATTCTCTTGCTGAAAGTAAATGGAAAGGAGGTGAATGAATGATATTATGAGTTTGTCTGATTTCCACAGGTAAACCAGTAGCCAACCAGCAACCTCTGGCCCTAGTCTGCCTTGTAAGAGGTGCTTAACACCTGCAAGGGCCAAGACTTTTTTATTTCCAGTCATTTGGGGAGCTGTGCAAGAGAAAGAACATTTGAAAGAATCATTAGCTGGATGGCAGGGTTGATTGGCAATCAGCCACAATGATTTATAACTTTAATCAGACCACAAAAGAAAATCAAGTGGGAAATGCTAATACTTTCTTTATAAAGTATATATTTAAGCCATGTATTCCATTTTAAACCAATAAAGAAAGTTAAATTCTACCATAATGAAAATCTTGTCGGGTTTTTCTGAGAACTCTGTCTCCTTTCCTCCTTGTGTCTCCCTAAAATGAATGTTGCCAGCTTGCTAGTGTGAAATTACAAGTTAGGACGAGGGTGGAAAAAAAAAATCAGTCTTCTAAATACTACGATTAGGGCTGTGGGTTGTCCTCAGTTACACCCACACATCTCTCGCCTTTACTTAAGGTCCTAATTTTGCACAGCTCTTCAGCACATCTTTCTCTACTCAGTAAAGAACTTAAGCACATGCTTAACCTGAAGCATGTTCAAATGCTTTGGAACAAGCATGTGCTTGAACAAAGCATGCACTTAAGTACTTTCCTAATTGTGGCTGCCAGTGGGAGCTGTTTGCAACTATCCCCTGAGTAGTGCAGTCACCTACAGCAGTGGTGCCCAACCCTTCTGCTTCAACAGTCACAGATATCATTTTTACAAGTCTGAAGGGCCAACCATCAGCCCGATCTCTCTCCCTTCCCCACTGCAGTCACCTAGAAAGAGTTCGGAGAAGAGGCTACCTCCCTCCTCACTGACGTTCCCCTGGCTGCACTAGAGAAATCACATCTATCCCATAGCTCTGCGCACTTCACCTGGTCCCTAGGCAATGGCTCCCTTCTGCAGCCAGACGGATGGGAGATAGGTATTTCCCTTCCTCAGGCTCCAGCAGGGACCCCAGTGCCTAGGGATCTAGGCACAATGGTTTGTTGTACTCTCTGCTACAGCCAGGTTTAGGGAAGCACTAATCTTCTCTCCCCTTATCTGTCTCAAAGGGCCTGCACCAGTCTTTCCCATGGGGGGAAAAAGATTGAAAGAGAAAGTAGTTAAGGATACTGAGGTTAATGGTAATTGGGATAAAATACAACATGGCTTTACAAAAGGTAGATCGTCCCAAACAAACCTGATCTCATTTTTTTGAGAAAACAACAGATATTTGGACAAAGAGAAAGCAGTGGATATAATTTACCTAGATTTCAGTAAGGCATTTGATATGGTTTCACATAGGAAATTATTAATTACATTGGAAAATATGGGAATTCATATGAAAATAGAAAGGTGGTAAAGGAACTGGTTAAAGAGGAGACTGCACTATGTTATACTGAAAGGTGACCCGTCAGGCTGGAGGGAGGTTACTAGTAGAGTTCTTCAGGGACTGATCTTGGGACTAATCTTCTTTAACCTTTTGATTGACCATCTCACAAAAAGTGGGAATGTTCTAATAAAGTCTGTGGATGACATAAAGTTGGGAGGTATTGCCAACATAGAGAAGGACCAAGATATCATACAAGAGGATCTGGATAACCTTGTAAATTGGAATAATAGGAATAGGATGAAATTTAATAGTGGAAACTGCAAGATCATGCATTTAGGGACTAATAAGAATTTTTGCTACAAGCTGGGAATGTATAAGTTGGAAGTAATGGAGAAGGAGAAGGACCTGGGAGTACTGGTTGATCACAGTATGACAATGTGCCATCAATGTGATGTGGCTGTGAAAAAAACCTAATGAGGTTCTGTGAAAAATCAAATGCGTCAGATGAGGTATTTCCAGTAGATATTGGGAGGTGTTAGTTCTGTTATACAAGGCACTGGTGTGACCTCATCTGGAATACTGCACACAGGTCTGGTGCCCCATGTTTAAGAAAGATGTATTTAAACTAGAACAGGTGCAGCAAAGGGGCTACAAGGATGATCCATGGAACAGAAAACCTGCCTTACATGAGGAGGCTCAAAGAGCTTGTCTTGTTTAGACTAACCAAAAGAAGGCTGAGGGAAGATATTATTGCTTTCTATAAACACATCAGAGAGATAAATGCCAAGGAGGGAGAAGAATTATTTAAGTACAGTGCCAATGTGAACACAGGAGCAAATGGATATAAAGTGGTCATTAGGAAGTTTAGATTTGAAATTAGACATGTGTTTCTACCATCAGAGGAATAAAATTCTGTAGTAGTCCTCTGAGGTGAACTGTCGGAGGAAAATCCCTAGCTGGCTTCAAAACTGAGCTTGATACATTTTTGGAGGGGATATTATGATGAGACAGCTTAGTTTGGCAAATGACTGACCTTTGACTTCTGGCAATGGGAGAAAATAAATGCAGGGAAGTGTAAGTCAAGGGAATAGTCACACTGTAACAGCAAATCAAAACAATTGTAAAGATTCAAACACATACAGCATACAGAGGAGGATGCTGTTCCTCAGTGTTTGAATGGGATGAATTCTGAGTTACTACAGAAGAATTCTTTTCTTCAGTGCCCTGCCACAGAGTCTTGCCCACATGGTCACGGTTTAACTGACTGCCATATTTCGGGTTGGGAAATATTCTTCCCCCAGTACACATTGGCAAAAGCTGTGGGGAGTTTTCACTTCCTCAGTAGCATGGGGCATGTCTCACGGGCTAGTGGATTCTGAGTACCTTCAAGTCTTTAAACCATGATTTGAAGGCTTTAATAACTCGGTCAGAGGTTTATTACAGGAGTGGGTGGATGATGTTCTATGGCCTGCATTGTGCAGATCAGACTAGATGATCATATTGGTTCCTTCGGACCTTAGAGTCTATGGCTATGTCTACATTAGAAAGCTTAATTTGGACTTCCTTAGTCTGAACTAAGCAGTTCCCGGTTACTTAGAACTAACTGTGGCTTTTTAGTTCAAACTTGCTGTGCATCCTACATCAAACTAATTTTTTAGCTTGAACTAGAAAGTGCGGCTAGTTTGAACTAGTGGCTTAGTTTGAACTTTAGTTCAAACTAAGCCATAGGCCATGTCTACATTGCGCTTAGTCCGAACTAAGTTTGAACTAAGCGCTTAGTTTGGACTAACTGGTTGAACTTATTAGTTCAGAGTAAACTTTGCTGAGTTCGAACTAAGAAATTTCTTAGTTCAAACTAGGCAAAGCCTACTGCAGAAACGGACTAATTGGCTAGTGTAGACATAACCTATGAGTCTATTTTTAGTCCCATGCCCTGCCTGTGCTCTTAGGCAGTGGCTGCCCATTCAGCCAGCAGGCAGAGACCAGTGGTCATTTTGAAAGCCCCCTTGGGTCACTTTTGGCCTGTGGGCCACAGCTTGGGAACCAGGGTCTTATCTGCAGGGGTGGCACTTAGCATAGTACTACTGCTTAAGTCAACAGGAGTTAAAAAGAATGGATATGTCAAACTGGACACATGAATATGATTGACTGTGTAAAATATCTTTGTAATAAAGGAAACAAAAGAGCAAATAGCTGTTTTTCACATTTTACATTTACTGCAATCTTTCTTTCTTTCACATATATTTTAAGTGTTTTCCAATGCCTTGCTTCCATAAATCCACAGCCCTCTGCTGGTTCAGCAGAGAATTTTATAAGGAGAGTGGAATTTTAAAAGTTGAAGACAACTTGCTCAGTGTTATATCTAATCTCCCTCCTTGGACACAATGTACATGAAATAAGTTACAAGCTAGAGAAATACTGTTCATGCTTTTCTTACTGGAGCACAAAGATTCCAAGATTTTATTAATTCAGTTACATCTGCAATCTCAAACCTTAAGGCAGGAGGGAGTGAGCTATTTATCTTTTGGTTTCTTGTAAGGAATTCACACAAGAGTCACTGCTAAATCATTTTCCCTGTACTACTAGTACAGGAAATTAACTATAAATGAGCTATGAAAACAAATCATTCTGTTACAATTTTCCATTGATATTACTTTACAATTTCAGTATATTTAGGCAAAGCAATATAGATCAAAAACAAGAGTACAGCATATTAACATACTGATCCTTCAATTATGCACTTTCCTGTTTTAACAGACACCAATCATAAGGCATTTCTTGTTTATTTTGCATAGCATGCATTTTAGCTGAAATCATCCTTACAATTACAGCACTGTGATATTAAAGTTAAGACTATACAGAGAATTTCATTTTAAGAATGCTGTTTGCTAGAGCTCACTGCTTCAAGGCAGAAAGAACAACTTTTTTTTAAGACCCCTTTTCTTCTGACATTTATCATTTTAAATTTTATCCAAATGATGAGCTGCTTTTGGAAGTCTGGTAAAATTTTAGTTGGTCATTTTTGAGATATCCAGGGTGTTTTTCACCATTAAGGAATTTTTTCATAATTTCTTCTCTGCACAAAAAAACTACTTAATTACCCCCCCCCCCCAATCCTTCAAAATTGCTAAAGACCTTAGTGAGGACTGGCCTTTTTGATGTATTTGAAGTAATTGACTGAAACACACACCCTAATGCGCACACACACATGTGCACACACACGTCAGGCTAATACATGATTTGTGCATTCACACAAGAGCACCCTGGATTGACACTTTAAGCGCTGGGAGGTCAGAGCAGATATTGTACCTCCGATGCTCCTGCACTGAGCATGCAGGTGAGGCTGAAGCAATAGGTTTGTTGCCTAGTGCTGAGCAGAGCAGCTGTTGCCATGGGATGGGGCTGAGGAACTTGAAGGTGGGGAGAGAGAATATGCTGAGCCACAGAAGAGATGATGCAAAGTACTTTCCACACATTTAGTGCCACTATGGAACCTTACAGGGCATAGTACCTTTGTGAAATACAATGCCGCCCTCCGCTTGACCTGAAGGAGGTGCTTCTCTGTAGCACACCTTGCTACAGCTAAGGCTTAACACTCACAGTCTAGCCCTTACGTTTATAATTATCTCTTCTTGTACCACAATACAGTTTGTTAGTTATACATTATGGGTCTAATTCTCTGCTGAGATTGCTTGGGAGCAAGAGCAGAATTTGGTCTTCTGAATTATTCTGGCAATGTGATTATTAATTAATAAAACTGGCTGGAAAATCAACATTACTCCTAAGAAAAATTTTTGCAGGGAAAATGCTCGCTCAAAATTGTTCAACTGATTTTTTGTTTTTTGGTTCTTCATGGGAAATTTTGAACTGAAATTTTTCTGGGTGAAATACTAATCCTATTAAACTTTGCAGCAAAGCTCCTGTTGAATTCTATGGGGTAAAGATTTCATCCTGTATTTCACCTAATACATTTCATTTTGCTGTTTTCCAGTGTCAGTTTTTGGATTCCCCCTTCCCCACACCCATACACCTTTCTGTCCCTTTTTTACTCCCCTCGTCTCTTTTTTCATTGGGTAATAAAAGCGGAAGGGGTTAAAAACTGTGAGAAAGTAGGGGAAAAAAATCTCATTTTCCAAATTTTCTTCCTCTTTTCTAACTTTTTGCAGGAGAGAGAAGGAACTAAAAAAAAAAAAAAATAGAAAGGAGAAGAAATTTAAAAATCTAAAACTCAAAAATCAATTTTTTTTGTTTCCAAAAACTGAACTGAAACTACTTTTTAATCAAAACAAAATGTTTCATTTAATTCTGAAACACTGGGTTACTTACCAGTAACCGTCCTTCTTCGAGATGGGCTGCTCAGATTCGTTCTGAAATAGGCGTCTCCATGCCGGAGCACCTGATTGGTTGGAACATTTTCCCCTAGCCTGTTAGAAGAGGGCAGGCGGCCACCACCCCCCATACCACCCTGTGACTATATATGTGGCCGCTGCCCAACCCCTCCCCAGTTCCTTGGATTTGCCAACTCCAGATGCGGGGACGGGTGGAGGGATCTGAATGAATCGAGCAGCCCCTCTCAAAGAAGGACGGCTACTGGTAAGTAGCCCACCGTTCTTCTTTGAGTGCTGCTTGGATACATTCAGCAATAGGTGACTGCTAGCAATGCAGATGGATGGCAGGTGGAGTTGGCCCTGCTGCCCTCAGCACAGCATGTCTCCAACTTGGGTAGTTGTCCGACGAGCAAGATCCTCGAGGGGTCTAAGGAATCGACCTAAGGACCGTCGTCCAGGCAAGGGTAAGCTGAGATTGCAGGACCTAACCCAGTGGAGAGAAGTAGGCCCATTTTGTCTGAGCACCAACTGAAGCGCCTGTGCAGGAGGGCCTGAGGTCACCATATGCATAAACATGGTAACAGCGCATCGTGGGTATAGTCGAGAAATGTGACTCTAACTGCTCTGCCTAACAGCGTATTGGCAGAGGCATGAGAGAGCCAGAGGGGTTAGTGTTCTGGCAGCAACACAAGTTAACGTACCTCCTATAGGGAATTTCAGAAGATCGTAGGATTCTCGGGTTGGGAGTGGTGGGTATTTCCCTCAGTCGGACAGTGTAAAGCACTTGCAGCCTATGAGCCCGATGAGAGCATGGACCTGGCGTGCTTGGCGTCCGAAGAAGGGATGGACTACCAGAGGCAGGTAGGGACTAGAAGAGTTACTTTTCCTAGATAGGAAGAGGGAAGTGCAGACAGCCGAAAAGAGCCCAACCGGTATGGTGCCAACCCTAGGTCTGGCGATGGGCAAAGGTGTGAGTCAGGATTGGGGCTCCCATAGGACGGGCCCCTAGGGAGAAAACGAGATATACTGGAGGAGGGAGGAGTGTCCTCCGTGGGGACGGAATGAAGGTCCGCCACTCCGAAGGTGTACCTCCTGCCATCTCCTCAAAGAGGCTTCCGATTTATCTGCAGCATCTACTACAAGCGTGCTACTGGTGTCATTAGATCTTACCCTAAGAGTGATATCTATCAGGGATGGCTAGCTCCCAAATTGCAGGCGGCTGGACGAAATCGTGGCAGGCATCATATGAGGTCTATCCAGTGAAGAAGACCCTTAGAAGTCGCCCAGGACGGAAGCAGAAAACCAAGGAGTGACCAGTTGGACTACAGAACCCCTGAAGCCTGATGAGGAAAGGGGAGCTGTACCTGTGGGACACCTGGAAAGGGTTGTCCCAGAGCAAGGCCGGAATGACCACAGTGCTATGGCCATCCCTGTAGGGGGAGGGGGGCTAAGGAAGGGACCCACGTGGTAGATAAGGTGATGACTGGGACCAGACTAGTTCCCCGCCTACGGGGGTGGTCTGTGGACCATACCTATGGAGCCCAGCTGGGGTGCACTTCACTGGCCTTGAACCCTTGACTCTGAGGATAAAGACATCTTGCCAGCCTGCTGAGTTGACTGGGTGGCTTTGACTGACAGTTTAGTGAGGAAGGCAGAGAGACAAGTGTGTTCAACTCTGACTGAGCGACAAAGTGGTGGGAGAGGAACATTGGTATTATTACCTCATTTCCTCTGATGGCCATGACCCCAGAGCCCCGAATTTGAGTGGGAGGGAATGGGCACATTAGAGTTGGGGAGAAAGAGGAGGCAAAAGTAATACCAGTCCACCTCGTCAAAGAGACGCTGTGTATGGATGTTCTCGGTCTCCACGGTGCATTCCGGGTGGCTGTGAACAACAGGCCCAGAGAGGGAAAAGGGAGCCACTGTCTGTTAGGGTAGGCAGAAATGAAGCGAGGGGCCAGTTGGTGCGACCCCTCAGCAAATTGTTAACCATGCTGTGAACCAGCTGGCAGTAGCGAGTGTAGGGGTTTCACCGCTGGCATAAGGCCCACGAATGAATTATTAAGGCCTGCGTCCCTAGACAGGCTCCGGCCCGCATGTCTGATGCTTGACAGGCAGAAACGATATGCCTGCTCTGTGGGTTCAGGAAGGGGTTGCCATATCCCAACCTAGAGGCACATACCCTAGGCCTTGGATGGGGTTGATCGGATGTGAGCTATGTTTAATCTGGTCTTGTTAGTGACAATTGGAAGGGGTTAGGGCGGCATATAAGAAGGATAGGGAGTGTCTCCCCTCCCTGCCACTTTTGGGGAAGGGGGGCGGACAGGAAAGAAAGGAGGGTCAACAAGGGGGCATCTGACCACCTGGGTGTTGTTGTTGGTGGTGGTGGTGGTGGGGTGGAATGGCAGTACTTCATCCACGGGAAAGCGTGCGGGAGTGACACTCCCCTGTATGGAAATAGTCACAGTAAACGGGAGGGCCCCGTTTAGTTCAGAGTTGGAATCGATGGAGCGATACACTCTTCTATGTCTGGAGTGTACTCCACGAACCCTTATGTCTCCCGAAGAGGCCCTGTCGGGAGAAGGCCAAGATATTTAAACTCGCCCTGGGGGTCACAAGCGGTCCCCAAAATGGCTGAGGTCTCCTGGGCGAAGAGGGAGTTGCCCCCAAAGGGGAGATAGAAGGCCACCTGCTGAGAGGCCAGGGGGTGCTCTGGCTTCCCGAAGCCAAGCTGCGCGATGCAGGGTTACCACTGAGGCCATGGTGCAGGCTGCCGTATCCACCACGTCCCAGGCTGACAAAAGGAGGTCCTGGGAGGCTATTTTACCTTCCTCCAAGAAGGCATCATACGCTTCCCTGGACTCTGGTGGGAGTAGATGTCTAAATCTGTTTATTGACTCCTACACGTCTAGCATCTATCTGCTCGTTAGGGCCTGATTGTTCACAAACCGCAACTGGGCAGCCGAGGAAGAGTATACCTTCCTTCCCAGTAACTCTAACTCCCTCGCATCCCTCGATGTCAGGAGGGGATCGAGGGCAGTCTGTCCTGGCCCTAAGGCCACCTCCACCACAGCATGAGGTGGCACTGGGTAGTGGGTGAGTGAGGGGAACTCTGACCCTGGGACCCTGTACTTAAGGCCCGCAGTATCTGAGACTGGGGAGATGGAACCCGGGTTTTGCCAGCGAAAGGAGGTCAAGTCCCAGACACTAGGGTAGAGGGAACCATGACCAGTTCCGCTGAGGAGAACACTGGGCTGAATAAGGCCTCGGAGGGTGCCTCAGAGGATTGGATCTCCATCTCCATGTGGGCTGAGATGAGATGCAGGAGATCAAAATGTGCCGACAAATTGCACGTGTAAGAAGACGGTACCAGGTTTAGGGCTTTCCCTGGTGCTGGGGGTGATACCGGTGTGATTGCAGGGGCCTCTTGCAGTGAAAATTCGTAAGGACTGTACTGGAAGGACGATGGCACTGAGACCCAGTGCCAAGGCCTTTTAGAGCCCTTTGAAGCTCCTTACCCCAGGCTGGAACGGGGGAAGCATCTCAGGACCCACAGGGCGGTACCGGAGACGGCAGGGTGATATGCTGCTGCAAGGATGGCTCCATGGTACTGGGACTCAAGGGGGTGATGGGCTCCGGAGCTTCAGAGCCTGGGGCTGGTAGTGGGGAAGGGTAGTGGTGCCGCTTGCGTCAGGCCCAGGCCCTTGACATGAAGGTCGGCTTGCCCCTTCTAACCAGCTCTGGGGAGGGAGGTGTAGGCAGCAGGAGAAGTGCCCTGGCAGCCTCCACTGCCTCTGGGGTCATCAGGATCGGCACCGACCCCGACCAGTCCCAGGGAGAGCCCTGTGTCAAAGACGTGGGGCTATGTTGGTGCCGCGGTACTGGGGTTGAGCCCAACCAGTGCTGGGGAGAGTCCCGTGTCAAAAACGTGGGACTATGATGGCACTGTGGTACTGGGGTCAAGCGCGACCTGTCCTGGGAACAGCCCTGTGTTGGAGATGCAGGGCTGTGTCAGTGCCATGGTACCGAGGTTGGTATTGAGCTTGTCCTGCGACCCCTGTTGGCATGGTGCCAGGCGGGTCCCAGTGCTGAACTGGGACATGGTGCCGCAGGAGGTCCCGAAGCCTCGGGAGAGGGCTGCCGAGCCTGCTTGGAGGCCAGGGCATGGCGCCTTAGCTCCCTGTCCTTGATTGTCCTCGGCTTGAAGGACAGACAGATGGAGCATGCGGTGACCATGTGGCTTTCGCGCAGGTACCAGAGCCACTTCTTGTGGGGTCATCCCGCGGGAAGGCTTTGCCGCATACGGTACAGGCTTTGAACCCCGGCATGGTGGACAACAGAGTAGCACGATGTTCTGGCCTGAACGGGGAGACCTTCTTTGGTGGAACTAGGTCCACAAATAGGTGCTCCCAGTCGGGGGAAAAGCTCATAAAGTGAATGAAGGAAAGGCTGCTTGCAAAGTGCAAGGAGCAGGCAGCTCCACAACTGACGTGAAGGCGGAAGAAATGAAACTGGGGAGTGGTTGGGCAGTGGCCATATATATAGCCATGGAGTGGTGTGGGGGGCGGTGGCCGCCTGCCCTCTTCTAACAGGCTAGGGCAAAAAGTTCTGACCGATCAGGCGTTCCAGCACAGAGACACCTATTTCTGAATGTATCTGAGCAGCGCTCGAAGAAGAATGAACTATTTTGTTTTGGAAATTTTCTGTTGGAAAATCTGAATATTTGTTGAAGGATGGCCATTCTTTTCTCCACAGAAAATTTCACTGAAATCACATGTTCCAATAGGAAAATACTTTGGTCAAAAAATTGTGACCATCTCTTTAGTAAAGGACCTTTCATGGTTAGGAAACAGAGTTACCTGCCAGTAGATCAAATTCTTCTAGCACATATGGAGATGCTGCAAAATCACATTCAAACAGAATCTGTCACTATGGGAGGATAATTCTAATAGTCAAAGCTACTAAATAGTAAGAAGTACACACCATACAGAACAAGATTACTATGGATTACTTTTGTTATCAGAATCCTTTCACTGCACTGGAACCTGGTGTCTGTTTTTTGACTTCTCAACATATAATATTGGGATGAAATCAATGTAATTTAACACCCAAACCAAACCAAAAAGCTGAGAGCATGAGGTATCTTGATTAGAATTCTAATATCAGTAGCACTTCTTGCATTTTGTTTTTAAACACTACAAATCGTTATTCAACAAATACCTTTGTAACAAACTCTATCTTAAATTGTTTTCATTCAAACAGGCTTAAAATGAAAATCTTGCCTATTTATTCTGTCAGATATAGGGAAAACTCAGAAACTGTATGTACTGTTCCAAAAAGAGCTTATTAGTGAAACAAAAACCTATTTTTTTCCAGTCAGTACTGTTTGTTCAGTTACCTCATGACATCTATTTGGATTCAATCCAAGGGGAAAAAGGCCAAATACAGCTTTAGCATTTGCCTACTACAGCATAAACACAGTTATTAGTTAACAGATCTTGGCAGTCATTATCTAGTCTATTACATCAAAGTCTGTGATAGTCATTAAATAATTAAAACAAACACTATGCACATTTAACATTTTCTTCCATTTTTTCCAGCAGCCTAGGAGTCTTCAAGAATTAGAATATGCTCTTTTAGGCCCTGATCCAAAGCCCCTGGAAATGAATTGAATGCTTTCCATTGCCTTTAATGGACTTTGGATCTTGCCCTTAGGATAGCCATTGCCACACACTGGGAAACTTCTTTCAATTTTTATGTTAATTTAGTGCTTCTGAAAGGTATTAGACTGACAGTACTGGAGACTGAGCTCATTTACAGTACTTATTCATAGAATAAGTACAGCACAGTGCAAGTCTCCTCACATTGCTTTGCTGATAATACCTTGATCATATGGGCGAGGGGTAAGATGGGTCTTTTGTCATGATCGTTCTGTTTCTGGTCTCTCTGCTGGGGACTACTGACAACGATGCAAATAACTGCAGCTGTGGTGATTGTGTGATTTGTTCATTGGAATTCAGACTGAGGACAAACTCATTTTCCATAGACCACCAAACCAGCTGGTGACAGCCCTGGGTCCCTACTAAGCTGATCTGGATTTAACCTGGCAACACAGATGTAGTATCCTTAATCTAGGGATGTATCCTTTTGTTAAATTTCTGAGCTATCCTGTACCTCTCCTCTCATTCCCCACTGTGACAAAATGTTTGCTTGGCACAAATAATGGTTCTGAAAAGAAAACCCTAACATCATCATGCCATCTTCTTCAATTTCACTCTTATTTCCTCTCATTTAGTTTTGAGAATCTTTGCCCCAAACTTCCCAGGTACTTCTCTAGTAGCGTTTGCTTCCTCAGTCCCATCCAGTAATACAATGATCAGGCTCCTATACGCCTTGATCCTAAACCCATTGAAGTCAGTGAAAAGACTTCAGTTGCTTTCCTCATGTTTTGGGAAACAACAAACCAGACCATTATCAGTGCCCTGATTGTAAATAAAAATATTCAGCTTTGTTTCTGTAGAATATCCTAACACCATGGTTCCCTGCACTTCTTGGTCACTTAGGCTATGTCTACATCAGCCAAACTTAGTTTGGACTTGTTAGTCCAAACTAAGATATTCGAGATTAGTTCGAACTAACCTCATGCTTCTAAATTCAAACTAGCAATGCATTCTAGTTCAAACTAACACTTAGTTCGAACAGAATGTGCAATTAGTTTGAACTAACCAGCTTAGTTCAGACTTCTTAAATCAGAACTAAGCGCTGGTACTTACTAGTTCAAATTAAGTGTTCCTTAGTTTGAACTAAGAAATTTCTTAGTTTGAAATGGGGAAAGTCTTGTGCAGCCATGGGCTAAATTAGTCCAGATTAAAGGGGCTTAATTTGCCAGTACAGACATACCTTTACTGTCCAAGAGTTAATTGCCTAGAGATCACAGTTTATCATGTTCAACTTCTTCTAACCCACATTGCAAAATATCCTAGTGGGGGATTAGTCAACTATAAATATTTTAAAGTTCTAAAATGCAAGAACAAATTAAGTATGTTAATTTGTGCCACAGAGTATGATATGAAGAACAAAGATGAGAGGAGGAATTTTCAAAGGAGCCTAAGTGAGTTAATTGCCCAAATTCCTTTGCAATTCAATGGGAGCTCCTTTGAAAGTCCTTGCCTAGATTTGCAGGGACTGTAGAGTATCTGGGTATATATTTATGTGATAAATTTGTTAGTCTTTAAGTGCCACAGGACTCCTTGTTTGTTTTACTGAACTAGACTAACCATACATGCACCACCAAGAGTTTGGGGGGGGGGGGGGGGAGGCAGGATGTGCCAGACAGGATGAACTGGGAGATGGGGCAGGAGGAGGACAGTTATTACATACATCTACATGATTTAGTGTTAGAAAGGAATTTTCCCTGAAGTCAGATTGACTGGGGCCATTTTTTTTACCCACCACCTCCTTTGGCAACCTGCGGAATAGATAGCCTGCTCGGATCATCTGGGCATTTCCCACTTAATCAATTCCCTGCCATTGCTCAGGCCGTAGGCATTGGGGACACTTTGGTTTCTCTTGTTCCTTAAACTGTGGTACCCACTTTAGTCTCCTGAGAACTGAAATGCCTGAATCTAAGTAAAGTCTTTGGGTTTAATATAGAGATCGCTGAGTAAAATGTAATAGCCTGTGATATGCAAATAGCCCAGGAGATTAGACTAATGAACACTTTTAGTCTTAAACTCTAAGAAACTGTGAAATCTTTTTGGAAAGATTCTGCAAAAGTAAAGGGAACTTTTAGCTGTTACTTTCAGAAATACTTTTATTGTACATTTCTAGCCTGTAAAGAAACTAAGGTCTCATACTTCACTAAGCATGCCAAGGCAGGTTTTGCAATGAGATAGGAAGGATCTGGAGTGAAGGTTTTCATTCTCTTGTTTCGGCGTCTCTTTCTTTTAAATTGTTATATGAACAATAGTCAAACTGAAACATTTCTGAATATGAAATAATATATTGGTTTAGTCCATGTCAGATTCTGTGTTTAGACACACAGTAATCTTAGCAAGCCTAAGCATGTCTGAACAAAATGGTCTGAATCTTTAAATATAAGTAAAACAAACAAGGAGTCCTGTGGCACTTAAAGACTAACAAATTTATTTATTGCATGAGCTTTTGTGGGAGAAAATCCTACTTCATCAGAAGCTTTGAAGATGGGGGTGCTTACAGAATGGGAGGAAATAAATGCAGGGAAGTGAAAGTCAAGGGAACAGGTCACAATGTATCAGGAAATCAAAACAGTTGTAAAAATTAAACATTGAGGAACAGCATCCTCCTCTGTGTGCTGTATGGGTGTGTTCACACAGCATTCTTATTTCGAAACAACGAGGTTGTTTTGAAATAAGAAACAGCATGGCCACATGATGTATGGCCATTTCGAAACAAGGAAACCCTCTGTGTGTGAACATAGCCCATGTGTTTGAATCTTTACAACTGTTTTGATTTGCTGTTACAGCGTGACTGATCCCTTGACTTACATGTCCCTGCATTTATTTTCTCCCATTCTGTAAGCTCCCCCATCTTCAAAGCATCTGATGAAGTGGGATTTTCTCCCATGAAAGCTTATGAGATAAATTTGTTAGTCTTTAAGTGCCACGGGACTCCTTGTTTGTTTTACTGAACTAGACTAACCCAACTGCCCCTTTGGAATTTTAAATATAAGCTTATTCTTCAGGTCTATAATAATTATCCTGCAATATATTGGCAACCTACCCTTCCTTGCCTCAGGCAACAAATCTTAGGAATTATAAAGTCTATTCTGGAAGTGTCATTTCATAGACTACCACTTAATATGCACTATGCCATTCCTTTTTCCCGTCAGGATAATGTCACTAACCAGTTTAAATTTTGGACTGGTGAGTAGTTGGGTGTACAACAGATGGGATTGGTGGGTTTTTTTTCCTGGTTTTTGTTTCTAATTAGTTTACACAACTTCTAACCAGGTGCACCTCTTCCATTTGAAGGGTTTGTGGAGGAAGGCTGACCTCTATCCAAATGTTTAAGTGAATAAATGGTATTCTCCATGCTAATGCTGCTCTTTGGAAAGCAAGGTGGATGTTCTCTTGTTTTCCTCAAGTTATCAATTGACCATTCATATCTCATGGACATCCCAAGAGATATTTTAATCCATGCTTCCTAGGTGGTAACTATTGTTAAAAGTCTTCCATCAGAGAACACTAAAAACTCATAACTCAGACAGGGCACACTGCCTTCAGAAATACATCCTCCTGCACACTGAACTTCAGATTCAGTTTAAGGGCTGCTAAATAGAAGTATAAGGACAGTGTCACAGCATATGTCAAGATGTTACTGAAAATATAAATAATTATATGCCTTCCCCTTGGCCAGAGAGCACACATCTCACTATTCCCAGTGCAGATCTATTAATGCAGTTTGCTGCAACCAGTGAGACCCTGCTTACTCCTTAAGTCTACAATAATTACCTTCCCATACATTTCCAATGACAGAATTATAGAATTTGGAGTCTGACAGAAGACATATTGGTCATCTGATCCATTCACTAGAGAGTACATTATTGTTCCCTAAACTACAACATCTAGTGCTTTGTTCAGTATCATTTTAAATATACAGAAAGACCAAGCTTCTGGGTTTTCACCATGTCCTCTGGAAGATTAGTTTTGATTTTCCTATACAGCAACATGTAGCTTCTACTGAACAAACTGCAGTAAATGGCTGGAAGAGCATTATGCTCACATAAAGTAACTCTTGGGTGGACTGAGAAGTTTTGAGACCTTTAGAAGAATTGTCATATCATGCACCAGTAAAGATCATTACTTTTATAAATGGAACTATTAAGAGTAATTATCCCTTCTTCCTTAAAATATTTTGTTCCACTTTGAATGATCTTTCCTCTCTTTAGGTGACATTCTGAAGAAATCCAGGAAATGCAACATAAGTTGTTATAAAAATACCACAGTAATTGAGAAACAAAATAATATTTACAGTCACTTTAAAAGAAATCATACTTTGACACTTTTCCACACTTTGTTTTTACCTGCTACTGTTATAAATAACACCTTAGATTACTCAAAAACAGAAAGAGGGTTTTAAAAAAATATTTTCTCATTAATCAGTTGACTTCTTTTGTTCATTCGGCAGTAATTTGTCACCAATCCAGCAAAAACACTCAAACACATACCTAAATGTAACTAGTATCAATATGCTTAGATACTTCATTGAATCAGGGCCTTTGTGTACAGCCAGTTTCATTGTTCTGCCTGTATGACCAGTTAGGCTTGAGCACCTAACTGCAGGGTTGGAGCCTTTATCACTTTCCCCTGAAATCTGTAAAATTTTTTCACATAGTAACCAACAATAACATGACTGAAAAACCCCAAAACTGATAGAGGAATTTGGGGGAAAGCACAGTCCCTGAAAATATATTTAGTCTCTTACGATGCAATGCATTATAAAAGCACATTACAATGAATGGAAAACAAAACACAGCAGTCACTGGTCAGCAATTTCCAAAGGGATAGCCGTGTTAGTCTAGTTCAGCAAAAAAAAGCAACCCACAAGGAGTTGTGCAGCACTCTAAGACTAACAAATTTATTTTTCGCATGAGCTTTCATGGGAGAAAATCCCACTTCATCAGATGCTTCGAAGGTGAGTGAACTTCCATTCTGCAAGTTCACCCATCTTCGAAGCATCTGACGAAGTGGGATTTTCTCCCACAAAAGCTCATGTGAAAAATAAATTTGTTAGCCTTAAAGTGCCACACGACTCCTTGTTTTTTTTTACTGGTCAGCAAGCTTCCTCCACATTTCAGGCTCCACACAGCTTTCAGAAGTGCACTTACTACATTCCTGCCAGTCAGCCTCATCATCAAACCCCAGTCGCCCCTGGCACCAGTTCCTGCAAACTGTACTTTGGCAATCTTCCTCCACTTGTTCAATCCACAAGTCCCACAAACTCAAGTCTTTGTCTGATCATCTTGCTATCCTACAGTACTCCAGTTATGCTGTAAATTTGGACAATTATTTCCTTGTTAGTCATGTGCGAGGCATAACTAATGTAAAGCATCACCTGTCATATTTCATATCAAAGGCAGAAAAACACTTAATGTCCTGATCTCAAACACAGCAAGATGCTAAAGACACAACACTCCAACACTTTCATTTTAAACATCCTGGTAGTGCTGTGATTTCCAAATGTGGCTGAATGTTGCTACAACAGTAATCACTCCAAAGCCCCCTCAGGTTTAGAAAGACTTAGGATATTTAGGAAATATCTTTTGCTTTTTCAATCTAATTAGGGATGATATCAGGTTCTTTTTTTGTGTGTGACATATTTAGATCTAACTTCTCTGGTTCTGCCACTACTCTTTCTAGCAACTTTTCCATCTCTTTTTGCAATGAGCCAATCAGGTTAATCAGGTTTTTCAGACCCTGAACATACTTTTGACTTCTAACCCCTCCCCCATGCCAAAACCTTATTGATTTCAAGTTGGTAATGTCTCTTCAATAATGCGGAGGGGGAAAAAAGGCATTTGGCAAGCTAACAGTCAGAAGCAAGAAGAAAAAGAAACTGGGTTCTCTTCTGACTGTCATTTTTGATTTGTAATTTTTTTTCTGATTGAAATTAACTGGTCCTAATAAACACCTGGCACCTGATATTAGAGGACTCTTTAATTTAGCAGACAAAGGCATAACAAAAGCCAGTGGCTGTAAGTTGAACCCAGGAAAGTTCAAATGGGAAGTAAATACACAGACAGGGTAATTAACCACCAGAGCAGATTATCAAGATGCAACGGCATTGGAGCTGCTCTGCAATAATTGATGAATACAGTCTGTTATCCTGATGATTGGGATATGCACTGCATGATTATAATAGTTTAATTTAACATGGAGGTGTCAGAAAAATACGCAGATAAAGAAAGACTGGCTTGAGATAAGCCATTTCGCAGTAAACACTTGAGATTTGTTAGGAGACAATGTTAGGACACAAAAAGTCCCGTGAACACAGAAGATCAAAAGAATTGTGGCAGACTTAAACAACAACTCTCTGCCAAGAGAGGAGTGTGGAGTTGTTCTGGGGAACCAGGCTAAGACACAAGCAGTTGGTGGGTATGATGGAGGAAATAAGAACTGCTTAGGCACCCATCAGGTAAGCATTTAGGTAAGACAGACATGGACCTTGACTGTCTTTGCTGGTTTAAAGCCCCTTTTCGCTAAACACACTGTTCCTCCAGTCAAAATAAATAGTATTTTGGCTTTAAGAAGGCTATTTTGTCACTGTATACCACTGATGACAGACTCCTGAAAGAAAGAACCCATGTGTTTGAACTCAGATGGACTTCCAGGGTGAGAGTGGTCAATACACAGGGAACTGTAGTCCAGGACCAGGTCAAAGATTGGGAGAATTGTGGAATTTTTGGCTCAGGAGGCATAAAGATATGAGGCCTGACACTCAGGAAGACCAAAGAGGGAACAGAAATGCAGCTAGCTTCACAAACCATGGCCCAAGGGATATGATAAATTCTCCATCGCTTGCAGCTTTTAAATCAGGGTGGGATGTCTTTCCAAAAGACATGGTTGAACAACAGAGTAAGTTCGGCTCAGCAAAGCAGTCATGGCATGAAATATGGCTGATATTATTCAGGAAGTCAGGTTAGGTGTTCCTAATGGTTCTTTCTGGCCTTAAAGACACAGAAACACCTGTTTTAAATTCTCATGACTGATTTAATATTTATTTTTTAAAAAAATCTTAAACATTTGTCACCTTTGCTTTTCCCTCCACCCAGCCTCTTTGTGCCCATCCCTCCAAATAGACATTTTACCTTCCTTAATCCAAAGCCATCTAAATCAAGAAATAGCATTTACCAGTAAATATCCTTTTGTATTTTGCCATTTGCATTTTACTGGTTTCGAAATGGGACAACGATGTAGTATGTGATTAAGTTAGTAAGAGTCAGTGCATGCTGTTACAATCCCATATGGCACAACCAATCATCCACCAAAATGTTGTCAGCTCAATCAATTTTATAAAATGTCACTATTTCTACAAGAAAAAACAAACAACAATGCCACCAGGCTGCACACCAACCCCCACAGTTAGGCTAATAAAACTAATAACACTGAAACCCAAGCCACGGGAATGTGAGACTGAGAGTTTTTGTCATAACTTCTGTAGTTGAATGGGATCTGGAGAACTGCCGATTTCTGAGGAACAGAGTGTATAAAATAGACCTTTTATAGCTTTATAGGCAGGGAGGGGGTCTCTCCAGTTAGATTTTAATGAACAGACATTAAGGCTTGAACTATAAATAAGTCAGTCGGAGGACTGGTATGTATGCACAGTAGTGTAACATTCCTGTTGATTTTATTTCCTGTGATTACGGTCCCTTGGTGGAACGACAGTTAATATTTCCTAGGGCTGAGGCTACCTTGGTAACATACTCCAGGCAAGGTAAAGGCTCTCCATGGTCACTTCACTCACAAGCTTAATGTAAAGAAACAGGGCAGAGCTGAATTAGAATGGGAGAAGGTTAAAATTCAAGTCCTTCAATATTATTTTTAGAAGACACCTGGCAAAAGTTGAATAAGTCAAAATAGGAAATGCTCACTCATGTGCAGTTCACTTATGTACAGCTGGATTTGTTTTGTAAATAAAGATTCCCTCCCTCCCTGTGTTAGCTGCATCCTGTTTTTTCTTTGAATACAAATATGCTGGGGGGGGGTGTTCAGCACAAGCCCTTCTCTCAGTGGCAGAAACTGTCTTTAAATTCTTGAGCTTTGCACATGAGGGTTGAAAGCATTTGCCTACAGAGACTGAGAACTTTCTCCCACAGGAATTTTTTAAAAATTAAACTTTCAGAAGAATTGCAAATGTTATTACATAGGAATGCAATTCTTGGGTTCACACTGGTGGAATTGGGTGGATCAATGTGGTTGAATGACACCAAGGTCTGGGCCTCACAGAATTCTCCCCACTCATCCTCCTCCGCTCCTGATGTCAGGCACCAAGTGATGTTTCTGGGGGGGATCGGATCATGGCCAGTATATCTTCAAGTCTTGGTAATCTGTGATTGCTTTAACTGCCTCTTGGGCTTGTTGGAATTCAGGTGTGAACTACAGCAGGATAAAGCTGTTGTAATTTACTTTGGCAGGTGCTGCACAAATCAGGGGGACCAAATGATGGTGCTCTCTCTCCCTATATCCTATGCCAGATGCAGTTCAGCAAGACCCCTGGGTCATGGTGTGTACAGAAACATCCAAATCAAACAGCAAAGTGCCGTTGCAGAGATCTATATGTGATCTGGCCGGTAGACAACGATGCAATCCCAGCACATTTAGCAGTCACTTTTTCGATTAATTGCTACTCTATATTATTGGGAAAATTAAAAGGAAATAAAGAAAGGTTGGAGGCTGGGAAGACAAGTAAAGGTAAAAAAGGATAGAGAAGTATTTGTATGTTTACTACGGTAGATTACAGGTCACTTAGCAAAACATGGTCTCCAATTTTGTGTGTTCAATCCTGTGTCCACTGTTATTAGTGCTGACACTGGCCTAAGTCTTAGACCCTGTCATGGGCTGGTCACCTGCACAGCACTGGTTTGTGACCTCAAGGTGACCTTACAAGCAGTCCCCACCTTGATTCGCTTCTTCACAGGGGCCAATCACGTGCCTGCATTCTCCACCATATCATATGGCAGTCCTACTTAGGGCACACTCCTGTGCAGGTTGCAATATAACCAGTGCACCCATCTCCATTTCAGTTTTTTGCCCACAGAATCTTCTGTAACTCCATGCATGCTTTCAGTTTATGAATAGCTCCTTGCAGGGTATAGTTATTACAAAATTCCAGAATTCCCCAGCATGCTCCAGAAAGGACATTCACTGTTTCAGTCTTGCAGTCCATTTACACACCAAACTCCTGACTGCATCAAACTAAGGCATGCCTGAACTGGAGCTTAAGCACTGGACCCGATTTCATTGAAGGCTCCAGCCACCCTGTTACAGACCCACTGAAGTCAATGGGAAGTTTGCCACAGATACGAGTGGGGCAAGATCTTTAAATTAAATCTCCAACCACATGGATTAAAAAAGTGAAATCTGTTTTACCTATTCTAAAGTTCTTGCACTTTGCTCTTTTTTTGGCAGCAGTTGCCAATTTTTGATGATTTCTCTCTGAAATTATTTTAGTGTGTGCTGATTTCCTTCTGACCTTCCTTCATTATGTCGGAGCATGAGATTTATTCTTAGGGCCACACTGCAGAGGCCCAGAACATTTGAACATACCATGTAACACTGTGAAAACAATTTTGAATGTTCAGTTTTAAACACTTGGTTTTGCATGAATGGTTTCTAAATGCAAATTATATTTGTGTATAGTAATATAGTTGTTAGTATAGAAACAATAAAGTTGATGCACATAAATCAAAGTTTTCACATCTAAAAATTTGGGCATGAAAAACTGCATACACAAAATCTTAGATACACAAAATTACTTCTGCAGTAGAAGGTGATATGGAAATATTGGGCTTTAGATACCAACGTACTGAAAAGTACACAAATAGTTTGCTTTTGGTATTAATGTAGCACAGAATAGAGGACATCTAATGAAAATGATTTTCTCATAGAAAGAGACATCTCAGAAAACCAATAACTATCCAAATATAGAAGAAAGTCCAGGCTAGAGAAGAAAGATGGTCCCATGAATAAGGAGCTAGTTTAGGATTTTGGGGACTTGGGTCTAATTTCCAGGTCTGCTACAGATTTCCTGGGAGACCTTGGGCACATCCTCTTTTTATCTCCATTCTCATGAGGATACCAGCATTAGAGGTATTGTGAGGATAATACATTAAAATTATGAGGTGCTGAGATACTACTCTCTCAAACGGATTGGGTTTAGCATAAATTACTTAATTTGGTCTTTGGTATCTTTTTAGAGCTGTACTTCATCACCGGATGAATGACTTTCTGTGCATTAATCATGATGACGATACCGAACCACCGTGCAAAGAAGTGCAGCATGTTCTGCTTTGTATGCCTGCTATTGGTATGGTAAGTTACACCATGGTTTGGAATTGGAAACATCTTATAGTGCACAAAATATATTGTAGGGGCCCAATCCTCCAAGGTGCTCAATGCCCTTAACTCCCATGTACTTGATAGGAATAAACAGTGATTAGCACTTTGCAGAAGGTGCTCACAAGATGGGACCCTCTACACAACCCAAAACCAAATCCTATTCCAAATGACATGAGGAAACTTTGCACCATTATCTTGGCATACAATAGTGTTGACTTCAAAAGTCTGAATTGCTTTCCAGTCTGAGTTTTAAAATCTTTTAAAGAAAGAATTAACAACATCATCTACTGTATGCATGGCCCTTTTCATCCACAGATCTCAAAGCACTTTACCAAGAACACTAAATATCAGGGCTGGCCCGAGGTTTTCTGGTGCCCTAGGTGCCTGTAATTTTGGGTGTGTGGGAGGTATGTGTGTGGAGTAGGCCAGTCCTGGGAACAGCCGGCCCAGGGGAGGGGTGAGAGAGCAAAGCCCAGCCTCTGGGCTGGCCTGCTCCACTGCTGGGCCAGCTGTTCCCCATCCTGGGGCAGGGCAAACCAGCCCTGCAGAGAGGCCGGTTTTGCAATCCCGGTCCCCCCACCCCCACATTCTCTGCTGCCTTTGGCTCTGTGCTGAAGGCAGAAGGGAGGGGCAGGAGACATCGCGGCCATGGGAACTGCAGTGCCCGGGGCAACTGCCCCTCCTAAGAGGGGTTCTGGGGGAGCACCCTTGGTGCCCCCTACTGCTTGGTGCCCTAGCCAACGGCCTAGGTTACCTCTGTGGACAGATCAGCCCTGCTAAATATCATTATACTAATGTTACAGATAGGGAAGTTGGGGCACAGAGAAGGAAAGTGACTTTCCCAATGCCAAGGAGCAGCTCAGAACAAGGTCACAAATGGTTTAAGGCATCCTGGCTCTTAGTCTAATGTTTTATCCATCAGTCTCTGCTATAGCCATAAAAGCATTTTAAGGAGCAAGTTTGTAAGCTCTGAGGATCTCATGCATTAATACCGCACACACTTGGCTAGAGTTTCGTTTGCATCTTCTGCTGTAAAATCTGTTTATCTTTATTTATTGCATATGAGCCTGCGGCAGAAGGATGGCAGATGCCCCTATTTCCTCTTGACATCAGCGGGACTTGAGGGCACTGATCAAACTCAAAGGAGATGCTGATCACCTTACAGAACCAGAATGGTTTTCCCATCCACAAACAGAAACCTTGCTAATTTTTTTAAAAAAGAAATCACTGTGGAATTCAGAAGGCAAATAAAAAGAGCCCCAACATGTAATATCTTTTTAAATCTCATGGTTTTTGAACGAATCTCATGATTTCCTGGGGCCTGACTCAAAGGGTTTACTTAGGATTGACAATATTGATAAATTTATTTATTTCTGTCTCCCTGTACCCTCTCTGCACTTTATAGTAGATAGGACTAGACTGTTGAGTCATGCCCAGCCTGCTAGAAGGGGTTGGGGTAGGAACTGCATAAGAAGCCATCACTCAAGGACTCGCACAATGGCAGTCCCTGAACTCCAGGAGTACACAGAGACTGCTCATTCCTTTCCGCTCTTCCCCTGGGAGAAATTTACCTGAAGCAGGAAGGAGGGTGCAGGGAGAAGGCAGGGCCATTGCAGTCACCTTCTTTGTTACAGGTTCAGGAAGCTGAGTGGGAGTAGTGGGGGAGGAAGAATCCTCATGAATGGCTAGTGCAGAAGCAAAGAGACCCTTGTGCCTGCAGGGGTTATAAGCTCCACAACTGTTCCTTCTCAGGTGGTGCAGACCCATACTACATCTTATACAAAGCTGTGGAATAAGGACCCCCTCTGTAGCCATATTATACAATTAGATACCCCTCCATTTACAAATCAATCCACCATACAATATAAAAATAATGCTGGCTATAGAAACATGGGAGATAATGTTCCAAAGGGGCAGCCGTGTTAGTCTAGTAAAGCAAAAAAAGCAAGGAGTCTTGTGACACGTAAAGACTAACAGATATATTTATCGCATTAGCTTTCGTGGGAGAAAATCCCACTTCGTCAGATGCTTTGAAGAGGGGGAGCTAATAGAATTGGATGAGAATAAATGAAGGGGAGTGTAAGACATGGGATCAGGTCATACTGCAGCAGTAAATCAGAGCATTTGTAAGGATTCAAACGCTAGGAAACAGCACACAGAGGGAGGGTGAAGTCAAATTACCTGTTATAATGTGAAAAGAAACCATAGTCACAATTCAGTCCTGCTTTCACACAATCTAATCTGCATATGATTTGAATTTCAACTGTTTCTCTTTCAAGTCTTGATGTCCCATTGATTGTCTTGAGGACTATTGTTAACAAATCATCAATGAGAGATAAAGGAGCAAGACAGGAGAAAACTGGAAGTCATTCCATAAAACCAGACTTAATTTACAGTAAAGTGATCTCTTTATCTGACTAAAGTGCCTACCCCTGGTTTCTTTATTCATCTCTTTGATGTCAGTAAATGTGCACTATATTAAAACAATTCAGACTAAAATAGACATTTTCTCTTTGATGAAGCCATGACTCAGCATCAAAGGGGGAGGTCAGAATGGGGATGTGATAGGGCTCAAACTGCACCTACTGGTTACTGTACTGAAAATTAGCAAGATGTTTTGACAGTTTAAAAGAAATCATATGGCTGACAATGCAAAGTAGTTTTCAAAGTCCTGTTTTCTCCTGACCCCCACAAAAATGTTACTTCGCTGTAACACTTCATGGGATCTCTCTCTCTCTCATGCAAATGCTCCTTTTAAAATTAATGAATTGTAGATAAAATGTTTCTGTTTTCCTTGTTCCCTTACGAAAGCCAGGAATCCTCCCACCAAATGCATTCTGGTAATCCTAGAACATACCCACACTATAGTCACCTTTGGGCCACGTAGGTGGTGTTAAGGGGCTCTGTAGTTACCCTAAAGAGGCAGCCTGGGATGCCTCTAGTATGGCTGGCTCCACATCATTCTTTGCCAGCCCAGCCCTGGAGCCAGAGCATGCTAAGGGGTGGAGAGAGGGGAAATGGCCAGGCATGGTCTTCAGCTGCAGCAACAGCTCATCAGGGGCCATTACACACTCATGTAATTGCAGGATACATCTATACCTACAGCACTACCACTGCTTCATTGCAGCATATCTGGTAAAGATGTGCACACAAACACATTAGTGTTAATTACGTTGCTCAGGGGGTGGAGTATTCACATCCCTGAGGAACACACGTTGTGCCTACATAGGCAGTGGAGTTCAAATGGATTTAGAGCAGATTCCAAATGCCTCTAGCATATGAAGGGGCTGAAGCAACCCGTGACTGATCTTGTGGGGCCCAGGAGAAGAGTAGTGATGTAGTCACCTTTACCGCATCATTAGGTCTCCATAAAACCTAGCAGAGCTTGGCTGATGCCTGGATCAAAGCCACTGCCCCTGCTTTTTCACTGCTTCATTGCTGGTAAATGCAAAGTTGGGTTTTATGAAAGATTTTGCTGTTACATCATGAAGTAGTGTCCTTCTGGGTTGACCTCTCATATGTCAAGCAATGTTTGCAGGCATAGTTTATTGCACAACTTGCTATGCTTGCAGCTGATTGTACCTTAATGATTGAAGAAACAAAGTTTGGACCTCACAGCCTTCCTAGAATAAACATTGCTTGTCTACTCCTAAAGTAAAGAGTCTATACCCTCTTATAATAGAATCTTGGCCCTCATCTCTTACCTCAGGAGTTTAAAAGACCTCCAGGAAGAGGGAGGATTTTTCTAGCCAGTAGCCTTCACAGAACGTTGTTTCCAGCCTCCTGTTTAATATATTCTGTTCCATTTCTTTCTCAGAGCTGTTTTTGGGCTTTGCAAAAAGACTATTTCTCACAGAAACATCCAAAGCATTCAAAATCCATCCAGCACTTTGAAAAGAGCTTATCTGCATAAGAAGGCGGGCTAACAGTTTATCAAACATTTCAAGCTAAGCTTTATCCAGGGTTAGTGGAGGCAAAATATTCACTTTCTTTATAATGATCACAGCTGTTTTTTCCAAAAAGCACATTGGAAGGTTACCATTACACCAAAGAGAAAACAAAAATCTATTTCTTTTCACATATTTCCACTGAATAAAATCAAAAGCTACACACAGTTAAATTCCTGCACTGCTCCCATGAAATACTTGTAAATGTGACTTTTGACTGAGATGTGTTGATTTTATTCTTGATACAATGTTTTTGTTATATGTTAAACCTTGGGAAGCCCATATGGTTTTAGGTGCAGGGCTTGCTTCCAAGCTCAATATATAAGCATTTAACACCATGAATTAGCTACTGTGTCTTTTGGAACATTACTAAATCAAGTTTCCTAAGAATGAAGGTCTTGGGTTCAAATGACAGATGAGCCCTGACTCCCTAAGCTATTTGGGCAAGTCACTTCATTTCATCATAGCGGAGGAGGGAGGAAAAACAGGTAAAAGGCAGGATATATTACTGAAATCTTGGTGTTGAATCTAAGCTGACTTTTTCGGGGCAAATATGTTTCAAAAGAAGAAGGCAGCTGAGGTTTTGCTAAAATGACTAGACCATCCATACAGCTGGTTTATTTGTTTACCTTTATTAACAAAGAGAGTTGAGCCACATTCTCTTTTGAAACTGGTCTGGTAATGTTCTAGGTTGAGATTTTCAAAAGAGTTTTAAGGGTATGTCAGAAAAACCCCAAAGCGTCCCAAAACCAGCCTGTAGTGTTCAAATCTCAGAACCTGGGTCAGTTAACTCTGGCTGCAGTACTAAAAATAGCAGGATAAATCTCTGGGTTCAGGCAGAAGCCTGGGCTCTGACACTCTCCCTCCTCACCAGGTTTCAGAGCCCAAGCTCCAGACTTGCTAACACTGCTAGTTTTCACTCAGCAGCCCAAGCCCCGTGAACCGCAGTCAACTGACCCAGGCCCTGAGACTTGACTTGTAGGTTTTTCTTTGCAATGTAGATGTACCATAAGTGCTTAGAGTGCTAGCCTGGAAATCAGGATAAGTGGATTCAGCTCCTTGCTCTAATACAGATTTCCTGTGGAATGGTGGGCAAGTGACTTTATCTCTCCATGCCTTCATTCCTGTATTGTGAGGATAATTATATTAAAAGCTGTGAGGTGCTCAGCTACTATGGTAATGGAGGCCATAGACCAGCGGTCTCAAACACACAGCCTGAGGGCTGCATGTGGCCCCTCAAGTTATTTCCTGTGGCACATAACGACACTATCACTAACAATATTTGCAATATCGTTGTATGAAAAGGTTTCAGTGCTGTGGCCCTCGGGCTAAAGTACTAGTCCTCATGTGGCCCTCGTGGTGATTTGAGTTTGAGACCCCTCCCACAGACATATCTAAGATGGACAGCAGCTAGGTGCACAGCTTCCACTGGCATTTATACATCTAAGTCTGTTAGGCTCCATTATAAATTCCAGTCCTAATTCACAGGAATGATATTAATCGCCTTCCTATTTCTTATCTGATATATTTTCTACTATTGTGTGACTTGCCTCTTGTCTAGCAACACTGACATCAAATTTCTTTCTTCCCCAGAATTCAGAAAACTGTATGTGAAAGGTCATTGTCCAAAATCTTCATATACGAAAAATAGACTCTGCAAAACTCTGGTAAAACTGGTCATTTGACCAGTTGTTGGCATGCTCTTAATGAGCATATTTGATTTTTCTGGAATGAAGAACTATGAATGCTCTAGGCATTGTATCAATGTTTTGCTAATTTCCATATGTGCTCCTTCTGAAAGACAAAACAGCACAAAAATCTTTCCATTTATGTGTCTATTCTGGATTCTGTTGGTTGGATGAAAAGAAGATAACTATCCATCACAAGAGGGGAACTTTTACATATCAACATTAAATTTTGTTTCTCTTTTACATCAAATGATTTTAATCCCATATCAAGGCTGCATACACTTTGCTATAACTGGGAACACAGTCAATATATGATAATTTACTGTACATAAAACATATTAATAACACTGCAAAATAATGCACTGCTTTCCTTCCTTTCTTGTGAAACACTAAGTTGCTGGGGGTGCAGAATTTAACTTTTAAATCCTCAAGAAATGACAGCAACTTTTCACACCACTCTTATAAAGCATCCTTAAAACCTAGTTTCAGGACTCTGGAAACATAAAAACCCTCCTGCATTTAACTAGTTTGTCAGCCTCTGCTAGATCCTAAATTTGAAAGAAAAATAAAGTAGTCTTTGGTCACAGAGACAGTTCTTGTATGTTTACTGTGTTTTCGTTTGCTGTGGTGAAGAATTCAGTGCTATATAACCATTTACCACAAGTGAGATGCACCTGTAGCAACTCAGAATCTGGAAACCAATCCTTTAAAAATCAACTTCAATTAACATGCCTCTGTGTCACCTGGGGCACCTCTGAGGAGAAAGAAGTGGATATGAAAGTGTGTTTGTTTTACTTCGACATGCCATGCAATAAGAAATTTCAATCAATATTTATTTAAGCATTTCAGTAGTAAGTTCAGAGTTTGTGGCAGATGAATGAATGTTTTCACACTGCTGTTGTTACTGAAGTTGTAAAGTTTCACTTATGATTGAATGTTCGAGCTGGTAAAACCCCATGTGTCTTTACTGCTCACAGATGTGTCAGAAATAAATTTACTAAATGTCTGGTTTTTATTACTGGTCTGCTGATCTCTTCTGTTGACATTCCAAAATGCAAGCTAGAGCTATCAGGGAATGCATCTCCCAGATATTGATGTTAAAGCACATAATTCATGTAATGTAAAACATACTACGACAGAACTACAATAAAAGGGTCTGAAAATGTAAAAAGAAAAAGGCAAAAGAACATTTAAAAGCACAGCTTGATTTTCTCTCACAAATTTAATTGGTCCAGTTTTGGAAAGAATTGTGTGTGTATACACAAAACACATGCAGAAAAATATCACCCCAGGTGTTCAGAATCAGTTAATTTTAGCCATGAATGATTTCTACTAAGAGATTTTAACTATATAATTTAAAAATAAAAACTATCAAGTCTACAAAGAATAGGATGTTTATTTGCATACATTTTATCTACATGGAGATCACCAATATCTCATGGCATCCAAGAACTAATTGTATATCTAAGACAAATAACCTTTTTACTGCACAACTGTCAACTCCTAATAATTTTCTACGAGGAGTTCAAGTTCATCCATTCAAACTAAATGTCCAAGGATATGTTTTTATAAATCTCTGTGATTAATGGCTACTGTATTCCTGCTGCCTCGCAAACATTCCAGGCAGTAAGTATGCATCTCTCTAATATAATGTTTAGGCTAAGTTTATACATTTTATATAAGGATGAAAAGCAGCAGCATGATGCACACTTATGACATTATATAGATAAAACAGGGTTTTTTTTAAGGTTCCACGTGTCCTTCATCAATAAAATTCAGATTAATCCTATAGAGTCCATTTCAGCAAACTCTTACACACTGAAGCAATCACACTGAAAGATAGCGTGCACTGGGAGAATGAATGCCGGGCTGGGAATCAAGGTGCTCTGAATTGCAATCTAGGGCTCTGTCAATGATTTGCTGTGTGGTCTTGGGGAAGTGAAATGGGGATAAATTGATGTTTACTCACTGATGTTGTGGTGAGGGTTAAATAGTTCAAAGCACTTTGCAGATATTATCGTGTGTAACACTGTATAAATGCTAAAGATTATTATCCCCATTGACCTCAACATGGCTATGTTTATACTAGAAGGCTCAGTTAAGTCGACTTAACAAGGTTGACTTAAAGTCAACTTTAATAAGTCAACTTAAAGAGTCCTCATTTTTCTAAGTTGACTTCATTAAGTTGCCTTAAGCCAGGGAACCCACTTAAAGTCAACTTAATAAAGTGGGTCCCCTGGCTTAAGTCGACTTTATTAAGTTGACTTAATTGGCTACCCTGGCATTAAGTCAACTTTATTAAGTTGACTTAAATGGTCACATTTCATTAAGTCTATTTAATAAAGTCGACTTTAAGGGTGAGATTTATTAAGTCGACTTAAGGAAGCCCTGAAGTCAACTTAATAAATGCCAAATGTGGCCACAGAGTTGCTTAAATAGACAAGCTTCCAGTGTAGACATAGCCTATGACTGTCAGTGTGAATTAGGATTAAAGGGCCAGATCCTTAATTTTTGGCTTTGGTACCCTTTTTAAAAAATCTCTTTTTACAAGTTCTTTCTTACAATTCCTCCACTCATTTGTCAATATTAGAGTGTCATCATAATTTCTGAGGTAATCACAAGCTTTGATTCTAAACTGTTCGAGGCAGAGAATGTATCATTATATGTATTTGTACAGTATGTAGTATAATGGGGCCCCTGTTCCTGATCAGAACAAGTGTGTGGGCAGTACTATAATGAATTTATTATTACACATCATTATTTTGCATTTATTAGCTTAGATGCACTGGCATTGACTTCAATAGGACCAGGATTTCACCCTTAATTTTAAGGTGAATCTCCTCTGGAATGGGAAAGACAAAAACATTTCTGTTTAGGTGGTGTTACAGGTGTCAAAACACATGCTGTCTTAATTTTCTCCACTGGCAGAAGGCTGTTTGTTTTGACTTTTTTAAGAGTGTTTTTAATTCTTTTTGGTAACTTCTTTAGCCATTGCAATGGGTATGTTTAATTTGGTGATTTTATCTGCCAATATATTAAGCAGTAAAAAAGCCCTTTTCCACATAAACATTGTATAATGAACATTCATATTTAATATAATTAAGGAGCTGAGAGATCAAACAGATGTTGTCTTTCAAGACCAATTATTTTAATTAAAGTTATTAGATTCTGTCCTCAACATGAAACTGGAAAGTGCTTTATATAAAGCAACCCCATATAATATACAGGTTACTTTTGTATATTGTTGAAAATATACCCCTTCATTGAGGAATTTATAATATCTTTGGATTTATAAATTATATACAAGTTTGAGTAAAAAATATGTGGGTTTGTTCAGCATGGAAGGTATTCTAGATTCACTACACAGTACTCACATAGTCAATTCCTTATTTTTCATAATACATCTTGTTCAGATTCTGGTGAACCTAAATCAATTATTTATGTCACCAAAATGGGCTCTTTTGTAAGACATCTAACCCATGCTGTTTAAACACCTTGAAAAGAAACTATGGGTTTTTTTGTATTCTCTAATGCCATGAACATTTCTCTCTCTTTCATCTGAAAGAAGTTTAATTTCTTCTTATCAAAGCAACTGCTATTAACGGATGTAATCTACTTTAATATGATTTATGTTTTATAACATTCTGAATATTTACTTTTTTTGGCATGAATGAAACTTCTTGCCTCAAAAGCACTGATATCATATAATGTACTCTTTATGACACTTCTACTACAAACACAGAATTGTAGGACTAGAAGGGACCTCGAGAGGTCTTCTAGTCTAATCCCTTGCACTGGAGGCAGGACCAAGCATTATCTAGACCAGGGGCCTCAAACTCAACTCACCATGAGGACTGCATAAGGACTACTACATTAGCCTGAGGGCCGCACTACTGAAACATTTTCATACAAAGTATAGCCAAAATAAAAAAATGAAGAGTAACATATATATGCCAAGAATAAGTAAGAAAGAATTACTTCCATTCAAGATGGAGGTATCATCAGGAAGACAAAGAGTAAATAAGCAAGTGTAACCCATGTGCCTAAATAGGTGCAATCTCTTTTAGGGACCCTTATGGCTGGGTTATGTTGCTGGGCAGATTTTGCAGCCCAGAAACCAGAACCTTCTGGTAAGAGGATGAGGGAGCACACTGAGCATGCTCCACAAGTTTTATTGTTTTGCTGGAGTTACATACCCAGGGAGAAGCCTGAGAAGAGAAGCCTGGAGAGGAGCAAACAGAGAGCTGCAGAGGACATTGGCTAAGGGACTCAGTGAAAGGAGCTGAGCAGGAGTGGACTGCAGGATGTTTTCTCCCAGCTTTCGACTGCTTTGCAGGGGAGCTGTCTGCAGTGGAACTGAGAGCTGGATGGCCAGTGACCTGATTGCATGGTGCTGGCTGCACAGGAGGAAGAAAGGACTGCATGGCATCTGCCTGAAGATTCCTGCAGCTAGAGAGGATGAGGATTGCTTTCATTCTGCATTCAAGCCCCAAGGACTTAAAAGACTGCAATTGAGATAAGGGTGACTCCACCTGAACTTTGGGACTCTTGGGTTTCTTACTGTTTTGTTTAAATGTATTATGGTTCTTTAGGATAAGGTGTGTTTAGTTAGTTAATAAAGTTCATTGTATGTTTATGCTGAGTGATAGTTTAATGTGGGATGGAAACTCTGAGCAGTCTTCGCTGTGAGTCCTTTTAACAACTGGATCCTGGCTCTCCAGTTGCTTTCATCAGGGGTTTTCTCTGTGAGGCACTGGAGAGGGGCAATTGAGTGAATTTGAGCCCACCCTAGCAGGTTACACAAGCACACTTTAAATTTTGCATTATTAATTTTCTGAGAAATTTTAAGTGTCATTGCAGGCCCCAAGAAATAACTATAAGGGCTATGAGTTTGAGACTGCTGCTCTAGACCATTCCTTACAGGTATCTGTCAAACCTACTCTTAAAAATCTCCAATGATGGAGATTTCCCAGACTTCCTAGACAATTTATTCCAGGGCTTCACTCCCCGACAGTTAGGAAGTCTTCCCCTAATATGTAACTTATGCTATCCTTACTGCAATGTATGCTCTTTGCTACTTGTCCTGACCTAAGTGTTTAAGGAGAACCATTTCTCTCTACGTATTCAAACATATGCAACATATGTTTTTGCCTTTGTTATGGTTCACTTTCCACTAAAAGTTCCTCTCCAACTGGATTACTCCTCATATTATCAAATTAAATAGTCAACTAATGAACTTTGTTTTCACTAAGTTTATTTCATAACTTGTGTTCTTCAACTAAAACAAAATCCTTATATATACACACTCTTGTTTACCAGATAACACTGCAGATGCTATAAATTTGTTTGGTTTTTTAAATTGTTTTCCAGCTCTCAGTAAACTTATTCATATTTGTTCTCCAGAAAGAATTCAATTTTAACTGTATCTTTGTAAAATAGTATTTGTATATGGATTGTATAAGATTATAGCTGACTTATGTATTTGTGTTTCAGTGATTGAGTATCTGCTCCCTAGCTCCAAGTGCTTACTATCCTTTAAATAAAACAGCTGTGAAATGCATCAACTGTTATGAGATGAAATCCACTATATCATAAAAAAATCCTGAAGCAGTTCAGTATTAACTGGTTTTGACATAAATTGCACGTGGCATGTACCATCTGGCTTCCTCAAGAAACCAAGCAAAGCCAGGACTGTGCTGGGAGGCTCCACCTCCTTCCGTGACTGAGTATAATCAGAGGAAAGCAAGATCATGCAGCAGAGATTTGCTTCAGGTAATGGTATGAGTACATAAAAATGGCAGCTGTCAGAAGGATCCAGAACCTGTTTTGAAGACACTTTAACATGACCATGGCTAATTAAACATTTTGTAAAGCAAAGGAAGGTATAGGATAAACAGTAAATCATTTGTCATCTTAGAGGTTATTGTCTTTTGAAAAAGTGAAATTCTGAAGAGAATCAAAAAGAGGTGACTATAATAAGTCTTTCATATAAATCATTATCTGAAGAGCATACTGCTACTGGTGGAAATGCTTTTTTTTATTGCTATAGGACCCAATCCTGCACCATTCAACTCCATGGGACTTTTGCCATTGACTTGAATGAGAACCAGATCAAGCCCTTAGTTGTCATAGTAAGTTGCTTTCTAATCCTAGCTTTACACAGCATCAGAGCAGCTTGTACTTTCAAGTGCTCTTATTTTTTTCTCATATAAAAAATATAATTACTTTGATAACAGTAACTTGATAATCACAATTCATGAAGGCTTCAAAATGGAAAAAAGATAATAATTCTATTGATTCTTATACCTTCCAAACAAATGTCCAAGAAATCCACTGAACAAAATCCACATTAGCAAGACAACTACTACATTTATCTAAATGTTAAAACTGCCTCCATGTAAAGATATCATATATGAACACACCTCACCATCCCCAATTCTTGTGGGCCCCATGGGTTGGTTATGATTTTTCATTAGTGACTGTGGTAGAAAGTTCACAGAGTTTTCTTAAATTCATAGATTTTTTTACTGCTAAAAAGACTTCCTGTACAACACAGGCCACAACATTCCACTTCATGATTTCTTGCCACTCTGATTCTTTCCACAGGGTCTCTCCACAGTAAAAAGTGCCCTGGGCTCATATCATTTCTGAATCTTTTGACTCCAGACTTTCTCCAGTAATAAAATATTGAACAACAATTTGTATGTTTGCATCTTTAAAACTTATTCCTGGTGCACAACTAATTGAAGAAATAGACCAACCAAAAATAGATGTGGAAATAGAGCTGACTGAAAATCAGAATTCCTACCATGCAGAAAATTCTAATATTCCAAAAAAGGATTTCATCTCAAATTGAGAGGAAAAGTTGAAATATTGAAACTTTTGTAGAATGAAATATTCCAAAAAATTCAGCTGAAAAATGTCAAAATATTACAGTTTACGTTGGCGTGATATTAAACTATGTCCATCTGAATAACCACAACGTTTCATAGGAGCAGTAGCTGAGGTGCCTAAGGCTCCCATTTTCTCATATGGGATAGGCTTCCCAGCTGGACTACATGTCCCATGGTGCAATAAGGCCTCCTCTTTCCAACACTGTGCATTACAAGAGTCCCTAATCATACTGCCTCATGGGTGGTGTAATCTAGCCGCAGAGCCTGTCCAATAGGTGAAAACAGGAACTTGATGCCCCTAAATTACAATAAGGCACCACAACAGTTCAGGCAGACACATTAATTTTAAATCAATCCAACATTTTCTGCCAAAAAACCCTCCAAAACCACTGTGACAGAAAAGTCGTAACCAGCTCTACTTGGCAATAATTGACCCAACTATACAAGTGTGTAAAAATAAAAACAGAACCATTCCAGGCCTAAAACACTCATTTCTTATAATCATTCAATGCAGGATTCAGTCTGCTAAATGTTATTGTTGTGTTGTGCACATGATATAGCTGCCAATGTGTTATGATCATAAGACTGGTGTACTTCTTTTGGTCCTAGTGTAGCAAGGTCATGAGGCATTAAAATCAAAGAAGCTTGCACTGATTCTGATGGGAACTTAAGCATGTGCTTACGTCCCATTGATATAAAAAAGAATCAGGTGCACGCTTTTACTGAACAGCTGAATTGGGGCCAAGGTGAGCTGTTGTGCAAGAAAAAGCAAAGCCATTTCCTATACCATCTTCTGTTCATTGCATGCATACCTGGAGAGTCTCTCAATTATGATTCATTTCATTATACAGTCAGGATTACCTCCTTTTTACCCAAACTAGAAACTATCTTTCAAAGAGTAGGAAACAGATGATTCAAATGTGTCTGAAATAACATTTCAGAAGAAAAATTAAACATTACATAGCTCCTCCTTAATATTTGAATGTCATCTTATTCTTCCTGTAAAATAAATGTGTGGTCATAGAAAACTGGGAAAGATATCAGAGCATATGAAAATCCAGAGATTAGAGTTTTCAGAGGAAAACAATGAGAAGACCTGTAACATTTTGCTGAGGAAAATATGACACATATTATCATGTTAAATGCCAATACCTCCATAATAATATTAACAAAATAACAGAGCTTAAATACAAATTATTTAAGTATATACAGTTTCATTAAGTTCTTGAAGAATGTTCTTTTTCTTCTCATGCTGTCTTTATGAGCTGTTTTACCTTAAAGCCTTAATTTATTCATAAAATCAAAAGAAATCTGCATTTTTCTAATACAATAGGGGTTTTATTGCAAAATGGTGAGTGTTTTTGAGCCTGAATTTGTGATTCACCAAGATCTCTGTCTAAGGCAAAATTTTGCCATATTCATTCCAGAATATTGTATTAATCACCTGGGATTCAAATGAATCACTTGTGCAGTTCAACATATTTAGTATAGCTGTTGACTTTAACAGGTGTTTCATGAACACAGTATCAGTGAAAATAGCCCTGAACAGTTTTTTAAAACTCTCATTACATTTTTTGAATTTACTGCCAAATTCCTAAAATGAGAGAGAGAGAGAGAGAGAGAGTTTGCATTGCGTGAGATAAAGCTAAATAAGGGGAAATATTCTTGTGTGATAAGTATTTGGAAATATTCAAATACTTCTGTGACATAAGGATGTTATTCTGATGGTCAGTAATTAAATTGTTGATAGGAAGCTGCGCACATGAACAAATGTGGCTTTGTTTGAAATAGGAGAGCTAGAGCGAACTAACTTGAATGTTTTTAAGTACAAAATTAGAAGGCAATGCTCCAGTAAAGTCAATGAGTGTTTTGGCATTGACTTTATATGGGGCAGGAATTCTTCCCATATACTGTACTCAAGGAACTAGCATCAATCAGAATGAATTGATCCAATCACCTTGTGATTGTAATGCCAAAGATCTGGATTAAGGACATTTTAAAGATTTTCCTTCTGGCCACGTTAGATTTAGAATGTCATTCTTTCAAGGATAGAGCAGAGAAGCAATTTTTTTCTTCAAACATACACAGTACTTGATTCTCACTTGTCAGTAAGAGAAAAAGAAGAAATGCATTCCCAAACCTTATATAAATATGTTAATTGATATCTGCATGGGCTACCATTTACCTGATTTTTATAGATATTTCTTTTCCACCTACAATGCCCTTAATAAGCAAACGGCATTTAATTTTTACAAACCATAGGATTAATTTTCTCCTGATGTTGCCAATTAATTGAGTTGAAAAAACTGAAGTAGAGATAAAGATTCTTGCAATATGTTTATAAAATTAATCTTATATGATAGTAGCATCTGAGGAGATGTCGATAATTTTTGTAGTGGTCATTTATCAAAAAGTCACTAATTAATACATTTCTTTCAATCCCAGTTAAATAATCCTCTTTCATATTAACAGATTCCAGAATTGGCATGCAACTAAGAGAAGGGGAGAACACAATGGTTCCAGTTCAATGCAACCATATAACAAATGATCAATGAACAGACCTCTATAAACTTGCATGAAAATGCTGCAGTTTTCAGTCTCTCCAGCTATTCAGTTGCTCCACACCATGGAAAATGCCTCACAGAAGACAAAGCATGTCCGGTTTTGTGTCAGTTAATAGCCTTTTTAATAGAGCTATGAAACAAAACCCTCACTTTGATTCCATTTCACCACTTTTGCAAAGCTGATGTCTTTCCTTGTTGTCAACACCTTTTTCCTTCTCCATTCTCAACTCCTTCAACTCTTCTCCAGTATTGAAACCTGACTGAGCTCTTACACTTTCCCCTGGGCACATCCAGTTTATGCTTGCCTTTTGAGAAAAACTCTATCAAGTAACGCTCTGCATTTTGCCTCTGTCCTCATCTCAAAATACTGTAGGTTCGCCTCTAACATTCAAGATAAATACATACTAGATCTGCGAGCAGTAAAATATTAGTAACATCCCAGATCTTGTCAAGCCATGCCTCACTCTGCCCTATTTCACATTCATCTCCAATTACTATTAATCACTTTGATTACGGGAGCACAGAGAAGAGCCAGACGAAGTCAGAGCATCATTGTTCCTGATCTGAAGAGGTTACAGTTCAATAGACAAGGTAGGCAAAGAGTGGGTTAAACGAAATCACCCGCAATTTACAGATGGGGAATTGAGGCATTAATTAACTTACTCAAAATCACACAGGGCAGTCTGTGTTTGTGATGGGCAGAGAACCCAAAATCCTTAGTGCCTAAAGCATGCCATAACCCTTCCTTTCATATGCAAGTGGCACCAGCTTTGTTACTTTTGTTGCTGCTTTCTCTCTAAGCTATGTCTATGCCAGTGGTTTTCAATCTTTTTTTTGGTTTGGGACCACTATAAAATTTCAAATGGAGGTGTAGGCCATTTTGGAAATCTTAGTGTGTGGAGCACAAGCTGAAAATCACTGATTTACAAAACAATTTCAAGTGTAATTATAGTCCAGCCCATGTTAGTTTCAATCTAGCTAAGGCAAGTAAGCAATAGCAGTGAGATATGATGACACAGACCCTGGAGTGGGCTAGCAAGGCAAGTACATATCCAAGGACCTGAGGGGTTTGTCTTGGAGAAGTCAGCCTATGCTGAAGCCTGAAGTGCCCCTATGTCCTCATTGCTATTGTCTCCTGCACTAGCTGTATTCAAGCTTTGGAAGGTAGGGATTCCCATGCTACAATTACACCTTAATTTGTAGAGTAGACATATCCTACGGCTGCCAGTGGCCTTCAGGATAGCTTTATGTATTAGGTATCCAGGTTGCTGCCTAGGCTCTGCTAGGAAGGATTTGAGATATTTTTCATAGCAGCAAATGAGAAAATAAAACTTGCCTAGTTTGCAAGGCTTTTCAAAAGCATTTACAGCTCTAATCATGCTGTTTTCCCTAATCTGTACTGCCATATGAAATTTATCAGTGACTTCCTAAACACTACACAACAGTGCCGACTGTTGAAAAGGAGTAAAGGGGCTGGAAGGAAACCTCGTGAGTCCTGTGTAAATGAATGGGACACATGGGACTCCACTACTTTTCAGCAGTCAGCACCATAATATATAACTCATTGGCACATAAAGAAAACTCTGAAGTTCTTAGCCCTAGTTTCTCTGTCTCTCTCTGAATCTCTGGAAAGCTGAAATTTTTATACTGGCAGATTATCTAGTTCTTATCCCTGGAGATCAGGGATCTGAAATTTTCTAGTGTTATGTGGATTTTAAGACATATGGTTGGAGACCTTTGCTTTCACACACTGAGTAGTGTTTACACACATACTCCCAAACTGGGATGTTAATTGTGATCTGACTTTCCCCATAAAAATAGAATCATCTTTAATTTATTACAGTCATACTTGTCTTTAGGACAATAAAGAGAAAGAAAACACAGATCAGCAGATCTTGATTCAGGAAAATATTTAGGCACATAGCTAACTTTAAGCAAGTGAGCAGCCCCATTGCAAGAGTCAGCATTCATTTTTGCTTAAAGTTAGGCATGTGCTTACCAATGAAGAGCCAAGTGTGTCATGGTCAACTTGTAAACAGTCATTTTCCAACAATGCATTGTGAAATAAGCAAGTGACCCCAAAATATGCTACAGTTCCAGCCAGTGCTTTCAGAAGAATGCAAAGCGGGGATGCCGTCTGCTGTGCTGAAGGTTGGAGCAGAAGCCAGCATGCTGAAGTAACAGAATTAAGAAGGTGTGAAACATTGCAGAGTAGTTCCATGCAGACTGGCAATAAATAAATAGCCAACAATTCTACTGTATGCTACTTTCTCTTCCTCCTCCTTTGCCAATTTTGTTGTTTGTGTTTTATTTTTTTCTGATTTCAAGGAAGTCTTTAAAGCAATATTGGTGTTAGTCTGGTTAAAATAAGGCATTAAAAACAACTCCTAATGCTCAGTTCCCACTGCCTTACAGAGCAAATTCAAATAATTTAATGCCCTTTCCCCCATGCGTATGTAACTCCTATTGCCATTAATGAAAATAATACACATGCAGGCACAGAGAAAACAGTCTCTGAAATGGATGACTGGTTTTTAAGGGCTAGTGCACTGGGCTTTAATCATTAATAAAGAGGAAAATAACTAGCAATTTTATTTAACTGGATTGTTTTAAAGGTAACTAAAAGCACAGAACATGGTAAGTTTCTCTTTATCTCTTTGTTTCCCCTTTGCTTTTTCATTCCATTTTAGTTCACCATTCTTTGAAGATACAATCTGGCTGGTTCTAATGAGGCACAAGGACTCTGAATCATGATGTGTATAGTCTACAGCACTTACTAAGGAAATGTGCTGCTTGACACAGTCCAAGAGGACCATGACAGGTTCAAGGCATTTCCAATGATAGCATTCTTTGTACGACTGCTTTCTAAATTCCCCTGAAGGGAGGAGGGAAAAAAAAGATGACGACACCACCAGCACTTGCCCCTTCATATTTCTGGTACTGTTACATTTGTTTCTTTATCTCACTCAGTCTTTATGAACTACATTTCAAAAACATCAGAATTACCATGTCTGATCAGGCCAGTGGTCCATCTCCTCCATATCTTCTCTGCTGGTACCCAGTATTGCATGCTCAAACCACAATATAAGAAATTTCATAATGTACAGTGATAGATTCACCTACTCATAAGGACACTTCCCCTATCAGTTAGTGATTGGCATATGCCCTAATGTAAAAGGGTATAAAATCTTCATTAAAGTACATCTATGTAGAATTCAAAAGATGGCTAAACATTTATTTGGGCAATAAGAACATCCACTGTAACTTTAGATGGAATATATTATTGGTAGGATTGACAATGATGCCTGTTAAGGTTGCTAAATGCTTACCATTACAAGATCTTGTTTTCAGATGTGTATAAAACTTGGCCAAACTTTTAACCTTGAAGCCAAACTTTTCCATGACTGGTATCTGTCTCATATTAATTTGATTTGTAAAGCATCAGCTGTTTCCAAGAACAAGGCTAGGGAAAAATGTGCTGTTTTAACATGTTAAAAAAAATCTGGTGATCTTTTTTGAAACCCTTTAGTGCAGGGGTAGGCAACCCCCAACACATGTGCCAACAGTGTCATTCGAGCTCATTGGGAGTGGCACCCTCTGTGACACCACAGAAATTGTCACTCTACCAATAAAAGCCACTCCAGGCAGCTTCTTTTGGGAGCAGCTGAGGCACGGGGCACCCCCTCCATGCCCATGCCTCAGGCATGGCATGTAAAGAATTTGCCCGGGGTGGCTCCTCTCCACAGTATGCCACCACCAAAAGGAGCCATTCCATGCAGCTTCTTTCTATGACATGCCTAGGGACCCCCAAAAGGAGCCACTTTGCGTGACTTCTTTCCATGAAGTAGCTCCTTTCAGTAGAATGCCCCCCACCACTCCAGCTGTGGCAGCCACTGAATTTTTAGGTGGCCGCCAGCACTGACTGAGGGTTAGGGAGGACGGGCTGGCATCGGGGTCGGCAAAGGTTGCAGACTTCCACTTTAGTAATGTGCTCTGGAACAGGGACTTGAAATTTAGCAGGGTAGTGGCTTTGTGTCAGGGATTTGACTTTGAATGAACTCAAATTTGGCCAAATTATATGCCTTCAAAACACTGCTGTTCACTCATGCTCAGCAGAGACTTCTTAGATTTTAGCAGCTAAATTCCTAGAAGAGTCTGTCTGCTTTAAATATGCTTCAGCCTGAAACTGAGCAGAACTTTCCCTGCAAATGCACCTATGGGCTGCCACAGACCAGGCCAACTTAAGGCAGCTAAACTGAGAACAAGTAGCTTGTTTCCTGTGTGTTCTTAATGACTCCCATGCTGGACCCAGGCAGCCTGGAGGAGGAAGTTGCCTTATTTGAATGCAGAGGGAAGAAGAGCTGGATAATTAGAGAGGCTGGAAGGTATGGACTGGGACAAGGAGCCTGGGACTGGAGGGAATAGGGAGAGAGTGAAGCTGAGTCCAGGGTAGATGGAAAACTGATACTGGCTGGGCAAGAACACTTGGACTGGGATGAGAAGCCTGAGGAGTGGAAATTGACTGGCTTGGTGAGGAGAACGGGATTAGAAATAGGCAGGTCCTGGTCCAAGTCAGGCTGGAAGGGATGGGGGAGAAAGAGTCTGTAGTAATCCTCAGGGAGGAAGGGGTTAACACTCTGGACAGTAAGTCCTAGGACCGCCAATAGGAACAAAGTACAGCTTTTTGAATTGGAGCAGCAGACATGCCTGCTTCTGTCCGGATGCAGCAGAGCTCCTGGGAGAATCAGGAGGAGACCAGAGGGGCCTGAGGAAGGATCCAGCAACATCCTTACCCAAGATAAGCTCAAGTTTGTTACTGACCAGGTGTGAGTAGAACAGGGAATGTTTACTTAGATGCGGTCAGGGTATTTCTTTGTTTTTGGTTTGTTTTTGGATTTCTCAGTGCTGAGCACATTTACCCCCTCCCACTACACTATAACTACCTAAATTAATTCCCAGAGAAGGAACTCTCTGTGTTTCTTATCTCTTCTTTTTAATTAAAGATTTTACCTTTTAAGTAAGCCCTGGTTCCGTGTCCTGAAGGGCAAGAGATTTGAGTGCATGTGCCTCAGACTGCACAACCAGCTACTAAACGGGTCTCTGTTCCAGTTCCAGCTCATATTGCAGCTGGGGTTTGTAGAGTTTTAAGGGAAATTATAATCCAATAAGGAGGACAGCATATTCAGAGCTGTATAAGAAGTCTTTATTGAAAGAGAACTGAGAGAGAGGAGACAGACAGGTTTTCCTAGCACCTAAATGACTCTCCCATTTATCACTATGACAACCCCAATGACCCTAGGTAGTCCAAAACACCACATATTCCTCCCCCTCTAATGAACACACCCTCCAGAATAAAGCCCCCAGCCCCCGAAAGAATAATAACTAAACTAGGAGATGAGGGTAGACTGCCCCATCTCCGGTGAACCCCCGGGGAATTATTCTGCCCCATGAAGAGGTGATTACCATTAGCTAAAGATCCAGCTGATTAGGAGGCCTTCTGTTGCGAGGTGGATTACGGCGAACTTCTGGTGTGCCCACCCCACAAGGTGGTATTGGTGGTGGTGGGATCACAGGTACTGGGGAAGTAGCTGGAACTGGAGAGGATGTTGTGTCTGGTTGGTCCAGGAAGGCTGAAGGCGTTGAAGGGGTGGCTGGAGCAGGAGAGACAGAAATAGTAGTTTCATCCTCTGATGTTGTATCATCAGTAAGGGTGAAGTCAGATATGTCTGCTGGAGATGCATCTTCTGGGTGGATATGACGGAGAAGCAGCTGATCTACATGCCATCGCCAAACTAGGCCACTTGCTGTCTGGACAGAGTAGGAAACAGGTCCTGTCTGGGCAATGACTGTTGCTGGGACCCATTTAGCTCCTGAAGCATAGTTTCACGCAAGAACTGGCTGTCCAATACTGAAGGTGAGGCCCTTTGTTCTTGGTGAATGTCTGCTGACCTGGTCCTGCTGTTAGCATTGAACCACTTGCCGTGTGTCTCACGGTTTCACCAAATCAAAGCAAGAGCACAACTGCCATCCCATCATAAGAAAAGCTGGAGATGCCTTAGTTGTAGCCTGTGGAGTGTTTCTGTAGGACAACAAGAAGTTGTCCAGACGCTTATGAAGAGGTGAACGTCCCTTTGCAGATTTTAGAGCTTGCTTCATAGTCTGTACAAACCTTTCAGCAAGTCCATTGGTGGAAGGATGATATGGTGCTGACCTGATGTGATGTATTCCATTGGCCTTCATAAAAGTTTCAAAATCCAGAGAAATGAATTGTGGTCCATTGTCACTCACCAGCTGTTCTAGACCGTAATGACTAAAAAAGCCACGCAGGATCTGAATAGTGGCTTCCGTAGTAGTGGACTGCATTACCGAGACTTCTGGCCATTCTGAATGGGCATCCACAGCAATTAAAAACATACATCCTTCAAATGGGCCAGTAAAATCAACATGGATACGTTGCCATGGCCTTTTGGGCCAATCCCATGGGTCAAGAGGTGCCAACTGAGGTATGTTCTGGACGCTCTGGCATGACGTACAAGCTCTAGCCGTTTCTTCAATGGCCCTGTCTAAGCCCGGCCACCAGAAATAGCTCCGTGCAATTTCTTTCATGCGCACTATGCTGCAGTGACTGGAATGGAGCTGTTCCAACAAATGTGGTCTTAATGAAGGTGGGCTAATGACACGCATACCCCACAACAAACACCCGGATTGGGTCGATAACTCTGTCCTCCTAGACACATAGGGGCAGAGGTCAGGAGAGACCTGAGAGTCAGGTAAGAATGTTCCCTGCATCACGAAATCCATAACTTGTGAGAGTACTGGGTCAACCCGTGTTGCTTGCTTCACTTGGGAAGCCGTGACGGGTGTGTTTTCCACCTGTTCAAAGTAAAAGATTCCTTCCTGGCCCAGATCCTGACGGTGTGCTGGTAAGGGTAGCCTTGAAAGGCCATCAGCATTGCAATGCAAAGAGGATTGCCTGTACTTGATTTCATATGTGTATCCAGAAAGTATCAATGCCCATCGTTGCATCCGACTAGCAGCAAATGTGGGATGCCTGTGTGTGGCCCCAAAATTGATGTTAGGGGTCGATGGTCAGTGAGAAGTGTGAACTTCTTTCCCCACAGGTACTGGTGAAATTTCCGAAGGCCAAAAACAATGCCCAGTGCTTCGCGTTTAATTTGGGCATAATTAGTTTCTGCCTTAGTCAAGGAACGTGAAGCAAAAGCAATAGGCCTCTCTTCACCAGAAGGCATGATATGTGACAATACAGCCCCAACTCCATAAGGGGAGGCATCACAAGCCAACTGTAGGGGCAAGGATGGGTCAAAATGTGTCAGAACCTTAGAGTTTACCAGTGAGCGTTTAGCTTCATTAAATGCAACATCACACGCTTCAGTCCAGTTCCAGGCCTTTTTCGGCCCCAGAAGCTCATGTAGGGGTTTCAGGAGCGTCGCTAATTGTGGAATAAACTTGCCATAATAGTTTAATAAGCCTAAAAAAGAGCAAAGTTGGCTTATGTTCTGAGGTAGCGGAGGATCCATAATAGCCTTAACCTTGGCTGGAGATTTATGGAGACCATCAGCATCAATTATATGTCCTAAATCTTCAACTGAGGCCTGGAAAAGCTTACATTTGTCTCTGTGAACACGGAGACCATACTCTTCCAGTCTTTGCAGAGTAGCTTCCAAGTTCGTAAGGTGTTCCTCCTCATTTTTGCCCGTGACCAGGATGTCATCCAGATAGCACTGTACTCCTGATAAACCACTCAAAATCTGATCCATTGCCCTTTGGAAGAAAGCTGGGGCTGAAGTAATGCCGAAAGGTAAATGACAGTATCTGTACAACCCCTTATGTGTTACGATTGTCAACAATTCTTGAGATTCTTCTTCAATGTGCATCTGTAAGTATGCTTGACTCAAATCAATCTTGCTAAATTTTTGTCCTCCAGCCAAACCTGCAAAGATGTCCTCAATGAGGGGAAGAGGATATTGTTCTGCACATAACACTGGGTTGACAGTGACCTTGAAATCTCCACAAATCTGAATGGAGCCATCCTTCTTCACTATTGGGACAATGGGTGTCGCCCACTGACTGTGAGTAACTGGCACCAAGACTCCCTCTTTGACTAACCGCTCCAAGTTTTCTTCCACCTTGGGTCTGATGGCAAATGGCACCATCCTGGCCTTCAAACATTTTGGTTGGCAATCAGGCTTTATATTTAATTTCACAGTGATTCCCTTCATACTGCCTAAGTCTTCACCAAAAACAGCAGCATGTTTCGTTAGTACCGCTGCTAGATTCATTTCTTCTTTAGGCAATTGATGCACTTGTGACCAATTGAGTTGGATTTTCCTGATCCAAGATCTTCCCATTAGGGCTGGGTAATTCCCCTTTACCACAAACAGTGGTAGCTTCGTGGTCTGTCCATTGAGTTCTACTTTCACATCAATAGTACCCAACAGGGGAACAGTCTCTCCAGTATATGTCTTCAAAACGACTACTGTCGGCTTAAGTGGCAGATGTCTAAAGTCCTTATACACAAGGTTAGAAACTAATGAAACTGCTGTGCCAGTGTTCAGTTCCATGTGTATGGGTTTGCCTGCCAACACAGGTGTTACCCAGAATTTACGTGGGCCAGCTGTTATAGACAAAACATGGAGGGAATCTTCATCTTCCAGTTGGGTGTTACTATGATCACCTGTATTCTGCTCTACTGCATGCAGAATTTCCCTCTTAGTCTGCCAAACCAACGGCCCATTTTTCTCAGGTCTGCCTCTTCTGTTTGGCTCACACTTCCTTTGTTTGCAGGCACGTTCAATGTGCCCTCTCTTACCACACTGTTGACACAGTAGTTCCTTAAACCGGCACTCAGATGCAAGGTGGTGCTGCTTCCCACACCGGTAACATTCTTGTTCCCCCGGTGCCCTGGGGGCCGGCTGTAGGGATACTTTACGGACGCTGACCCCGATCTGTTGCATGTCTTGGGTGACGCGTTCCATGGAGACTGCAATTCCCACAGCCTTCTGCAAGGTGAGTTGACCTTCAGTCAATAGGCGTTTTCATGTTGATTCACTGTGCAGGCCACACACCAGCCTGTCACGCAGCATTTCCTCTAACATGTTCTTGAAGTCACAGTGTGCTGCCAGCTTCCACAGAACTGCTACAAATTGTACAACTGATTCACCTTCCTCTTGGTTCCTTTGGTAGAACCTATACCTCTCGGTAGTTACTAGTGGCTTTGGGGAAAAATGTGCTCCCAGAACTTCCACTAGGTCTCCGTAGGTTTCTGCTCTGGCTTCTCCGGATAAAGCAAATCACACAGCAAATTATAAGTCTTAACTCCAATGACTGGTAGGAAAACTGGTACCTTCTTCTCATCAGTTATGTCGTTTACTATTACAAAATTTTGAAATCGGGCTGTATATATGTGCCAGGAATCTGCCAAATGATCATATGCTTCAAAGGTTGTAGTAAGTAAAGCCATGATGAGCCTCTTGTGGCTATTGTTTGTCTCTTCTCTTAACAGCAGGCAGATCAGCTTTCAGAATAGCCAGCTAGGCCTTAGGCAAACAGATCAGCTTTCGCAGCTACAACCCAACCCCCATGCAAGCAGTAAAATAAAGTTTTGCTTCTTACATTGTATTCTGGTTTTCCAAAGTTGCCAGGATTGTTGAGGATAGCCACTCCATCCCATATCCCATCCTCTGTCGCCAGATGTAGAGTTTTAAGGGAAATTATAATCCAATAAGGAGGACAGCATATTCAGAGCTGTATAAGAAGTCTTTTTTGAAAGAGAACTGAGAGAGAGAGAGAGAGGAGACAGACAGGTTTTCCTAGCACCTGAACAACTCTCCCATTTATCACTATGACAACCCCAATGACCCTAGGTAGTCCAAAACACCACAGGGTTCAGTCACTTTCCCGAGGGAGGAATAAAAGTGATTGAGGATACCTCACTGGAAGGAATTCCCAAGTGCGCCTTCTTGGGTTTTGAGAGATTTTTGCATTTGGATGGTGGCAGCGATACCACTCCAAGGCCAGGAATTGGAGGCCTTGGAGAGTTTTCAGATCAGGCTTTAAGGCCAGTGGCTTTTAAGGCCTGTTGCAGGCCCCCACCTTCTGCACTCAGATTGCCAGAGTGGGGAAACAGCCTTGACAGAGTCAAGTTTGGGGAAGAACAGGTGAACAGGCAAAAGACTCTGTGTCCACTCGAGCACACACTCCTGCAATTCATGGAGTGAACCCCAAAATTCAAGAGACTCATCACTGCTCTATTTTCATCGAAAACTTGTGACTGAGTGACCCATTCCTGTAGTGCTGGGCCATATAGAGAATGCCAATCTGTTGCAAGTATTGCTTACTCTATAAACACAAGCCAGACATCTGTTAGGGAATCTAAATATTCCAGCTCTGCTCATGACACATGTGGGTGTCACTATAGTGCCACAGGATGAAATTTTGGTTTATTAATTTTGACATTAAAAACTCTAGGAAATAAAACACTTAAGAACTAGGTTAAAAGAACATTATAAGGATTACAAAGTCAAGTATTCAAAAGTCAGTAAATGCCGTAATTAATGTTGCCTCTGCAACCGTAATTTGGCTCCTTTGTGTGTATGCATTATAGTATGGTCTTCAGTCATATATCATGTACCTTTTCCCCTCTCCCCTCTGGATCCCTGCCTCTTAGGCACAGAATGGGGCTGCTCTGGGACTGAGTCAGGGCTGTGTAGTGAAGCAGGTTGCTGTCTGTCAAACCTCAGTTCATGTTTATTGAAGTTGGAAGGTGTGCAGTAAGTGAGTCAGGGACTGCTGTAAGAGAATGGATTGAATAATCACTAAAAAAGTAGAATGCCGTCCTGGAGAACCAAATTCTATCCCTATTCTGCCAGCGTTCTTATGTGACACTTTGTAGGTCACTTGAATCAGACTGATCAGAGGTAATAATTAATTATTAATTATTATTAACTAGGTGTTCCTCATTTTTTGAGTAATTGCATACTTGATTTTACAGCCTTCATAATAGCCTTTTAATATAGGTGGTGTGTATATTTAATATGTAAATATTTAGCTGTCTACCTACATTTATATATATAAGTAAAAGGGTATAATTTAATATATCTAATATTATCTAAATAAAGGTCTAGCTCTTTTAAAGTCCTAATAACTTCTTAGTTGCAATAATATACTTGGCAATGAGTTCCACAGATTATGAGTTCTGAAAAAAGCTTTCCTTTTACCATTTTTATATCATTCCCTGTGATTTTTGTTGGCTGTTGTCTTCTTGTATTATGAGACAGCAAAACAAGAGCATCCAATTTATCTTCTCTGCTAGGGGTTCTCAACCTGTTTATCATAGTGGGCTGTATATGCAGCCCACAAGGTGTTAAGTGGGCCATATCCAATGCTATCTGTACAGCCTTGAGGAGGTCAGGTAAGTCACATTTGGATACTGAGTGGTCTGCAAACAGCCTGCAGAATGCAAGTTGAGAACCAGTGCTTTATGTCATATGTTATTTTTTTATACCTTTATCATATCCCATCTTTATCGCTTCTGTAAACTGAATAGCTGAAATCTTTACAATCACTCCTCCAATGGAAGTTTTTGCTTGCATCTAGGCATATTTGTAGCCCATTTCTGAATCCCCCTCTTTTCTGCTTTATCTGACATAAGCTTAGATGAGAGTATTCCAAATAAAGGATATCATAGATTTATATGATAACCATCATATTTTCATTATTATTCTTTATCCCTTCATTAATTACTTCAATGTTTTGTTAACATCTTTTACTTCTATAGTGCATTAAGCACATGTTCTCACTGGGCTCTAAACAAGGATGATCAAGTTTAGTTAATTCAAAAGCCCACAATGCATATGAATAGCTCAAATTAATCCATCTAACATACTTACTTGCTACATTGTATTTATGTTTTTGTGGATCAAGAATCTTTGACTTTATTCTATGAAAGACATGAGAGGAGTAGCTTTTGAAGTTCCACCCAAATGCAAAGCTTTTTGTTTTATTTTTTAAAGAAGTGAAGATTCAAAATTCTATAGTGTAAAACTATTTTTTCCCTTTCAAAATAACCCCTGAAATGGTAACAAACAAAAGGGAGGTGGAGTGATAAACTAATTATTCAAATGCTTTTCTCAATTATTTTCTCAATTATTCAGTTGAGAATTCAATATTCTCAATTTTCTCATTATTATTATTTCTACTTTTCTCAATTCTTCCAATGTTTTTTCTCCTCTAAAGTAAAAGATTTTTATTAATCACTCACAATCTATAAAATCACCTTAACAAAAACACGCACACAGATACTACAACAATTTAGATACTGAGTATTAATTATAATCCACTATGCAAATTAAAGAAGGAAATGTTTTTCAGCACGTAATGCCAAGTTCTTTTACCTAATATTGTTTAAACACGTCTATTGAGCCTGGAGGCAGCACTAATGCACCTGGGAGTAGCTTTATAAGAGCCTTTTTTTCTTCTCTTTGGTGTCCATATTATTCTCTTTGGCATGTGCATCGAAAGGCAGAATTTGGCCCTAAATGCAATGCAGTCCAGTCATTTTCAAATGTTAACAGAATGGTTGTCTTACAGACTTTCCTTCTCATTTATAATCACAAGGACTATCCTTCCACTGGTGAACAGTAATCAAATCAAATCATATCATGGGGCTGGAAGGGACCTCATCGAGTCCAACCCCCGGGGAATCGAACCCAGGACCTTCTGCATGTTAAGCAGAAGTGTTAGCCACTACACTAATCATTCCTGTTCTAACGGCTCCAGTTGCATGCCAAGACCAATATAATTTTAGCAAGGTATTTAATGTACTTCTAGCTTCTTTTAATGCAGTTTACTGGCTGGAAATAAGTAACTGCTCTGATTTGCTGTTACTTTATGACCTGATCCTATGTTTTACACCCCCTTGCATTTAGTTTCATTCCTTTCTGTAAGTTCACCCGTCTTCGAAGCATCTAAGGAAGTGGGATCTTCTCCCACGAAAGCTCATGCAAAAAATAAATCTGTTAGTCTTAAAGTGCCACACAACTCCTTGTTGTTTTTTTACTGGAAATAAGTAGTAAGAGCTTGGCACAATGTGATCAGATAGATCTCTAGAGACCCACAGACCATAGTATATGGACTATTGTATTCAATCAAGCAGAAAAGGATGCAAAATTGATACAGACTCATGCCTGAAATGACCTACCTGACAAAATTACCAGAATCACTGTCTAATTACATTTCACTAGACAGTGAAGAACCTCCAAAATATTCAACGATTAAGAAAGGGGGTTGGGGGGACAGCATAGTAAGGGAAAACAGTGAAAAGATTTGTAATAATTCTAGAGGGTCATCTTTGGACCTATGAGTCTCATAAATTCCAGGCCTTGTGTAATTTTTGTTCGGTTTCATTTTTGCCCAGCAAGAAACAAGGACTAAGCAGCATCATTAGTAAACAGAATTACTAATATGTGTCATGCAAAGCAGCACCGAGCAGGTTTTTTTTGAGGCCAACATGTTTTCATGTAGCTGTTAAATGTAGGTATGAGGCAGTTTCCACCTTAAAAAAAAAAGAAACACTGCTGTTTTCAGAGCAGAAAAATACACAAAATACTGGTGAAAATTCCTCTTAACTTTGTATTGTTATTGTTTGTGAATTGAGATAATCATTTTTACCTACGTGGCAAGAGTTTTATGTGAAGTGAATGCAACTTGCCCAGAAACTAAATAATTGGTCCTCCTCACCACAGGAGAAAAAACGTTTGCAATATTAGATTAAAATAATTCATTCCTTCATCCTGTTCTGGCCAGCATATCTTTATATGCTAGAATTATAAACAAAATATTAAGAGGAGAAACAATATAGTTGCAAACAGCCCTCGAGATGGAGTGCAAAGCTCATGCAATAAATAAATGTTAGTCTTTAAGTGTCACAGGACTCCTTGTTTATTTCACTGAACTAAACTAACACTGTGTCCCTTTGGAACTTGATAACAAAGATCAGAATCAGAATACACTTCTTTGCTCTAAAAATATTTTAAACTGCTGACAGTGTGCTCTGCAAAATACTGCTAGAAAACTCACTGTTGCTAGCCGTGTCCTCAGCAATCAAAGAAGGATTCTTAGAAAAACTCTGCGGTTATCCTTGGTGAGGCTACCAAACAAGAGCCTATTGTTTCTGGAGGAGGATTATTGACACTTCTTGACATCACTTCATATCTTTACCAACCTAGACTCTATAGCTGATTTCATATTTCTTGCCTCATTTCAGAGGAAAAAACAAATTCTCTCTCTTCCTCTTTCTCTCTCTCTCTCTCCCACATACGTTGCACCAAAAAGAATGCCACAGTCACTTACATTGAAGGTTAGCATGACAAGTCAAGACAAGTAACATTTTCTTATCATATTACTGGGACGTCAAGAAATAGTGAGAGAAAGTGAGCGTTATTTCATCATCTCTTGAGAAAGTGTCAATATGACCCCAACCTCTGGCCATTACTGTGCAAAACACAGATCAGAACTGGCCAACCACCTCTCAGTAGAGCTGTAAGAAGAACAAAACCAGGCCCCTGCAACACCTGGTAGAGCAGCTAAATACCCATTTCTGCTCTAAAAATAGCTAGACTTTCATTGTTTTTACTAAAAACATCATTAAATTGCTCAGTTGTTACTGGTTTTAGTTTTCTTAATGAACTATCATTATAAATAGTGTTTTCTATGTAGCAACTGAACATTATGAAGGGCTCATGGATACTCAGCACCTCTGAAAAATCAGGCCATTCATTTATTGTATGTGCATTGTTAACAATTTAGGTGCCTGATTTTAAGCACATGTTTAACTGCCTTGGCCTAATTTACATAGGGCTTGTCTACACATAAAAATTGATCTGGAATAAGGAAGGTTGTGAATTTTAAACAAATTAACTATTCCTGATTAACTCCACTTGTGGACATTTTAGAATTAAGAGTGCTTGCTTTATTCTGAATTAATTTAATTTAAGGAATAGTTACCAAGGCATAGCTATTCCAACTACCTATATAGCCAAGTCCATAGTGGGATATAGGAAATGCATGAGAAATCTGCAGTCAGATCCCAAGCCTACCTACTGCCAACCCTTTGCTCAAACCACTACCGATTATAGCCCTTATTGCCATGGATTTGTGCAGATCTAGGAATAACAAAATGGAGCAGCAATCACTTACCACTGTTTTCCTAGAATGAGTCTAACTGCATAGGCTAAGGTGTTCAGAACAAGGCTTATGCCTTCCTTGAACTCTGGTGTTATTACTTTATGATATATCACCATGCAACCTGAGATTTATTTTCCAGCAACATCTTCAGTTTCAAGCAGGAGAGAGCAAGGTTGATCTTACTTTTAGAGGAATAACTATTCCAAATTCCTTAGCTTTTTGAATAACCCCAAATGCCTATGTCACGGCGCCATATTGTACCAAGGTATTTTTCATACATAGACTTCACTCCCGTACCTGTCAAAGTTTAAAGCTCAACGACTGACTAAAAGGCATGAGAGGTCCAGTAGGAAGGAGGCCTTGATATGGATGCTTCTGGCCTCTTACCAATTTTCTGAGATCCATGTGGATATACAAAGGGATCTTCAGGGTTTGTGGAATATCCTATTTCTTTTCCTTTAGCCCTCTTCCGAGATATTCTCCACGTGAGGGAAGGTATTCTGGCCTACAGAGCCTCTCTCCCCATTGATTTTTATGGAGATTTTTCTGCATCAGGATTCTTTCTGAGGCTTGAAATGAGTAGGATCTTGGAGACACAAAACTGATTTCATTGTTGAAAGAGCTATTCATCCCCTCCCTGCAGACTTCATGTGCCTAGCCTGGTCACCTTGTACCTGAATACAGATCACTTATTATATATGAAACCTGAAACATCTTGGCACTATTCCAAATGCTAAACAAAAAGGAGTTGTAAACTTTAACCAATCTGCCCTCCTAAGTCTGATTTTCTGAAATTATATCTTTTTGTCCCTCCTACTTCCCAAGAAAACAGTACATTCCTGGAAGGTCTCTAGGCTTAAAGAGTTGCACAAGCCAAACACAGTTCTTCTTTTCCTCCCTCCTGGTCTCTTGGCACAAAAGGGTAACATAAGAGGGCATCTGACAGAAGTTTAAAACCTTCAGCAAGCAATCAGCTTGACTTAGGCAAGGAGGAAAGAATAAATAGAAGGCAAAGAGGAGGAGAAAAAGGAAAAAAAATGGAAAGATACATGCTAAGTTTCTGAAAATACCACTCAGCTCCACACTCCTTAAAGAGTGAAGGAAAAGAATCACTAGGAAAGTGGTTAGACCATTTGATAGTAGCCTAGTGTGATCATGCTCGATACTAAATTATTACACACCCTGGTGTTAGACACCAGGTGACACGTGCTTTACTAGGACCTGAGATACGCAGAATGATATGTTTATAGAAAGTTCTCTACTTATGATGCTCAGATATTATGGTGATGGACATCTTATAAATACCTGTAAGAAGCAAATAAAAACTTGATAGCCACAATATTCTTTTATGCATACCTAAACCACCTCCTCTTCTAGTCCATGAAAGGCTAAGTAAGAATAATACTGCAGTGCTAGGAGCAAGAGCAGATTCTTCCTCTGCCTTGACCCCTAAAATGTGGGTAGTACCATTGACCTCACATGTTAAAGGAAGGAGGGTCAGAATGAAAGAAAAATCTAGGTTATTTTGTTTGTTTTTTGGTTTTTTTTAAGATTTAAAATATAGGAAGCTGCCTCTTCTCTGCATTTGTACAGCACCCAGAACAATGGGGCCTAAGTCTGATTCCATGGCAGTACCATAATATATTTATTATTACTAATCACAATTTTAGATAGTTTTTGGGCACTTGTCAAAGTCTGCTCCTCGTGTTTCTACAGAAGAAGAGTTGGTTGCTGTTGACATAGTTTTTCAGGAGATTTGGAAGTTCTTAGGGCTGTAGATGTGATGCCCTGCTCTTTTTTACAATATGCACATAACCTGATTTTTCAGAGGTGTTGAGCACCCAGTGATCTTGTGCATATAAATGGGAGTTGTAGGGACTCAAGATCTCTGAAAATCAGGTCAACATTGTAAGGGACATAAAATGGGGGTTGGTGGAACCATAGATTCCTATCCCCCTTCTCTTTCTTTTGGCAACACCATGGCTTACATGAAGTGGAAGAAGCTGAGATAGGAGAGCAAGCTAGAGTAAGCACCTTAGCAGAACAATGTGACTGTGTATAAATGGCTTTTGGCTTTCCCCACAAACAACAGTCTCTTGCTCCCAAACAGAGCTGCAAGCCAGTAGCTGACCCGGGTACTAGTCTGAAATCTTAAAGAAAAACTGGCCAATCTCTTTTCAAACACCAAAGATAACTGCAAAAACAGTGAAAAGTAAATAAAGATTTTAAAACTCCTTTTGGTTTTAATTATCTACTATATTAGTTGTAATATAAGTAGGCACATTTGTTTTTAAACATGAATATTACTGCTAACTTGCCATCCGTTTAACAATTTTTTTTTCAAAGTTTGCTTATATTTTGCTTAACTTTTGGGTGGAGCTTTTTGATCTCATGCCCAGTTACATACAGTACAAAATGTTAGACTAAATTATAGGTACATAGTATGCCAAGAAAATCGACACAGTATAGTTTTCCTAAGCTCCCTCAAAAAAAAACAACCACATGCACATTGTGGCATTATTATGGTTCAGAACGGCTGGCTCTCCAAACCATAACACCACTGAGCTCTGGCACAAGCTGACTGCAAATACCCTTAGTAGCAAACGGACCAGCTAGCTCCCGGACACAAATGTAAGTGCCATCATCAGCTCCGTATAACATGTATAACTTACATCATCATTATCATAGGGTTGGAAGGGACCTCATGAGGTCATCTAGTCCAACCCCTGCTAAAAGCAGGACCACTCTCACTAAATCATCCAGTCAGGGTTTTGTCTAACAGGGACTTAAATGTTTCCAAAGATGGAGATTCCACCACCTCCCTAGGTAACCCCTTCCAATGCTTCACCACCCTCCTAGTGAGAAAGTTTTTTTTTATATCCCATCTTGACAGCCATTGCTGCAACTTGAAACCATTGCTTCTTGTTCTGTCCTCTGTTACTACTGAAAACAGCCTAGCTCCCTCTTCCTTGGAGCACCCCTTCAGGTAGCTGAAAGTTGCTATCAAATCTGCCTTCAGTCTTCTCTTCTGCAGACTAAATAAGCCTAGTTCCTTCAGTCTCTCCTCACAGGTCATGTGCCCCAACCCACTAATCATTTTCACTGCCCTCCACTGGACTCTCTCTAATTTGTCAACATCTCTTCTGTAGTGTGGAGCCCAAAACTGGAGACAGTATTCCAGATGTGACCTCACCAGTGCCAAATAGAGGGAAACAATCACATCCCTCGATCTGCTGGTAACACTCCTACTGATGCTGCCCGATATGCCATTGGCCTTTCTGGCAACCAGAGCACATTGTTGACTCATTTCCAGCTTCCTATCCACCATAACCCCCAGGTCCTTTTTTACAATGCTTCTACTTGGCCAATGGGTCCCCAGCCTATAGCAATATATGGGATTTTTCCCTCCTAAGTGCAGAACTTTGCACTTGTCCTTGTTGAACCTCATGAGATTTCATTTGGCCCAATGCTCCAATTTGTCTAGGTCTCCCTGGATCCTATCCCTGCCCTCTAGTGTGTTTACCATTCCCCCCAGCTTGGTGTCATCCTGCACATGCACATGCAATCTATCCCATCATCCAGATCATTAATGAAGATGTTGAAAAGAACCAGCCCCAGGACAAAACTCTGGGGCACTCCAATAGTTACTGGTTGCCAACTGAACATTGAGCCATTGACCCTTACTTGCTGAGCCCATTGATCTAGCCAGCTTTCTATCCAACTTATGGTCCATTCATCCAAACCATGCTTCCTTAACTTGCTGACAAGAATGCTGTGGGAAACCATATCAAAAGCTTTGCTAAAGTGGAGGTATATCACATAGATGGATATTCCTACATCCACAAATCTAGTCATCTCATCAAAGAAGGCAATCAGGTTGCTCAGGCACGATTTGCCCTTGGTGAATCCATGCTGACTGTTCCTAATCATTCTATTTTCCTCCAAATGTTTCAGAATGGATTCTTTGAGGACCTGCCCCATGATTTTTCCTGGGATTGAGGTGAGGCTGATTAGTCTGTAGTTCTCTGGGTCCTCCTTTTGCCCTTTCTTGAAGATAGGTACTATGTTTGCCTTTTTCCAATCATGCAGGACCTCCCCTGTTCACCATAAGTTTTCAAACATAATGGCTAGTGGCTGTGCAATCACATTGGCCAACCCGCTCAGCACCCTTGGATGCAGCTCATCCGGTCCCATAGACTTGTGCACATCTAACTTCTGTAAGTAGTCCTTAACCTGAGCTTCCATCAGCGAGGGCTGCTCTTCTTCTCTCCATTCTGTGTTACCAGTGTAGTAGTCTAGGAGCTGACCCTGTCTGTCAAGACTAAGGTATAAAAAGCATTACATATTTCAGCCTTTTCCACAACATCCACAATGAGGATACCTGCCCCATTCAGTAAGGGACCTACTCTATCCCTGATCCTCTTCTTGTTACTGACATACCTGTAGAACCCCTCCCTGTTATCCTTCACATCTCTTGGGAGCTGCAACTCCAACTGCCCTTTCGCCCTTCTGATTTTATCCCTGCAGGCCCAAGCAATATCTTTATACATTTCCTGAGTCATCTTTCCAAGCTTCCACTTCTTGTAAGCTTCCCTTTTGTATTTCAGCTCATTGTAGAGTTCTCTGCTAAGCCCTACTTTGGTATAAAGTAATGGAAAAGATGGGGAAAGGAAAGAAGAATAGAAGGGAATGTGGAAACAAGCTGGATATCTCAAAATGACACTCATTATTATTCAACACAGAACATTCACAGAGTCCTGATGTTAAGTTGTAAAGTGGGTGGAAGAGGAAACCCCTTGTCAGTAGCAGAGCCAGTGTCTTGAGTACTGACAGGAGCTGCTTATCTACATTAGTAGCTATTTAGTAGTGCTGGGCTCCTGTTTTTATCTCTGCTGTTCTATTTGGTTAGCCTTTTCTGGACAGTTAGCAACCTTTTATCACATAGAGCAGAACATCTACCACTGTTCAGTTACCAAGATACAGACTCCAGCATAAGGACAAGATACATCAGGACAGGAAAAGACCACTTGGCCCAGCCAACTAGTCTGCTTTAAGTTTACCTCCACACCACTTTCATTTATGTCAGTTTTCTTCAATCTTTGCTAGGAAATAGCTAGCTGTCTCAAACTGCTGTGTACAAAAACCTTTCAAAGATTTGTGTTAATATACATTATCTCTCTGTCTACAGAGTAAAATATTCATATTGTTCCTATACTTTTGTGATTGTTACACTGCATTTCCTGGGTTTTAACTCCTTCATGAGTGTGAACCATAGAGATCTTGTACTGTAGAGGTGTGCTTACTTTTCTTACACATTTTTTACAAGACCATATGAATTTCTCTGACATTTGAATTTTATCAAGGAAGACTGACCTCTATGACTTTTCCACACAAAACAATTTAAATTTAAAATTATCTTGGCTGCCAAAAGATCCTCTCCTTTCATAGCAGCAATTTCCTTCAGAAGAAACAGTGATCAAAACGTTACATAGTGCTTTTCAGGAGTAATGCCATATGTGCAATACTGCACTTTTGATTTACATTTATTCTCATTTACCCCTGTTAATGCATTCTGGTAAGCTTGTTTACCTCTTCAAAAAAGACTGCAATCATACCGCATGTGGATGACACCATGGGCTTTTCTATAATACCTGTTGAATCTCTCTTCTTATTGATAACCTTCCCATTTATTTTAACCATGTGGAAATTGTGAATTAATTCTATGTTTTACCAGGTATTTACTGGGCATAGCAATCTGGAAAAGACTCGTGTTTCAAGGGCTAGTGTGCCTGCTTTGATCTGTTGCTCCTAGCCATATTTTGCTTTGTTTTATGTTTAATAGTCTACGCACCTACAAAATTCAAAGCCTTCTGGGCTGGATTCAAAACTTATTATTATTTGTTAGAGAGAATGTTCTCATTTTGGCACCACCAGGAAATGTGCTAGGAACTGTTCAAAGACAAATAAGTGGCAGTCCCTGCTAACAGTGAAGAGTGTGAGGAATTTACAGTTTGAATCAGTGGTTCTCCAACAACGGCCCAGGGAGAAAAAGTGACCCAGGAAGGCGTTCAAAGGGGCCCACGACTCCCTTCCTGCTGGTTGCAGAAGGGAGCCACTGCCTAAGGATACAGGAACAGCACATTTCTGCACGGCTAAAAGACTAGTTCAGGCTCCTTGCTGCAGCCAAGGGGATGGAAGATCAACACTTCACTCCTCTTTGCTGTAGCAGGGAGCCCAGCTAAGGGCTCTGCCTGTGTAGGGTTACCAGGTACCAAAGCATGGAAAGGAGGACAGGGAGGTCCAAAGAGTAGGACATTGGAGGATGTGGAGAAAATGTAGTATTAATATAACTGTTATTACCATATTATGTCATTGAAAATAGGTAACGATTAATGAATGCAGCATTAAAATTGCACAATATCATGTGTTTTTAAATTATTTTAAAATAAAGAAAATTACCAAAATATTTTCTTTTACCAAAAAAGTGGATTTTTTCATTAAATGAAAGTTTTTGATGACCTTTTCATTAATGTTCATGAGACTAAAGTTAAAAAACTAAATTTTCAAATATAAACTTGAAAAGTACCTACAAAAGTTTAAAAAAAAACAAGAAAAAAAAAAGAAACCAGTTAACTCACTTCTCATTTTTCATTTTCCACAGCAGCCCATTTTTACAGTTAAAAAAAAATATCCTAAATTGTTTCTGTCCAGTTGAAACCTGCCCCTTTAGTGGTTTTATTTAATTGGTCCTTTAGTAATTTTATTTACGATAGACTTTATTTTCCTTCATTTTATTGTATCCCTATTCCCCCCCCCCCAGTTTAGCCATTTTGTAGGGAGCAAGGGCCAAAAATAAAGGTGCCTTTCACAGGCCTGGAACCTACAACTCCAAGGTTGAAAGATACCTTTCCCACCAAATGAACTATCCAGGCAGCTTTGTAAAAGTAGCTCCAGAGTCAGGGGATACCTGAGCTCTTTGTGAAAAGGCCTGGTTTGTGCTGAGCTGTGATTGGGCAGTATGTGCATGTTACCACCTCCAATCTCCAGCCACTGGGGGAACATCCCCTGCTCTATAACTTGATTGTTAGTGGGGTTTTTCACATTCTATTCCTGATAGTAAAAAGCCAGACAAAAGCACCTATTTTTAAAATGTCTGGAGGATGGAGGACAAGTCTTCCTTCTGCCGGACATCTGGTAACCCTACACCTGGGTCCATAGATGCTGGGGCCCATTCTAGGGCCAGACAGGGGTGGGGAGAAAGGGGAATCATCACTCCCCTCTCCTAGCTCCACCAGAGTGCAAAGCTGTCTGCCTGGGTCTGTAGATACTGGGATCCCTGCTGAAGCCAGAGGGAGGGGAGCACTGATCTTTTGTCCCTCTGGCTGCAGGAGGAAGTCATTGCCTCAGGAACCAGGCAGAGCGCACAGGGCTACAGGATGTGTGCAGTTTCCCTGCTGCAGCCAGGAAGGTGGGATATGAGGGAGGAAGCTAGCTCCTCATTGGACTCCTTCCATCCGTCTGCAGTTAGGTGGGGGAGGAGAGGTCTCTTGGCAGATATTGATGGCCCTTCGGGGTTGTAAAAATTATATCTGTGGCCCTCAGGCCAAAAGGGGCTCCACTGGGAAACACTGGTCTGAATGGATAAGACAAAGGGTGGAAGTGGAAAGAAAAGCATAGCAATTTGAAATGACATGTCTAATGTGACACAGCAGATCAGTGGCAGAGTCAGGAAAAGAATACAGTCTCTGTTATAGTATATTCCTTCTTTCCACACCCTTATAAATAGACTGAAATTCTTCATTGTTCGGGGCAGATTCTCAGTTATACTACAACCCTGTTACATAATTGCTGTGGTAGAAAGGACCCGTAGAGCTAGAAGGTCTGGCAAACAGGAGTACTACTGGGAAAGAGGGATATTTTGGGTGATGAAGAAATGCCAAAATGGTTTTATGCCATACCTCCTGAGCCCCTAGCAGAGATGGCATGGCCAGAGAGGGTTTTTTGTGCTGGCTCTTCATGGTTTCTGACATAGCTCCTCAGGCCAGAGGTAAACACACAGAGGCAGGGGGATTGGGGAGATATCATAACATATGGAAGTACCTACAGTCCAGGGTAGCAAATAGCATGTAAGGGGGAAAAAGTGATTATTAGACAGATAGTCTCAAAACTGTTTTGGGGATTTGAGGCCCACTGATTTCAATGGGACTCTTCACAGAGCATAAAGTTAAACATGCCTTTTGCAGGATCAGCGCCATCAGCCATGCTGGATCAGACAGCTTATTCCCACTACTTTTAATTAACTCCCATTAATTAGGCTGTCTAAATCACTTATCTGAAGAAGAGCTCTATGAATCTGAAAAGCTTGTCTCTCTGATCAGCAGAAGACAGCCCACTAAAGGATACTGCCTCACCCACCTTGCCTCTCTAAACCCCTTAGGTAGCTTTGAAAACCTTAACTCTAATGTTTATGAAGTGCTTGGACAACAGAGATCTAAATATTATTATACTCTTCTCTTCATCTCTCCCATCTCAGTTCAGCCCTGAAACAATTACCCTCAGTCAGGTGACTCAGCAGCTTAGTACAGGGTGGCAAAGACAAACAAACCAAGCCTTGAAGTATGATAGGCAGTTCTGGTAGCACCTCTTAGTAGTAAAGTTCCCTGACTAGTCCCATTAAGCTGTTTTAAATTGCTTATAATTGCATCAGATCTTGACCATTTACACTGGAAATTCATATGCTGATTATCTGTCAATTCTTCCCCTAGAAAATTTCAGACCAAATAGGTCAGCTCTTCCGGAGAATGAAGCTAAGGAAAAATATATTATTTCACTACATTAAAGAATTCCTGGCAATCTTTTCTTTGAAAAGATCTAATGAACCCATGTTTTGGAGACTTGAAATTTGGCAGAGGAGCAACGTCTGTGTCAGGGATATTTCCACTTGAATTAGGCCAAGTTATAAACTTTTGGTAGAAAAGCTCAGTAGAGACTCCCTAAACATTTATAGCTAAAATTCTTTGAAGATTCCATCTGCACTGGGCATGCTCAAGCCCAGGACTGGTCAGGACTTGCCCTGCAACTACAGCTTTGGGTTTCTGTGGGCTGTGCCTGTTTCAGGAAGACTACCTGAACTTTGAACAAAGAGCCTATGCTTTTACAGCCCCTCCCCCTTGCTGGACCCAGGCAACATGGAGTATAATTAATAGGGGACAAGAGCTGGAGTTGGCAAGAAGGCGATGAGGACATTGAAATTAAGTGATTAGTGGGAAGAAATTGGACTGGATTCTGGTGAGGAGAGTGGAAAGAGGGAAACTGGAAATGGAAGTTGGGGCTGGGAATAGAACTGGTTGGGCAAGGACACTGTGATCTCTGTGTGTGGACTGGGAACCAGCAGATAGGAAGGGGTAGACTGAGATTGGATGAGCTAAGGGAGCAGTCTTGGACTCAGAACTAATGAGGTGGTGGGAAGAAGGTGTGGGGGGAGGGAAGACTGATTGGAGAAGAAGCCCAAATGCAGGGAAAATCTGGGACTGGCTGGGGAAAGAAAATGGGATTAGGAGCCACACACAGTGGGGTGGTTAGCACAAGCAACCAGGGCCAGGATGGAGGGGAGAAACTGAAACTGACCACAGAGACTGAGACAAAGAGCCAGTGCACAGAATGGATGGTGCTTGCTTAAAGTGCAAAAATTCAACACTTTGTTTTCTCCTCACTGTTCGATATGTGGACCTATGTGTTATTCAAGCCCAGTCTTGAAGATGGAATTATAAATTTCATCATGGATTTTTCTGGGGGCACTTATCACTATAGTATCTGAGTGCTTCACAAATTTTAATACATTTATTTTCACAAACACTCCTGAGCTGAATGGCTATCATCACGCCTATTTTATAGGTGAGGACTGGAAGCTCAGAAAGATTAAAGTAAAAAATATCTGCGAATTTCAGGTTCCTGATACGACCTCATTTTGCGTTGCCTAGGACCTTTCTAGAATATTTAACATTATGAAGTATTTTCTATATCTGAAGTGCTGTTTCCATTAACAAGACAAGGTGAGTGAGATAGTATCTTTTTTGGACCTCACTTCTGTTGGTGAAAGAGTTTCGCTCAACTTCAGTTGTAGCTATTATGTGCTCTGCACTTCAGCAAATTCAACCCTGGAGTCTCAAGTCAGGCATCTAGAAAGTCAGGAACACACAACTACTGACCATCTGTGAAAATTTCAGTTTAAGTGACTTAACAAGCATCACATAACAATTCTGTGCCAGAAGAATCCTGTTCTTCAAGGAAGCATTCAAGTGCCTTAACCATGGAAATCATTCTTTCTGTTCCTACAGTTCCATATGGCTACATTTACTACACACCTTCTGATTTCTGTAACAAATATACCAGATTCTACAGACAGCCATATACTTCACTATACAGCCCTGATCCTCTCCCAGAGCATGTACTATAAAAGACAGGGATCCTGCAGGTAAAAGCATATGTGATCATGCAACTATGCAGAGGGAAAAGGTATAATGGGGGGGCCCAGAATGCTCCTATACAGGTGGGCCCCCCGGATCCCAGCTCTTGCTCCCCTCCACATAACAACGCCCCCCCCCCAGTCCCCAGTACCCCTCCTAGTGTGAGCCGGGCTGCCCCTGCACTTACTGGCAGCGGTTCAGCTGGGGAAGTGGGGGCAATAGGCCCCAGGTCGGGGTGGCAGCATGGCTGGGGATGAGGCTACAGGCCCCAAGCTGGGGCAGGGCATGTAAGGGGAGGGGTTTGGGGTGGGGCTTGAGCTCCCCAGCAGCACCCCTGGCCCCTGCCCCCCAGAACGCAGCAGAACGCTGCTCCAGGGTCTGTTATTTTTAGGGGCCAGCGTAATAGAACATGGAATCGGAACGCTGCGTTCCAGGGCCTGCTATTTTTAAATGGTGGGCCCTGGAATGCAGTGTTCCATCTACATGTTTCTTTTATAGGAGCCCTGCAACACTGAGCCCCTAAAAATAGTGGGTCCCAGAATGGCATTCCAGGGCATTCCTGCTTACTTTAACCCCTCTAAATATGTGCTGAATTAAGGCTGCATAGGCACACTGAATTCTTGCATGTCCTAATTTTTGGGTGCTTGGCTTTGCAATCTCAATATTTTTAATATGGTTTTTGCAAGTGTAACAATATATATGTAGGCAGTCACTAAACTATCAGGTCTCCTAATTTGCTATCTGCGTGTGTGATGTGAAGTGTACCATGTGACAGGACATTGTGACGTCAGAGGTGACGCAACCAATTGCTCCTTGGGAGCAATCGGTTGCGTCACCTATGACATCACAATGCCCTAGGAGTTTTGGGATGGCACAGATAGGAGACAATTACCCTCAGTCAGGCAACTCAGTGGTTTAGTAGAGGGGAGCACAGGTCCATCCACCCCCCATAATAAAATATGTTAACTTAGTAGACATACCTTATTGTAATTCATAAAGGCAAAATGACTGAGGATTTAAAAATCGGACGGTAACAGCCAGTGAAACCCAAGGATGGTTCACGCTGGTGACACGGCTGCCCCTTTGGAACTTGTCAAAATTATAAAGCTCTCAGCTATGCTTTCAGCTGTTTCCAATATTTCACACCGACTCTCCAGACAATTGAATGTGGTGCTCACGTGGGAAGAAACCATGAACATCTGAAAGTTTACAGGAAGGATACGAACTGCCAAGGAAAATTTTTAGCAGAGCATAGAACTTTTCCAAAAAATGTTGTAATTAAAGAGCTATTAATTGATTAAAATGAATAAGTATTTCATAAATTCCCTTTTGATTTTCCCCCACCATTTCTGATGGGTTACAGCTAATATACACAGAATTCATTTGAAACCTAATTTATTTACAGTTATCATGGTACTATGCAGTAATATTGGGGTTATTAGAGCTTCTCCTCCCAGTCCCCCTTCCTCCACAGAGATGTGAGGAAGGGAAAACAAGCCAATCCTTTAGCGATCAAAATCAGTGAAACATCTGTAAACAGCAGCTATTTATGTGTACTGACAGATGGCCTGCATTCCTCACTGAGAATATGTATGAAAGGGATTTTAAAAAAAGAGCTATTTGTTTTGAGTTTATGAAGAAATAATATGAGGTTGAGCTACATACTTTTCCTGAATTTATCCCAAGTTCTTTTCTTGTTTAAAATAGCCACAATAAAGGTCTCTCTTGATTTCAAAGCCTGATTTGTTGATCCTTGCTTTAGTTGTACCTCCAACTTTAAACCTAAATTACAAGGCCACTGCATGCACACAGAAATTAGGGGTGACCTGCTGTAAAGAAGTCATTGCTTTTTGTTGCTCTTTCATGTAGCTCCTTTAATTTAGCTATGCATTTCCCTCTTCATCTAGGTGAAATTAAACTAATATAGTCTATCCTGCCTCTAGCACCTGATCACAAACCTCAATATTCAAGAGTTTCATCCTTCAGTCAGATTCAGAATGTTGTAGATAGCAGAGTTTGTAAGTCAATACCTTGGATCAGTCCACCGACACTGTACAGGCTGAGTATCTCTGCTTCTTCCTCACTGTTCTAAGCTACTTATATTTAGTTTAGCGTTTTAGCAGAGCTACTTATCATTTGATCTTAGAACCTGGCAAAAAAAAGGCAGCCTGAGGTGAATGTGAAGGAGGACAGTCACTGGCAAAGGGCCAGTGTCTTTATGAAGACTCTGCTCTTGACAAATGGAGATTATTGTTGACCATCGATCCCCAGGGTGTTTTCCTGTAAATTTCCTCTGGTTCTGGCTTTGTAGAAGCAATAACAGAGAAAAAGAAACATCTCTACAGCTTCCTTACATGGATTGGCTGGGATTAGAAGATTCCTTGTGCCACAGCTGACTGACAGAAAATTTCAAACATGGTAAAGCAAGAAGCTTTACCTCATTGCAAGCTGACCTCTGTATTCCACTATACATCATTTAGTAGTTTTGTCGCCCATGACTATGGCTGCCCATTTGACTATGGGTCCTTTTCTACACTAAATTTTTCAGGCGCCTAATTCCCAATAGGTGCAACTCCACCAGTGAAAGCTTTTGTGATCAGACATTTTTACATTGGTGCCAGCAGTAAAATTGAACCCATTTCATCTTCAAATATCTCAGTGTGGACAAAGCCTGTGACAGCTGAAATCTGGGTTAACTGGAGAGAAAATCACACCCAAGAACTTTACATGCAGTAAGGTGCAGTGAGGAATGGGAACAGTGGGCGTTGGGAAGGAGCTGGCATGAATGATTGCTCCAGGATGAAAAGACAAATGAAAACCAAAGAAACTTGTTAAGAATAGTCTGTTCCCACCCATGCAGGACAAAAGGCCATCCCATCTTCAGATGTTTGGGAAAAGGGGCTATGCTCATATTCATGTGCATGAAAAGATAAATATTTATTTTATTCCTTAATAACTTTTTTTGTAGGATAGCATTTTAAAATATTAATCTTGCTTGCAGGATTTTCAATTTGCAAACACAATGTATGCATTCACTCTTTTTGCAGTACTGGAAAAGGAGAAATATTTATTAGGTGTAGCATCTGACAAAGCCTTCAGTATTGTTATTAACACCAGCTTTCTTGATATATTAAAGCTATTAAGATTTAATTGGTTTAAGATACAGATGTTACTAAGTGAATTACATCTATCTGTTTAATTAAAATCAAGTGTTGCCTTAAGTGGAGTCATTTGTTTTAAAAATGAGAGAGCAAGAAAGAGAGAAACCAAAGCAAACCCAAGTGTAACAGATGTCATAGAAGGGTCAGTCCAAGACTTTAATAGTAACTCCCTTACTATCTGCCTAAATATATAAATAGCATTTTTCAAAACATATATATAACACCTCTCTTGCAAGCCTATCCACCCCCTCTACATGAGAGTGGGGGAAACTATGTTTGGAAGCCAGTTCCCCAGATTGTTTAAAAGCTTCTGTATAACATAGTTTCAGTATGTTTACATTGGCTAGAGTGGATTGTTATGTGTTTTTATAAACTCTTCTCAGGTACTGAATGTTTTTTAAAATTAATGGAACACTGTTATGCTTCAGTCCACACTGATCAATACCATCATACAAGGCTGAAGTGGCTTTAAGAGGAAGGATGGATTACCTGTGAGAGGATGGATGGTTTGTAGTTAAGGGCAAGGCACTGGATTGGGATTCAAGTGATTCAAGTTAAATTCCTGGCTCTGCTAAGCTTTCCATGTGACCTTGGGCAAGTCACCTGATATCTCTGTGTCTTACTTTCCTCTCTGTAAAATAGAGAACAGACTTCCTTTCTCTCCCGTTTCAGTCTTATATATTTAGACCGTAAGATTTGTTATATTGGACTTTCTCCTGCTACATAGTAGTACAGCCTGGAGCAGCACACGTGCCTTGATTTTGGGTGATCCCTTTAGCCACTATTGCATCACAAATAATAAACAACAAAATCATCCACAACAGGTCCATCCAGCCCCATAATAAAATCTGTTCACTTAGTAGACAGAATCTAATATCTAGATTTGTGAAATAAAGGAGTTTGCAAAGCAGTTATGAAGATGTATGTCATATTTTTTTCTTTATAAATTAATACAAATAGCTGATTTGCGCACACATGATAAACTGGTTGTGGCACAAGCTCTGTGAATGGGGCAGTGTGTTGTTATGCTGACTCAGGAGCAGTAGTGGAAGCCCTTCCCTAGGTGAGATAAACTGTAAAAGGCCTATTCCTAGCATTAGGGCTCTACCCATTCCCCATATGGGGACCAGTTGCACTCTTGGGGCTGCATCCTCCTGTTTTTCTACTCACAATGCAGTTAGTCAACACAGGAAGAGTAAAGCAGGGAGGAAAGGGGATATATTTTCCATTCATCTTTACTTTTCATGCACCCAAAAAGACTAAATTATTCCTCTTGACTGTAATGTGCTTTTCCTCCTGAATACCAATTTCAAATTATAATAAGGATTAAAGATTTTAATTCTAATGTGAATGTTCTGTCAACAAACACCTGATGTTAACACTGGGCCAAACTCTGTCTATATGCATCTGATTTCACTACAGCTACACCCTCTTATATCAGAGTCAAATTTAACTCATCATGTTAAAATGGTTATTAATTCTTTTATCTACAAATCACACGTGAAACAAAAATTAAAGAATAAAGCTAAAAGAGGGCTTGACTATCTATTAAATCCAGCTTTTCAGGAAGGAGCCTTTTTTTCCCATTTTTTAAATAATTCTCTTTTCTTTTCTGTAGAATATCTGCTCCAGACAACTGCACCACATTCTCTGGCTGGGTACTCATTGTGCATTTCGACTCCACGTCTGATGTAAACAGCCTACACACAAGAACGGTGTGGGCTGAGTTTCAAATCTCGCTTTCATCATAAGTTTATCTTTGAAATGCTAGACAAAACAGGATTTGTGTGGTTTAACGGAAGATCAGTCACCTCAATTTGCAGATCTTATGTCCACTCACATAGCTACTCAAATGTAAACACAAAAACAGATCCTCAGAAGGGTAGCTAATTTGAAGACTGTCTATTACATTATTTGTTTGATCATCTGATAAATTCCTGATGATTCCTTCTTTAAAACCTTGCTGTTCATGACTTAAACAACAGGGTTGGGTTTTTTGTGTGTTTTTTATTTTTTTTAAAATACAAACGCTCACAGAAAGAGCTTGTTATATATGATTTTTCTTGAATTACTATGTATTTTAAGTAGGTACATAGGTATTTGAATCACAAGTCATAAAACTTAAAGCTTTCATATAATTCATTGATCATTGCCAGTCCCAAGCATTCAAAAACCATTAGTCAAGCCCCCTAAAATCACAACAGTGGTTTAAAGCCATGAGATTTTTTAAAAATACATTTTTCATTTTTTTATTTACCTTCTCATTTTCTGAGACTTCAAGGGAGATTTGAATGATGATTTCTATCTTTCCACTGTAATCATGAGAGCTAGAAACTTGGGGTAAAAACCCAGGCAACCTCAATGAAATAACATGACTCCATTAACCTCAATGAAGTTAGGATTGCACCATTGTGGATTTTTTTTTAACATGAAAACTGAGGCTCTCACAGAATCCCATGATTGGAGGAGCTAGGGCTTAAAAAAAAAACCCAACCAAATATTGTGAGACGTGGCAACACTGCTTCTAATGTGACCAATCCTGTTACCTAGGCATACAGCTTTCAACAAAATATCAGTGAAAATAATATTAATTTAAATTCAATTAAAATATTAATCTTATTTATGTGTATTGTAGTTGCACTTACAGGCTTCACTCAATTATTAGAGCCCCACTGTGCAAGGCAATGGATACAGATACATTTTTAAAAAATGGTCCCTGTTCCAAAGGTTTTACAGACTAAGACGCCAGTTCTGCAGCCAAGTGCATTCATAGGAAACTCAAGGGAAATCATGGATGCTCAAAGCAAGGGTCTGCCTGCATACACTTAATTGAAACACAAGTACCTAAATCGTGGTATCTGTGGCACTGGCTGCATGATTCACACTTCTAGGCTCACCAACTGAAATCTGGTCCAAAATCCATTGTGGCCTAAGTTGTTAGAATCTGAGTTCTGGTTAGCAGCTCATTATAGAATCATAGAAATGTAGGGCTGGAAGGGACCTTGAAAAGTCATCAAATTCAGCCTGCTATGCTGCTGGAGGACCAAGTAAACCTAGACTACCTCTGGCAAATATCTGTCCAAACTGTTCTTAAAAGCCTCCAATGACGGGGATTCCACTACCTGCCTTGGAAGCCTATCCCAGAATGTAACTGATCTTATAGTTTGGAAGCTTTTCCTTATACCTACCCCTAGCTCTTTCTTGCTGCTGATTAAGCCCATTACTTCTTGTCCTCCCTTCACTGGACATGCAAAACAACTGATCACTTCAAAACTAAGCATATCCAATTTTTTTAACCTTTCCTCATAAGCTCAGCTTTTCTAAGCCGTTTATCATTTCTGTTGCTCTCCTCTGCATCGAAGATTTATCCATGTCTTTCTTAAAGTGTTGGCACCCAGAAATGGACACAGTACTCCAGCTGATGCCTCACCAGTGTGGAGCGGAGCTGGGCAATTACTTCCCATGGCTTACACTACACATCCCTGTTAATACATCCCAGAATTCTATTAGCCGTTTTCATTACCGCATCACATTGTTGACGTATTCAATTTGTGATCCACCATAACCCTCAAAGTCATTTCAGTAGTACTATGTACCACCTAGCCACTTAGTACCATTTTGTAGTTGTGCGTTTGATTTTCTCCCATAAGTGTAGTACTCAGTGGCTTTTTTGTTTAAAAAACAAAAAACACACAAACAACACCCTGCCCTTCCCTTCTGCTGCTGACCCCCTACCTCCACCTCAACCAAGCAGCAGGGCCTTCAAAAAAGGTGCTAGTACTCTGTACCCCTGCGTACCATCACAAAAAAGGCACTGATATTACTTGTCTTTACTGAACTTCATCTTGTTGATTTCAGACCAATTCTCCAATTTATCAAGGTAATTTTTTTATTCTAATCCAATCCGATGTGTTTTCAATCCTATTTATAGCAAATAGGTATCTCACATCACATAGTATAGCATCAAAACTGTGACCTTACTCGTGTACCCCACTCTCTGGATGGGGTCCAAAGATTGAAGGGCAATGATTCATCATTTATACAGTTTACTATTTTTTTAAACTCATCATTATTTGTCTTGTGTGTGGTTGCAAAAATAATTATATAAGGGATCAATCACTATCTGCTAGTAGCTTTATCTGTATTATTGACTTGCAAGGTCTTTCTAAATCATAGTTCCAAACAAATAATTTTTTGTTATATTTCTGAGCAGGTGGAAGATCGATTGTCAGATGTGTATCTCCACAATGCACAGTGCCAATAATGTAATACCTGCCTTAATTGACTTGTGCAGACATAGTTTCAACCTGCAAATTGCTGAACATTTCCCTCCACAACTCACTTTGCTCACCAGGAAAACAGAAGGCATGGCATTTTCAAAAAATTTCAATTACTACATTATTAAATTTTCAGCATTAATATTCAATTAAAATAACTTGAATATTTGCTATTTACTCATTGACTGTGGCCACTTTCATTGTGCATCATCAGTGTACACAGTCGGAGATTCTAAAACTGAGAGAAAGACATGCAGGCTCAGTGAAGTGCTTTAATATTGGGATGCTGTGATAGCTATAAATGATTGAGTGAGCTGGGATCACATAATACAATGGAAACACATGAATTTCATTATTATAATGGCTATGGTAGGGCCCAGTGATTCAGCCCTTCTTGATCAAAGACCATTAAAATTATGGATCATTCATGTTCATATTATGTTGTGATTAAAGGCCTGCTTTAAAGACCATTGAGTCAAGGCTAACATTCCTATTGACTTTAATGGACTTTGGAGCAGGTCCTAAATCTTTTTGCACAGGATCTACACTTGGATATTATATTATAAAGTGCCATGACTTACCAGTTATCTTCTGATACTAATAAATACCAGCTTTAATAAATGCCCACAAGATGGGTGGCATAGGGGAATTTGGTATAAGCACAGTTAGAACTGAATAAAAGTGTATAGAGGTTTGAGCATAAGACTATTAAGTAAGATATTAAATCAGAACAAATAAGAGAGTTTTGGAAAGGAACTGTTATGGTTTGATTAGTTTGTTATGTATAGGGCAGGATGTATGCTGGGGGCTGGGGGAGGGGGGGAAGCTTTCACCTTTAGAAAATAGGAGGGAACAGATAGGGGATGTTGACTCTTGTGATTACAGTTGAGTGTCTAATTGTGGTCTGTTGATCTAGAGAGGAATGAAATACTCTAAATTGAAAAGTAGTAAACAAAAAAAAAATCTCCCATATTCTGAATGAAGGATGATGGATCATCTGTACTCAAAGCAAGCTTTAGATGGAAAAACTAGAGTTTGGCAGAAAAGGAGTTCTAGGGATTTCCTCAGCAATGGACTGTTTCACATGATGCTAAGTTTTTGCCATGATGAAGCACAGGAAACAACAGTAGTTAGTTTTGAATTTACTTTAAAAGTGAGGAATGATGAAACTTATTCTTGATATTATATTTATTTAACATTTAAAATTTTATACCTGCCCTGTGTTTGGAAGTAAGAAAATGTTGCCAGTGTTTGGGCCTGATCCTTTGATGCATTGCACATTCACATCTTCTGACTGACTACAATGAAATTAACATAATGTGCTTAGCATCTTATAGGATTTGCCTCTTCATGTGCAAAAGATGTTTCATGCAAAAAACGTTACTTGTAATTGCTACTACTGTAAGTGTATAGGGGCAGCTTGGGGTAATAATTATGTTGCTGATACTATATATTGCTGTACTGTGTTTTTTCAAGGGTCCATAAGTACATTCCAACATTCATTAATTAAATCTGGCAGCACCCCTGTGAGGTAGATAAAGGATATCACATCATCTAACAATGAAAAGCTGCTAGCTCTGGGGAAAACACAGCAGCTATTTATCAGTGCACAGCAATATTACAAAATAGTTTAGGGCAGGAAGTGGGGGTTAAAAACTGGATCCGATCTGAGGCACAGGTACATTTGGTAGAAAGACTAATTTACCACAGTTCAAATTTACCTAGGACAGGAGGATTATCACACCACTACTGTTACGAAAGCGCACATACATTCTATGATGATTTAAGTGGCCAGGATCTCAATTTTACATCTTGATTAAAGAGGATGGGGGGGGGGGATAAAACACGTTCTTTCTTAAATATGTAACCAAATCTTTGAGATTACATATTTTATCAGTTAGATCCCTCTCACACTATATACCTAGAGAAATTCACATTCCTTACCCATTCTAGCAGGCTTTTAAACAGTAACAAATGTAAAAATCCTAAATTACATATGAAATCTGTGTAACAGGGAACTATTTGATGGGGGGGCAGCAAAATCAGGGCAAAGGAAAAATAGTAGCAGTCAGCAACTGGATCTTAGGTTTCATCCACATTAAGGATTAAACTGAGTGAAGAAGGAACCATGCCTGAACATGCTTTCAGCTAAACCAGTTTATAATATATCCCGTATGGATAGTTTCCATACTGGTGGTCAAACCACAGTAGAAACCAATGTACCCTGAACAGTCTTTAGACAAAGTTTAAATATGATTTTCAGACTCTGTTTAAAGCTCAATGCAGAGAAGGCCTTGTCAGACTTAAGCAAATTCCATACTTAGGTTGCATATTAAGAAACAGGTCATGTATTTAGCATAGTTCTTTATCAGGAATCTAGACATTTAACAATATATAAAACAACCTTTCTAGAGAATTAGATGCAATAAAAAGAAAGTGCATGGAAGCCATGATTCGAATTTGTACAAGAAGTGCAAATCACCACCACCAGAGGGTCAAAATACTGCTGCATATTTTTCTTTTGGGGAGTAACACGTAAACACGACTTCCCAAAGAAGTTTACCTTTAAGCAACAGTTCTGAATTCCATCATACCAATAGGCAACTGAATAAATCACTGTATGATTCCTTTTATTAAACACATTTGTAACTATTTCAAGGATTATAAGCTGTTTCCCATGACCAATTAATTTTCAACTTGCCTCGTGCATCTAATTTTTTAAGTACACATGCAACAAGTGTGCACGCTTAGGATGCACACACACTTGCATGACTAGCATCCCATTTAAGTGTGTCATGTGGTACCTGACCACAAACCTTCCACTTATTTACAGTGGTTCCCATTTAAGTCTTTATACCTTTATTTTTAGAAGTAGCTGACAGCATGTGATTCACAGTACTCCCTATACTTATAAAAGGCTGCTGTAAAGATTTTCATGGGACATGCTAACTATTCACTACTATTGATGATTTCAGTGAACTCAATTATACATGTTTGTATACAGAAATGTACACCCAGAACATTTTTTTGGATTATAGTAGTGACTCTTAAGAAGGAAAAATCTAATTTTACTGTAGCAGTGGTTACAGAAAAGATCTCATATGGGAGAAATCTATTTTAATTTCTTGTGAACATGGATTATGATAGTCTGTTCTTTACATACGTACCAAATTTTTACTGTTCTCAGCGGGAGCTGTGGTTCAGAGGTAGAAAGAATATTGGAGTATAAGATGGCTGCCAAATTTTGCCCAAGGTGTTTGATACAGCTTATCTTCCAGGATACCCATGTTTGATATCAAAATATCTATGGTAAGTTAAGTAATGTCTCCATCTAGTAACCAGAAAAATGAAGATTGAGCATAGCATACCTAAAATAATTATTAGAAAGTGGCTGGAAGGGGTTGTATTAATTTTAGTCTTAGCAATGATCATGACAGTTACCAAACAAAAAAGTCAGAGTGGAAAGAAGAAAGGATCCATGACAAATAAAGGCTATTCTATTCTATTCTATTCTATTCTATTCTATTCTATTCTTGAATGTGCTTTCTCCTGGATCAAACTTAACACACTGTGAGTTAAACCACTGGCATGTGGTGTGTTCTGCAGTTCGGCAAATGCATCAACAGTGGCACATACACAGCAGTGCATATCCGGAAAACTGCTTTTGATTTTGCCAGCCAGCGGCAGCCAGATTTTGTTGGTTGGGTGGGATGCCTGGGGGCTGGTCACTCACAGATGTTTTAAGATGAAAAAGAAGATCTGACCACTGCAAATAAATTGATTTGTTCTTTCTACATTCCTGCTCAGCCACATCCTCTGAGGTGCAAGATAGATGAACAGATGGGCAAGGGACGGGAGTAGTGGGGAAGTTCTTGACTTAGTTACATCTTTCAAACACCAAAGCACTCAACATGGACTGATACATAGTATAAAATAATGGCAGAACTAAAATGTGTTCTGAGTACATACTGCTTAGTCAGTATTGTAATTCTTCTTATTATAAGCCACTCAGGTAGTGACACCTAAAGATAAGGCTGTCCAACACTCTTATATGTTTGTGTTTTCAGATGCCTGTAATTCAGACAAGTTTAAACTGCTTGAGATTTTTTAAACCTTTTCTCCTTTAATTTGGCCCCTTGTGCATGTATATTACGATGCATATGATAACATAATAAATTTCCCACAGAACCCTGCCTCATTCAGTACACAGGATAGATGGGTGATATTTTAAACAGGAAGATTCAGGGGTATTTGTTTTCCCCTTAGAGACTTAATGCTAGGAGCCTTAAAAAAAGAACAAATTCTACCACATGAATTAAAAACATGTTCCCTTTACAAATGAAACAAAAGTGTGTTTCATGTGAAAATTAAAAGGTTGATTTTACTGTCAAAAACTGCCCCACTTCACCCTTACTCCTCCCCCCCAACCCCTGCCATCCCAACTATTCCTAATTTCTAGAAAACAATGTAATATCTTGGGAGCCACATACATGAAAATTAAGATATTTTTCTGACAGGGCTTCAGAATGGATTTGCTTTTCTCACTATTACAGACAAGTGTAAATACTTTGTGAGCAGCAATGGGCAGTCCTAGAAAGATCCAGTAATGAAAGAAACAGTTCAAAGAGAAGCTTTGATAAAAGCAGACTACCTAGGGTGAAATTCTGCATCCCCCCCCCCAAGTCTCTGTGAGTTCTGCCATTGACTTCAGTGGGTCATGGATTCCACCCTGATCCTTTGGCTCTTGTGCAAGTGATAACTTTGAACACTTGTCTTGCTGACAGAGATTTATAAATGGATGCATCTGAAATACATCATCCCTTCCTGCAGGTATAATGAGACTGGAAACAAGACACTGAGTATTTGCTTGGCATGGGGAATCCTCACTTGAGGTAGACCCAGTTTTATATGCTAGTGTGCCATGACACTCCCCACTCTTGGCTAGACCAGGAGCATATGGGCCAGTTATGCTGTTGGAGATAGGCAGCTTACAAGGCCAGATGGAGGGCAGCCTATAGGCCCATTGGACCAACCTGAGAATCAGAGAGCAGTAAAAAGCTTCACAACAGTCCCATACCAGCCATTGCCTCCACTGTGCTTGGGTAATGCACAGAATCTGGGCTGAATCACTTTATAAAAGCATTTTAGTTTCCTATGAAAAAGATGTACTAGATAGAGTGCTTATTCACCCTCTGTAGGAAGTATCACATACGATCTCGTGTTATACTTGGAATCAAATTTTCGAAGGTGCTTAAATGACTTAGGAGACTAAGTGTCATTTTCAAAAGGTACTTAGTCACTAACAGGGGTTAGATATCTAAGCCTCCTTGAAAGTGAAAGACACTACTTATACCTTTGAGAATCTCAGAGTTCTACGTTTCATTTAAAGCCAAATTTTACCCTGGATCTCTATTGTTTTTAGACAGTATTCTGAAAGGACTCCATTTTGTTTTGACATCTGTCTCAGCATGTTATTTAGCATTTGCTATAGAGAAAGGCAAGAGACGATCTCAAAGATCTCAAAGACTAGGGAGTAACAAAAAATAACTTGAGACTATCTGTAGCTGCAATAAAATTTTGATTTCAGCACAGTCAACTTGTTGCTATAGATACTATGGTATTCAACAGAATATTTGCATTGTTCAACTGAAATTTTCTCTCTTTTCTTTCTTTCTTTCTTTCTTTTTTTTTTTTTAAATGTCTCAAAGCTACTTTTAGATAACATTTTTGTACCTGAGACTAGCTGTGCTGATTAGATAACATGCATCTTTGAAACTACATATGACCTAATACAACTAAAAAGAAATTATCACCGGATACTTAAAAACAAGGCTAAAACTTAATCTAGATATATCAAAATTAATTATTCAGTGTTGTTATACTTCTATTGCTTGATATAACAGTAATAAATTCACAGTGTACTGATTTATATGGAGGACAAATAGTAATTAATAATTTAGAACAATGATACTCAGACCTCAGTGATTAAGGAGTCAAATTAGTAATCAAGATTATCCAAAAGAGCCATAGAAGTGTGAATTCTTTGTTACACTTACTATAGTATGATATATTCCTATTTAAACAGTATATTGTGAAATATTTAGTTTTTCTTGGTTAATAATTTAGTGCAAGTTAATAACTTAACCAGTTAATAACATAATAAAAGCATCCTGATTGGTTAATTATTAAATCACACAATGTTTGAATAGCCTGTGCTGTGAAAAACTGTAGGAGATGCATTAAAGAGCCACTGGCAGCTCACAAGCCTCAATCTGAGTATCACTGATTTGACAGTGGATTTCTGTTTTCTCAGCCAGCTACAACTCAAAATCTTTCTACTGTCATTCCAAACATCACCACACAGAATGTACTTTATAGTTTGGTCAAAAGCTAGTTGCGCAGGTGAGAAATGTTCAATGTTTGTGATGTTCCACATTTTAATCCATACAAAATAAGTAGAAGGGCAGCTTCTCAAGAAATGAGCTCCATTGTGCATACAATTTTCAAGGACAGACCCAGTGCATGAGCAATGCCCAGAACCTACATGTGCAAAACCTGTCTGGGTGCCTACGCACTTCCCTTGCCATTCATCAGTATACATCTTTTCACACATCTCTGAATCAGGCACCTAGCTCTTAAGCCCATATATTTGCTTTCGATAACACTACATAGAAGCAAACACCACATAGAAGTAAACCTCTGAGCATGATCATTTACATTTATGTGGTGCATCAAGGATAACAATGTGAGAAACAAACAAGTTGATGGTGAACCTCTATAGATTAAGTATTTGGTTTGCCTAAGCAACACAGAAGTTTGGATGCCTTAATCAAAGACATTTCCAAAAATGGACTGGAAATGACAACAAATCCAAGTTCTCTCATGAGATAATTAGTTTATCTTGTTTCCAGTTGTGCCTGTAGTATCATGAGGGTACTTTTTACAAGGTATTTCATAAATTGTATTTCTAATCTTAATCAAACCACCAAACTGAACAAGTGAGTGAAAATGATCATAGAATTAACCTTTCAAACCTTAAAAAAAGTTTTACTATGAGGGATGGGTAAAGGCTCCAATCAGCATTTTTCCGTCCTCTGTGTCTACCCTTAAAACAAACAAGGCAATTCCATATTTCTGAATTTGATACAAGCCTCTAGCTTTCTGTCTAGCTTATCAAGTGCAGTTACCATTGAAATAAAAGGCTGTAGCAAAGCATTTAACTGTTAATTGTGATTATAGAACAGTCCCCTGCCCCACCCAGCTCGATGCCACTTGAAAGGAAAAACTCCATTTGTCCTAAAGAAAGAAATCCAGGACAGAACAACATTTGCTCCCCCTTCTCTCTAAGGAATAGTAGGTGGAGTTACATAAACAACAGAACAATGATCAAAGAGAAATCTTGGGACTGTAATATACCAGAGTATTAAAGGAACAGAACCTTTTATCTATCATGGAGGAAGGAAGTAGAGCAATGAGATGTGTAATATATACCATAAAAAAACCTCAGTGAGAATCAAAGAGACTGAGACCAATTAAAGCGTGATTTTTCATCTGTGCTGTTAAAATGACAACAAAACCCCCCACAACTTTCAGTGTTAAAATTGTTTTCCATTATTTGAAAAAGCCAGGCACATTACTTCATTTTAAGCTGTACTTTTTTCCTGAATACTATGAAACACAGTGGTGTTCAAAGATGCACCATCTCCATCCACTACCAGTCTAACTCAGGCCTACCTTGTCTTCCACTCTGTTCAGTCTGGCACCAATCGTGTTAGTCCCTCGGTCTTTGCTTTTTTCTGTGGAGTAAGGCATATTTTCAAATGACTGCACGGTGCTATAACAATATAACATTAAACCACAACATGGTGTATTTAACTAGCCCACCAGTGCAGAGTAATTGAACACTTTTGCTAGGCTGCTAGTTTTTTTTTTCATTAAAGTAGCTTTTATTTCTTTTACAGCATTAGTCCTACCTAAGGTTTTTAATAGCTCTTTAGTCCAGAGCACTTTCAACCTTAATTTTATGCCTTAAACCAAGAGAATTAAACAATTCCCAATTTAGTTTATGTTTCTAATTACAGTTAAAAAAAACAATCTGGCACAATGTAAAGCTCTATAGCTACATTGATAATGTGCACAGAGAATGCTTTATCTGTATTTTTTCTAGAAATTTAAAACTGGAAATGACATTAACAGCAGCCAACCAGATGATCTCTATGTATGTATAGTCACATTTCAATACAAATAAATACTATTAATATCTAGATCTATATATGACTATAGTTGATTTATTCCAGCTTCATACCATTCCTCCCACCCCCAAATATAACGTCCATTTTACAGATGAAGCAAGTGAGCAGGACTGAAACCAACATTTTAAAAAACTAGATGCCTAATATTAGGTGTCTAAATAAAAATCACCAGGTTTTCACAAGTGCTAGTGACTAAACATGAATTCAGATGCCTAACTTCAGGTCGGAGCTGGCTCACAATTATTGGAAATTTTGTTAAGGAAAGAACAATGTTTTTCATGAATATTCTCACAAAAATATTTTCTGATCAACTTCAAGCATCTGTCTCACATTTTGATTTTTAGGCTTAACTCTAGTCTGAAATTTAGTGACTACAGCAGGGGCCATGAGTCATGGCTCCTGAATTCTTTTTCTTGCTGTCTTGGGCAAGTACACTAAACCTTTCTATGCTTGAGCTCCCACATGTGTAAAATAAAGATATACATCACCATTGTATCTGAGCACCTTACAAAGTCTTATGACTCTTAGTCATTTCCTTATGCAGTAGCCACTTTTTAAATCCAAGTATGTAACTGACAGTTTGCATATAATTCCAGGAATTAAAATTTATTATCTTACCTGAGACAGAAATAAAGAGAGATGGCTTTCCTATAGACTGGTCCAACCTGTAAACAGAAAGAAATTAAACTGTTCATAACAGAAGATAATTCTTCCTCATATTTAAACAACAGACTATTCACTTCCTTTGATTGACAAAGCTCTTCTCCAAATAACAGGTTGCAATGTTCAAGTAATTCTGCTATGCAGTACAAATGAACAACTTCATTTGATCCAAAGTTGGCCTTGGAAGTTAAGAAAATATCAGCCCCATATGGGTGCCTTAGTGAGATAGCCATTTTATAGATTGTAATAAAGACCACTTATTTTCAAGGTGACCAGTATTGTCTCCTAGTTTCCCGATAAGCAAAGAATCTTGTGGCACTTTAAAGACTAACAAACGTATTTATCACATGAGCCTTTGTGGGTAAAATCCCACTTCTTCAGACACATGTGGGATTTCATCCATGAAAGCTCATGCCATAAATAAACGTGTTAGTCTTTAAAGTTCCACAGGACTCCTTGTTCATTTTGTTGAACTAATCTAACATACCTACTCCCCTGGAACTAGTTTCCTGATGGTTTCTTTGTTGTATCCATCTATAGTCTCTTTTCTTAGACTATAAAATTCTTGTGGAAGACATTGTCTTTTTCTTCTTTGTTTATAAAGTGTCACACACAGTCGGATATTGGTCTATTATTGGGTTCTGTAGGTGCTAAAACAATGCAAATAAAAATAGGCTCTGCTCAATGGTCCCTAATTATTCAAGACTTTTTTTTTAATTTCACAAAACAGAAACCTTTCCTGAGAATTATATCAAACAATACTTCTGTAATTTTGCATTTGCAATCCCTTAAATCTTCTAATCTCCCCTTACTGCACTACTTATTATAGAATACTTTTCACAGACATTTGCAATTTAGGATATTGAATTTTATACCATACCTTCGCTGCAATTCTTTGATTCGCACCATCAGGTTGAGGTGACCCTGAGAATACTGTTCAATAACATCTCGTACATCATAAGGTTTTCTAGCTTGCTGTAAAACAAAACCAAAAAATGAAGATCCTGAAAAATACATAGCAAACACAAAAAAGTTCTGGTGATTTCTCTCAATAACAGATTTTTAGACAATTCACACTGAGGATTTTCTACTCCATTACGTTCAAGAGAGAATATTAAGATTTTTCAGGTTCCTTTAACATGCCAAGAGCTTACAAATTTATTGTGGCTCATGAAGTCTCTTGTATCATTCCCACTCCATATTGCAGGGATATGTATTTTTGGAGAAGTTATTGAGGAACTGAGAGGTCAAAGTAGTGAGTTTGCATTTTGCTTTGAGGTTTGTGGTCATCTTGGCCTTTTTTGGCAGTAAGCCTCATACTCCAGCTTGCCAAAACCTCTGTCTCTTGCACACACAAGTTCCCTTCTTCTGTTTCAGTAACTAGAATGCCAGCACTTTTATACCACCCCATGCTCCAACTACCAAGCCACTAGAGTTACAATGTTGGTCTTGCCCGTGGACATGTGCCAAGTAACCTTGGTTATGTCTACAATACGGGGCTCAGTTAAGTTGACTTAATAAGGTCTACTTAAAGTTGACTTAATTAAGTCAACTTAGTGAGCTCCTATTTATTTAAGTTGACTTTATAAAGTTAACTTAAGCCTGGGACTCATTTAAAGTCGACTTAATAAAGTCAACTTTAAATGAGTCCCCAGGCTTACATCAACTTTATAAAGTCAACTTAAAAGGCTCTACTGCACTAAGTCAGCTTTAATGGGCACATTGTATTAAGTCAACCTAATAAAGTCAACTCAACCCTTAAAGTCGACTTTAAGGGCAGGAGTTATTAAATCGACTTAAGCAACTGCTTAAGTTGACTTAATGAACTCCAAGTGTGGCTAGGGAGTTACTTAAGTCAACTTAAGCCTCCTTAAATCGACCTAAGTCCCCAGTGTAGACACAGCCCATAAGACCAGCGCAGTGTGCTAATGTTGCTGGGCTAGCAACCTCACAGAGGACAGTACCTTGACATCAGCCTGCAAGCAAAATGCATTGAAATAAAGACCTCCCTAGATTAACTGTTGCATAAAAACTCATGTAGGCCTGGATGCCGAGAAACATAGAAAACAAGATGTGCTGAGCAGGGGTTCGAGTACAATTTGGTGGGCCCCAGAATCCTGCAAAATTTCCAGGCCCTTTTCATGCAGGTCTGGGCCCCCTTCACCCACCCTCTACTGCCCCCCCGCCGGGGAGGCGGCCCCCCAAATACCTGTCCCCCTACCCCAGCTACTACCCCCAAAATGCCTGCCCCCATCAGACCCCTCCTTCCTCATGTTCTCCTCAGTCCCAATCCCCATTCCCTAAGCTCCCCACCATGTTCCAGCACTCCTCACCCCTCAATCCCAGCTCCCCCATCCACACGCTACCCCCTTGAGTCCCCTTGTCCCCATTCCCCCACTCCACACTCTTTAACCCTAACCCCCTTCAGTCCCCTTGTCCCCATTCCCCCACTCAAATCCTTCAGCCCCCCAACCTCCTCCACACCTTCGCAGTCCCCTTCAGTCCCCTTGTTCCCATTTCCCCACTCCACCCCCTTCAGCCTCCCCAACCCCTTCTACACCTCCCCAGCCCACCATCCCAACCCGCTACCCCCACACACTTTCCCTGCTGGCTGCCTGCCTGTCCCCAACACGCCCCAGCCCCCTTACCCACATCACCAATGTGGCCAAGGAGCTGGGCCAGGGGTAAGAGACTGCGGCGCCAGATGGCCGGCGAGAGGGGACACAGGCCCGACAGGGTCTAGGCTGCACATGCTGCCCAGGCCCAGCAGGAAGGGCCAGGGCTGGCACAGATACCAGGAAGGGGTTGCCTGGCTCACTCTAGCCCACAGCCCCTCCCTGCAGCAGGCCCTGGGGGAACATGCTTGAATGCTATGTTCTGGCACATTCTTCTATTTTTAGGGGGGGCCCTGGCATGCAGCATTCCAGAGCATTCCTCTATTTTTGGGGGGCCCCAGAATGCAGCTCCCTAAAAATAGGTGTTTTGGGGTGTTACAGTGTACTTTAACCCCTGCTGAGCAAATAATCTTGACATAAGTCCAGCAAACCATAAATCTGAAGGCCAGATGGGATCAATGTGACCATCATGCCTCCTTGATTACACATACTTTGTAACCATCCAAAAAATAATGCCTAGAGGATATCTTTTAGAAATTACGATACAATTATGATATAACAATTGTCAGTGATGGAAAATCCATCACAACCCTTGGTAAATTGCTCCAATAGTTAGTTACCCTCATTCTTCAAAATGTAAAACTTTTTCTAGTATCTTATCGTCTAGTTTCAACTTCCAGCCCCTGGGTCATGTTACTCCTTTTTCTCCTAGACTGATGAGCCCATTATTAAGTGTTTGTTCCCGATATAGGTATTTTATCAATGATAATTAAGTCACCCACTAACTTTCTGTTTGTTACAGTAAACAGACTGATCTCCTTAGTGCAGTGGTTCCCAATCTTTTTCAGGCTGGGGACCCCTTTTTAACAAAACAAAAATCCCCCCGTCCCTGGCTGATTATGTCATCTGGCCCACGTGGGCAAACTCTGGCCTGCATCACTCTAGCAGTGCCACTGGGACAGCTGGTGAGCAGCGCTGCCACCACCATGGCCCATACTGCTGTGTTGCCGAGCCACAGCAGCTATGGTCCCCTGCCCTTGCCCCTGCCAGGGAGCCATCGCAGCCCAATCCCCCTGCCAGGATCCGGACATGGGAGCATTAGGGCTGTAGCTGGATTCCAGCCCCAGTAGGGAGTAGCTCCATGGACCCCCTGCAACATGTCTGTGGACCCCTGGGGGTCTCTGGACCATAGGTTGGGAACCACTGTCCTAGAGCATAAAACTATGACCAGATCTATGCTGGTATTGAAATTTGGTGGCAGTCAATGGGAACTACACAGACTACACAGAATAGGTTGTGGAACTCCAACTGGCTTCAATAACTTCCCTTCTATGTGCTGTCTTCACTGAGCTGCACTGATGGGAAACACATTCCCATTAATGCAGAGTTGTGCCACCTGAGGGACTGGTTTTATTAGATCGACTTTCAGATCATTTGAATGTATCTTTACTAACCACTCAATTGATCCAGATAAATCAATCTGATGGCAGTGAGTTTACCACCATCGGTGAATATGTACCCCCTAAGGCATGTTTTCAAATCATTCTTGTAGTTCTTCTCTGAATCCTATCCAATTTTTCAACTTCCTTCTTGAATTGTTGACACTAGAATGGACACAGTGTGCTAGCAGCCATTATTGGTGATCACTCCCGAATGAGTAAGACTGTCTTCCAGGGATCTCAGTAATGGGTTCTCAGGTGGCTCCTTAACCTATATCTAGATCAGGGATGGCCAAACTTATGGAACTCAAGAGCCACACAAGTTGATTATTAAACCTTCAAGAGCTGCACTGAGGCATATAGCCATATACGTTTACCTACTCCAAAATTAGTAAGTTTAAAATTCATTGCACACTTTAATTTTATTGTAAAAAGAAGACAAATACTGATCTTACTAATGTCAGATTCTAATAATTACTTAAGGTTACCATGAAAATTAGGCCTATACAGTAAAAACTTAGCTGCTGCTAGATGTAGAAGATTGCAGGCTAGTGACGAGTTTTTTAAAATACTGACCATTCTGCACTTCTCCCTGCCATCTCCAACCATGCTGCGTTTCTCCCCACTGTCCCGACCCCCTCCTGAACTCCTAGGCTGGGGCTGCTTTCCTAAATTGATTTGCTGATGTTCTTCAAGGAGTCACAGTTTTTCATTCAAGAGCCGCATGTGGCTCCTGAGCCACAGCTTGGCCATGCCTGACCTAGATCCACATGTCTTGCCACAATAAGGACAGGTGATTCCAGAGAAGATAGGCACAGTGTTGCTGCATTGAATGTTCTGATGTTCTTTCCATCTGTTCCTATTTTCCTTTTACCTGCTGATGAGCTGCTTCAAAGTCCTGCGATCCCTCCAACAGAGTCTTCATGCATTTTAGATCGTATTGACCAAGGATCTCCCAAGTATTGATGTCAATGTTGCACCGCTTAATGTTTGCCTTCAAGGTATCTTTGAAGTGCTTTCTTTGACCTCCACAATTTTGCTGACTGTCTTTCAGCTGTGAGAACAGGATTTTCTTGGGGAGGTGGGAGTCAGGCAAGCAAACAACATGACCTATCCAGCAAACTTGCTTTTGGATAATTATGGCCTCAATGTTGGCAGAATTTGTTTCAGCCACGACACTGATGTTTGTACGTCTACCCTCCCAGCTAATCCAAAGGACTTTTTGAAGATACCATTAGTGGTATTCTTTTAAACTGTTGAGATGGCTTCAGTATGTAGTCCAGGTTTTTGAGCCGTAAAGCAGAGTCAGGATAATAATGGCACAGTAGACCAGAAGCTTCGTTTCAGCAAGGGTGGCATGATTTAAGAAGAATCTCTTTCTCAGAGCTCCAAAGGCTGCACATCCACATTACAAGAAGTCTTGTATTTCCATGATGATGTTTGCCATTGATGAAAGATAGCTTCAAAGATAAGCAAAATAATACACATTCTCCAGCATTTCTCCATTGATTTGAATGGACGCATGGTTTGTTTCACCATCTGGAGCAGTTTCATACAGAACATGCATTTTCCTGTTGTTTGTAGAGTTAGGCCAATACTCTGGTAGGCTTCTGAAAATGCATTGAGAATGATTTGGCGATCTGTTTCAGACTAAGCAACAATCACATTGTCATCCACATACTGGAGCTCCATCAGAAATGTTGTTGTAGGCTTCATTTTGGACTTATTCTGTGAGATTAAAGAGTCTTCTGTCCATCTGTCGCAGGGCAAGCCCTCCCTAGCACCTCCTGATTGGGAAAGTACAAGGGACGTAAGGAGGGAGGGTGCCTCCACAATCCTCCTTAACTCCCTGCGTCAGGGCAGTGCAGCCTACTACTGGCTGAATCAGTACCACATTCGCTCCACCAGCCCTCAGGTCAAGCAGTATGGCCTAGTGGCTATAGAGTCAATAGCTCTGTCATTAGGTAGTCCTTGGGTTAGGGCAGCACGGTTTAATGACCACAGAGTCAACAATGCAGTCACTATATTGCCCTTGGGTCAGGGCGACATGGCCTAATGGCCACAGAGTCAATAATGCAGTCACTATGTAGCCCTTGGATCAGGGCAGCTCCTGCATCTGGCCATCATGGTCCAATGGCCAGAGTCAATAATGAAACAGAGCTGTCTGCAAATGACGCGGTGCCTGGGAAGGGGGGCTCAGGCCCTCCCACTCCACTGAACACCAGCTGAGAGCTTGCTCAGTACCAGGGTTATGGCACCAAGTCGGCAGGGATCCAGACTGCAACACGCTGACTTGTCTCCCCCTTCCATGCCCCCTAGGCTACTTCCTACCCCACAAGCTGTGGTGGTCCTCTCATAGGTCTCCTGCGGCCATGGGATCCTGGGCGCCTGTCTTGGAGCGGTTCCCTGGACATATCTGTGCCTCAGTGAGGTCCCCAGGGTTGCTCCTACTTGCAATCTGGGGCATCCTTCCTCCTCACTGGTCAGCCCCAAATGAGCTGAGTTGATCCCTTTTGTACTGGGGCAGGAGTCTGAACACTGTCAGCAGGGCCTAAGGGTTGGGCTTCCTCCTCTCTTAAACTATATAGGGCTTGCCTAGAGTGGGGTGTATCTATCCCTTCACACCATCCTATATACAATTTCAATTCCAGGAGGGAGTTTTTTGTTGATGAGGTGCATCGTGGTCGAACTGAAGATGGAAAACAATATTAGAATGATGATGCAGCCTTTCTTCACTCCAGTTTTCACCTCAAACATTTCTGTGTGATTCCTACTGCTGATATGTTGTCATGGAGAAGTCTCAGAACACTGGTGAACTTATTTGGATGTCCAGCTCTGGACAGGATGTTCCATAAGGCTTCACGGTTTACAGAACTGAAGACTTTGAAAGGGTCGACAAAGGTCACTGAAGAGGTTGATTTGGCTCACAACACTTTTTCTGAATTTGATGCGACATAAAGATCATGTCAATAGTTCCTTAAGACGGTCTGAAACTGCTTTGAGATTTTGGAAGAATTTCTTCTGCAAGTGGAAGGAGGCGGTTGGCGGGAATAAGAAAGATGACCTTCATAGCAGCGGCCTGCAAGGAGATGCCTCAGTAGTTTCTACAATCAACATCATCACCCTTTTAAAAAATTATAACAATCAAAGCATCACTTACACCAACTAGGATTTCTTTCTTGATCCAAATTTTAAGGATGAAGCTGACATGTAAGTTGTTCTTTCAAAATTTCTGCAGATATTCTGCTTATTCCTCATTTGCACTCCAAGCTTCTGCCAGGGTAGGTAGCAAACCAAGGTGTTTTCTAATTGTTTTTTGTGGGATGTCATTTATCTTATCTCCTTCAACAGTTGAGTAATGGTTCAGGAGATCCCAGAAATGTTTTTTCCAGCAAGCAATGATGGATTCTCTATCCTTCAGGAGTATTGTTCCATCCTTTAACATTAGAAGATTGAGGCCTTGAGGGTTAGGACCATAGACAGCCTTGCTAGTAAGGAAGAAGCCATGAGTTTCACAGATATCAGCAAAATATTGAATTTCCTTTGATTTCTGAGTCTATCACTCATTCTTCAGTTCCCACATTCTGCTCTGCACCTCTGACTTTGCATGCTGATGTGCATTTTTTTTAATGGAAGAATTGATATAATTCTGCCAGGCACCAAAAGCTTTCTGTTTTCTGTTGATGAGACCTTGAATTTCAGTGTCATGTTTGTCAAATCAGTCTTGATTTCCCTGGTCTTGTAATCCTACGGTACTTTCATAAGATAAGAGAACAGATTTTTTGAGACCTAGGCAGTGTTTCCCAAATCCTTTGGGTAGTCTGTTGGTAATGTCTCACTCAAGAGTTACTGAAACTCCCGCTGCTACAATGGGTCCTTAAAGCACTTTGTGTTTATCTTGCTTCTGTTCTCCTTCCTTTGCATCCTAGATTTGGGATCAATCCTGATGGATATTCATGAACAGGTGAGGTGATGGTCAGTTCAACAATCATCAGAACTAGACATGGCTCTGGTAATCAGGACATCCTGGAAATCATGAGTCTGAACAACCGCATAAGTGATTAAATGTCAGTGTTTTGATCCAGAATGCTTCCAGGACATCTTGAACTTGTTCTTTTGACAAAACAGGATATTTGTGATGACAAGTCCACATTCTTCATACTTCATTAGGAGAAGGACTCCATTAGCATTAAAATTTCCCATGCTTTCTTTCTGATAGTGCAATTCCAAAGTGATGAGTTTCTTCCCACTCTGGCATTGAAATCTCTAAGAAGGATGATTTTATCTTCCTTTGGATTTGAGAAGATGATGTCAAGCTGTGAATAGTTCCAAAGGGGTCGCCATGTCAGCAGAGGCATTGCTGATGCCTGGCACTGGGGTTATGTGCCCCAAATCCTGGTGCCAGTAACCCGAATGCCTGGGGTGCCCCCTGCTCCCATCCCCCGTCCCCAGCCAGGTATCCGGGGCCGGGCTGGCTGCAGCAGTGCCTGCCTTTCCTGGCTGGGTATCTGGGGCCGGGCTGGCCATGATGGCTCCTGCCTCCCCTGGCTGAGCATCCCAGGCCAGGCTGGCCGCAGTGGCGCCTGCCTCTCCCAGTCTGGGTTGTCCGCAGCAGCTACTGCCTTGCCCATCCCCATCCCCATTCCCAGCTCGGGATCTGGGGCCGGGCTGGCAGAGGCAGGAGCATGGGGCCCCGACTCTGGATCAGGGCCAGGGGGAGGGGCCCCAGATCTTTTCCCAGGGAACGACACTCCTGCATGTCAGTCTAGTTCAGCAAAACAAACAGGGAGTCTTCTAGTGGCACATTTAAAGACAAGCAAATTTATTTATTGCATGAGCTTTCATAGGAGGAAATTTTCTCCCATTAAATATTTTCTCCCATGAAATCTCATAAGATAAATAAACCTGTGAGTAGATGTTTTCCTTCATGATCTTGTTGGCCTTAAGAGTCAGGTCACAGGCACACAGTCATCACCTGGTGGGTTTGGTAAGTTTCAGGGGAAGAGTCATGAGGCATTCACTGATGCAAATTGAGAGTTCTGAGAGTTCTGGTTCACAAGTTCATTCTTTATGACAAAACCAATTCCACATATTCATGGCTCTTCTTTTGTCCTCCCTCCCTCTCTGAAATAAAGTATATCCTCCAATTTCTTCTTTGAAATGTCCTTCTCCAGCATGTCAAGTGTCAGACAGGGCAGCAATATCAACACTGAACTTCCTCAATTTACAAGAGACAATTGCTGCCCTTCGCACAGGGTAATCACTATTTACATTGACCATTCCAGGTTCCAAAATCATCTTTGTTCCCTTGTGACTGCATAGAGGTGATCTGACTAGATGCAATTATCTGCTCAGGAATTGATTGAGGCAAATTATGTTTAGGGAACCATGTCTACCCCCCTCATCATGTAGGGTGAGCAGAGCGGATCCTAAATAGGACTGCTTATTCATGGGTGCAGCTGCTGAACTGCTCTTACTTCAAGCAAGACGACTTAAAACTAACACCCCTCAGCTATGTATTGGTCTGTGACTAGGAACTTTCAGATCTCAAAAACCTGTCTCCATCATCATTCGCTGATTGCTGTAGGACCTTCCTGTTCTGCAAAGAAGATGTTGATTCCCATATGGAAGAGTTCCATTAGTGTGGGGATGTTGTCACACACCAAACAACATACAGTCCTTCGCAGATAAAGGATCTGAGTCCAATGGCATGGAATCTAAAATGACTGGAGACCTGTGATCTTCTGCAGCCTTCATCCACCTGCAAAGCCATTGGAAAGAAGGTTCAACTTTTCTTCTGCCTGATCTACCAGTGAGGTCTTCTTTGATTGCTCTTAGCTAAGAACCCTCCCTTGACCTTACCACTATGGGTGACTCTGCCAGGAGTATGAAGCCACACGGTCTTGCTCTCAGGATCACTGGAACATGCAAGCCTCTTTACCACTACAAGGTGGCAATCGCTGGAGAAGTCAAATAACGAGGTAAAATAACCTCTTGACCCCTAACTGAGATTCCCCTGTTTACGTATTCTAGGACTGTGTGAGTCCTTTTGGTTACAGCATCACACTGGGAGCTCATGTTCATTCACCATGATCCCCAAATCTTTTTCAGAGTCACTGTTTTCCAGTTCAAAAGGGGTAGCCATATTAGTCTAGTTCAGCAAAACAAATAAGGAATCCTGTGGCACTTTTAAAAACTAACAAATATCCCAGGATAGAGCTCCCCAATATGTAAGCATGGCTGACATTCTTTGTTCCTAGATGTACACAGTTACATTTAGATGTACCAGAACACATGTTGTTTGCTTGTGCCCAGTTTATCAAGCTATCCTGATTGCTTTGTATCACTGTCTGGTCCTGTTCATTATTTACCACTCTCACAATTTTGTGCCATCTGAAAATGTAATCAGTGATGGATTTTGTTTTCTTCCGTGTCATTGATAAAAATGTTAAATACATTAGGCCCAAGGACCAGCTTCTGCCGGACCCTAATAGAAATACATCCATTTGATGATGATTGCTCATTTACCATCACATTTTAAAACCTATCAGTTAGCTACCTTTAAATTCATTTAATGTGTGCCATGTCAATTTTATATCTTTTTAATTTTTAATCAAAATGTCAGATTGTATCAGAATTATATTACACTAACATTGTTATCTTTATCATCCAAACTTGTAATCTACCAAAAAGAGGTATTGAGTTAGTTTGACAAGCTTTATTTTCTAAAAACCCATTTTGACTGAGATTAATTACAGCACCCTCCTTTAATTCTTTATTAATTGAATCTCATATCAGCCACTCCATTATATTGCCCAGGATTAATATCAGACTGACAGACCTATGTTTACCTAAGTCATTCCATCTAGCCTTTTTAATTACTGGCACATCATCAGTTTTTTCCCAATCTTCTGACACTTCCCCAGTGTTCCAATATGTAATGAAAATAAAATGGATAATATCTACACTAGGGTAATAAGTTGCCCTGATTTTATAGAGACTGTCCCAATATTAGGGGCTTTCTCTTACATAGGACCCTATAACCTGGCCCTCCCATCCCGATTTTTTACCTGCCATCTGGTCACTCTAATCTCCACTCCTGTGGAGGTGATATCCATGGAAAATATTCATTTAGTCTGTGCCTTCTGGACCACTTCATTTGACCACTAACCACTAATTCTTCACCCATGAGATTTATTTTAATATTTCAAAACCCTATTCGCCTTCGCATAGTGGCCATTTGATTCTACCAATATCAAAAGCCAGCTCATTTAAATTTCTACCACTTTACACGGTATCAGTGTTTTCAATATGAAGAGATGGGTTGTCATGATTCAGCAATACTATCCCAACTGTCCTTAATAGTACTGGTAATTTGGCCTGGACTTGTGTGAAATGTTTATATCCATAAACACATTAGACAGTTCTTGTTTTCAAGCTTATTTACGATGTATACATTTTCTGTTAGGCCATATAACACAGCCTCTAAATATGTGAAGTGAGAATCCAACATGCTCACCCCTTGGGAATTGGATCCAAGGCATATGCTTGGAACAGGGAAAGAACTGTAGAGTTTATTCTTTAAAAAGTTGCAGATTTAAACAGCATCCATTTTCAAAGCTTCTGGAATGGTGAAGTGCTAAAACTCCTAAACAGTGCTCAAAAGTTCCAGTTTGTTGAGACTTCATTTTGAGTTTCATCATCTACACTGTAATTTTTAGCCCAGCAGGCTGAGCACCGTAAGCCTGAGACATTGACTTCGACCCTGAGACTCAGCACTAAGGGTTTTCTTAATATGATGTAGATGCACCCTTAGATTCTACAAAGAAAGGGACAAGTTCCTCAGATTTTAGAAATACGTTTACCACCAATTAGCACTAGCTGATTACCTTACCTATGAACTTATATTGTGAATATTACACTATCAAAAAGGTAAATACACAACTCTGACTTCACACAAATTGTCTAGTAAAATAAGGGTGAAAGCCATATGCTCTAAACTGCACATTTACAGGACAATCTTAACAAAAATGAAAACAAGAGGCTGAATCTTGCACTCACAGGACAAGGATGTAGAGTCAGATAACAAAATGAGGAGGTATGTTACATCTTACTTTTTTTAAGTTACTCTGCTGCTTCTCTCACCTATGCAATAGCAAAGCTGGAGGCTTGCAAAGCTTTGGCTATGTCTACACTACAGCTTATGTCAGCAGAACTTAAGTCATTCAAGAGTGTGAATAAACCAACCCCATGAACGACCTGAACTGCAACAACATAAGTACTGGTACGGACACCTATGGGAGAGTTTTTCCTGCTGACATAGTTTCTGCCACTGTTAGAGGTGATTTTATTATGCCAATGGGAAAGCTCTCTCTTGCTGATATATAGCGTCTTTACCAGATGGTTAGATTGTGTATGTAAAGTGAAACTGCATTTCTTGGTAGAAATGCATATTTAACAGTCAGTGCTGATTATCTTGTGTTTATCTAATATGATGAGTATGTGAAAAATCGACACAATAAATGGTGTTTCAGGAGGGAATATTTATCAAAATCATAACTTACTACATTGAAGGTCTGTTAGCTTGGCTGACAAAACAGAATTTGTCACTTGGAACAGAATGATCAGGCCCTACTGTACCGGAAAAGCACAAGTATAAGTCAGTTCCATGAATCTTCTATGACATTGCCTGTTTTATTTTCATCCCTTTGTTAATTAGGAGCATTACTATGCTAGTCTGGCAGAATATACCCCTGTATTAATACCCAAAACACTTTTGTAATAATCTTTGTACAAAATACGTCTTGTATTATTTGAAAACTCATAATCTGCTAGTCAGTATTGTCCTGGTGCAATGTGTGTGCCAACATGCTATATGGAATTGTAAGATTTCCCTCTATGATGTTATCAACCTATTCCAAACCCCATAGCCCAAACAGAAGGTGGCAAACAAGTCTGTCCTGAACAAAGGAATATGTGTTCTGCTTAATTTGCGTGTCATCAAAAAAGAAGGGAAAACAAGAGGTTCAAACAGGTGAAGAAACCAGAAGGGAATATCCTTCTACTTAAAAACTTTGTCCTCTGGGTCTCAGTAGGAAATGTTTTGCAAGAAAGGGACCAAATATAAAAAAAGGAGGGACAAACATCCTGGGGCACCCCTTTCTCTTTCCCTGTCTCTCATATTTCCTACTGAAAAGACAAAGGAAGCAGACACTGAACTCTGGGGGAGGGGTCCTGACCTAAGAGTGTGGTCAGTAATCTGCTGGAGCTTGTGGTGAAAAATTTTACTTGAGTCTAATAAATTTGTTAAATTAGGCAGTATTAAACATCTTTATTTTTGTTGTTACTATTTCTGACTTTTATGCCTCATTACTTGTAGTCACCTAAAATCTCTCTCTTTGTAGTTTATAAACGTGTTACTGTTCGTATAATTCCAATTAAAGTGTCTAGGTAACTGTATCTGGGACAACGATTTGTGTCCATATTATTCCCTTAAAGGGCTAACAAATTGAACATATTGATAATGGTCAGGAGAGGTCTGGGCAGCAGGGCCATTTCAATGCAGGGGCTCCAGGGGCTGCAGCCCCAGGCTCCAGCCTAAAGGGGTGCCTTTGGCTGCAGACCCTATAGCCCCTGTGCTGGTCTGGCCCCTGCCATCCTGCTCAGGCCAGCACAGCGCTGACAAGGTCTGGGAGGACTTCTGTTGGCGCTGAAGCCTTGGGATCAGGGGCTGTGATGCAGTGCTCTTCTCTCGCATTGCCCCCAGGCCAGCTGTTCAGTCCCCATCGACAGGGTGGGCCAGCGCATGTCTGCGGTGCTCTGGGCATGGGACCAGCTGGTGCAGGGTGTGGCTTCTGGCACAGAGTGCTGTCAAGGAGCCGCACCTGGGCCTCTGTGGCAGGTCTCAGTGGGGTGGGCAACACTGCTTTGGGATCTGGAGGGCCACAACAGAGACCACACCATGTGCCAGCTGGCCTCGGACAGGGCGGGAGTGCTGTGGACTGTGGCCTCTGGCCCCAGGGCTGGCCCGGCCCCAGGTCACCATGGTGGGGGGCTGGGGCCCCAAGTGGGCCCTAGGCAGGGGGGGCCATGGTAATGGGAGGCTAGGGCCCCAGGCTGGGTGTGGGGGCATGACAGCTGGTAGCCTGGGGCTCTGGGGCCCCTTAATCTGGTCCTGCTGGCCAGCAAGGGACATGGCTTTTTTTGGTGGGGGGGAGCAGAAATCTGACACTGGGAGTGTGCTGGGGTCACCTGACAGTAATTTTCAAGGCTATTAAGAGCCAAGTTATGGTTAACTGTAGCACATACAAAGACAGCAATGGGAGCAGAATGGAACTAGTTGTTCTGGCGCCTGGGGCAAGCAGCCCTTAAGGCACGCTTCCCCAACCCATTCCCAGCCACTGCCGGCAGGTGGCTGGGAGCTAGATCCATCCCCAGTGGTGGTGGAGAGCCTGATGCAGCCCCCTGCCACCTTCCAGCATTGGCAGAGGATGGATTCAGCTCCCCACCACCCCAGGTGCCAAATTTTAGAGGGCATGTGTGAAGCTGCAGCTGCTGGCCCTGCGGCACACTCTAAAATTCGGTGCCTGGGGCTTTGCCTCAGTTGCTCCACCCTAGTTACAGCCCTTGGTGGGAGCAGCTTACATGCTGGAAGCTGTTTGTGAGTGGTAAGGCACTTTAAAGTGCCTGGAACTACAGGTCACAGGACAGGCTGGGTTATTCCCTGGTATGTCATAGTTAAGAAAGATTTTTGCATCAAATTCAAGAAGAGAATTTCCAGAAGGCACAAATATCAAAAATGGGCACAGCTGCGTATTGTTGCTCCTTATTAGCTACATGCTTTTCAAGCAGTTCTCCAAGAGTCCAGCTGGGAAAAGGAAGAGGGAAGCTAATGCAAACGGAGTTTCTGGGAAGCACAATCAAACAGTCAAGTACAAATGTGAGCAATATCATTTGAAGTACAAGTTGCTTTGAACTATTTTGTTTTCCAGTGTGTTGTGCAGTGATTACAGAAGATTACATACACAATTCTTGATTGATAGCAAGGTAACTGAATTGCATTTAAAAGATAGTCCAATAAATAGTAAGACTTTGAATAATAAGGCTATAAATACATCAGGAGCTTTTGGTGACACCATTATAAACTACAACAGAGACACTAGTTTTTCATGTCATCACTGAACTCTGAGCTGTATTTTTAGTTTTGTACAGTATGTACAGCAGATTTTTCACTTTAGTACTATAATACATAAATGAAAGATTTTTTTCAGAAACTGATTTATTCAACAGAAAATTTACTTGAAAGTACATAGATTTTTTTTTAAAGAAATTAGATTTAGGACTCTGGGATTGTGTCATGCTTTCCTGTACAGTTTGTGTGCATCAGATTTATGCCAGTGCACATAAATTTTGGTCCAGGAGACTGAAAACTTCCACAACTGGTATGGGATATAAAATTTTTTTATCAAGGTCATGAATTAATTAAACAGGACATCAAGACTTGTACTCTGCTTTGAAAGTAGATCAGCAGATGGATAAATGAGGCAGGACTAGAAGTGTCTAATTTATTCTGGTTGCATGAAATTCACTCTTGTGCAGTAGGGTAGAGTAAGACTTATGGCACCATCCATCTTCCTTTCCATCCCTGATGATACCATTCTCCACTAGAATTCTCAGGGGTAGCCAAACTTATGGAACTCAAGAGCCACACAAGTTGATTATTAAACCTTCAAGAGCCACACTGCAGCACACAGCCATATACTTTTACCTACTAAATTGATTTGCTGATGTTCTTCCACGAGCCACATGTTTTCATTCATGGCTCCTGAGCTGCAGTTTGGCTGGGGCCTGCTATAGAACTTTTCCTGAACAATGACGTCTTGACCCCTTGGAGACAGTACAGAACCTAAGTGGTGTACAGGACTTGCACTAGTCCTTTGCAAAGTGATGACAGAATTTTCTACACAATTCAAACAATCCTAAAGACTTTCTTAGAAAATAATATCCCTGGTATAGAATTCCAAAGAATGATTTAAAACAATTTAGATAAAGAATATTAATCTCTATGATGAAGCTTGTTAATGCTATTATACCTGGAGTGTTGTGTTCTAAGATGAAAATAGTTGTAGGTCTAAAATGAAAATGGGACTTAAACTCCTAAGCCACTTAAGCACTTTTGAAAATGTTACCCATTTTGCCACTGTGCAAAGTTTTTTGTATTTACTAACTGAATTTATTGCCATACATTCATTAATTAGAGTAGTGAGTACAAATAAATGGAGCTAAGCTCATTTACACCTTTTCAGGCCCTATATTTTTAAATGTAAAACTAAATAATCTAGAGGGAGATTTGCCAAAGGAATATAAAGGCACAAAGCCCAATGATTTCTATTAGTGAATTATTGATACGAGCTATTTTAAATCAGTGTTGATAGGGGGTTTCTAACTGAATTGTTTTAAAAAACACTTTTGACAGGCAGGTGCAACATCTATGTTGATCAGGCCAAAGTTAATTAGCTACTGATATGCGTATGTGTTCAAAATACCAAAGGCTAAAATAAGACAGAAGAAAGGTCAATGTAGGCTATTGGAGTAGAGGTAACAGATTATCTTATGAACTTCGAAGGCAGCTTCCTACCTTTATAGAAAGGGAAAGAGAAATGAAGCAGAAACCTTGCAGTACACTAATAAATTTCCATCTCTACCCCTTATCAAGGTTTCATTAACTTTAAGAATGAGATAGAAAACAAGGGTAAGGTGGTAGTTTAATCTACAAACTTACTGAGTCTGCATGACAGTAATATACAACTCAGAATTAATGAAGACATATGAGAATGTTTGCATTGCAAGAAGGAGAGGGAGATAACAGCAGGTGAAAGGTCAAGTCCATTAGCAGAAAACAACATTTTAATTCAGGCTGCATTTCAGCAGCTTAGCTTATTCCCAGTGTGTCCACAGTTGACTAACCTGCTGCTAACAACCACCCTATTCAAGCAGGAAGAGAATAGTGGGTGTGACTCACCATTACTGAAATGAATTGTGCTCTCTTCTTCTTAAATTTATAAAAGAAACAATAAGCCAGAAGCATAAAAGGGTTTATTTAGCAAACTTTCCTTCTGGTCAAAACTCACCTGAAATTTTTTCTTTGCCACAAAGTACTGCATTCGACGTATCACCTTAATGGCAGCACGATGGTGTTCCCGTAGCCTGTAGGAAAAATGAGATGAGTGTGTTGGGTGAAAGAGAGCATCTCCAGCCATATAACAACAATAATAACCTTCAGTAAGTGCTTCACTAACAAGTGAATGTTTATGCAAGAAGCAACATGTCCTTCTGTGGACACAACAAACCATTATGGAGACCACACACAGAAAAAAAAGCTTTTAAAATCTGGAATTTTATCTCTACAACTTATGCTGGGGTTGAATGTATTGCACAATGTAAAGTGGTGACCATATGAATATCTCCTGTGTCAAGTGAACCCCTTCCCATCTCTCCTGCTTTCTCTGTCTCTCAAAAGGCCCAGACGTGGGCATTTAGAGCTTTAGCTCTCAGGTTTCTTTTTTATATCCAAGAACCCTACTATTGTAGATGTTGTATAGCTTTTTCTTTCCAGCTGTTTTGCAAGTTTTCCTCCTTTTGTACTAATGTGTTCTTTAGGAGAACCATCACTGTAAAATGTTTTTGAATGGTCAACTGCATGAATGATATTACAGCAGTGTATGAAACACTGACAAGTAACATATCGAAGATAAGAAAACAAAATGGTATCCCCCCCTACAAAATACAAATAGAATAGAAATGCAGAGTACATTACAATTACTGATCACTATTAGGAGTTTGCTTTTCACAATACATAGTATTAAACACTACATTTTATTTTAAATAATTTATAAAAATGATAGATTTTTCTTTATATTTTTCATTATATTTAAAAAAATAAGCTATTATAAATATATTTTTCTTATTAAAATTATAATCAAACAGATAAGCTGTGCTTATGATTTATTCAAATTATTTATTCTTTTGTTATTCTTCGGGTATAGCAAAGAAGAGCATTTAGTGTTATAGTCACATGCTTGAGTGAATCCTATATACGAAGGTTCTCTTTATCACTACAAAATAACTCATCTAAAACTCGACTATTTTGACTTTATTCCAGTAGTATTCAATGCTTCTACTAACTAATCAAGAGCCCCAGCAGTAAAGTAGAGTTAGATTTTTCCAAATATATTTTCCTTCTAACATTATCAGTAATGGTTATATTTATAAAGCCATATTTACACAGATGATATGCAAACTCTTGTTGCTACTAAATGGTGCATTTTGTTTATATTGAGTTGACAGCCTTCATACCCTCCAAAGGATGGGAACATCTCACAAAGTCCTTTCCATATTTGGGTCTTGTGCATTTGCACTGCTCAGTAGTATTAGTCAATCCTACATATAATCTGATTTTTTTCTGAGTAGCCACACATTCCCTCCAGCAAAAAAAGATTTTTCATCGTGTAATTGGTGAAATTCCACTTTCTGGGCAATATTACAAATGTTCACATATTTGCTCCTCCCCCTACCTGGAAAACCCACCATTTTCATGCAGCACATAAAACTAGCCTTAGTGAGTTAGACCAGTGGTTCATCTAGCCTTGTATCCAGTCTCCGACAGTGGCCAGTGCCAGATGCTTCTGGCAGCTGGAGGTTTACAGACACCCAGAGCATGGGAACATCCCGACCACCTTGGCTAACAGTCTCTGATTAACCTATTCTTAAGAAAAGTTTTTTTGAATGCAGTTATATTTCAACCCTTAACAACATCCCAAGGCAATGAGTTCCACAGGTTCACTGTGCACTGTGTAAAGTACTTATTTATGTTTTTAAATGTGCTCTCTACTAATATCATTGAGTGACCTCTAGATCTTGTGCAAAGGAGTGAATAATATTTCCATATTTATTTTCTCCACACCATTCATAGTTTTACAGACTTCTATCAAAGCCCCGCCAGTCATCTCTTTTCTAAGTGGAACAGCCCCAGTCTTTTTTCTGTCTCCTTTCATGAAAGTTGTTCTGTACCTAATCTTTTTGTTACCTTATTTCACACATTTTCCAATTCTAATCTATCTTCTTTGAGATGAGGCAACCAGAATTCAAGGTGCAGGTGCATACCATGGATTTATGTAGTGGCATTATGATATTTTTTGTTTTATTATCTATCCTTCTCCTAACGGTTTCTAAGATGTCTTTGACTGGCGCTGAATATTGAACAGATGCTTTAACTGATCTCTTTCTTGAGTGGTCATAGCTAATTATGACCCCATCATTTTGTTTATATTGTTGGGATCCTGTTTTCCAAAGTGCATTACTTTGCATTTATCAACATTGAATTCTATCTGCCATTTTGTTACCCAGTCACTCACTTTAGTGAGATCCCATTTGTATCTCTTTGCATTCTGCTTTGGACTTGTCAAGCTTGAGTATTTTTGTATCATCTACAAATTTTGTCACCTCAGTGTTCAGCCCCTTTCCTAAATCATTTGTGAATATGTGGAACAGCACTGGTCCCAGTATAGATCTTGAGGGCCCTACTATTTATTTCTCTTCACTCTCAAAACTGCTAATTTACTCCTACCTTTTGAACAGTGGCTGATCCAGAAGAGGACCTTCCCTCTTCTCCTGTGAGTGCTTACTTTGCTTAAGACCCTTTGGTGAAGGACTCTGTCTCCTTGTACAATACATTGACTTGATCAACATTGATCACATTTGCTGACCCTCTCAGAGAATTCTAATACAGTGGGGAGGCCTGATTTCCCTTTACAAAAGTGGTGTTGACTCTTCCCCAATTTATCATGTTTATTTATGTATCTGATAACTGTGTCCTTTACTCTAGTTTTAACCAATTTGCCTGGAACTGATGTTATTGGCCTGTAACTCCCAGGACAACCTCTAGAGCCTTTTTGAACAATAAATATTACATTAGCTAGCCTCTGGTCATCTGGTACAGAGGCAGATTTGAGCAACAGGTTACATACCACAGTGAATAATTATGCAATTTCATATCTGAGTTCCTTCAGAACTCTTCAGTGAATACCATCTCATGTGAGCGCTGCATTAGAGTTCAATTTAGCAATGAAAATATTTTTTTCAAAAAATGCTAGTTTTTTGCCTGGTAAAAACTGTCTCTTACTTTTATAACCCCTTCTCTGCCCACCACAGAGGGTTAACTTTTTCTGAAATATGTGATTTATTTTTAAACCAATAGTGTAAATTCCTTCCTCTGCATTCCTTGAGTTCTACTCTAAAACCCAACATTTAGCCACAATTCCTTGAAAACTGCACTGGGACCCTACCCCTAGTGAGACTCCTATCTGTGAGGGCCTGTTCCCTTTTGCTTCTACACTGAAGTCTTTCAGTGAGGCTCTGCACAAGTGCAGAGGTCTGGGCTGCTCATGCAAAACTGACTGAAGATGAAGGGACTGTCTTTTGTTCTGAGCTTGTGCAATACCTAGCACTATGGAGTCCAGTCCATGACAAGGATTTCTAGATGCTACAGTACAAAAGATAAATAATGTTCAAAATACCAGGAATAGAGGTATGCTCCCTTTAATTGGGACAGCAGTTTTATAGGGATGATTCTCAATGAACCAATTTAGCCTAAAGATAGTGAATGGTAGTCTTACATTATCTACATTTATCAATCTATTCTTTGGGTAATTATCTGGGTGTCAGTGTGTCTTCTAATTTCCATTTAATCTAATACCCACTGTAAAATATTTTGCTTAAAAAAAACCCCTAAAAATGTTGCTTAACAGAAATGATATGGAGGGTGCCAAAAGAATTAAGTGATATTTAACCTGGCCTTAAGTACTGTAAGTAGGAAAATCTAAGCTGTGCACTTTAAATATAGAAGTAACCATATAAATAATATACGAAGAAAGATGAAATGCTATAAAATACTTAATCAGATTTCTGTTCCTTATTTTATTTAATGTGGGGATATTTTAAAAGATCTGTTCTCTTTGAACTAAGTTTTGTTCTCAGACACAGGCATGTACTTGCGTCTGAAGTCAACGGACTTCTCAAGCCAGACTCTAAATGAAGAATTTGGCCCTCAATTAGGAGAGTTAGTTAACTGGAATGATAAGGTATCCATTCACCAGGGTGTCTTACTGTAACAAGATAAACAACGTAAATGGCTCTCCAACACAGCCATTTTTAATCAATCTTTGGTCAGTGCTAATGTTTACTTCTATGAAAGGAAAACTAAAAATTGAAACGTTTCTTTTATTCTTCTACACCAGAAAACACTTTAGAAAGTATATAGCACTTGTTTTGCTAACACATAAAAAAAGTCAGTTCCCTGAATACAAAGCTCTCCTATTTCCCAGAGATTAAATGTTTTGGCAGTGAAAGAAAGGAATAAGGATTTTAATTAGTAGCCAAGGTTCTCAGTTGTTTGACGTCTTTTGCAAACTGGTAACAAATGCTTTAGTAAATTTAGAGTTTAAACATTAACCCATGCTATTTGATTGTATGACCATTTGTAACATATTTGTAGTCTCTAGGCAGATAGTAGATAAATTAACATGTCTATAATTTTGGGCACTTCTTCCTACCTGCATGTTTTCCAACCAGCTGGCCAGTATGTTATCATTCTCTAAGCAATATTTTCACGACTAGCTGCACACTCCCAAAATATCTGATCGCTGTTAATTGGGAGCTTAGCAGTCCTGAAAATCTAGCCTTTATATTTCACGGGTTTGGATTTGCTTAGGTTTGGCAAAAAGTTTGATAAATATTTCATAGGTAGGGTCAGTAGGAAGAGCTGAGTTTTAAAAAAATGACATTTTCCTTTCATAAGTATATTTACACAAAACTATGTATTAGACTCTATGTAAAACTGTCATGAACTTAATGGATATCTTTGAGGAGACCTGCAAGTAAATATTTGACTGCCTCTAATAATCAAGAGAAGTATTCAACACATCATCATCTTAAAATTAAGCTTCAACATTTTTAAGCCTATAAAATCCAGACCCACAGAGAATCACTAACTCTGGCTTCAAGTAACATCCCAGCATGCATTTTGCTGGACAGAAGCCAGGCAAAACTTTTTTTCTTTCCCAGCTGTTTCACACTAATTTCACTCTCTTTCTCTGAATTCCTCCTCTTCTGCATTTAGGTGAATTCAATGTTGGTGAATGACAAATCTGATGTCTGAAGTATTCTTTCTATTCCACAGGTACAGCACGACAGTAGCAATGGCATATGGAAAATTTGCAATGCATTGTAGACTTCTTATTGGGATCATCTCAGGAGGTGGGAATGATATTGTAGTTCTAATGTCCATTTGGTTTTCAGCCATAATATTGGGACTGTTAGTTGTGACAAGGTCTTGAATCCACACCAAGAATTTATTTCATATAGCTGACTGAACAACTATCTGCAGGCTAATGCAGGCCTTGGCAAATCAATGTTTCTGGTTGCCATGATGATCAGTTTTTGTAGCCTCTTGCCTAGTTCCACTGCAGAAATGTGATGGAGGCATGCCCTCTGGAGACCAAGAGTAAGATTGCTGGTGCCTAGCTGTTAGCCAATTTCATCCACCCCTGGGCTAATGATTTGCAGTCACTGTCAATCTAATCTGAAATGTATTGATGTCATACTGTAGAGATGACTCTGTATTCCTTTAACAATCAGTTGAACTACCTTTGCAAACAGGTTTAATTTTCCTAATTTAAAGGCTACATTAAAAAATAAAAAAAACAAACAAAAAACACAATAGTTTCAGTATTGTCAATCCAAATGTTCAAAAATTGAGTCCATCCCCTAAAAGTAATTATACTGGTTTAAAATCATGAGGACTAAATACATAAAATAAGTGTTGGTTCCATCTGGCTTAAGGGTGCACTTTCTTCATGTTTTCAAGTCTCTTTTTCCAAATATGAGGGCCAGGAACCTTTTTGTTGTCGTCGTCATTGTTGTTGTTTTAAATGAAAGCTGAGATTCTCAGGCAGTATCATGATTTCAGTAACCAGGGCTTTAAGGAAATTGTGAGAGTTGGCAACAAAATGGAATGTCATTGGCAATTGCCAATAGATGTTTTTAACACAGGCCCTGATATTGCAAACTTTTATTTGCATATTTAACTCTGCAGATGTGAACAATTCTATTGATTGTAGTTGACTAACTTGAAGTTCAATGGGACTGTTCACATCTGTAAAGTTAAGCATGTGCCTAAATTTTTGCAGGATTTGGGCTTCAGATTGTATGCCTCCTATACAGAGATTCTCTTTCTTCATACTTTGTATACCTAGGAGCATATTTTCTCAGCTCTCAGCTAAAATAAAAGAAAAACTGAAAGTTATCTGTCCAATGTCAGGTACTAATTGTTTTATTTTTTTTTTTTTATGATAAAAGGCATCTAAAATAGTACATTTCAAAACTGAACCAAAAGAAAACATTACCCATGCCTGAACAGAGCCAGTAATTGTGTATAACATTCATAAGCACAGCCTATGACAGTGGAAAGCAAGTGCATCACACTGACAGACACACTTGTTATTCTTTAAAGGATTTGTGCTTATCAGTGCAAACCACGGGTGCATTTTGTCAGGCTAGATAAGAATCAGCTCACTCACTAAATGCCTTGACAAATAGTTGAGGAACAACACCTTATACCACATGCAGCCTCGTCATTTGACTATAATTCTTTATATGTAATGGAAACACAGCTGCAGTCAATAAAATGGATTCTTACACTCCCAAAGATCACATGAGATTTCCTATCATAGCATAGAGATCTGGAACAACTAATACAACACTGAAATTGTTAATGCCAGGAGAATTATGCTTCTGAATTGACTGGATATACATCCTTAGAGGGGCAGTTTTAATAATCCCTTGAAACCTGACAGCAGTACTAGGTCAGTAGGGCCAATGGATTAACACAAACCAAGAGCCTTTATATTCTGACATTTACATACAAGGCCTTTTATTGGCACTCTAATATCAGCTAATAATGCACCATTATAGGAGGTGTTCCTTGTAATACGACACTCAGGGGTAAGAAAAACCTGCAACAAAATGTAGTGCGTCAAGCATTCATATCACACACAAGATGAAATTCATACCACAGAATCTATGCTGTTAGGCACTCTTCATTATTTCTTTCCTTTCTCTTTTGGAATTAGTTTACTTAGTTATCATGGACAATTCCACTTGGAGGAATGCTAAATTCTTCATAAGCCAGTCAGAATTCCAAATCTGAAATGATATTCTTATTCTTTTAGTAAAATATCAGCACTATAGATCTTTAGATAATCTTACTGCACATGCTGATTGGCTAGTGAGAAATTTATTTCACCTAGCAAATATTGTAGTGGAGCCATTTGCTCTAACAGAGATCAAATATGTCTTTGACTCAAATGATCTTTTTATAATATAGTTCCATAGAATTTCAGTGCATTTACAACGGCATGTCCCCATTCTGCAATCCTAAATTTACACAGATCAACAGTGAATTTAACAAGATTCTGCACAGATGCAAGAGTCCAGCAGCAGTTTAGACTGCATATTCAGGGACTGAAGCCCCAATACTGCAAAGGAGTCCAGCAGGATGATGCTTTGCAGCATCAAGGTTTAAAAGAGAAGCTCCATGAAGACGTCTTTTTGAATGCAATCTCTAAATGGTCTTATTAAAGGAAGGAAGGAAGCAAGCTAAATGGTTTGCCTTTTTCTTTGTACATCCCAAAACCAAATACCACAACAATTTTTCAGGAGAAAAGAGGAAAAATTTAAAAGTTTCTTAGTCCAGTATGAGGAGTATACAATACTGGGCATAAAAAAATGAACAATTAGAGAGTTGTTGCTATAGGATTGGCCACTGTATGTGTGCAGTGTTCTATTGATTTAATACTATGCATCTTAATTAAGATACAGAATATTATATATATATATATGATGAATTTAAAGAGCCACAGTGCAATAGGTACTCATAGAATCATAGGAGTAGAAGGGACATCATGAGGTCATCTAGTCCAGCCTCCTCCCAAAAAAGCAGGACCACTCCCACTAAATTATCCCAGCCAGGGTTTTGACTAACTGAGCCTTAAATATCTCCAAAGATGGAGATTCCACCACTTCCCTAAATAGCCCATTCCAATGCTTCACCACTCTCCTAGTAAGAAAGTTTTTCCTAATATACAGCCTCAACCTCCCGTAATGTTTTTAGAAATGACTAAATATGTAGTAAACTGGTAAAATATATGCAATTTTCAATGTTTCATAAGAGATTTCTTTCCTTTATTTGTTCCTACTTGAAATAGGTTGTTATACCCCCATCAGAAAAAAAGCCAGGAAATTCCAAATTTAAAGTTGTCACTCCATACCAAGCTGACGTCAGTGTGGTTTCCTTGTTTATTTGTTTTTCATAACAACATGGGCTTGGGGATGGATTGGCAACCTTGAATTTCCTGCCTTTAGTTGATTTATGTCACTGTCTTCATGACATACATATTTGGAAAACATTCTCCAATTTTGCATTTTGTTTGTCTAATTATTTTTTAAAAGTTGCATAATTTACTAAGGGGCCATACTTATTATATTTTTAAAAAATCTTCATTTCCTCTAAATTCTTTAGTAATTGTATGAAATATTGGCTCCCAAGCATATTTCAGGAAAATGCTTCACATACTGATTTAGTACTAATGTAAATATTATACCAATGAGGCAAAGGAAAGGTGTTGCTAATTTCCTATTGATACTGTTAGTACTTTTTTTCACTTGCACAATACATCAGCATCAGGACCATGAGGTTTGCCACAGTCCTACCAAGGTGCATGGACGCTAATATTACCTGAGGTTAAAGTTCAACACTGTCCATTCAGAATGAGCTCTATGAGAACTCAAGTTTATCAGGAAAGAGTCACATATTTATATCTCTTAAAAATGCCTATTTTTCTATCAGTCTATCACCAAGTTGAAATCTAGCTCAGTTTTCAAGCATATTTAAATCCTCTGCAGTCGTCTTGGATTTCTGACCTTAGACAGAAATAAAGCACTAACAACAAAGTCTGAGGTTGGTTGGCTTGAAGTTTTTGGCACTAATCTTTATTTAGACTTTAACTTTATCTTTAGCACATCAGATTTTAATAATATACTTTGCAAGTGAAGTGGAATATATTTTACACACAGGCCCAGAAGATTCTAGCCTGTAACAAAATCTCGTGGAAGAGATTCAGAATACCTACATTAAGCCATTTCATTAGTGCATTTAAGTTTAATGAAATCTTTCATCATTTGCTCTCTAGAGGCTTTCAGTATAGAATTTGCTATGGGCCAAGGTTATTCTTGTCTTTTCACACATTCTGTCATTCCTTGCACATTATGCTTGAGGGAGCTGCTCATTATTGAGCAATGTTTTAAATGTGATGGGTTGAAATGGATTAAGTTGCATCTTCATACACTATATAAGAGGAAATGCTTGACGACAGTACTAGAGACTGAAATTAGAGTAACTGGCTATTGAAAACAATGCATGCTACCCTGCTTCCTTTTATTATTACTATTCATTGTTGGAACTTGGCAAACTATTTACTTCAGATATTTAAGAAAGCAGACTTTTGTAAGAATCTTTATGATTTGTTTATTAAGAGTGCTCAACAAATAACTTCACCCATAAACGATTCATTAAAACATCTTGAGGATGTATTAATGTAAGCTGCCCCAAAGTGTTGGAAAAGTACAATGACTGTCAGGACACATGGGTTCAATATTTAGATTTAGTGAAAAGATGCTATGACCAAAATTAACATTTAAGTGAAATGTTTCTATAATCTCTCTAAATTTATGGAAACTATTTATTTTTAAAGGAACTACTTTCCCTTCTAGTATTTTCAACCCAAACATTCCAGTCTCCTGTTAATATGTGATTAGAAACAAACTACAAACATAAATGAAATTGATTAGTTTATTTTTTTTATGATTACACTGAGTTAAATGCAAAACATAAACAGTGTGTAAGTGGTGAATAGTAACAGATTTTAGTTCTTTCAGTTTTAATTATCAACTGTGTTATTAATAATTAGATCTGGGCAAGTAATTATGTCATGAATGAAATATTTATTTAACTTAGTCTTTTAGTGTTTGCAAATTATCCATGGGCAGTTTATGATTTTCCCAAATGCATTCATTTATTGCAAATATTGAATCATTCAGTATCACCATTAAAAATTTTTTGTGGTCAATTCCTGACAGATAATTTGCACGAACACTTTGCTGCACAAAGCTAATGTTAGAAATATAACCAGTTTTGATTACATAGATCGGTTCATATTTATTTCGTTCCCTGATTGGGGGAAGATAATGATTTTATTTCCCATGTGGCTACTACAGATTACAATTCAATATTCAAGTTCTTCAAGAATATTCCACCATATTCACTTCAAATTCAATCTTTTGGTTAACATTTCCACCAGTAAACTCTTTGTCTACAATATTCGCAGAATCTTGTTAAGTTTATTGAAGGGATGGTATGATGAGACTACCCATGATGTTATGTGGCCGACTAGTGACTGCCAGGAGCAAAAATCCCCAATAGCTGGAGATGGGACACAAGAGGGGAAGGGCTTTGAGTTATTACAGAGAATGCTTCACCAAGCATTTGCCTGATGGGTCTTGCCCGCATGCTCAGGGTCTAATTGACTGCCAGATTTGGGGTTGGGAAGGAATTTTCTCCTGAGTCAAATTGGCAGCGACCCTAAGGGTTTTTCATCTTCCTCTGTAGCACGGGGCATGAGTCTTGTTCAGGTTTAAGCTAGTATAAATGGTGAATTTTCTGTAACTTGAAACCTTTAAACCATGATTTGAGGATTTAGTAACTCAGCAATACATTAGTGGTCTTTTTCAGGAGTGGCTGGGTGAGGTTTTGTGGCCTGCAATGTGCAGGAGTTCTGATGATCACAATGGCTCCTTCCGACCTTGAAGGTAATTAGTTAAAAATTTACATGAGTATTTGTGGGATTTTCCCCAGTATTCTCCCAGTCCAATTAGTAATAGGTAAGAAAATCTGTTTCTGATAATATATGAACTCAACAGTACCCCTTCCTTCAGGACTGGATTTACATCTCAGGCACCCCCAGGCACAGCATTTTCAGCATACCTTGACTACAACTGACCTTTGTATTTTACACATGGCGGTGGGGGGAAGGCAGTGAGGGAGGAGAGAGGGGCTGAAGTGACCAGCTTGACCAACTCCAGGCAGGGGAAACATGTTTACTCATGGGATCTGGCTTCCAGGCTTGCCCAGGAGCAGGGCCTCCGGGAAGAAGAGGAGCAGGGCAATGGAGCCCCAGGAGAGAGGAGGAGAAGCAGGGGTTGGAGTCAGAGTTCTGGCACTTGTGTGTGGCCTCTAAATTGGCTGGGGCCTCTGGACCCAGGCCTCATTGGCCCACTGCCACTGTTTAGGTGCCCCTAGAATGCTGGCATATGCCCAGTGTGCCTAACTGGAAATTTAGCTCCATCTTCAGTGCATTCCAATTTCTATTTGACATCAATTTCCACTTCTGCTTTCTTAAAAAAATCCCAAAACCTAGCATGCAGTTAAGTCAGAAATCACTTACATGTTTTATCAATTTCCATTACCTTTCGATTTGAGGCAAATTGTATAGATTAAGGGTCTCAAACTCATGGCCCGTAAGCCACATGTGACCCCTAAAATTATTTCCTGTGGCCTACAATGACACTATTGTTATCAATATTTGCAATATGGTTGTATAAAAAGGTTTCAGTGGTGCGGCCCTTGGGCTAACGTACTAGCCTCATGTAGCCTTTGTGGTGATTTGACCCCGGGTATAGATGGCTTGTGGTTTCTTAACACAAATGAGAGCAAAGGAGCACCATATGCATGAAATGTACAATATAATGCTTTCTCTAGAAATCATAGAAAGACAGGTTTTAATATTGTTGGTTAATAGTAAATACAGAGTGCTTGCTGAGAAACAGCAGTTTCAGAAAAGAACAAAATTTATAGATCATCTTTCACACTGAAAGTTAGAAAATGTTTTATAAGGTATTAATGATAGTTGGTGACTATGACAGAGATTCAGGAAAGCATAACTATTCAGAACAGCACTTAAGATTTGCTTAACTTAACTCAGCACAATTTAAGCTTATTCCTGAATGCAGTGTAGAGTAGGGATGGACTTCAGCATGGGGTGTGTTCTGTGTTACTACAGAGAATTCTTTCATGGGTGTCCAGCCAGTGGGTTTTGCCCACATGCCCAGGGATTAACTGATTGCCATATCAGGGGGAGAGAAGGAATCTTCCCCAGGACAGACTGACATAGGCCCCGTGAAGTTATCTTCTGCAGGATGGGGCATGCGTCACTTGCTAGTGGATTCCTTGTATTTTGTAGTCTTTAAATCAATTCATTATTTGAGGATCTCAATAACTCAGCCATAGTTTAGGGGTCTGTTAGAGGAGAGGTTCTATGGCCTGTATTGTACTGGAGGTCAGACTAGATGGTCATATTAGTCCCTCTTACTGTAAGGTTTATGAATCTATGTGGTTAAGTGTTATTTTTTTGTTTGTTTGTTTGCTTGTTGTTTTGAGTCTAGGCCTATACAAAGAAATGTTGCAGTCAACACAATCTCAGCAGCAAGTACCACAAAGTACAAACGATTGTGTAAGGGAATGCTGGCTCTGACGCTGGAAATCTTGGTTTAGTGTCTCATCTGAAGTATAATTTATCTACAGTGCTGCATCTGATTTATACTGAAGTACAGTGACAAAATTGGTTAAGGAACTCAAGTCCTGGTCAATTTACAGTTGAACTGTCCATGAACTAAAGTCCTGAGGAATATTTTTATGTTACTGAGAGGTAGGGCAAGGTCTTCCACAAGATCAACCTGTCTGATGACTATTCTCAATTATAGTGTACTGTGCATGTCTTCTGCTGTCTCACATGTTCTTGCTGATCCAAGTTGCCCCTCTATTATAACACATTCTCAAAGTCCTGTATTATTATCACCATCTCATAGCTAAAGAGAACAGAACAGGAATCCACTAGAGCTCATTATTATACATCTTTTACAGGTCCACAGTGGACATATTTATAAAGAGTGCAAAATGTTTTAAAACCAGGTAGAAAGCATAAGCTCTGTTGTATTTTACTGAATATTCATCACAACATAGGGAACTTTAAAACAGGCTAAATATAGTCTGCATTTTAAAATTAGCCTTAATTTATCTGCTCTGCCCTTAATACATTAGTTCTTGTATATTTAGTGAAGAACATCTGACTATTTTAAGTGCTGATGAAGCGCAAATACTATAGTTAAGGTCACACATAGTTGAAAACTCTCTACTGAACTAAATGGAGTAATTTCATTGGAATGCCACTGGATTACACCAGGAGACAACATGGCCCTCTCTGAGAAAACTTAAGCTGGAAATCTGGTGAGAGCAGACTCTCTCATGAGATTTCTTGAACTTCCTGAACAGTCTCTGGTATATATTTTGACACTGCTACTTCCATTCCTGGCACCAGGACTGCGCAAAACACAAACTAAAGTTGGAAAGAAGATAATCCTTTTTCTTTTTAAAAGTCCACAGAGTTTGGGTCTGGAGTGAAGATATGAACCAGATCTTGTTTTATCAGAGATAGTCACTCTTTCCTAGTCAGGCAAGTTTCCTGATATCAAATCAAATGGTGCCCTCATGTCTTCCCTGTCTACAACATGTTAAGTCAGAAGACAGACTTTTTTTTACAGCTGTTTTAAGGCCAAATGTTTCTAAACCAAATGGACATGAGTGTGATTATAGACAAGTAAATGGTTCATGGCAATCTTAAACTTGGTCTGGTCAAATTAAGCTCCTTTTCTATGGAGACATAAGAAAGAGTATAAATAGGGCTGTAACTTAACTGAATGAAGAACCTCTGTATAGTCACATTATTTTGCAGCTACTGATTGAGAACATTTTTTTCTTTTAAAAATCTTTTCACTTCCTTCACCATCAGAAATGGTAACTCTGAGAATTTACTTATATGGGAACTCAATAGGCCAAATTCAGTGATGATTAAGTTCCATAAACTGGTCAGAAAAAGGGTATAAGAGGTAAAGCAGTGTAGTTGCACCTCTCAGGCTCTAGTGGATGTGTAAAATGAGTGTAACATACACATGAAGGGAGTAGAAGGTCTGTGGCAGGAAAATTAATAGGATAATAAGAGTGTAAGAGAAAGCAGCCCCCACCTTCCTACTTGTTTTATACGTTGTTTCATCTATGGCTATGGCTCACTAGTACTGAATATCCTTTGAATGCCAAATTGGTGCAAGTTAGATGACTTTACTACAGAATATGTAGCTTAACTCACAATCTACCTTTCTGTTGAATTTGCCCCTGATATTTCTATAGGTATTTCACCCATTCACCACAAATCTGAATTTGGCCCATTGAGTTTCATCTTAAATTGATTGGTCTTGAACACCTACTATATACTCATTGAACATGTTACAGAAACTATTCAATTAAAACCTGCAATACACAGTCAATGCTGACCTTATCACATCAAGACTTTGAACCAGACTCATCAAAGGGGCTTTGAATTCTAGCTTTCACTTTAAAAAATAGGCTGCATCCCACAGCTTAACTTAGACTTGTCATGTAATACTAGTTCCAGTTAAAATCTTATTGAACCTTTCTTACTTAATAGGAGCAATTCCTTACTGTATCAACAGCTAAACTTGTTCACTGGGGAGTTGTGCTAAGTCAAAACAATAGTGCATTGCTTCTTATTAAATTACACATAACAGCTCCAGTCAGAGCTTCCTTCAGTTTTCTTTTTCCTGCCCCAATTTTTTTTCTTTCAATTGTGGCAAATAGAGAGGCAAAGGAATTTCCTACTTCATAGAAACAAATGACAGTTAAAGGGCCAGATTCAAAGAAGCTCTAGCTTCTTTGTGTTGCTCTAGCAAAGGCACCACAGTTGAAGGCTTGACTATACCCAGCAGCTCTAGATAAATGAAACTACTCATAAAATTATGATTGGCCATGGGCTCCTCAACCCTCCACATACTATCCTGCTGCCTCACAGCCAGCCTTGCTGTTGCAATCAGAGAGGTCACAAGAGAAAAAACATCAGAAAGGAAACAATCATACTGAATGGTCACATTTACCCTTAACGGGGGGGGGGGGGGGGGAGGGAATTGAACAGGGAGAGACATGGATACTGCTGTTTCAGTGGCCCTTCTGCACACACATAATTAAGTGCTGGGATCCTTTCTCTCATTTATCCACAAAAATGGGAAGGTAGTGGCAATGCTATAGCAGCCTCTCTGCAACCCCTAGGCTGAGAACCCATGTGCTGTTTCACGGCTGAGTGACATATATCCTGTGTTCATTTAAAAAAAAAATCCACCATGACCAAATTGTGTACTGATTTACATCTCATGCAATGTCAGAATTCAGTGAGATTGCATGGGTTGTTAGATTAGCACAGATTTTGGCCCTCTCTACTGGGGTTTTGGATATAGCTTATACTGAAAAATAAATGTGTTACCTTGCAGTCACACTTTTTGGTGAATGTACACTCTGAGAAAAAAGTAAGAGGGAACAATAAAATAAATCTCTCGCAAACAAGTGCTTTAGTCTGTGAAAGCTGAAATACAAGCATCGCAACAGCCAGGCTGGAATCTGGGACAGTGATAGGGGGGCTTTCTTTCCCATTTTAATTGCATCACAAGAGCAAAAGATAGTTAGAAATGTAGCTCAAAACGGCAACTTTAAAAACTGGAAGCACTTTCAAAGATTTGTTGCTTTACAATGGTGGAGAAACACATGGGATTTTAACTTGTGGAGAACAGCCTTTCCCTATAAATCACAGTGTAATTTGAAACCTAGAAACAGCACAGAGGCTCACATTTATGGATTTAAAACAGATGAAGAAAAAACTTGCTCTTAACCCTTTCCTTGTAACTTCTTCCATGTACCATGTGAACTCTAACACATAAGGTCTGAACGAAAATGAAAATACTGAAAAAAATTAAGGTCAACACAATCCTGAAAATGTCGAAAACTTCAGTTGTTTGCCTAGCTTCCCTTAGGATACAAATAAAGAATTATCCTAATGCAGAGTATTGTAAAATAGTTAGAGCATAATCTAGTATTCAAACTGTTCTTTCATCAACTTTTATTTAAGCAGTTTATCTTGTTGAGATTAGGATCTCTTTTATAAAGAATGAACAGCAAATGCAGGCCTCTGGTTTTGAATGTCAGGCTATATTTCACTGGGAAAGCTCTAACTAGAAGCCTGTCGTCTCACCATAAGGTTATAAGCTTCTTAATCAGGCAAAAAGAGAACTAATGCCAACACATAAGCAACAATTTCTTCTCCCCCCCCCAAAAAAAAAATTGGTAATAGCTCTAGCATACTATAAGGAAGGTATATTTATTGTCTTTTAAAGTCTCTACCTATAACCCTGATGTTCATTTTGGCTTTTTGTTGGGTCTTTCTTCACAATGCATCTGATGAAAGAATAAAATACAACTTACTGGAAATAAGTACTAAAATGGATGCCTTTCACATAAGGAGAAACATACTGAAATAAATTGAACTGAAATAATATCAACTCTGCAAAGAAACTTCAGTTTAAATGGTGTCAGAGGAGTTTTAGCACCACGCTCACATTCAGTGCTTGAGTTCTTAAAAAAACAGTGCTGGAATGCAGGGACGTGGGGCAGGATTTTTGAAAATGGACTCTTAGGAGAATTCCAATATTTTTAGCATGAATAATTATTGATTTACTTTACAATTATCAAAAGAACTGCAATGCCATTCTGGATCCCCCCAAACAGTGCTGGAATGGCCTTGTGAAGTATTTCAACATGACTTGAGCCCTGCTTACATTCATTTTTAGGTACAATCACATGAAGAAATGCAGAAATAGGCCAGGACTAAAATGAAGCATGATGCTATGTCAAGATAACCTTCTGCACCAACAAAACCTCCTCTGAGTCCAGGGAATAAAGAAATCCTAACCAACCAACCTAGTGCCTGACAAAAAGCAGCTGAAGAGATGGATAAGAAATATAAAGAAAAATATTTTGGCTACTTCTAAGATAACTTACTCCACAGATACACATGGACAGAGCTCATCAGCTGTAATGAAACCTTTGTAACTCTACTGGCCCTGATTCAGGAAAATGCAATGTGCTCTTTAATCCATCTCTGTTGAGAAAAGCAGATGAGTACAGTTGTGTGCTTTCCTGAATAGGGATGTTCCTCTGAACTGAAGGCTTCAACACAGAATGGCGTTCACATGTAAATGTTTCTAAAATCACATTATAAAATACCTGATCACATTAAAAGTGTAAAGTGGGGTTAAACTGATTACATTAGCATTAGTTATTTTGTGTGTGTGTGTGTGTGCGTGTTTGTTATAGTAGTTCCAAACTGCAACTGAGATGCCATGCTGTGTTGGTCACAGAACAGACATATATGCAAACATAGTCCTTGCTCCCAAGACAATGCAGTCTGAAGTCTTTTGAGACAGTTCTATAAAATTTGGGGGTTGAGAGGATGAGGAAGAAGTTTAAATAAATTAAAACAAAAACATAACTTTTCCCAAACCAAATAATGCTTCAGCAGATTTTTCAACCAGTACAAAAACTTTATAAGAGAAGAACTCAAACCTAAACTCTTGATCTGAACACATAGACACTGCAAGGAATTTTGGATTCAGATTTAAGAGGTCATGTGGACTACCGTTGTGTGTTACTTTATACACGTGCTGAAATCATTGCATGATCAGGGTCTAAATCTGTATTCATAAAACTTCAGTGGTAGCAAAGCTGAATATCTGCCTGAGTAAAATTTCAAGCATAAACTTGAAGACTCATTTGAAACAATTTGTGGAAAATTTGGCCCAAAATGTCTATTCTTCCCTGCTACGTAACAGTTGAAGACTATGCTGGGTTATTGCTATTGCAAAAAGAGAGGGGAAGTGTCACTGGCTGACAGGCTGGAGGCAGACGTCGACTAGGTTTAACTATTCTAGTATGTGAGCTCTATTTCATTCTTTGACTTTAAACCCACTAGTTTAGTTCAAACAACATATTTTTTTGGCCTATAAATTGTTCTCTAGTAAGTCTGAGATGGAAAGAAGCATACATTTTAATTACTCTCTTTTCTGCAACCATCCTTCTTCTCATGTGAGATGCTCCTCAGAACTGAATTTAAACACTCTATATATCTTAGACTTAAGTTCCTCAGACAGGAAAGTGTTGTACTCAACTGCAAGGTGCTGTATCAATATGTGATCTTTATATAATAAGTCATCATTAATTATAATGATAATCAAGTTGTAACAGGGTCACCTAGAGAATTATTTGTTTAAAGATTGGCATACTTAGTGACTCCACAGTTTCACTATCAGCATTTATACAAAACCTAATTCAGCACTCAATGCCCAATCCAAACCACACTGTGGTCAATGAAACCCCTACTACTGCATGTCTGGTCAATGTTGAATGGGACTTTTCATTTTGAGGCAAAGCATTTTGTTAGTCATACTGTTTTATAGCAGTATACATGCATCTGAGGAAAGCTGATGTTCAAAAAAATAATGTAACGTTTTTCTTGGCAGTCTCCGTTTTTAGCTATAAAGATTAAACCACCTCTTATACCTAAACAAAGTCAGTGTAGCTCAGGATGGTGATACATCACCTGCGAAACATGGGGAAACTATCCATTCAGTACTTGTTTTGTGAATCAGTAGAAGGGCTCTGACTTAGGATTATCAACATGCACTTCTCATTGGCATAAAATGTACAGCAAATATTAGATGGAGCCAGAGGGACACCTGATCTGGCATTCTGTTGTTTTACTCTTTTGCTAGGTAGATATATCCGTGATGACCAACCAGGTTTGCCCATCTTGCCTGGTTAAAAAAAAAAAAAAAATTCAAAAGCAGAAAAAGAAAAAAAAGAAAAAAGGAAGACCCTGACAAAATAACTATACTTTTTGAGGTATGAATATAGGTCCAAATATCCAGCTGGTATAAATCAGCATAGCTTATTTGACTTCAATAGGCAGGCTAAGATCGAAGATGACATCCATCTCCTCTCTTCTGAGCAATACTGCATCTGATTCTTCTCTGCCACTCCTGCTTCTATTTATCTCTCAATTTCTCTGCATCAGCCTCCCTCTCTGATTTTGACTCTAGGCTCTTTCACATTCTCTCTTCAGTCCCCAATGTCCATCCTCAGTGACCTCAGCTTTAGTGTTAATGATCAGTCTAACCCCTTAGCTTCACGTTTTTTACCATCACCCTTACATTCAACCTGCAGTTCTGGAACTTTTCATTCACCAAAATGACCATGCACTTGACTTCACCAAGCATTTCTCTCTGATTTCTCTCTTGCTGAGTTCCCTCTCTCTGACCCTCACCTAGCCTTTTTCAGGATTTTCCCTTTTGCCATTGATATAGTTGTTGCTTCTCTCCATGTTTCAGTCTCATCCACCTGAAAGAGTGTTTTAAGTTTTTTTTTTTTGCTCCTCTTTCCTATTGCAAGATCTGTTTTGCTAATGCCCAACATCCACTTCTTCCATTCCTGCTCCCACACTATTGAGCATCTTTGGCAGAAATTCCATAATCAGGCTGACTTCCTTCACTACAACTCCTTTTCTCTTCTCCTTACCCTCTTCACTGGTTTTTTCCACTCATAATACAAATATGCTTTAGTCTGTCTCATCTTAAAAAAGGGCCACTCCATCCTTAGCCCCACCTGTCTCTCTTGTTAGTGCACCATATCTCTTTCAGCTTTAAGCTAATTGAATACACTGTTTACAGTTGCCTTCTAGAGCTTTCCTCCTCTAATTCTATCCCACATCCCCTCCAATCCAGGTTTCACTTCTTGTATTTGCATGTTGTAGGAAGGGAAAGGTTCTTGCCAAAGTTTTTAATGACCTCTTTCTAGCCAAAGCTCAAAACCAGTACACTATCCTCTTCCTCCTTAATCTGTTACAGCCATCTTTGCCTTTGTCTTCTCTGCTGCATGAAAAATAAGATGCTTGTCTTCTCTTTCAAGGCTCTTCACTGCCTCTCTCATCCCCTATCCACAATCACCTCTGACTGGCCAGTGACACTAGACTCTATTGGCTGCTTGGCAAATTTTTGGAAAAACACTATTGTGCTTTCTCCCAAGCTGACCTTCATGCTTAGAAGGTGCTTGCTGTAGTCATTTGCACAGCTATCTTCTTCTTAAAACTCTCCTTTACTTTGATGTCTACAACCCCCACCTCCACAAAACTCTTGACAATGATTAAGCTACTGGTGTGATAACACTTCCTATGATACTGAACAATGCTGTTTCGGTCTATATCTACCTGTTTATTCTTTCTTGGATTGTAAGTTCTTCATGGTATAGACTGTCCTTTTCTTCTCTTTTTACAGTGCCTAACACAATAGGATCTTGGTCCAGGACTAGTGTTTCTAGGTACTATAGAACTGCAAATAATAATAAATATTTACGAGCATGCTGCTTTCAGTTCCTGTAACTTTATTTTATTTTATTTTATTTTATATTTTATTCAGCTGGACATTTTTGGTTACCATTTTTCATGATCAGTTAATAAGGCAGATGACCTACAATAATAAGAAATACCTCTTCATTCTCAAATTTCCACCAGATCAGAGCAAAGCAAACTGATTTACCAGACCACATTAGACTTGGTTAGTAAGCATTTGGCAGATACAGTACCAGCAAATGGATAGACAATTTCCAGCTTTGTCTTAAAAATATGAAAAAGTTCAACTTCAGACTGCAGTTGACAGAGGAAAATTAAAGAAAGAGTTAGGGAGAGAGCTGGCAAGATGCTGTTCTGAGAATACTGGGGAATGCATTATAAGGTGCTGAGAAATCAGTCTGATGGGAAGTTGAGAGATCTTCAAAGGCTCCATACATCTTCCATTGAAAGTCAATCAAAGATTGCCATTTTTCTCTCATTCGTGCCTTTGAAAATCTCCCCAAGGAGCTCAGAAGAACAATGGTGCTAATCTTTATTGTATATATCATATCTATTCCACTGTGTGTGCGCCCATGCACACACGATGGCTAAAATAAAAATAGAAGTACTAAAGAAGGATAGGCTAGAGCAGTAGTTCTTAATGAGTGTGTTGCAACACATTGTGTGTCAAAACAGACAACTGAGTGTGTTGGCAGGCCGGGAGCCAAGCTTGCAAGAACCTAGAGCATTGCAGCTTCCCAGCAGTGGGGCTGGGTTCAGGTGGCAGCATGGGGCCTTGCAGCAGCTTTTCAGCAGTGGGCACTCTGCCAATGAAGAGAGGGACTTTTCAGTGGCGGGAGGCATTTTGGCGGCGGTGGGCACTGTATTGCTCACAGTTGTACACTCTGCCAACCATGTCATGACATTAAAAAAGATTGAGAACCACTGGGCTAGAGACAAACAGAGGTTAGTACTAGTGGCAGAAGCATTTTGATATGAGCAGTTATGTTAGGTTTTGAATGAAGGTCCCAAAATTTGATAAATGTGAAATTCCTCTCAACTGTGACATGGCCCACCATATATCTTGGTGGCTGAGTCACATATCATCCTAGTCCAATAAGTTGCTAGTTAAACGTAGGATGCTTGAATGAATTACATAGTCTCGATGTTGGTATGAGTCTGAGTTTATTTTTTGCAATACAAGTACTGTATCTGAATCCTTCTTACGTTAGCTCTGTTCCCCTTCAGCATTAGAAGCAGTGGGAGACGTTAAAGTAAGGCTGAAAAATATGGGCTTGGAATATAACTGACTTTACCCTGCCAGGCTCTGGGTTCATGGTACAGGTCAGAAATGCATTTCTTTCCCCAAGGGTATGATAATATATTTGGAGAGGGAGAGATGGCATGCAGAATGTACTCAAGACTTGGATTCAAGAGCTTCAAAAGATTCAGATACATAGGGACATTTGCTTTTCCCCATATACCCTTCCAATTTGCGTTACTCTTCTATCTGGATTCTTAAACTTACCGTCACTCATTTAATTTATTTAGCTCATTAGTCAGGGTATACATAATGCTTTACCTATTTCTTGCACATTAGTTAACATCAATGACTCATCTTACCCATGATGGAATGCAGTATTACTCTTGCTAGAGTGGATTGTATTCTTTTTCTTTCTTTCTTTCTTATTCAAGTTTCGTATAAAGTACATTTATAAACTACAGGAGCAAGAGTGACTAAAATAAGCACTCCTACTATTTGTAAGATTGCCCTACATTTCTTAGGGAAGTACTTATGGGAAAGTCATGGACCACGAAATTTTGTTTTGAGGCTCATGAAATGTTCTCATGCTGAGATGAGATGAAGAGCCATGACCATAATGTCACCATGTTTTCAGCAACTGAATTATGTTTCTGATGATTTAAATGCAAATGGGGCAACCAGTTATGATAAAAGAAGAGCCCACCTCAAACATCACCTAGGTTTCAAATTAAAAGTTGACCAAATGGCTCCAGAAACTGGGTAATGGCCTTTGATCATGAGGCTGATGTAAGAGTTTGGATGCTCCCAGACTTATAGTAACTGACAGTTGCTATGAACTGGTGGCTGCTAGGTTGCTTAAGCAAAAAGAACAATCAGAGTTATAGATTCATAGAAACTGAGTTGCTCAGTTCCTAAAATGCAGGAAAACACATCACCACAAACAGTACTAACTGGCAACCTGATTGGCTTTCCTCAGAAACCAAGGATTAAATTATAACATCCTTTGGTCAGAGTTATATAAGCCTTACAGGAAAGCTTACTCTGCTGCTGCTGCTCATTCGGGATGCAATTCATCCTTGCGCAAGGAACCAACATAAGTACTTACATCCTGTTCAAAACAGGTCTTAATGAGAAAGTGAATTGCACCCTCTGTGGATAAATGGAGAACTTCAGTCTCTATAGCACCTCTTAAAAGTGGTAGGGTCCAGATTTTTAAAGGTATTTCAGCAACTAAAGGTGCAATTAGGTACCTACCAGTATTCTGAAAAAACTTTTCTATAAATACCACTTGGTGGCTAAACATGTTTAAAAATCCAGCCCTACATTAATACAGACATAATTTGAAAACGATACTAGGAACAAACACATTTTTAGTTTTGAAGAGTTTCAGGAAACCTTCTTCAAGCTCATTTTCTCCTGTCTGCAAGCCAAGGCTTGCAGCAGAAGTGCTGAAATGCCACAAGAAAGACTGTCCTCATGGAATTTCCAGCCCTAGTCACAAGCAGGAAGAACCAGACAGTTCATGTGAAACCCTGTTCCCACAAGACTTCCAACCCAAGTTAGCAAACTCAAGAGTTTTGGATGACTCTGAAAGACTCCATATGTTAGGATGTTTACCTGAAGTTTTAAATGTTTGCCTAATCATTAGTCATGTTGCAGGGTTAAAGATCCGGAAATGGTATAGTTCAGTATGTCTTCAGTTGACCTGCCTGCTACACCATATCTTGATTTTTTCCCCCATTTATTTATTTAATTTATTGAGTGCAAGTTTGAGAATACCTCAGTTTTTCTCCCTCTTCTCTCTCCCTAGTTTCACTATGTTTTCTCTTGGAATGTATGCATGCATCTAAAAATAAAGTAACAGTAAAAGTGGGCAAACATTATTTGTATAATTATGTGGTTAAGTTATATGTGTGATACTGTGTGAATTTATTTTATTTATCTAACAGGAGAATAGTTCTTGAAGTGCGCTCTCTCTCTCTCCCCCTCTCTCTCTCTATACTGGACTGAAAAATTTCTAAACTGTTATCTTACCAAACAAAGATTAACTCAGAGTCCTGAGGAAGGTGGCTTATGTGTAGCGAGGTCTGGAAACAGGAAAGCACTTAAGCACATGCTTAAAAGTTTTCCTGATTCTGGGACTGACTGGATGCCATGGTGTCACATGTATTAGCCAAGGGCTGCTTTGGAACAGAGACAGCCAATTGTGTAAGGTTCACCATAGGATATTGTACATTGATAATGAAAGCATTAAAGTGCCATACATTAAGAATAAGTATTCTAGGCAACTAATATCACAATTGAAGCCAGTTATTTAGAGTACAAAGAGCTGTTTGAGAACTGCATTTTTATTTTCCTCAATATGTAGGATAGTTAAAATAAAGTCATGCAAAAGTTCAGTTCAGATCACAAAAGTTGGCATTTCCATATGGTACACACAGTTAGCAGCATATTTACATTGCCTACAGACCAGATTTTTCTCTTCTATTCTTATTAGCCTGACAGCCTGTAATTTCCTACACATTTATGACCCGTTCCATAAAAGTTAATCAAAATTTATAAGTATGCCTTTACCATATTAGTTTTCTGCAATGTAAATAAAATCATCAAGATAGGACTTATCTGTTTGGTTTTCAGCATAAAATGCATTTTGATTATTTTCACCTTGAGGCATATAGACATTTCAATAAAAGTGGAATTTCATTTTCTTTCATAATAAAGTTACTGTTGATATTTCATCATTCACAAACTCTTGGCAGTTCTAATTGGAAATCAAATTGATTTCCCACTACTATGCATAAATCCTTGCTGGATTATTGTAGGATTGATTGCACTGAGTTTCTGATTATTTTGTTCACTTTTAACAATAAAAGTGTATTGAGGCTATTTGATTTGAAGAGAAAAAGCAGACAAGGAAGGCATGAAATTTTGCTTATTGTAAATGAAGACAAAATCAGGCTTCATTCTCAGTTAACTTTGTCATCTTTTTAATGTCTGATGTTTGTAAAATGTGTGTGTGTTTATAACCATTGCATAAATATTTTGTAACTTTTCTGTTTTAAAATGTTCTATAGCATCCATTACATTGCACCCCCAGCTACTGAGAGAGCCTTAAATTAAGGCACTGAGATTCAATATTGAGGTATAACACATTGTCCCATTTCTCAAATGGATGACCAGCAGCAAGGATGGAAAATGTGGGACTTCTGGACCTAAAAGCGTGAGTTGGTACCACCAGAGCTAAAGGATAAAGCAGGGTTGTTGTTATAGCCCAAACCAATAACTGAAGCAGAAATCTGCAAGTGGTCCAGCCATGAAAGAGGGACAAAGAGTTACAGTAAGTGAATTTCAAACAAATGAAACTTCCACAGTCCTAACCCATACGTCCTGGGCTGAAAAAAAAAAGAATAAGATTGATTCTCTTGGGATAGTCTCTTTAATGATGTTACAGACTTTTCTATGGCATTCCTCATGACAACTTCAACAAAATTTTCTTCCCAACACCTCTGCTGGGTAAGGAAGCATCATTATACATACCCGTTTTATAGATGAGGATCGAAGAAATTAATTGACTCATCCAAGGTTTCAAAGGAAGTCTATGAGAGTCAAGATAAGAACCCAGAATCCTCTAAAATTATCTAAACAAAGGCTGTTGTTTCCAAGTCCTAGTCAAGAATCTGGAGGAATGTCCTCAGGATACTATGTTCAGTATGGTAAATAATGTGCCATTTCTTATTGTATGCAACAGAGAGGAGTAGTAATGAAAATCAGGCCATGATGAAAGAAAAAAGGGTAAGATTTGTTGCTATTAGATTTGATAAGAATAAATTTTCCTTTACTTAACACTGTTCTGTGAAGAATTTACATTGGTAATGAATTTTTGACAAAACACATATTCTAATCAGTGTGATGAAAACATATTTAAGGAAGATTAAGCAGTTCTTGGAAATATATTGATCTTTAGAAGATATATGAATTGTCTGAGATGGTGTTAGTTGAATATCAAAATGCTGGTGTGACTGAAGAAGAAAACAAACCTTTTGAAATGCATAAGTAATACAATGACCTTCCAGTCAAAAATTGAACTTAACAGGATGCTTGGACTATGTTTGCATTTGTTTTTCCACATATTTTGAAGCAAGTGCCTGATTATTTGTGCTAGCTAGCTCTTAAAGAGAGCAGGGAAAGCTTGGCAAAAAGATGATATTCTGAAATGATTTCTTAGCTTTATCCATTCAGTGAAGAACAACTCTTCTATGTGAGTTAGTGTTGTGTCTTCTGATCTTGATTTTACTGAAGTCAACAGGGACTTTGCAATTAACTTCAATGGGATAAAATACTACATATTATCTTGGATTACAAGGCTATGTCCACATGTACATCGTTATTTCAAAATAAAGTCCTTATTTCAAAATACATTAATTTGAATTAAGAAAATGTTAATTCAAATTAAGGGAAAAGCTCAAAGCAAAATAGCATGTCCAAACACAGGACTTGCTATTTTGCTTTAGGAGAGGGACACCATGGGAGGTGTGCCAACATGGCCCCCTCCCTGGGCCATGCCTCCACCCAATATAGGCTAAAAGGAAGGCACCCTGGGAAGGAGAAGGGCAAAAGTGTTATTTCAAAATAATGGTTATTTCAAAATAACACATCTGAATGACGTTATTTCAAAATAACCATTTTGAAATAACAGCCGTTTTGATTTAAAGTAGGTTTAAGCTATTTTGAAATGATGGCTCTTATTTCGAAATAATAGAGCCTGTCATTTCGAAATAAGAATACATCATGTGGACCTAATCTCTTTTATTTTGAAATAACCAGTGTTATTTCGAAATAAAAGAGACGTGTGGACATACCTCAATTGATTGTCTCAACTTCTTTGGAGATTGTCCAACAACAAAATTTCTAAAAACGATTTTTTGGAATTATTTAGAACTGCTGGTGAAGATACATCCAGTGCATCCCATCTCAAAAACTAAGAATTGTTAGATGTGGTGGTCCCTAAGTTTCTTTGGTAGACCTTCAGTTATTTTTTTATAAAGTTTGTATTTAATATTTCTATTTGTAAAAGTTGTAATGTCCTCAAATATTTTGCTCGCAAAACAGGCAATTTTTCCTGGGTCACTCTCTGTCATAATTTTCTTTGGCTGTCCACTACAAACGATGATGACTGTGAGAGAGCAACTAGTACTTTCTCGCATGCTGATGAGATGCAAGTCCAGCTCTTGAACAGAAACATCAACCACATTGAGGGCAGGAGATGTCTCTCTGTAGGTTTTGAGTGATGTTGTATCTCATCTGATGTTGATGCTTATACGTTGCTAATAGTTTTTCTTCTACCTTTTCAATGGCCTCAGTTACAGCATTTCCCCACTGTACATGGTTTTCTGCTAATGTCTCTGATTTGCCCATATCAATACTCACAATCTTGAGATATCTCTTAAGGACATCTTTGTAGAATAGCTTCTGACAACCCATAGCTCGTTTACTTTCCTTCAAGTTCACCAAAAAGAAGATTTGCAGAAGGCAGTGTCCACATGTCCTGATCACCTCAAATGTGAGGAAGTAATATTATTTCTACACTGGGCATTTCAGCTCTTGCTAATACTTCAGTGTTAGGAATTCAGTCTTGCCACCTGATGTTCATGATTTGCCATAAGTACCTCAGCTGGAGGCTCGTTAGCTTTTTCAGATGTCTTCTATACAGTGTCAGTGTCTCCACAGAGTAGAGCATAGAAGATAATCATCATTGCGCTGTAGACCTTGACATTTATAGACAGTTTGTTCCCATTCTGAACCCAAGGTATCTTTTTGATGCTGCCAAAAACACTGACTGCAGCTTGAAGACATGAAGTTATCTCAGCATCTGAAGAGTTGTCATTTGCCACTGTGCTACTCAGATAAGTGAAGAACTTAACATTCTTGACAGCTTTACTACTGATGACAATATGTGGTCTAAAGTTATCATCAGTTTGTCTGTTGGCTGGTTGGAACAGTAATTTGGTCTTACTTGTGTTGATCTACAATCCAAACTTGCTTGCTGCATCAGTAAAATAAGCTGTCATTTCCTTCATGGTTTTTCTGGGTGAGAGCAACCAAGGCCACGTCATCCACAAAGAGAAGTTTCCTAACCCACTCTTCTCTGACCCTGGTGTTGGCATCTAACCTGGTAACTCTGAAAACAGCCTGCCATCACTTCTTGTTCATTCATAGATGCTGGTGCTAAGATTTTCATTCAGTGCTTGAGAATCCCACTGCAATGAATAAAGTGAAGAGGACTGGAGGAAGCACACATCCCTGCTTGACCCTGTACTGGCCCAAGGTCCACTTGAGAGCTAGCAGAAGGAATGGCACTCTACAACCAATTCATAGGCTGTTTGCCCATGCTGCTGCCTATTCTCACAAAAGGAATCCCATTAGACTGAAACAGGCAGCTGAGTTGGGCATGGGGAATTCTGTTCCAGACTAATGCATGTTTTTACATTTATACTCTCAAAATTTCTCCCTGAAGAAACACAGTCAGAAGGAATTTCCAGAGGGGTAGCCATGTTAGTCTGTGTACAGCAAAAGCAGTGGGAGTCCTGTGGCACCTTAAAGACTAACAGCTTTCTTCGAGCATAAGCTTTCGTGGGCTACAACCCACTTTGTCAGATGCATCTGATGAAGTGGGTTGTAGCCCACAGAAGCTTATGCTCAAAGAAAGCTTTTAGTCTATAAGGTGCCAGAGGACTCTCACTGCTTTTGCTATAATCAGAAATATAACACTTAAAGACTAACTAGTAAAAAAAAAAAAAAGAAAGAAAAAAAAGAACATATATGGCTGCATGAGTATTTCATGACCGCATCTCATATTGACACATTGGTGCTAAGGTCAAAGAAATCATATTCCAAAACAAAGACCAGAAAGATACCTTTCCCACAGCAGAATCAGCTGTTGACTCAAATAAAGCCACCACATATTTATGCATTTTCTGCCTATACTGAGATTTCAGGAGATGAGCTATTTTCTTCCTTAAAGGCCAGTGAAAGTGTGCTACAAGGGAGGAAAGTGCTTGCAGTATAGTGGTTAGAGCCTGTGACTGGGCATTAGGAAGCACAGGCTCTATTCCCAACTCTACCAACAAGGTTTCCAGCACTCTGGAATTATAGACCTTCTACTCCTCATCAAAATGATCTCCTTATATGTGAATTGTTAAACTTTTAATGATAATTCCTAGCATGAAGTCCAAAATGATGAGGCAAAGAATGCAAAATCTATTTGAAAATGAGTTTCTTTACATTTGCTCATTTATTTCACCATTTCACAAATTAATCTTCTATCATAGTCCCTTAGTATTTTACTTCACTGCCTTATGCTTCATATTTAAGGTAGTTACTTTAGTCAAATATGATCTCATGAAATTATATGGATTTTCCCTTTACACATAGTGTTCCCATGCATACAATTAACAACTTTTCCTTATAAGATTCTGCTTTTATAGAAATGAGACTGTAATTGGCAAGAAAACAGCACTATTAGTCTCATGAAGATGTAAAATAAACAAATAAATAATGGGCGTTGTCTGTGTTCATTAGTCCAAGCTGAACTAATATAGAGCTGACACTGAATGAAGTAACAGGTCAGCCACATGTTTTTCTTCTGTTGACATTCAGACAGAATTTACTGTATGTATTTTTCTCAAACATTAGTAGCATGGAGAATCTGTTTAATAATTTACTTCACTTGTGATCATTTAATACAACTTGTATTGAATTAAGATTACCATAACAAGTGGTTTGACAGAATGCACAAGTCATACTGTAAAACACAACCTTACAACAAGACCCTTGTCCAATTCTTTAAGGGGCTCCAAACATGCCACTGGAATGTATAACTATTTTGCTACTAAAGGTATAAAGAAAAACAATGGTAACAAAAGACGCTGTCAACTTTTAACCTTCAACATTACATTGCACTGAGTGAGCCATGGGCTCTTTTATAAAAACTCTTATTTTAAGGCTTTATAACCAAGAGTAAATTTTGATGCTGTGCACACAGAAAAAAATTATAGTCTGAGTAACTTTTAGGCCACGAAACAGGACTAAACTTTAAAGCGTTCAAAAATCATGAAATCAGACTCTCTGCCTTTTCCCCCTGAAGAGATTGGCAGTGGTGGCACTTTAAAACATTGGGGTGCACTCTGGTTACATTTGCAAGTTTTCTTCCACATTTTTTTAATAAAAGCTTGAATTTTCCCATACATACCTGTCTGTAGGAAATGGAGCTTTAATTCAACTATCAAATATCACAAAATTTATGATAAAACCATAAGAGTTGGCAACACTGATAGCTGCAAACACAGGGCCAAATCCAGCCCTCTGGCACGACTGTAGTTGATTAGAAGAAAGGGTACAGGATACCTCTTACACCCCTCCCTACCAGCTAATGGACCTAAGTAGCAGCAAGGCAGGATATAACCCCATGCCTCCACTCGGCCTTTCTAACTGCACTGTGACTACAAGAGGGCATTGTCTGCCATTTAGTAAACATAGCCTATTATTTTTGCACCCCTGTGTGGCCAGCATTACATGCTCTCTTTCACAAAGTAGCTATCAGGTACAGCACTGGGCACCCTAGGCCATCTGATCCAGATCCAGCAGGATGATAAACCCCAGCAGATAGCCAGCACCACTGAAATCTCTCCTTTAAAGCATGCCTCTCAATATAGGGTATGATTCTGCCCACATTCCACTGGGTCACGTTGTAATGCACTTCTCACTAACCAGGGCTTTTAGTCCTGTAACACATTTCATACAGGATTGAACATGCAGGCTAGAGTCTGTACCTGTGTCCCTAGAACTAACTTGTTACCTCAAATGTCAAATGAACATGCCAACGTCTGTTGACTTTGAGCTAATTACAGTTTGCTGTACTTGAATTGAGCATTCATATCAGATTCAGAAACGCAATTTGCATCATAATTTCATCAATAAGGCCCTGTTCCTGCAAATACATAAAATTTTAACTTTAAGCATCTACCTAATCCTGACTGATGATGCTTCATTAAGAGTATTCTGCATACCCAATGTGGCAATGGAGGAGAGGAAAGGTGCCCTTTCAGGAAGTTTATAGAGTTGAACTGAGATAATATTGGTTTTCTGGAGTTCATTTTCGGTATCAGATACAGCAACTGGTCCCATACAGATCCATGTTTTTGCATTGGAGAAGGGGAAAATCAAAAGAAACATTTCTAATTTTGACTGGCCTTGGGGCCCTACTTCTCTCTACCAAACCTAAACAGTTCTGCATTAAACTTTGTAGAACTTAATCTTGCTAAGCTTTGATAAAGTGTCATTTATGGATGGTGGTGGTTTCATAGGAATTTAGTGTCATTACAAATACAGTAATGGCCAGTAGTTATTGAATATATTAGAAAAAATGCTAAGGATTAACCTTTCATTAAAACTACTGGTGACCTTCTGAGAGCAATTATTATTTAATGAAAAACTTTTCCAAGCCTAGCAGTGCATTTAACTATTTTTGTTTATTAGCAAATAAAAATATCATGAAGGGCTAACGTTATTCAAATCACTCAGTACTTTAAAACCGATGCTTTAGAAGGTGACACAGATTAGTGAAGAGGCTCTTAAAATTAAAAAGTATATTACATTTTTTTGATTGATCTAATTATTACTGGTCACTGACAAAAGACTCAGTGACAAAAGACTCAGTAAGCCATCTTTGCTTTGTTAGAGGAGTTGAAAGTTTTATTTAGAACACATAGTGTTAAAAAAGTAAACACTAAGTCCTATTTGAATGATTGTGGAGCACCAAATTTAAATCCAAGAAAGATTATGAGAAAAATTGCTACAGACTGTCATTCTTCGTTAAATTAATGGAACTGCAAAACTGGCTCATTTCCAGCACATTGTAGAAAGAAAAGTGTTTTCAGATAAAGAGCAAAGGTGATCCAGTTTCATTTGGCAACTCAGGGAGATTATGAGCTATAAATAATGGCTGCACTGAAATGACTTATGTAGGATTGCTTCATTAACATGAAGGGAAGGGGAAGGAGATACAGAACCTAAATTATTTAAAATAAATTATGCAGGCTCCTTTTTTATTTTAGCTGGTAAAAGTTATTTGTTTACATTTTTCTTTAAAAGAACTACTAATTAAGAAAATTGGTCTCTTCATAAAAAGGTTTACCAAGATTTAATTTACCACTAGGCATGAGAAAACCCTCATCTCGATATGGTCTAAGAATCACACAGAGACAGGGCTGTAACTATGGCAGGGCCGATGGGCCTTTGCCCCAGATGCACCGGAGTGGCTTACTGGAGCTGCTCTATTCAAGGGCGTGTTTCATGGCACTAGCCCTAAAAGCTGCTAATGGCAAGGGGCATTTTCTGATCGGAACGCGCCCTGGGCGCTGGATCACCAAGTTATGGCTCTGCACAGAGAAAATGAGTTAGAATATTGGTTATTAAGCCTAGATGTCAAAACATCTAGTTACACACCGTAGAGATGGTAATCTCTGCCTAGCACTGGCGACACTGCCTCTGGAATATTGCACAGAGTTCTAAATCTCTCAATAGCAAAAAGACATCAATAAACTGGAAAGAATGCAGAGATGAACAACAATTAGTGTGTTGGAAGGATTACGAGGAAACATTTAATCTTTTAAATCTTACATGCTTCTTGAACAAATGGTATGTGCCTGAGAATGAGGTAAAATGAATGATTTAGTTGATACAGTGGGGTAAAATGAAGAATAGTGATATAAAAAGCAAGGAAATTTTGGGCTGAATAGGCCTATGAAAAAATTTCTAACAGTGAGATCTAATAGACTGTAGAATAATTTCCCAGAGGAAACAGTGGAAGCTCAATTGCTTGAGTGATTAATATTAGACAAAACACTCGAGAATACACTACAGAGAACTTCCTGACTGGCAGAAAGATGGACATGATAGCTTAATAGGGCTTTTACATTTACAGTTTCTGAGTTAAAAAAAAATGTCTTCCAGTGGACAGTGCATTGAGTATTTTAATTTTACTTCAAAATTAACAGGAATATTTTCTCCCATGAAAGCTCATGTGATAAATAAATTTGTTAGTCTTTAAAAGTGCCACAGGACTCCTTATTTGTATTTTATGAATAGATTTGGTAAACCTTAATTGTGTGAGCAGACTTTGCTAGTTAACATGACTGTTTGGACAAATAAAAGTTTCAGAAGTGCTCTCTTAACTGCTATTGAAAGGGAACAAAAGCAAAATACCTGTGATCTGATAGTGCACCAGGACATTCCATATTTTCAAATTTCTTGTGTCAAAAGCACAACCCACCAATAATAAAGTCTCAATACTATGAGCCTTGCCCACATCAATAATCCCATCAGCAATGTGTCTTTTCATACATTATCAACAATGCTTTAAAATTAGTTTAGCCAATTTAGTAGCAGACCACGTAGCAGGATTTCAAAATAACAAAGTTCCTAGGGTATTCAGATCCATGATTCCAGAGTACCATCTACAAAATTCAGATCAAGATCTGAGTTTGCATTTCAAACGTCACCTGGGTTTTGGATTTGGATAGAAGGTTTTTCTTGTTCAAGCTTTACTTTACTTTCAAGATGGCTCAGTTTTCTTTTCTTCTAAGTGCTTGTGAAAGGTGCTGACACACAGCACTGCAAAATGAAGTCCTATTTATCATGCAGAATACTGACAACAGCAGTGCAAAATCTTACCTTGGTCTTAGCTCAAGAGACATCCCTATCATTTTGACAGAGGGCATCTATCACTCTTTGGCTTGTCCGCCGGTACTATCAGAAGTGGTGATGCTTTATTGTGTGAGTGACAGAGAGGCATAAGAGAGATGCAAGCACCTGTATTTTTATGATGAGAATGAAATCACTAACACATTTCCCATAAGCCACTTGTCACTTGTCTGATAGTAGTGACTTTTGTGTCACACAGACCCAGTGGGGCTAGATGCCTGAAGGAACTGGTAATATCTAGGTAACCGGTTTGAGTGTGGCCTCACTTGGGCCACATTCAAACCAGTTACCTAGATATTACCAATTCTCCAAGGCACCCAGCTCTATTGGGTGTGCAGGTATTTCAATATCTAAGCATGTCTGGTTTTACTTTAGACTTACTGGTAACTGATTTGTGAATTCTACCAAAAGTAAATATCAGGTCCCCTTGCTTATGAATAAAAGCTTTACCCTGCTATAGCAGAGGTTCTCATCCTTTGGGCTGCTTGAACCCCAAGCAGCACACAGCTGCATCCCATGCAACATCCTCAAGGCCATACAGATAATATACCTATTGTGTGGATATAGCCCACATAACACACAGAAAACTGCATATGTGGTCCACAGTGGTAAATAGCTTGAAAACCACTGTGCTATAGGATTTCTGCAAAGGAGAGGCTGCCTCAGGTAACCAGCTGAGCTAAAAGTGAAAAAAAGATACTTAAGTGCACTAACATGCAATGCTTTCAATGTAGTGTTGGAAAAGGAATTTATTCAAGACTCTAAGAATGCCAATCATGTTCTGATGCTCAGATGCCACTTTGAAGATTTAAGTCATGTATTTAAGCAAGCCTAAAATAGTGTTCCTTATTGGAAAATTAGCTGGAAAAGCTACAACTGAAATGATTGTCAAGAAAAAATGAAAAGTAAAATAAAAATATCCTTTACTAATACTTTATCTCCTGTGGGCAGCAAAATGCAATTGGGAAATGTCTTTAGAAGAATCATCTCTAGGAAAGATTTGAACTTAGCTACTCTGAAACTGGATCCAGGAACATGACACCAACTTATGCTGTTTACTATATGTGCAACACACACAGAAAAATATGCATAACACACTCAGAAAAATAATAGTGCTTGGTGCTGTCAGGGACAACGTACATGAACATCACACTAAAAAACAATTTTCCTGAACAGCTGGGGAGGATGGAAAAAATAATGCTTCTTGATTAATCCCAACTGAGGAGAAAAGCAAAACAAAAACAATCACTCCATAGCATCGTTAAATGTATAATTAATCTCCGACTGAAAAGTATACTTAAAAATGTTGTCTGTCAAACCATTTGAATCTTTCTTTTCTTAATCTTTCAGCTCTTGTCACTTACTAACTGATACAGAGAAGACAGATTGGCAATATTTTCACTTTAATAATTATAATGCAGAACAGTTAAGTATGCAAAAACAATAGGTGTCATGAAAAAAATTAGTTTCTTTTCTATCTCTAGTACCTGTAGAACAATACAAAAATACTTTTCCTATTACCTCTTTTTTGTCTTATTTCAAGTACAATGATTCATTAATACTTTCCCTATGCAAGCTTATATCCTTAACGACAGTTGGGGTTCATACAGTCACATCATTGAGATTTCCCTAAATAAACCCTAAGAGAGGGTCTTATTCAGGAGACAATACATATGCTTCCTGAGGGGGGAAGCCCTCAGACAACACTAATGGTGCTGAATTATCTTTGAGTTCTGACACCATCCTCTGAAAAAGAGCTCTGAATGAGCTGGAAAACTTGCCTCTATCATCAACACAAGTCAACCAAATAAAAGATATTACCTCACCCTCCCATCTTTAAGTGACACAGGACTCCCTGATTGTTCGTTTTACTGAACTTGACTAACACAGGCGCCCCTTTGGATCTCACCCTCCTGGACTCTCTAAAATTCCTCAAAACATACATGGAAACTGATTGAAGCAGAATCTGCCAATCCTGACCAGAGGCAAAAAGGGTGTTCTTTAGGCACCTAATTCCAACATTAGCTTTTCATGGCATTTTTAAAAAGAGAAGCAAACAACTCAGATTATGGAGCAACCTTTGCAGCTTCAGAGGTAATTTGAGCACCTGGCCTCTGAAGGTTAGCAGTCACAGCAGCAGTTTGAGGCTGCAGAGAGCCCAAAGGAATGAATTAAATACTAGCACTGCAGTACTCAGTAAACAGGGCAGCTGTAAAGTACATTGACATACAACTAGGTAGGATGGAAGATGAACATACTAACCTGACAATTCTGAGCTTCTTGCACCAAAGCCATTAAGCACTAGCCTAACTTCAAATACATGAGGAGTCCATCTAAATTAATTAATAGGGCTGAATTTAAGCTTGTGCTTAACTACTTTGCTGAATCAGCCTCAGATAGCACACATGAAATGGTGTTTACAGGTAGACTCTCAGTTCAAGGTCCATGCCAAACTTTCAGGTCAGAAGGCAAGGAGTTTCATAGGAAATAAAATCCAGTTGAAGGGATTGCTATTTTTTATATCCAACTTATACTTGTTCCATTTCAAAAAGTCTAGGGTAAATCTAATTTCACTGAATTAATTCATCCATTAATCTTTAATCATGCTTGTATCAGTACTGCACACCAGTCCTTTCCCTATGTGTATATATTAAAAGGAATATTTTCAACTATTTTTCTATTTTCAGTCTCTTCTGTTTGCAGATGTGGAAGCCTTTAACTAACATTTATTTCCATTCTGTTTCATCCATACTGACCTTAGAGTCTATGAGTCGTTTCCAACGAGCAAACAACCTTTCTCCTTCGCCATGCATTTCTAAGGGAAACAGGGGCCAACTTGGCTCGTTTTTTGTTCATTCACTTTCTTCTGCATTAGCATAAAAAGAATACCAACAATTCTCTATAAAAAGTTGTTTACTACTCTAAGAACAATGGAGGGAACACAAACAACCTTACAAAACACATTTTCTTTCCTCAGTGACAAACCAGGGATTACAGAGAGACAGACAGAGAGAAAGAAAATTTGAGCCCAGGCTATTTAAATTCTAAGTTAAATCCATCTTTCAAAAGAATAATTTCAGCTATCAAGGCTTTGGGGGGGTTTTGTGTTTTTAACAGATATAATTTTAGTTACTTCACTCTCGAGCTACACTTAAATCCTGCATAGTGGTAAAAGTCATTGACTTCAGTAAGAGTTCACTTATTATCTTTCAAATGTCCTTGGCTGTGAAAATCTCTCCCTATGATTGTATTATTGTTAATTTTTCGCATTCGTTTTCATCCAGAATTGGGATGAAAAGCCAAAATATTGAAACTATTAATGGAATATAGAATTTCTAAGAATTTCAGTTTCAGAAGCGTCCAAACAATTTATTTGCAGGTAAAGTACGATGGTGTCTGATGCTTCCATTCCCCCCTGTGGGCTGGGTTCCCTGACCAATCTACATCTTCAATGAAACGCTATGATAACTCAGCCAAAGGGGAGGCAGCAGGATATCGTGAGAGACATAGTCCAGCCAGGCACTCAAACCTGGTCTACATCTAAAATTCAGATTGACCTAGCTTTGCCACTTAGCGGTGTGAAAAAGTCACACATCTGAGAGATATAGGTAAGCCCACATAAGGCACAGCATAGACACCACTAAGTCAACAGAAGAATTCATCCATTGTCCCAGATATCACCTCTTTAGGGCAGTAGTTCTCAACTTTTTGCAGGTTGTGACACAGTTGGTGGCATACTGCAACCCTATAAGGACACACCTGACCATTGCCCCCAAGATCAAATCCAGCCATCTCCCCAGCTCTCCGCGACACACTTGCCATTGCGTAGTGACATGGTAATGTGTCCCAACAAAGTGGTTGAGAACCACTGCTTTAGGAGACAGATTTACAAAACCTGTGGGAAAAAAACCCCTAATGTCAATGTAGGAAATGTGTATGCTACAGAAAAATAACTGCAGCTCCAGTGCTTGTGATGTAGGTACAGTCTGGCCCAGAGAGGAGAATAAGGGCATGCATGGGGTGAGCAGACATTCCTATTCTATAGTGACTGTCCCAATATTAGGGGCTTTCTCTTACACAGGACCCTACCATTCCCCCCACCCCCAACACCACCTCGCATCTCAATTTCTCACACTCACTATCTGGTCATCCTGGGCATGAGACATCTGATATATGCGTCCTACAGTAGCTCAGATGGAGGCAATTTATTGTCAAACCAATAAAAAATGTTTTGTTTAGATTTCCCCAATGGAAAACTTAAAAGTGTTGGCAAAAAACCGTTTTCCTATCGAAAGTGTTGATTTTATGAATATCACTTTTTCATTACAAACTTTGGCACTCGGTTGCCATAAGCCCTTTATTTCCATAAGCTTTAATTTCATTTACAAATATTCTTAAGACACAATATTGTACAATCATACAAAAATTTAACAAAATATGCCTGGTGGCATCATTACAGCTTTTAAAAACCCGCGTGCTTTGCTAACAGCATGTTAAGTAAAACAACACAGGTGAAGAGTCCACCAAAGGCCATAGGATGAATTTTAAGAGTAGTGCATACACCCTTCCGTACAAGGTTGGAAATATGGAGGAGATATTTGTGAGACTTAAGGCAGATTCAATTCTTTTCCAATATTATAAATAATCTTTCATTCTAGCACAGAACTGAGTTCTTTGCTATGCATGTAGCTAAAGAAACAAAGTTAAGGGAGAATAAAAGACTATTATAAATGTATATTTCATGGAACCCCATTTTCCTAAACCATTTCCTGTTATTAAACAGAACCCTCTCCCCCATGCACACTAAAACTGTATCAAAACATGTCAAAAATATAGCAAGAAAATTGTTTCATACTGCCAAACAATTTTGTAGGAAGCTAAAACTTGTCTCAAGAAAGATATAATGCACACATAGGGCTTAAATATTTTTACCAAATTCCCTCTTAGAATTTAATATTCAGTATTTTTTTTAAAAAAAACCATAGAGGACTAAAGATAGGTCAATAAATCAGTTACTTTGGGCAAAGGTGCAAAATAAGTATAGTAAAGTAATTAATGCTCTTTTCTTTGTTTCCAGATCACAGTGTTAATAACTTGGGCCTTTGCCACCATCCAGTAATTTCTTTATATCAAGTTCCCTCATCCAAATCCTACATCTTATTTACGGCTCCCTATTAATTATTTTTTTTAAAAAAAAGGCTAAGTTCAAGACTAATTAGATTTACTTTTCAACTGTTAACTCACAGACTCTATTTTCATTTCAGAAGCCCTGTTTTCTGATATTATTAATGAACGATACTTTTATTTAAAGGGTATGATCCTTTCAGGAATTTCTGGTTGCTCACTAGTTATGGGAAGAGGGTCCTTCATGACTACTAACAAATAGCATTTAAATTTTGGGCAGCTGCAAGCATGTGAGCATGCATACTCTAATGATGAAAGCAGGAGTTAAAGTGAGGGGAAATTGACTGAAACACTGCTGCAAGACCCACTATTTTTAGCGGCCAGAATTCTGGGGCACTTAAAAATAAAACAATGAGGGCAGAACACTGCGCTCTGTTGTGTTCCCCCTGTGCTGGCACAGTTTTGAAAGCTCCCAGTCTGGGGGAAGCTCCCTGCTGACCAGAAGACTGTGTGTCCTGGTGGGCAGGGAGCTTCTCCAGGCTGGGAGTCTTTAAAACTCCCACTCTGAACATGCTTTGAGCATACTCAGGGCGGGAGAAGCAGCCCATGACGTGGCTGCTCTGGCAGCCAGCAACATTCCCTATAAGTTGTGTAGCAGCATGGACACGCAGCCCCTCCTGCTCCCCTGCACAGGGAACACTGCTGGCTGCACACGGCTGGCAGCCACAATCCCTTCCCAGCCAGAAGATGGTCTTCCAGCTATCCAAAAGCTCCCTTTGAGCCAGGAGTTTTTAAAACACCCTCTTGGAGTAAGGTCTCAGTGAGCATGCGCAGAGCCTCTGGGCATGCTCACTGAGACCTTCTTTGGGCAGAGAAGCAGCTGGTGGCGAGGCCGTGCCACTCCGGCAGCCAGGTAAGGGGGGGGGCGATTGGGGAGAGGGGATGGGTAGCTGGCCATGAAAAGGGTGGAGGGTTGGAGGGAAGATGGGGTCGAGCTGGCTGGAGAGGCTTGGGGGGGGCGAGATCGGGCTGGCTGCGGGGGGTGGATTAGGGTGGGAGGAGGGGATTGAGCCGACAGGAGGGGGGGCGGAATTACTGTGCATCCATCAACCTATGTTGCTCAGTTGCACATGTGGCTTAGGGGAAACATCAGCAGTCAGGTAAGACGGTGGGGGGGGGGGGCAGAGCCTCCCCCTGCGCCCTGTCTAGGGGCTCCCGTCCCAGACTCCACAGCGCAGGAAAGTGCTGTGGGGGGAGCCTTGGGAGTCAGGAAGGGGTGGGGGTGGCCAGCGCCGGGACTCGCCCTGGCTTGAGGCTTGGGGGCCAGCTCAGGACTTGGTGTGGCTTGCAGCTCCCTGGCCTGGCTCAAGGCCTGGTCTGCGGCTTGGCCCAGCCTGGGGCTCAGCCAGTGGCGCAGCCCAGCACAGGGCCCACAGCTCGGCTGGTGGGGTGGCCCATGGCCAGATGAGGTCCCAGGCAGACTGCAGACTGGGCCCAGGGCTGCTAGGGAGTGGGGATGGAGGATGAACACGGGTGGGGGGGGGGCAAGGAATGCCACGTGGGTGTGGCTCTGTGCCCTGAATATTTTTTGAGGCTGCAATGCCCTTGGGGGGGGGGTTGCTTAGGGACAGTCGGGCAGCCGGCAGGGAAAGGGCTTGGGGAAAGAAGGGGTCAGGCCAACTTGGGGGGGGACTGTGAGAGCTGGCAGGTGGGTTAGGTAGGAAGAAGGGGCTGGGATTGGGGGCTGGGGAGGTGTGGAGGAGGTTGGTGGTCTGAACTGGGTGGAGTGCAGATTGGAGAGTTGGGGAGGTTAGGAGGGCTGGAGTGGGGACTTGGGGACAGGGAGTTTAAGGAATGGGGATGAGGGCTGAGGAGGACATGGGGAAAGAGGGGTCTGATGTGGGCACTAGTGGAGTAGGTTGGAGTTCTGTGGATTTGAGGCTGTGCTTCATGTGTGAAGAAAGAGCTGGTGGGGCTCAAAAATGCCTACCTGGGCTGGGGCCTGCACACGCATAAAGGGGGCCCGGACAATACCGGAAGGGGGCCTGGAGATTAGGAGGGTTCCAGGACCTGTCAAATTATATGTTAACCACTGGACAAGCAGTAGCATTCCATTAAACCCAGGATTTCTGTAACCCAGTCTTCTCCTTTCTGTACTTTGCTGTTCTCAGTTACAGCCTGCTAGATATCCGCTCTCCCATATTAAATATTCTTGTTATTTTAGTGCTTGTGAAGCGTACTGCTTTGATTGTTCCATATTTCCACTGAAGTTCTGGCCTTCCTGCAGGGTTGGCAAATAAGGGTGTCAATCAATGACAACACTTTTGGATACTTGTACAAAAGTCACTAATATTTATATAGTACTTAACCAATCGAGCCCTTTTATGCCATCTAACCAGGAAAATATGAAAGGCTTTCCCCCGGTATTTAATATGTTTAAGAATGAAATGATTCTGGCTTTTTTTTTCCTGCTTGAAGGTAAGTAAAAATATTCAGCTAATGATACAGTATAGGAGTGGGACAGAAAAAGACACCCTTCCCCCACTGACAGTGACGGATAAACACACATCTTCACTTTCAAGGCAAATCAGGTTAGCAATGTGACTATTTTCCCATGAAGAGGGACATCACAGCAACAGGAGGAGCTCTTAGGAACACTTCAAGCCAAGTTAAAATCTTTTAAAGGAGAGCTCACTCCAACTCCGTTGCTACTGAGACACCGCAGCTTTTACCCAAAGTCACTGCTGATGAGGCACCACAGTAATTTGCAGTTAGGAGGCATTAACTCAGCAGTATAACTAAAGTAATAAGAAACTGCCCCACCACAGGTAAATCAAGCAAACAAAGCCACAACATCATGCCTAGTTTCCGTGAGCCCAAATAAGGAAGCTCAAGGTTTCTGTGCAATCCATGTCTTCTACATAGCAAAATAATCTGTATAGCAATATAATCCGAGCCAAACCAACGCTGCACACCAATAAATCCCTAAATGCTTTTCACTGCTCCAGATGTACATTCTGAATTCTCTATCATTTCCTGACCCACATATTCATATACTATAACTAAGCATACCCTAAGGTGGATTAATATAAGGCAGTGTTGAGTTGTGAGCACACATCTTTAGTACTCAAAGCCCACAAGAGATTTGCCTGTAACTAAGGAAAGATTATGACTCATTGAATGGTTCCAGTGGTTCTCCCCTATTAGACCCTCTACTCCCCCTACATACTCCAACTTCTTCAGAGCAGCTCCAGGTGAAAAGCAGCAATGATCAAGTGCCAAACATGCTATAACTGTGCCACAGCTTCATACACATTCCACCCATGCTCAGCTCAGTGGCCAATAAAGCCATTAGCTGGGGAATCTAGAAGAGGAAGAGGCTCTGAAACAACATGGCCTCTGGTTTCTCCTGAGAGGTGATCTGCCAACGTACTAAGTGCCAGAGCCAAAACACCGGCTTTTGCCACCCAGGGCGCGTTCCAATTGGAACACGCCCCTTGCAATTAGTAGTGCTTACAGCAGGCACCGCGGAAGACACCCCTTTAATAGAGCAGCTCCATTGAGCTTCTCCGTGCCTCCCATGGCTTTGCCTGATTGGCCCCGCCGTAGTTATGGCTCTGCTAAGTGCAGACAGATCCAAAGTTCTTTGTTCAGCAAACCCAGCTGAAGGGTAGGAACCTCTTCCCATGAACGTGGAGGTAGAGAATCACAAAGTCGGATCTAAGGCTGCACTATTATCACAAAAATACACCTAATTCAAATCCCCAAGTGACTATTTGTAAAAAGCCTTGCAGATGAAAAGTGCTATATGCACAAAGTTCTTAGAAAAATTATTAAAACCAACACTTCGTGAAAAAAAGATTAATTACGCTATTATTCTTCACATGTGAGTTTTCCATAAAAACAGAAATGTGGGCCCCAAATCAGCCAAGCAATTAAACACAGTGCAAAATTTTAAATACATCAATAGTCTCACTGCAGTAAAAGAGACCATTCACTTGATTAAATTTAGGAACAATAGGCACAGATCCACAAAGATACTAATGGGCCTAAACTTCAGACTTAGATGCCTAAATCCTAGTTTCAGGTGCCACTACAATCCATAAAACCTCTGCTTAGCTGTCACAGAATCGGACAGGTGCCTAGACTTATTTGGTTCCTAAGATTTCATGGTAAAAGTTCCCTAGGTGTCCATGCCTCTGGGCATACACATTGTTCTCACTCCTCCCTCCCATTTTGCATGGAGATAATCCAGTACCTATCTTGTTCTCACAAGAAACCATTTAGGTTACGGTATCTGCCTCTGAAATGGGGTTCCCAGCTATGGATCACTAGCTGGGAGTGGCTCTCTTTGCAGTCCAGACTTGAATAAGGCACCTATTTCTGTGACTGGGACTGGGGCTGGGGCTATGGCTTGCTAAAGTGGCTCCCAGTCTAGTGTGCTATCTTTGTGTTTCTCATTGTTCTTGTGATTTCCTAGGCACTTGTGTCCTTTATGGATCCAGGCCATACTTAACTTTACTGAATCAAGGCTTTGGTCTTTCCCACTGGAAGCTCTGCATATGCTAAAATCCATAAACTGATCCATAATTATGAGGAATAATTTGTTTTAATTACAATTCTTTATATGAAAAATACCATCTCATTATGTGATAGTCGAATGCACACCAGTGACTCAGAATCTAAAGAAATACAAAATTCTAGAGACTGAATACTACAGTAATTCAGACAGTAAGTACAATTTCTGATGTGAATTAATTATGCATATTTTATCATTGGTTTGAAATCACAGATAAGTCAATCAACACTTATGCTAGTAGCTTTGAATAAACATGAAAGTAAAATCAGCACTTGATAATATGTTCAATATTCCATGTTCTTCCAGGAGATATTTCCTATTGCTCATTTTTATTTAAGGCTTTTGTACTCTTCATTCTGTATAAAAGGACTTAGACTCATCTTACACTGCACAGTTTATATTCAAGGCAGAAAACAAATCAGAAACCAAAAAAGAACTCAAGATCTTTTACTAAACAATGCAAAGTCCTTCTCAGGTAGCAAGGCCCGTAACAGAGGGAAAAGGAAGTGGTTCTTTCTAGTAATTTATATTTAATTTCTTCTTAATAACTAAACTCAAACTGAATTTTCTTTTCTGGAATGGGTTACAATGTAACATACTGCAAAACAGATTCATTACAACAGGGGGAAGGGAAAACTTCTCAAACACTTCCCTCCTTGTCATGAGCCTGCATACGTTATAACAAGATGCACCGTTACCTCTCTCTCTTACAGACATGCTAATTAGTGTTACTAGTTGATTACATTTTCTGTGATTAGGACTTTGAAAAATTCTGCCTTTTCACCTGAGTAAAGTTAGAATTTTTCAATGCCCATGTAACCTGCAAACTAATTGGAAGCTTTTTGCCAGCCAAAGGATCCTTAACAATCATTTGTGTAAAATTAGTTCTGCTTTACAGGATTCTGCTGATTAGCCTAGCAGTAAGTCTTTCCAAAATAATTATGGGAATGCCTTATATTATGCCCTATTTTAGTGACAGTGGAATGTCGTTTTAGACAAATAAACTTTGATGTGGTTCTTTGCTTCACATCTCACCAAAAAGGGGGGAGGGGAGGAGGAAAAAAATAAAGTATCTGAAAATTTGATACTTCGGGGAAAAAATCCAGATAAAAGGAACATTTAAAAGAAAGTAAATCCATACATTTTGTTGGAAGAACAGCAATGACAGATATTTATTAGTATTGTTTTACCTGACAGCCCACATTATTAATGCTATTTAATTAAAACAACTGAATATTTTGCCAGGGTTAGTAGGTGACTTGTGCACGCTATATTTAACAGTTATGTAAAACACCTTTACAATTTCATAGTCATTTGTGTAAAAGCCACAGTCACATTTTCCTTACATTTAGTAATATTCACTTGCCACTTTCTTATTCTTCGACATTCTCTTGCACACATATATGTGTATGTATGTTCCTTATAGGCCGTGCTGTGAGAACTCCCCATCTGGTCTGCAAACTGTAGAATTTCCTTTCCCATCTATCTCAGAAATATAGTCCCATGACCCAAGGGTCACCATCTGCTCAGTTACACTGGCACAATGCCTAGTATGCTCGAGGTAATGCCACCGTCCTTTCCTCCAATTGTAAACTCCCAACAAGGCAGACATCTACCAGAGTGTTTGCACACAATGAGGCAGCTCCCAGTGAGATTATAGTTTAGACACCACAGAAATTCCCTTCATCTACAGTAGCCTAGGATGTGGGAATGACCAAAGACACATGCAGTCTCTCTTGATCAAAGGTCATTCTTAGGAACAAAGCAGTCAGTGCTGATGTGTCCAAGATAGCATAATATAACACACACAAACACACACACAATTGTGTCCAGCATGCGTGGTTCCCCTGATTCCTCTCTTAATGATCTTTGCTTCACTCAGTATTCATTTGCGTACAATCTCCTATTCTCAGGATGCCCTAGAGCAGAACAAATTATACTAAACATAAATGAAATCAAACAAAGTTTTCATTGAGAACTATTCATAACATTTACAAACAAGCCTCTTGTGTAAAGTTTCTCAGCTATAATTGGCAGCTCCAATTTTACACAATGACAAATGATTTTTTTAAGTATACCTATGTTATAGAATAATGAAAAACATCTCATCCTCTGCAAGATTTTATTAAGAATAAAATAAATATAGAGATCAAGTAAACTTTTTGTATTTCAAAAGGAGAAATATACTTCATGAAGTGCAATATCCCACCAAATTAAACAAAATTTAAGTGCCATCAATACAAATGTTTCAAAATTCTAATTTCTTCAGTGGGGTGTTCCTGAGTATTAAAAATATTCTCTTTTTGTTAATAAGTGTTTCTGGGTTTCTACAATATATATTACTAATTATGTTACATTCCAAATTCTTCCCTACTATTAAATCTGATGTTACTTCACAGGTTTAAAGGGAATTATTCCTTTCTTATACAACTTCATTAAGAATAAAATTTGTCCTGAATCATATTGTAACTAAAACAAACAGTATTTTCCCCTGGCTTCAGTTAATAATTTTGATTTGACTGTCAATTTTTAAAAATATATCTGGATTATTCTTTAATTTAAATTCAGGTACCTAATACATGTGTGGTAGCCAGGACTGAGGGAAGGGGGGAATATGTAAAAAGCTGGCTCTAAGGAAGGTAAATTCAGTAAAAGATATATAAGATAGTTCATAGTAGCAACACTAAGCTTGCCAAAAGCTCAGATGAATGACATCTAAAGGGCTACATGAATTCTGGCACATGTCTGTTAATGATGTAAGTATGCCTGTACATACACAATTTCATCTTCCTGTCATGTTATGCCATTCTTCCCAGTCATTCAAAATATCAGACATAGCTCTTGTTTCTTCACTGCTCACTGGTTATCTAAGCAAGTGTTACAAAATAGCACGGGGCTGAAGACTACTGGTAGGACTGCACTGAAATGGGCCTTCTTGTACAATCTTATATATTTCATAGCTGTTTTAAATGAGAATGAAGCATGTCTATCCTGTGACTGAGGTTTTCAACTCAGATAGCCCTGCAAAAATTGTCATACAACTACACAAGCCACTTTGTTCAGGTGACAAAGTTGCAGGCACATTTCACCGGTTTGAATGAATATGATCTTTCAATAAAGTTAAGCAAAAAAAATCACAACCCCAAATGGCATTAGAAGACAGATATGAGGAAATGAGGGTACATTTCTCAAACAAGGCATAACAATTTCATTAACCCCACCCTTTACAGAGAATTTCCTTAAGTTTTTGTTGCTGTTATTTTTAATGGCCTTAAAGCTGGCTTGAGACAAGTCTTGTCCTCAGACACCCAAAAAAAGTCTACAAGAGAGGAAGTCAGAGACAGCAGACTTCTGTGATATTTGTGGGTTTAGGTGATGGGGGAGAATGCCCACTTAATCTACCATTTTCCACAGATGCAGTCAGTGCAGTCACAATGCCTAGAAAAAAATAGCCCCTGAATGAAGAAAAGCTTGTTTAACCTCAACCCAGGCAAGGCTAAAGTGATGCTAACTGAAAGGAGGAAAATGCTTTGAGGAGCTAGGTAGGATACCTCGTCCTCCCTTCTCATAGAGTCTGTTCGCTGAAATAGAGCCTCAGAGCCTTGTTTGTCTCTGACACTACATAGTGGCACCAATCATTAAAAGCCCAATATTCTTCCATCTTCAACTTTGAAAGAAACTTCACTCCTTCCTCCTTGATGAGGATTTGGACAAAGCAATCCATGTGTTTGAAACATCCAGAGTACATTACTGTCGCTCACCACAAGTGTAGTTGAATGTGGAAGGAACATGGAGACTTCAACCTGTGTTAAATACTACTGACTGCATTTCATCGCTGTCAACAGAAGCTAAGCCTCCAACTGCTAGAAGCTGGAACTGGATGAGAGAGTACAGATCACTTGAAATTGCCCTTTTACATTCATTCCCTCTGAGTCATCTGGCACCAGTCACCAGATATGGGGGTAGAGGGACCATTGGGTAAAAATATGGCCATTCTCATATAAGCTCTTAACCTGCTAAAGTGGGAAAAGTTAGAAAATCCAATTGGGTGCTTATCTGTAATATTAGGTGCCTAACTACCCTTAAAACCTAGTGAAAAGGGTCTATTTACAGGAGTGCCCAAACTTATGGAACTCAAGAGCCATACAAGTTGATCATTAAACGTTCAGGAGCCGCACTGAGGCATATAGCCGTACACTTTTACTTACTAAACTGATTTGCTGACATTCTTCCGTGAGCCACACTTTTTCATTCAAGAGCCACAGTTTGGCTACACTTGGTCTATTACCAGGGCACTGGAGACTTGCTGCATGGGGTGGATGTGGAGTACCAACCAGAGACACAGAAATGGAATACCGGTGACTGTTGGTGAGTTTAAATTTGTTCATGTGATTTACTAAACAGCATGGAAGCACATGAGTACAAATATGATTCTGACTTAGAAAGCAATGGTGAAAGTGGCACTTTTTTACTTGTCAGGTTTCTTCCTTGTGTGTACTGGGAGTCACATCTGTGAATTTGCTGACTAAAGTATATTACTATTTCTTTTTTTACTTCCTGTTCCCAGTGCTAGAAGAGGGTAAGTTGTATTCAATTTTTTATTTTGTGGCACTTCTGGCATAAAGAACATTATTTGTTAACTTTGTTTACTTACGTTTCAGTTAAGGAATAAATTTATTGGAGGTGAGAGGTTAAGAACATAAGAACTGCCATACTTTGTCAGATCAATGGTCCATCTAACCCACCATCCTGTCTCTGATAGTGGCCAGTAGCAGAGCATCAGTGGAGTTTACAGACAACAGAAATTTTGGAAAACTCTACCCATTTTGCCCTCCCAGTTTCTGGTACACAGAGGTTTAGGGTCACTCTGAGTATGAGGTTCCATTGTGAAAATCTTAGCTAACAGCCAATGATGAAACTATCCTCCATAAATGTATCTAGTTCTTTTTCTAATTCAGTTGTATTTTTGTCTATTACCCCATTCCATGGCAGAGAGTTCCACAGCTTAATTGTGAATTGTGTGAAAAACATACTTTCTCTTGTTTGTCTTAAACCTGCTGCCCACTGATTTCCTCAGGTGACCTTTGGGTTCGGCCTTGTAGAAAAGGGTAGATAACACTTCTTTATGCATTTTTATATACAATTCATGATTTTATAGACCTCTATCATATTCCACCTTTAATCATCTCTTTTTAAAAGAAGAACAGCCCTAATATTTTTAGTTTCTCATTTTACAGAAGTCCTTTCATCTCCTTGATCATCTTTGTTGCCCTTCTCTGAATTTTTTTCAGTTCTACTACATCATTTTTGAGATGGGGCAACCAGAACTGGATGAAGTATTCAAAGTGGTGCCACACCATGTATTTATATATTGGCATTATGGTATTTTCTGACATATTTGATAACACTTTCCTAATATTTTTTAATATTCTGCTAGCCTTTTTGACCACTGTTGCTCACTGTGCTGAAGTTTTCAAAGAATTATCCATGACGACTCCTGGATCTCTTTCTTGAGTGGTAACAATAATATGTGTCATTACTATTTTTTTTCACGTGCATTGCTTTGCACTTATCAATGTGGAATTTCATCTGCCATTTTGTTGCCCAGTCACTTAAGTTTTTGAGTGCCTCCTGTAACACTTGTAACTTGAATTAATTAAATTTCTGCACTGTTACATAATACTTATTTCCTGGTACCCCTTTTGGCAAAAATAGAAAACAATCGAGCTGTATGACTATAAATGAAGGCTGAGACTTGCTTTCTGAATGTTTTTTATGCTTTAACAGTCATAGGATGGGAAACATCTGAGGTTCTTATACAAGACTGAATTGGATGAATATTAACACTGTGCAGATATTTGAAGATAATACAAAATGAAGCTTCAATTTTGCTTTGAAAGATTTAAATTCCATGGAATGTTTAAGACAAACACAGTGAGTAGAATCTTTTAAGAGAGGCTATGGGCCTCCTTCAGAGAGTACCATTAATTAACATTCTGTAAATGTGTGCTGGTTTCATGCCATGGCCACCCTCCGTTGCTCAGATGTGAGATAATGACTGCTCTCCACTGTATGTTTCTCTTGAAAAATTGTTAAGGGATTAACCCATGAAAAGATGGCCATACAGAGTAGAAAGTTGGCTATCAAGTTCAGTTTTTGTCTGCCCTAATAGGACTATAGATTTGCCCAGAAGTACTTATCAGATAATACATCTAATCTAGAAGTATGAGAGAATAGTTGGATTTCTGATGAATACAAATGCCCTAAATCTGAAGCTTTACATGTGAGCTAAATAAGGGTCAGAAATGCCATATTAAATAATGATGCAATTCCTAAGAAATAACATCTCTAAGGAATCAGTGGAAGGATGAAAACCAGCCAGCAGCAGTCTATCCAGCAAATAAGTTGCTCCTCCTAAATCAAACCTGATGGTAAAATTAATTTTATCAATTAATTTGAACTTCAGGAAATTAATTTTGTATTTAGGAAAGGCACTAAATTACATTCTCAAATATCTAAAAATAAACACTGGAAAACAAAACAGACAAAAGGCAGCCTTCCAAACTGCTTTACTAACATCTTTCAGTCTTAACATAAACTGGCAAAACTAAGTTTGGCACTTTGTTCTTCAAAATGCGACAAGAATCCCATTGCTTTTTCCTTTGCAATGCTTACATAACACAACATTCCCAAGGAAGCTTCTGGAAGAATTTCTCAAGGATTCAGCGGAAGATTACAGAGTAATCCAGAAGAGGGCTGCCTCTGAAGCAGTACTTAAATCCAGGTCAGGGCAGAAAGAGACTGTATTATTATCATGTTGGCTCAGAATCTGACTTCTGAGGAACTAAAGCTGAACATTTTGAAATTTTACCAGAAATTCCAGGAATTGCAGGTAAGTATAAAACTACTGTCCAGATTCTGAGCTCAGTTAAACAATAGCAGAATTTGGTGTCTTCCAACTAAATAATCAAAGTCCCGTTAGCTAATTTTAAATGTGTGTGTATTGTGTACTTAAAGTGTGAGCATAGAGATAAAAGGTGATGTTTGAAAGAAAGGATCTTAAGGGAGATTTTCCTGCTGCAGATGGAATTCATTATATTATGGCCTATCGGGGATGAATTTTATTTGTGGCTAATAGAAATTTTTGAGGGATATAATTAGAAACACTCTAAATAAGCAAATAAACATACTTCTGAAAGAGTCTGTTCACATACCAAGTGGCAAATATTAAGGACAACTCAGTGGGGCATATTTGCCAAGCCGTACATAATGCCTTATCTCCACATATGCTTCTGTTACTTTATTAACTCTCTATACCAACAAAATTATATTGATAGATTTTAATGATTATAGCCTGCCAAAATCCACTGAGGTCACTGGGGATCCTTCAGTGGTCTTGGATTCTTCCCTAAACCCTGTTCAGATTCCATTAGGATACTGGATAGAGGAAAAAGTTTATTTATTCTAAACTGAATTAAAAGCTTGGTTAATATAAAATTGTGAAAGAGAAAATGTTTCTTTTTCTTTAGTTGTTTAAGTCTTTCCCCATACCCATCTGCTTTAATCACATGCAGGAGGAGGAACCCCTCCTCCCACCCACCCACCAACAAAACCAACAACAACAAAAGAAGAAAGGAGTCCTGTGGCACTTAAAGACTAACAAATTTATTTATTGCATGAGCTTTTGTGGGAGAAAATCCCACTTTGTCTTCAAAGCATCTGACAAAGTGGGATTTTTCTCCCATGAAAGCTCATACGATAAATAAATTTGTTAGTCTTTAAGTGCCACGGGAATCCTTGCTTCTTTTGCTGGGCTAGACTAACATGGCTGCCCCTTTGGGATTTAACAACAACAACAAAACCCATCTGAGTCGCAATCTCAGAAGACAGAAACTAATATAACTCCATCACAATTGCTAGAGCTATGCCCTTTTATCCTAGCTGAAGGTTTGGTGGTGAGTGGTATAAAAGTGAATATGTCAGCCTGCAGATATTACAGCAATAAAATATATTGCAAAGTGTCCCATTTATGCTAAAATCTTGCCCTTTTTCTCTAAGACTGAACTCTTTCTCTAATTCATGAAAGGAGAAAGAGCTGATTATGTTTTCTTGAAATAAAAGTTTTATTAGGGAATAAGAGGCTTTCCAGTGATGCAGTTTTCCAATACTGTACTACTCCTATTATCCTATGTTATAAGAGTAGAAAAAATATTGTAAATTGTAGCCATTGTATTTACAGCTTAATTTATTACTGAGCAGTGGGATGCATTGCTTTGGAAATGGCAGCCTGTGAAACTCTAAAACTAGGCAACTATGAATTAATCTAGTTTCTTCTCCCTGAAGGCAATTAGAGATGACACTAGCCGACTTCTTTGTGACCTAGTGAGATTTATAGCCTACCACGTTAGGACCCTGGTTGAGCCAGTAAGATTAAGATCAACAAAGCACCTGGTAGATTGTCATCAGTTAAGACAGACTTGATCAATGGCTCAAGGCTAAAAAGTGCATAAGAAGAAAGACACTTACAACATATCGTCTTCATTTTTATCACAGATGGAATACATTTGCAATGTATTCATGTGTAACCAAATAATGCTCGTGTTTATAGATCTAATCTATACAATATTGTAACCAGAATGGACAAGGCTGTTTCCAAACTGCGAGGATAGCATTCTCATTAACATATAATGGGTGGTCTCCAATGTATTCTCCAGCTGATGAGGCCTCATGTAATTTGTAAGTCTTTGTTTTGTACTATCTTTTACAAGAGCAACCATTAGTAACAGAATGGAGTCACTGAAATATATCACGAGCCCTTACAATTCAGGGTAAAATCTCTGCCAATTTAATTACACTCTGAGGATCTTGTGGCAAAACAGAAAGCTTATGTGTGTTCGCTACTCATAAATATTTTATAATTTTTAAGGAGAACAGCAAAGGTTAAAGTTCAGATACCTAACAAGCAATTAGACATTTGTCAGATTACAAAAGAGTAAGCCATCTTTTGTTTTACAGTAACATTGAGGACAACTAAACTAGATTATTGGAAGCATGGGGGGGGTCCAATTATTTATTCAACTTACCATTATCGGAAGTTTTGACAAATAAAACATACTTGATAGTATGAAAGTACAGACTGTAAGGCACAATATCATTGTTTGGAAAGTGAAACTTATTTTCCAAATTCCAGAAGGGTATCCATGTTAGTCTAGATCAGTGTTTCCCAGCCAGTGTGCCATGGCTCACGGGTGTGCCATGGAATTTTTTGAAAAAACGTTTGGGTTCTGGATTGACTCTTGAATATTCATGAGTTACTTTGGAGGCTATATGGTGGTATGCTCAAAATAACTAAAGGTAGCAAAGTGTGCTACAACAGAGAAAAAGTTGGGAACCACTGGTCTAGATCAGCAAAAGAAACAAGGAGTCTTGTGGCACTTTAAAAGACCAACACATTTATTTATCACATAAGCCTTTGTGGGAGAGACTCCACTTTGTTAGATGCCTGAAAATGGGAGGGGGACATTCAGTTTTCAAGGGTTTGATGAAGTGCAATTTTCTCCCATGCAAGCTCATGCGATAAATAAATTTGTCTTTAACAGTGCCACAGAACTCCTTTTTTGTTTTATTTGTCAAATGACCTGTTGAGCTTTAAGACGTATTTAGAATCATAGAATTATAGGGTTAGAAGGGGTCTCATGAGGTCATCTAGTCCAACCCCCTGCGAAAAAGCAGGACCATTCTAACTAAATCATCCCAGCCAGAGTTTGTCTAACCGAGCCTTAAATATCTCCAAAGATGGAGATTCCACCATGCAGGATAAAATAGAATCATAGGGTTAGAAGAGACCTCATGAGATCATTGAGTCCAACCCCCTGGGGCTTGAACCCAGGACTGTCTGCATATTAAGCAGAGGTGCTACCCACTCCCTAGGTAACTCATTCCAATGCTTCACCACCCTCCTAGTAAGAAAGTTTTTCCTAATGTTCAACCTCAACCTACCCAGCTGTAACTTGAAACCATAGCTCCTTGTTCTGTCCTCTGTTACTACTGAGAACAGCCAAGCTCCAGCCTCCTTGGAGCATCCCTTCAAGTAGTTGAAGGTTGCTATCAAATCCCCCCTCAGTCCTCTCTTCTGCAGGCTAAATAAGCCTAGTTCCTTCAGTCTCTCTGCATCCTCTCCTATAGGAAGGCCATGTGGCCTAGAGAGCAGACCAAAGCACTGAGAAACAAACACCTCTGTTCTGTAGCCCTTTCTGTGACTGAGTTATCTAACTTTGGGCAAATTGTTTTAACTCGGAGTCTGGTTCACCATTTGGTTAAAAAAAAAGGATAACAATTCACTACTATACAAGAGTATTTTGAGGTTTTATTAATGTGTGTAATGCACTTCAGAATATTTCACTAAACAGAGACGTAGATGAACAAAATACTATCCAATGTTCCCTGTAAGCTGATGATGCAGCTGAGTAAGTTCCCAAGCAACCACTGTTTTTCATTTAGTAGAGTATGAAATTAAAACCACTGGTTTATTTTAAATATTGAATTATAGATTAAGCTTTTATTTTAACAATTAATAGTCATATGATTTCCCATTTCTTTAGTCACTGTTTAATAAGTTGCAGATCACAATTCAATCTATGATTCTGAAGGAGACATTCCATTATTCACCTTTAAAGTTAAAATATTATATACATATATATTACCATATTTACAGCAACAATGAAAGTCATTTTACTTTCCAGAGTACTCTTCTATCAGTGCAGTTTTGCAGTCTACCATTTTTGTAAGAGCAACCTTTCATTTACGTGCCAAAATATTGCATTGTCTTTGAAATCAGGTTCTTAAGATGTTTGGTTAGTTAGATTTGTATCCATAATTACATGAGAGCACAAAAGAAAGGCCAAATCAAGCTCTCTATAAAAATAATGTTACATAGTCATGGTTCTGTGACTATATCAAGTCCCAAGTCAGGACTGGGCCCAACTTAGCTAGGCAATGTGCAAAAATATAGGAAGAGACAGTATGATCCTTCATATTGGGTTTTAATTTAAAAAATTAACTGGAGTTTAATGGAAAAGATTTGCTGCACTGAAATATTTTCTCAGTTAAATCTTGGTTACAGTTAATGGCCCATAAATTCAATGTCATATATTTTGCCTGCAAAATGAAGGGAAACGTTAGGCCCCAGCTTGCATCTTTTGTACAAAAGTTCAGAATCAATGTGTGTTCCTGTCTCTTAAATCTATTCATATTTGCAGCAAACCACTAAGGGTATGATTTTTTTAAAACAGATTTTCAGACACTTGGATAAATGAGCTGATTTTTGAAAGTGCTGAGCATGACCCAGTAGTTCCTATTGACACGGCAGAGATTTAAAAAAAAAAATTGCATTCAAATTATAGTCATTATCCCAGGCTAGCAAAGAAAGGACTGAGATAAGTGTCAAAATGTCAGCCACCTGCAACATCAGTGTATGGGTATTTTCCTTCACAGCACCTAACTGAATTATTTGACAGTATTCCATGAGCAACAGATATGAATGCAGAGTGAAACACTTTGGTTGCTGCTTATTTGCCTCAATTTTGAATCTTTTTTAAGCCTCAGTTTCCTATCCTTATGGTGATCTTGTCAGCATGGAATAAATTCTAGTTAGAACATTATGTTTTTCCTGGAAATCTGATCTTACTCCTATCATATCAAATCTCTCTCGTGTAACTACAGCTCACAATGAAATTTAAAAAAGGTCTCTAAACATTTCAAGCTGTCATATCTACATCTTCCAGAAAGCCCAGCTGAAGAAAGAGACAAGCAGCTTTTCTACTGAAGCAATTTTTCCCAAATACTATGGTTCAGAATCTAGCCTTTCAGGCATTTGCAACTTCTGCTAATACTTTACAGTTGCTGAAAAAACAGGTGTAATTCTGAGCCAATTTTTAAGCAGTGCAAGTACATTTTCTAATCCTCCAAAAAGAAAAAAAGTGCATACTCCAGTACACGTGTTCAAGAACCTTATTCCTTTCTTACAAACTCTAACTCCATCATGCCATCTGAACTGTTTCTTGAACGATTCCAGTGTGTTGATCTTAATCTTCCTGGCAACCCCTTCCAAAAACATTTACTAATTGCGGGTTAAAAAATACTGCTGTTTTCTCTCAGTTCTTAAATTGCTTTTTAAAAACTTTGCTCGTGAACTTTGGCTGCTCATCTTTGTTGGTGACAAGCACAACTAGAGCTCTTTTTGATGGCAATATCGCTTAGTTTCGTGTACGTGTGAGAGTATGATAGGCCAGCACAGAGCTTGTCTCCCCAACCAGAATGCGTAATTAACAGAAAGCTAGCTGATATGAAAAACTTTGTGGGATTTCCTGGAGAATAAATTTGTGTATTTTCTATGTGTGTTCTTTATTAGAAAACTGGACTGCATACATCAAAAGAAAATGAATGCTGATAAACCAATTTCTCTCATCTACCAGAGAGGTACCTAGAACCTGCCATCCTGAACAAATTCTAGTGTCTTGCTTTGCCCCTCTTCCCATGCTATAGGTCAGTGGTTTTCAAAGTGTTTTCCTCAGGACCCTACTGAAAAAACTCATTTGTGCCCATGACCCAGCAATTCCATCTTTGGGCAATGCATTGCAGCCTTCTGGTGGTGGCAGTGTGGGGCTCCCTGACCCACTGCTTGAAGGTCTGCGACCAAGTACTGAGTCCCAACCCTAAGCTTGGAAAACACTGCTATAGGTGGTGTGCAGGGGGTGGGGCTGGGAGTGAAAGGAGGCACAGCCCGGGAAGAGAAGGTCTGCCTGTAAGTCTGAGCGCTAAGGACCCACAGCAGTTTTGCAGCCCATAGGCTGCTATAAATTAGAATGCCTGAGGCTCCTGTAAAACTTATCTTGTTTTGCCCCAGCAGCAGGCCAGAACTAACTCCTTCTCCTCCAGGCTGTATCTTTTTTGCTATGCCTTTCACTGAGACATGCCTCTTCATTCCAACTGTCCCCTGCTGATACATCCAGCCCTTTCAGGCATTTCTGGCTCACCAGATACTGGTCCAATCTTTGGCCAGCTCCAGGAATCAGGGGCTGTAAAGGTGGCATTAAGCTGTCTTTGCACCCCCTTCCTCACACTCTCCTCTGCTCATTGCGCCAAGTGCATCTTGCTGATATTTTCAACAGAACAAACTCAGTGCGTCCAAAAGGTGATATAAATGCTCTGCCACAAAACATATGCTCTATGTTGAATTTTCATTCTCCCTCACAGGGATTCCTTGTCCAAGCTCAAATACAGCAAACACTGCAGCCAGGTCACTAGGCAAAGCCAACATGACAGTCACCCATTTATTTACTTTTCTGTTTTTTCCACATACAAAGTTTAGAAACGGCCTCTCTCTTCCTATGACTCACTCCTTGAACATATGAACATACATTTTTCATCAGAGGCAACAGGGACTCCTGGCCTAATGGGAAGGAAATTTATGAAAGTTATATCAATCAACAACAACAGAAAAGGAAACCCTGTTCAATCTTGCTTCAGTGACTTCTTGGCACTGCTCTGACGGCAGCACTGACAGTAAACAGCAGTGTGTTTGTGTGCAAATAGCATTCTACTGAATGATGTCTGCACCTGTGTAAACTGACATCAATATCTTTTTATTCGGTTTATTTAAGGAGTTCACAAGAAACACCTGCGCCAGGTCAGGCACAGATGACACAAGTTTTCATTGATCTGAAAGAAAACTAGGGGAAGCAGAGGGATGAGAATTCATTAGATGCATTATTCCAATTCACATTTTTCTCATGGGTCTAAAAGAAGCCGAGTTGTTGCTTTAAATCTGGCCTTTATTTTGTAATCTAGTTACCATGACTAAAATACAATTAAATAGAATTTAAAACATTGTAATGTTAAAAAAAAAAAAGTGATACATATCTGGGTGGGTAACCTTGAGAAAACTTGCCCCCTGCCATAATCTTTGAGGGTATGTCTACACTTACAATTTAGGGTGAATTAATGAGGGATTAATTCAAACTAAATCAATGCATGGCTACACTGGCTTTCATTACTTCAAACTAAGGAATTCCTTAGTTCGAAGTAATGAATGTTTACTTTGAAGTTCTAAAATGTCACTTAACTTCAAAGTAATGGTTAATTCAAACTTATTAGTTCGAATTAACTCAATGGAGCCATGTTAATTCGAACTAACCGTTAGTTCGAATTAATGTGGTTTGACCTTCTTCATCCCAGGGTGCATTCCTCTTTCTGTGTATTGGCTGGGGGCATGGCCCTTCTTGGGGGCCATGTTCGCACACTT
>ML681963.1:138834100-138909971 GCA_007922195.1 Podocnemis expansa
GACGCCACTGCCATGGACATGCTAGTTTGATTTGGGTTTCTAGTGGGGATGTGTTAGTTCAAATTAAATTAGTTTGAATTAACCATTATTAGTTCAAATTGATTAATTCGAACAAAGTTAATTCAAACTAACTTCTTAAATGTAGACATAGCCTGAGGGGCTAGCCATTATGACTCTCTTGGCAGCTGTGCAGGGAGGGAGGGTGCAACTTTAGGTTGCTGCAATAGGTAACAGTTGACAGAAGGAGCTAAAGGAGGCCTCCTTATTCCTTCCTGACATCCACTCTGGTCTTTCTTGCTCTTCCTCACTGCAGTCAGGATTACTGACATTTAAGTAGTCAGCTGTGGGGGACCCTGGAGAGGCAGTCTCTACCAAAGCAGCAGCTGGGCTGCCCTCTTTTGCTTACCTCCTGCTGCTACCCTTAGAGGGTGTTGTCTTGGACATCAGAGGATGGGCAAGAAATATTCTAGTTTGGGGAAAGAGACTGTCTAGACACTTATAACCAGAGGTTAAAGTATAATTTGACAGGCCCCGGAACCCTCCTAATCTCAGGGCCCCCTTCCTGTACAGTCCAGGCCCCCTTCATGCATGTGCGGGCCCAGCCCAGGTATGATGAGGACATGGGATGTGGAGGGAGGGATGGAGCATGGGCAGGAGATGGGGGTGTTGAAGGGGTGGCTGGGACTCGGGCAGAAGGTAGGAGATGGGGCACAGGAAGGTTGAGGCAGGAGAGTTGGGGGGCTGGGTCAAGGAGGCTGGAGCTATACCCAAAGGGGACGCTGAACCGCTCACACAGTCAGCACCCCTCTGCAGCCGTGGGTAGCTTGGGGACCCTACTGGGGCTGACCCAGCAGGAGGGAATCTGCCCTTCTGCTCTCCATGCCAGCCCCGGCCCTGATCCTGGCCCACCCTGCCGCCCTGCTGCCTGCAGAGCTGGAGCCACCTCAGTGCTGTGCTCCTGGCTCTGGCCCTGGACATGACTGGTTGCTGCAGGTGCGGCTCCTGACACAAAGAGCTCCTGCCTGCTGCTGCTTCTCCAGATCCAGCCCAGGCCCACCCCTGGCATGCTCAAGGTGGGAGTTTTAAAAACTCCCAGCCTCAGGAAAGCTCCTTGCTGGCTAGAAGACTGTGTCTTCCAGCCAGGTAGGGACCGCAGCTGCCAGCTGTGCAGAGCCTGTATCTGTGAAGGGGCAGTAAGGGGGAACACACTGCATTCCACCCCATTATTTTATTTTTAGGGGCCCCAGAACACTGATCCCTAAAAATTGTGGGCCCTGGAATGTGATTCCAGTGCATTCCCCCTTACTTTAGCCCCTGCTTGTAACTCCTTTGTTAAACTTAAAAAAAATACAGATATTAGGCAATTATTGGGTTTGGGTTTTTGTTTTTGTTTTAAACAAAAAGTAAGGTGTAACAGAGAAAATGAGGCATGGCTCTTCTTAGCGGGCTTTGGGGGTATCTAAATGTCAGGAGCTTGCTCTTTGAATTGTAGTAAACATGAAAATGTGAGATTCGGTTATTAATAATATTGAGAAAAGGAAAAACAATTTCTGTATTCATTAACAAGTGACATGTAGACTAACAGCTGGCTAGTCTATTACGGTTACTTGGTTATGCATGTTACCTCCTAGCCCAGCCACTTATGGAGGTGAAGACATTATAAATTAATTCCTAATGAAACACAATACTTTTTATTTTTATAAAGTGTCGATAAGATACAGAACCACAAGATGATTTACAGAGTCAACTAGAAGCCAAAGCTGGGAGAAAAAACAGAGAAGATTTTAAAGGCAAGATTTAGTACAGGAAAGTGGCTTTGAGGGAAGTCAGAGTGGAAGGAGAGTGTTCCAGATGGAAGAGGCAGGCAGAAGTAAATGATTTACCATCGTTACTAGGCAAAAGATAAAGAAGAGACCAGAACTGGAGGAGCAAAATGAGCTGGCAGTGGAGAAAGTGAAGGAATCTAAGCATTACTCAGCATGATACACTGATGAGCGTATGAGAATGCTAGTTAGAACAGAAAAGAAGCTGGATGCAGCAAGATCATACAGATTTCTGAAAACCAGGAAATTAAAAATTAATAGGGAAAAAAAATTAGTGACAGAGTTTGGGCACAGTGAAGCCTGGCCATTATGCCCTGAGGGAACAGCACTGTAGGAAGCAATGACTTGGGATCTATTAAGAAAAGGTATCTACCTGGTACATGAATGACCTTGTTTCACTCCAATGAAACAACTGTTAGATTGGTAACACAGCGAGGATACAAACTCTTCAGCTGCTCACCACAAACTGTTCTAAACATGAAATCTTGTTAAAACTTTAAAGTTTCTGCAAATTTCTCAAGAAAGTCCAGTAAGCCATGGCAAAGTAAAACAAAAGGAATCCCTGCCCTCTTTCTTTCCAGACTTAGTTAATGAGTCTATTTTCTTGAAATACATGCCATGTTTAACATATGACTGGCTTTACACGATGCCTCATTTCTTTTCCAGTGATAATGAACCTTTTCTTGAGTAAAACATGACTGACATTCAAATACCAAATTTTATTCATGTGAAATTTATAAGGTTTAATTTTTACAATACAAAATAACCATTCCAACACATTTTTCTTAGCTTTAAGTAGATACTTAAGTCCTGCTGAAGTTAATGGAACTTAAGCATGGGCTTGTATGCTTTGTAGAACTGTGGCCTCCATTGCAGATACTGTATTCTCCTGTTTACAGTTTATAGATTCATAGATTTTTAAGGCTAGGAGAGGGCATGGTGACCATCTAGTTAGGTCTCTTGCTAGGCACAAATCACAGAATTTCACTTAGTGATTCTAGCATCAAGCCCAATAATTTATGGGTGAATTGGAGTGTCTTTTAAGAAGATATCTAATCTTGATTTAAAACCTTCCAGTGATTGAAAATCCATCCCAAGCATTGGTAAAATGTTTTATTGGCTAATTTCTCTTAGTGTTAAAAATAATGTATACATTATTTTCAGTTTGATTTTGTCTAGATTCAGCTTCTTAGACATTGGATCTTGTTATGCTTTTGCCTGCTAACTTAAAGAGCACTCTACTCTCTCAGCTATCTTCTCCCTGCACAGGTACTTCTGGACTGCAACCAAGATACCTAAATAGATTTAGTTCCTTAAGTCTCTCTCTCTCTCTCTCTCTCTCTATATATATATATAAGGCATATTTTCCAGCCCTAGAATCATTCTTGTGGTTTTCTGAATCTCCTACAATGTTTCCTTTTTGACATGTGGACACCATGCCTAGGGACAATATTCCAACAATGGCCTCACCAGTGCTGTAGACAAAGATATACCATTCCCAGTTATCGCTGATATTCCCCTGATTACACATCCAAGGATCACATTAATGCTTGTGGCCACCAACGCTGCAGTGATAGTCCATACTTGGATAGCCAACATGGCCTCTCTGTCCTTTCGTGGCTTTCCAGCATACAGTGAATATGGTGTACATTTTTTCTACACTCATAGTCCCTGAAAGTCAAGTCTCATAGACTCTAAGGTCAGAAGGGAATAATATGATTATCTAGTGTGACCTCCTGCATGATGCAGGCCGCAAAACGTCACCCAGCCCCCTGTAATAAGCATCTAACCTATGACAGTTATTAAAACCCTCAAATCACGATTTAAAGACCTTAAAATACAGAGAGTCCACTAGCAAGTGATCCATGCCCCATGCTCCAGAGGAAGGTGAAAAACCCAGGGGCCCTAGTGGAAGATTGCTTCCCAACTCAAAATATGGCAATCACTAGCCAGACACCCAAGAAAGAATTCTCTGAAATAACTCAGAACCCATGCCTTTTTATGCCCCTAAATCCTATGTATTCATTACAAAATCAGAAAAATAAGGGTGGCAGATGGACACGTAACAGCCTCCTAAATTACTAAGAAAAACTATGTGACATTCTAATGCTATATTTTTGGAGATGATGATGACATAAGGAAGTCCAATGGAGATAGTTCTTAACTAACTGTGCACTGTTTTTGAAATGTTAGGGAAAAAACTACAAAAACACATAACAAATAAGGGAGCTTTACACATTAAAACCTCTCTCTAACATTTTTTGTTTGTAATACCCATTTGATGTCTCTGACAAGAAAGCCCAAAGTTGTGAAACATTTCTTATCAGATATTTGGAGACACCAACTCTTCTGGGATGTACAAGGTTCAGCACTAATTCTTTAATGGGTGGATGATTACTTAATGGAACCACCAGCCGCTGCATATGAGGGATGTTTGGACTGTCTTTTGCTAGGACAGCAAAGTACTAGATGTGTTTGTGTTCCAAGGTCAGCTCGTATAAAAATCCTTTTTACTTGTGAATTAAAACTGCCTGTGGGTTTGTCTCAAGAAAATGTGTAAGGACAGAATCAAGTAGCCTAGTTTCATGTGCAATGGAAATCCAGAACCAACAATCCAGCTATACACTATTTGATTTATAGGATGTCAATCACAAACTGATATTGCAAATAAGGCTACATGGCTAAAATGCTTATTAAATTGCTACCAAGTTCATGCTGCTACTCTTCCACCCAGAGTACCCTCCGCATGGACAAAACTTGTGAGATACCATGGATCCTTGTATAATTCAAAGCTAATGTGTTTTCCCACGAGTCAACAAATTTGTTGTGGTTTGCTGTTCTTTAAAAGATTCCTTTTTGTGTAAACTGCTGGCCATTGTGAATGAGCCCAGTTCCACATGATTAGATTGTCTCCCTATTAAGGAAACTTTAATTAGCTGAGATGACGATATGAAGGATGTCAGAATTAAAAGCTCTCCTCTCAAGTTTTCGCATACAAATCCTTTTGTATCTTTGTGAGTTTTAACACATTTTATTGGAAAGTTCAATCTAACCCAGATGCTTGCTGACAGAAATTTTACAGGTGATGACAGGATTCCACTAACTCAATACATATGATTTTAATTAATGTGAATTTCTGAGAATTTTTATTCTGTGCTCCCAAACCTATAAAATAACCAAAGTACTGCCATGAAAATCCACTCCACTGAAGCACAGGAATGAAATACCAGTGTGCATGAACTGTATAGATCTGTTTATCTGCATTCCGGAGTGTGTGAGACAGTGTATTTCCTCAGAAAGTGGTAAACAGACAGTAGTTTCACCAAAAGCTACTAAAGAATTATCTGATGGCAAATAAAATAAACTGGACTTCTCAGGACCAGACTCATAAAGGCATTTGGGCACCTAAAGATGGATAAGGTGTTTACTGGGATTTTCAAAAGCACCTTAACTGGTTAGGGGGCTTAAATCCTGTTTGAAAGTCAACCACTGTTGAGTGCCTAAGTAACTTACTGGTATTATGGTTTTGTAACTCCTTTAGTCCTAGCAAGCATCAGTTTAAATCAGTCATTCTCAACCTTCTGTGGGTTGTGACACACTTGGTGGCATGTCACAACTCTACAGGACATATCAGCCTGCCTCCCCCAGACTGAATCCAGCCATCTCCCTGATTCTGTGACATACCTGCCACTGTGTGGTGACACGGTAATGTCCCAACACAGTGATTGAGAACTGCTGATGTAGTACACCTATGCTATGTCTACATCTAAAAGCTTAGTGTGGACTTGCCACACTTTAAAAGTTAGTTTGAACTAAAAAAGAAGCATGACTACATTGTGCTAGTTCAAATTAAAGTTAGAAAGAAGTTCGAACTAAGCAGTTAGTTCGAACTCACCATTCGAACGAACTAGTTGGAACTTAAAATTTTTTTAGTTTGAACTAGGCAAAGCCTAGTGTAGGCAGGGATCAAATTAGTCCGGATTAAGACTCCTTAATCCGGACTAATTTGCTAGAGTAGACATAGCCCTAGCATGCTAAGGTTGCCCTACTTACTTGGGTTAAATGGTTTTAGAAACTGAATTATCTTCTTACCCCTTGAGATGGTTCCGCTACATGACGACTGAGGTATGAGCAGTTTAGCAAAGCTGGGAGTGCTATACCTATTCTGCGGATAGTAAGAGGGCTCCATTCGCTATGTGAGTTACTTTAATGACCATTAAATTCCCCAACAATCTCCTTGCTGTGAACATCCCCATCTGCTCTATGAGGAGATGAAAAAAGTCTATTCAATAGCTAGACAATAGTATAAGTAGGGTACCAAGTGACTGTGGGATGCTAGTCTCAAACATGTCATGTCAGTGAAAGGTTTAGTTCAGCCCTGCATGGTGGTTTGATGCTCCACTGTATGCAGGCAGGCAGCCAGTGGGGAAAGCGTGGAGGGGGTTGGGTGGGAGGAAGGGGTTGGGATGGTAAGCTGGGGAAGTGTCGAGGAATTCAGGGGGCTGAAGGGGGTGGAGTGAAGACAGGGGAGCTGGAGGGTGCAGGGTTAGGAGGGCTGGAGTGGGGACATTGGGGCAGGAACCTTAGGGAAAGGTGATGGGGGCTGAGGAAGACATGGGGAAAGGGGGTCTTTTGGGGGTAGGAGTTTCGGGGGCAGTAGCTGGGGTGAGGGGCAGGCATTTGGTGGGATAGTAGCTGGGGGTTGAAGGGGGCCTGGACCAGTGTGAAGGAGGCTCAAACCAGGGTGCAGGGGGCCCAGAAATATAGGAGAGTTCTGGGGCCCACCAAATTATACTTTAATCCCTGACCATAATACACCCCCTGTGAAGTCTCACTGCTTAAATGCATGATGAAAACACATGAGTAAAAAGCCAACTTACGCATGTCGCGTACATATGCAAGGCAAGTTGAATATTCAAGGGGACATGTTCCACACTGTATCAGATGACCCTCAGCTTCATGTGACAGACCAGAAGAAATCCTGGAAAATTCTTTTTACATAAAGTGATTTCTTGTTATCTGCTTATAAAAAGTACTGTATGTTAACCACAAAAAAAAAAAATCATCAGCCTAAGGAAATTTTGTAGGAAAATATCTATGTTGAAATAGCATTAACAGTCTGGCTTGAGGCAACAAAAAAGAAACAGGAAATTCAGAGCTGAGTTTGAAACTCTATCTGGAACCAGCTCTATTACATCTTTGGGCTGCTGTAAATATGATATCCAAAATGACAAAGCAGATAGGATGAGCTAATGATTCAGCTCTACTTTTCAGGTAGAGTTCTCTTGCTTTTGTCAGTTTAACATTGTTTTTCTGTCAGTTAAAGGTGAGAGATCATATAATCACCTGAGTTTGGAAGCTGGGGCTCAAAAAAAGAACCAACTAACACTGCAAAATTTTCAATAAAAACTTGAGAGTTGGCAACACTGGTTTGCAAGCTGTGATCTAGAGTATTTTGAATAGACTGCTCCAGACATTATGCAGAAATTAAGAGAACTGCATTTGTCTGTAGATTATACTTAGCCATCTGTTTAGTAATAACAAAAATTGTATTATTATTTTGTGCACCAGGTCGGTTCCCCAAGGACTTAACAATCTAGATATGCAATGTAAATACACAATTTACTGTACAAATAAAAAGAAGGAAAGAAAGAGGGAATTGGAAGCAATAAATTCAATGTGATCTAACAGTGAAGTGTAATAGTTGTTCTGTTTTTTATTGTTTTGTTAAGAATTATTCTTTTCATTCTTTTAGCTTGACATTGTTCTGAAAGATGACTACAGAGGAAATAAAGTGAGATTTAAGAGGAGACTTGGAGGATGATCAAAAGTGATTGTTTGGTCACTTAGAACTCATTTGTTTTTAAATAATTTTACCTATTAGACCTTTATGAGGAATATATGGGTATATCTTCACTGCATAGTTACCTGAGTTCAGTTAGCCTAATTCAATTGTGAGGGTTCCCATAGCAAAACCCTACATGTGGAACTGTCTCACCACTGATTCTACACTCCCATGGTTCTTTGTGCTGAGATACTCTATAATTCCTCCTCAGAGAACTGCAACAATTTCAGGAGAATTTATCTGTCCCTTAAGGTTAATCGTGGAGAGGGCACTGCCTGCATTCATGCTGAAAAGTTGATGAATTCCAGCCCTCTTAAAGTGCAGCCCAGCCTCTAACCCACAGTCCCGGTTAGTCCATACTTAAAACACCCTCCAAACCTGAGTCAGGAGGTTTTCTTGTGGGGATCATAAGCTTGGTTGGGCTAGGCCTAAGATAGGAACCTGGTTTACTACGCAGTGAAGACACATCCTATACGTGACAGTCCTCAAACTCAGTGGCTTTTGTGATAGCCCTATACAAAAGACACTGTGGTGGCTGTGTTAAAGTAAAAAGAATATTTCTCACAACTCATGCTTTCCCACAGTCAGAGACACTTTGCTCTAATTTTCAAAAAACTGTGGTTTTTTCTGGCAAAGACTCAGAACTTCAGCCCAAAAGAGTCTATCTCAAAGTATGTAGAGAGTGATTTGTAATTCTGAGTGTAGTTGACATTGTCATGTATCACTGTAAAAACATTTTCAAACAGGGATACTTCACAAATCAAGTAACAATTTCTCACTTCTTTAACACTAAACATATTGGTCTTCTAACAATGCATTAGATAGCCTAATTTAAATTAAAAATATCCCCCATTCCTGCTGCAGGAAATAAATTGCTTGTTCAGTTAGTTTCTGCACAGTTCAAATATATCATTAGTATGAATATGATCCCTTTTTATGAGGTGATGTTATTTCACGGGATATACTTAATGTTTAGGAATGTGTGCATCATATACTGAAATTATATATAACATATAATGAAACACATATGAAATTATAGTGCCTCTGCAGTTAAGGTTCTGACAGACCCTACTTTATAAACTTACATTTTCAGGGGGTTATAACTCTAGAATGAATTGTAGAAAATGCATTTCGATTCCAAGGATTTGTAATGGAAGGAGGGGCTGGCTTTTGGGGGGGGGGGTTGTCCTTTTTCATATAGAAAAATAAAACAGAAAACTCTAAACAACTTTAGGACGCTTTGTGCTCCTGGTTTGAAAAGAGAGTTTTGATTTTAAAATAGCTTTCCCTTGGCTTTGTTTTCATTGGCAGTTAAGGCTGGATGGCTAATTTACAATCTGCTGTTAAGTATGAAGTAGCGTGTAACTGCATTGCTCTAAGAGAAGACCAGGCAGGGAGCTGTGACTGTGTTTCAAGCACCCCGTCACTCCAAAGGAAAAGTAGCAGTTCCAGGGCTGGATTATTGCAGGGACTTTAGGAGCTGAAGCTCTGAGCCGTGGCCAAAAGGGAGGCCCCAGGAAAGGCCCTTAAAAACCCCTATCTGGCCCCACTCAGCACTGGCATGGCTGGACTGCTGAGAGCACTCCTGCCCTGTGAGCGCTGGGCAGGGGGAGGAGGAAGCAGAGTCCTAAAGCCAGAGGCCAGGCTGTAGCTTCCCCCTCGCCCCTGATCTGGCTGGAGGGTGGAGAGGGGTTGGCTGGCTATTGGCATGGCCTCCACCTCTTCAGTTCAGTCTTCTAGGGCCTGCCATGACTCTGAGGGACTGTACCACGGGCCATTCCATACATCAGCTGGCTCTGGGGGCAGACAGACCAGAGCAGAGCCAGGGCAGGAGTACCTTTTGGTCCCAGGGCATGCCCCCACAGACAGGCCTCCACGTTGGAGTGGTGGGGGCCCATGCGTGGGGCAGGCTAGAGCCCCCAGGCCAGTTAATCTGGCCCTGAGCGATTCATGTCTGTCTCTGCCTTACTCAGCTGGGATGGGCAGCTAACAGAGAAGGGAAAGTGCAGATTCAACGCTCTGCACATTACCAATCACTGCATGTCTACACCTCCCCAGCATTTGGGGTGGGAGGAGAGTAGTTGGTTCCATAGCAGCTGGTCTCCCTAACCCCAGTCTTACTGTGGTACCTTCAAGACTAACAAATTTCTTTGGGCATAAGCTTTCATGGGCTGCAACTCACTTCATCAGATGCATCTGACAAAGTGGGTTGCAGCCCCTGAAAGCTTATGCCATAAGAAATTTGTTAGTTTTTAAGATGCCACACGAATCTCATTGTTTTTACTGTATACAGACTAACAGGGCTACCTCTCTGGAACCCAATCCTACCATTTGCTGTAATGCCTGCAATCCATGCTGAAGAGTCAGAAAGTGTCATGCGCTGTTTAACCTCTTGCTGAGCCATCTAGGAATGCGGAATATTTCAGTCTTGCAACTTAATTTATAAAGAGCTGAGCATGAATACATTTAATTCTCCCAAATTGTTTTGTTTAAAAAAAAATATGAGTGGATAACTTGAATAATAATTTCAATACTATTTACATACATACCCTTCTAAATATATGTTTTACTGTGAATAACCGAGATACAAAGCTTACAGAAGAAAACATGCAGATGACGTGTTTAAAGATCATCAGTATAAGTAGGGTAGTTCTGTTTTTTGGGCATAGATTTTTTTTCCTCTTCTCCTGCAATCATCCAGAATGTGAAGGCTGCTCCGTTGCTGAAAAGAATATAGTTCTACCAATAGTACATAGGTCTTGTAGAAGCCATAACTTTGTATGTATTTTTCAGTATTTAGGTAAAAAAGAAAATACCAAGCTGCCCTGTATTACTGCAAGCAAGTCCTTAGGGTATACATAATAGTAAATTGTGAGACACATTTCTGTGCATTGTCTACAACAAACATATTTGTTCAAGAAACATATAATTGGAACAAAACCCTTTATGCCTGATGCCAAAGAAAAGTCTATTTATGCCTCTGTACACTGGAGAACTTGTTCATGCTTACGTAAAGATTGCCCTCATAATGCTGCCAAGGTCAGTGTCTGCATGGATTTATTTGCATCACAAGTGAGTGATGCCTGGGGGCTATTATGCAAAAAGAATTTAATTTTTTCCTCCTTATTTTATGGTCAAGTTCAGCGTCAAAATGTTGTTTCCAAGATATATCCGTATAGCATTTCTTTTTAAATAGAAGTAAGTTATCTCAAGCATATAAAAAGGTTCTCAGATAATATCACAGTAGGTACATGACCGATAGAGAGGAACATGACCCTTTGTAAAGTGGAAAAGAAGACAGCAGAATCTTGTGGTCCACACATTTTAATCTATTTTAAGAGGCCAAGCCTGTGTTCCTTATTCAAGTTGAAATCAAGGGGCATGTTAAGGACTTAACGTCAGCAAAGTTCTTAAGCACATACTTAAGTCCTCTCTATGCACGAAAGCATTCAATATACATATTTAAATACTTTACTTATTCAGGGCCTAAATGACTCATTGACTCTAAGGCCAGAAAGAACCATATGATCATCTAGTTTGACCTCTTGCATGATGTGTGTAAGAAGTGGAGAGGTTCAGCTTCTCTGTGGACTCTGATTTTATAAAAGGAGTAAATTCCTTCACACCAGCCATACACATTTTTCCCCTCTTCAAAAATTACCAAAAAGACATCAGTGTTACAGTAGAACCTTAACTATATGAGACGCTGTAGAAACCAAATATGTTTTTTGAAGCTTAAATGTAAATTACAATTCTTATGACCATATAAGCAGCTCCTCATTTATAGAAGCAGCAAAGAATTAATATCCGTTCAGTACACTGTGATCTTTTTAAAAAAGGGATATTTTTCGTAATTAGAGATATACAGATCCCACCCTCCTTTGCATAGCTAACTGCCACATTTTACCTTTTATACAGTTACCAATTCATATGGTAACTCCAAATCTTCTAAATGAAGATTTCTTCAAATTTTCCAAAAACAAATTCCTACTTCAATTGACAGTTTATTAGCAAAGTTTTAGGCTATATAATGAAAATTATTAGTCAATTTACTGTTTTCTGTATAGCACCTTGTTTAAAGCTTTACAATAAATCATGAAAGGTTGTTTGCAAGATTCAATGATACTAAATTCAGTTTTACATCCAGAATTTAATATTGGGAATTAATGATTTCATTCCATTTTTTTCTTCTAATTATAATTTTTAAATCATTTGTCTCTAGAGAGAAAATGAGATCTCTGAGTACTCTCAGAAACAGTTCACATTGGGGTGTGGTGGTGGAATGAAGAAAAACTGTTTTTGTTTTGTCAGTATTTGTCATCTAAATAAAAAAAAACAATTAGAAACATTTTAGTCTGCAGTCTGCTGAGGCATGATCAATTAAGGACTAATTTTGTAAACACTCTCCCATGCGGCTAACCAGCGAATTCCATATGAAAACATTTAAAATTTTTTCAGATTACAGTTGAAAGATTTTAAAGAAATAAAAATTCCTGTTTTATCAGAAAAATTTAAAAAATCAATTGAAAGCATATTTCAACAGAAAATTTTTTGCCATTTATACTGAATAGGTTAAACCTGTAGCAATACTAGGAATTATGGCACTCTGGAGTGTGGAGACCCTCATATGATTGAAGATGTTTACTGCTGGCTATGACCCCTAAAGCTTAATTAGGAACTGGTGTATTTTTCCAATGATGCAAATATAATGAACTGAAAATTAAAAACACAGGGACACTTCCTCAGGTTTCCCTTGCCTGTATGATTGCTCAAAGGATGCTTGGAAGAAAATCCACTTGGGAAACGAAAATTACAAATTAAAATTTGCAAATCATCAGGATTTTAAAAAAATAATAAAGCTTGTCTGCAGACAGCTTAAATAGCTCCAATAGAATGATGTTAAATTGCTAAAGTTTCAGCCAATGCTTTTATTTTCAAAGACATCTGTGTTTATTAAATAGCATTTAGGCATTATAATGAATGTGTTTAATTAAATCCAATTTTTACACAGAAGATAAACACCATGTGTAGAAAAACAGGGCCAGATTCCCAACTAAGCATGTGCAAAAATACACATACTTTTGTACATACTAAGCCTAGCCAATGAAAACCCTTGGTGCACAGTCACAAGCAGAGATTTGTGAGAAAATACAGCTATGCATGCTTGTAAGAGCCCAATTCTGTTAAATTGCATAGGGGTATTTTATGCTCTCTTGAAAATCTGGCCTATAAATAATCAAACCATATTTTTTTTTCCAGGACAGGGACAGTAATAAAAACAGAAAAATTTTGGGAAAAAAAGTGTTTTCCCATATGACAAATGTTTTTGACATTTTGAATTTTTTCCCCATCTTGATAGTTGATGAAAAATCAAAATTTAAAAATTTTTTGTAACCAATAATCCATTTTTTTTGCATCAAGGTTAAACATTTAATTTCAATATTTTCAAAATGTTATATATAGACCAGCTTACATCTTTTAATTTTTCTTATCCCTTCTCAAAGTATAAATTAACTAAAATTTTGAAACCACAGGTCATTTCAAATAAAAAAATATGAATATTTTTTTTTAGAAATGTCAAAATGGGGCTTTTTAATCAAAAGTTTTTCAAATTTTTTGACTCAGAAGAGTCAACAAAACTGACAGTTTCACATGAAGAGCTTCAGCTTCAAAGAACTGATATCACCAAAGAAAAGGGACTTTGTCATAGAATTCTTGACTAGGTCTACTAAATTATTACTACTTGATTTACACCATGCTCAGGATCTGACCCTACATCTTCTATGCCCCAGAATATTCCTGCATATCAGACTCTGTCAAATCTTCAATTTCATAGTTTAATAAAAATTAATGGGATTTGACAGGTTATTCCCTTTTTAAAAATTCTTCATCTATCACAGATATTTCTGCAGGTAATGTCATTTGTGGTTCCCAGCTAGTAAATGCACATTCATACTGTATTTCAAAAGAACAAGATCCTCTGCCAAAGTATGACGGCAAAGGAAAAAAAATATTTCAGACAAGTTGAAAACATGGCCAAAAAGATGTCAGGAGAAAACAAAGCACAAAATCAAAACATGTTTGTGGTAAGCTAACTTCAGCTAAATCTAAGAAATGAATCTAAACAAACAAAGTACCTAACTACAATCTAAGAACTGATCTAACTATTTCAGAATGAAAATTAACTAAATAACCAATACAAAGCAATTATAAGTGATGAGAATTTCATGGTAGTTGTTTGCTTGTTTTTATTCTCTGGCTACTGAATGAACATCATTTCAAAATCTAAATGCCAAATCCAATCTTTTTAATCACAATTCCCCCTGCCCCCTATTTTCTTGGTTGTCTGCAGAGCATCCTGGAAAAGCACCAACTGCTATGTTTGCCCATATTGCTGTACTTTGATATCTTGTGCACTCTGCAATTATTTAGATGGCAAGAAAAGAGGACTGTGAGATACATTGTGCAACCACAGATGACATCATGTTAACCCCTGTTATTGGGTTCCACCCTCAGGTCAAATGCCTATGAGTCAGTGTCTACAACAGATGAATGATGTCATCCTCACACCACCTCTTAGGAAGAAAATGTGGTGGTGCCTTTCATTGTCTGGTCTTAACGGACCTTGTGTTACTTACAAAAGTTCCTAAGATAAAGAAGAATCTGCCTGAACTTAAAAAGACAGGAAATGAGCACACACACTAACATGCTGAAATATGTTCTAAGAAAAAGATGAAGGTGGATCATATACAAGAAGCATGTGTTAGCAGGTTGCAGTCAAGAAAGATTTACATTTTAATAATAAATGGCACATACAATGTACCAGAGCAACAAATCAAGTATAGACAAACAATCTAATAAAGCAGTTCCTTTAGCCAAGAAATCAATAGAAATATAATATACCAGGGCAGAGGGTGTAAATGTCTATCATAGGTTCATGACTGATTAGACAGATAAATTAGACTGATTTGTGTATTTTAAAACTTTTGCACAGAGAAAACGGACTATATTGAAAAACTGTGCATACTTAAGGAGAACAACAGTTTCATATTGGCTCAATGGCAAGTGTAGCCAGTCCTCGATTTCTGGCTGAGCTCCTGAAGGTGGAGGGCGGGCCCAGCCAAGGGCAGCTTCACACAGCAGGACGTTGCTCCCCCCTCCCCCAAGGGAGGGGAAGAGGCATCATGCCCAGCAGCTGTGTGAACTTTGCTGCCACTACTCTGGGCAGCCAGCAGTCGTGGTTGCAAATGGAGCAGAGGCACCAGCATTAGCACCTCAATTTCACTTGCAGCCATGGCTTTGGGGCCCAGTGATGGTAAGCAGGGCAGAGGCATCAGCGCCCCTGCTCCACTCACAGCAGGGGCTACTGGCAGCTATGTGGTTCTGTGGCCACAGCAGAGAAATCTGTGCCTCTGCTGGACACCAATGGCAGGCCTCATGGCAAAGTGGGTAGGTCCCAGCCTACCCAGGCCAACCTCTGGCTACATCCCTGCTCTCAATACATTGCAATGTACAAGTACTGATTTTGATTACTGTGAATTCTTTCTTGGGGACGGGTGGGATTATCTCTAAGGAAAATTCAATGTAATTTAAATAATCAACTAATTTATCATTTTCTCTAAGTATAGCTGAAGGGGTTAAAGTAAGACGGAAAACCATTCTGGGGCCCACCATTTTAGGGGCTCATCGTTCTGGGAACCCTAAAAATAGAATATGGAGCCGGAACACTGCATTATGGGGCCCACCATTTAAAAACAGCTGGCCCCAGAATGCAGCATTCTGGTTCCATATTCTATTTTTAGGGGCCTGAACGCTGGGCCCCTAAAAATTGCAGGCCCTGGAGCGGTGTTCTGCCATGCATTCCAAAAGGCAGGGGCAGGGGGTGGGGGCGCTGCTGGGGGGCTCAAGTCCCACCCCAAACCCCTCCCCTTCCATGCCTCACCCCAACCTGGGGCCTGCTGCCTCCTCTGGAGGCATCCCACTGCCCTGATCTCAGGTCTACCGCTCCCACCTCCACAGCCACACCACCACTGGTAAGTGAGGGGGTGGCCCAGCTTGCACTGGGGGGGGGTATTGGGGGCACTGGCATGTGGGGGGGCAGGAGCTGGGGTGTGGGGGCCCACCTGTGTGGGAGGGGGGCCCACCTGTGGGGGAGCATTCCAGGGCTCCCCAAATTATACTTTAACTCCTGTATAGCTGAAGCCAAAGGAGATACATTAACTCCTGGATCCAGAATATGTAGGTTGGCCCTGATTCAGCAAAACATTTATGCACGTGCTTAAGCTGTCAACTTGGCAGGACTTCAGTATGTAATCATTGCTGTCCTGATTAGGATGTTACTCCTAACCAGGTTGCATGATTGATAGCCCCTCCACCTCTCTTTAAATCCACTGCAGGATGGTTCACATCAGGAGGCTGTATATGTCAGGAGGAGGTACAATGCAAAACCTGAATGGATCAGCATATAATCAAGGTTTTGGACAAGCTACAGTCACACGATCTCCATTGTCCAGATTCAGAGATGACCTCACTGGAGATGCAAAGTGGCAGCAGCTGCTATTCCAGCCAGTAAAGTTTTGTGTGGCATGGGGGGAGTGGAGGTGTGTGTGCACGGGGAGGAGTAATTTTATTCTAAATGTTGAATCTTCTTTGTAAGTATGGCAAGGATTTTCATCCATCTTATTTTCCATTATAAAGACACAATTTTGGATCTTCTGGCTCCATTATTCTTTTAATATTTACACAAGATTTTTTAGGTTGTATTTAACACAAACAAACAAACAAACAAACAAACAAAAAACCTTTAAATTACTTCAAGCCATAATCTGACATTTTCAAATTCACTGACAGAAGGATAATCAAATGTTACTGTGAGAAAATAGGAATCATTGTTATAACATTGTTTATGGAGACTTTTAAGCTGCTCTCTCTTTCATCACTGAAAAGTATTTCCCTCCTTGTTCTTACTCTATATTCTGATTACAAAAGAGACCATTAAAACAAACTCTCTCTCAAAGGAGTTTCAGTAGGAGTGAAATATTTACAACCAGGAATATAAAGTATCAAATTCCATTTTTGTCTGATAACGTGGGCAGCTAATAAATTCAAATAAATACATGAATGTCTGGTTTCATTTATAGTTTTTCTTTTCTTTTTGCTCCAGCTGGCATTTTTTGGCATGCAGAAAAGTAGCCTCCTCTTTCGAGTTATATTTACATTACAATACTATAATCCTCTTTCTTGGAATTCCACCCATCCCCAACAACTAATGTACAAAGCAATATGGAAGTCATTTTAAAGTTGAATAAACACAAATCTATTGTCTTTATTTTTCCACTGTTACCTTTCTCCTCATACCATCACATTCTTTTCTTTCTGCCTAGGTCCTCCCCAACTACTTCAAAGGAAAAAAAAAAGGCAATCTGTCTCTCATGCCATCATCATCCCCCTCCTCCCACAGGACCCTCTCCATTTTCACGATAGTCTTTGGCTCAGAGATATCTCTCTATCTCTTTACCTCTGACTCCACCTCTTCTGAACCCAAGTTTCAGTTTCTCAAAATGAGGGCCTTTTCCTCAGTTTTCAAATGTGCTACCATTTACACTGACTTCTTAAGATCCAATCTATCTCCAAATTTGTTGAGAAGGCTTCCACATCATCTGCCTTGACTGCTTCCACATTCTGTCCTGGTGCCGCTCCAATGTGTGTGAGAGATGGAGAACTCTAAGGACTTACTAGGATCAACTAGAGAAGAGCTCCTTTAACTTTTACAGTAGAAATCTGTGTTTTTCTTATAGCTAAAGGACCAGGCTTTTATTTTCAGCACCATAAGTGCATGCACAATGTTTAGTTAGCAATTTTTTTCTGCCGTTTATAGCAGATGAACTCATTACAGATTATTTATGTTTATAATGCACATTTAATAAATTACAATGTCACATAAAAATGAGACCACTGGCTGCACATCATCTCCAAACTCAAAAATAATTAACTAGAGATTAAACGAAAACCAACACTACACTCTTCCACCTTACAGTAAGTACTAGGCTCTAAAGTGCCCTCCCCTGTTCCAAAGCCTCAGTAAACAGACGGACCCTGCAGCTCCACCAGGATTATTGAAGATTAGGGGGAGGAATACACTTCAGTAACTTGGGATAGTTCCCCCTCTTTAATATCAAGTCTCCAGCTCAAGTATTTGTTCTGATCACAGCTCTGGCAGTACATAAAGCCCTGCGTGGACACAAAAATATGGATCTACATCTGGTCCACATTCGCTCAGTGACAGTATCTATCTGGTCTGCAATCTGCATGCCAGGTTTTATCTCCATCCATAACCACACCTGCAACCAAGCTTGGGCTCAGAGCCTTTTAGCCTTTGATTGGCTCATTCCCCACATGGATCCTGCCCACTTTTTCTTTTCTTATTTGCGGTATGCATGCTGTGCTGTCAATCAGATTTCCTTGTCCACCAAAGAAATCTCTGATTGATAGCATGGCATGTGAACTGCAAATAAGAAAATAAAGAAGTGGGCAGGGAAGTCATGGGGAAGGAGAGCCAATCAAAGACCAGAACATTGACTGACTGACTGAGCAGTGACTCTCCAAGCCCCAGCCTGCTGTGACTAAGACTCTGATTGGCTGGCACACCACAATCAGAGTTGAGCTAGGATTGGCTAGAGTACTTCCCTGTTCCCCTGTGTGCTGCTGACAGATCAGAGCAGTAGCTGCAGTGATGGATCGCACCCTGGGCAGACAAAAATAGAATCTGCATCTATGAGTAGGGTTACCAGATACCAAAACATGGAATGGAGGACAAGGAAGTATGGAAAGTAGGACATTGGAACACACACGGAGAAAATGTAGTATTAAATGTAAGCTTCTGTTTCCAGGGGTCCCTGGAACACTTCCCTCTAAAAATAGGGTGTTCCAGGGCATTCCAGCATACTTTAACCCCTGTAAATAAAAAGGCAGACAAAAATCAGGTATTTTTAAAATGCCTGCCGGATGCAGGACATGAAGGTAAAAAGGAGGACATGTCCTCCTTTTGCCTGACATCTGGGAACCCTATCCATGGGTCAATCCGTAGCAGTGGGTCTGCAGTTAGACACACCCACAGATGCGGATCTGCAGCAAACACCCACAGATCTGCAAGGCTCTAGCAATACAGTATGAGGAGAGATTACTGCCTAGCTTCTGTATTTGACTTCCTCTGAACCAGAGATGCTCATGATAGGAGAGCAAAGACTAATGTATTGATTGGCTCTATGTATTTGCATATGTGTGCATGTGCACTAAGCAGAGAAACAAAAAAGGAGAGATGGCATCCTGTAGGAGCTGGCCCAAAGAAGGGGATAAATAGTATACTAAGTGCTACCAAAACACTTCTGATTAAGTTCAAGTGGTAGTGACATTTTTGGAACTGAAGGATGAGAGTTCTAAGTCCCAGTTCCCCAAGTATGTGCTGTGAATGATTCACCAGTAATTTCTGTCTTTTGTCTCCACCTATAGGTACTTTATATCTGCTACTAATTGAAATGCATCCTTGCTAAGGTTATCAATGACTCCCTCCTGGCCTTGTGAAAAGCTGCTGCTTCATTCTTGAAAGTCCTACACCTTCTGTGATAAACATGCTCTATGCACCTCAGACATTTGGTGTCTGGCTCGTGTAATCAACTATAAAGTCCTTGGTGCAGAGTCCATGTCTCTATGTTCTATATGGCAGCAAACACACTATCAACACTTAACAAATAGAATGACAACACTGTAATAATACTTTAGTAAGTTTGTGACTTCTGTGCTCCCAGAACCAAGTACTTCCCAGTGGAAGTTCATGAAATTGGATACTTTTTAGAAGGCTCTTCACATGGTAAATTTGGTCTTCTCAAACCCTACCAGTCAGTGCTGAGAAACTGATTGTAACTCTTGTCTACATTAGCATTCCCACCACTGGCAACAAATGCGAAGGGAAGACAGGCTCATGTAGGCAAGGTAAACAAATGAAAATTAAAAAATAAAAAGGATTTAGCACACTTAACAGCTCAAATCTTTATACAATTTTAAAAGTAATAATACAGGGATGTGTTTCAGACTATGCCTCACTCTTCTGTAATTCTGTTTCTTTAACTATAAGCTCCATTGTGACATTCAGACCTAAAAATGCTGCCTGAGTTTTTCTGCAAATGAGTGCAGGCCTGAACTATGTAAGCACTGAAAATTCTAATGTGCACTTTGAACCTAATTGCAAGCCAGGAACTTTAATGCTGGTATAGAAGCAGACAGGGATGTATAAATAAGACTATTGTTTCTAAAGAGTAAAAGCTTAAATATTGCTATATGGTAGTTAAAGTGGAGTATAATAGACTATTGTTTTTATGAATAGGTTCTCCCACGCACCAATCAACACCTTATCGTTAACATTAATCATTAGTATATCTTCCTCAAGATCAAACAAACACTTCTGGAGAGTTCAAATTCTGACTTCAGAAAAGTCTCAGTGTAATAACAGATTAGATTTAAACATGCACAACTGTATCCAAATACAATGGAATTTATTTTAATGATTAAAAATTACATAAAGCTATTCAAAGATTTAAGGAGACTTCTTTGCAACAAATATACTAAGAGGACAATGTAAAACCATATCAGGCAATGTATCAATGCCCCTATTCTTTCTGTATGTTACAGAGAATAGTAATACTATTTCCATAACAGTTAGTTCTTAGAATGATCATTCACCAGCAAAAAAATGGCAATATTATTGTAGAAATATAGTTCTCTTTCCTTAAGAATTATTTGTAATAAGCTTCTTACACTACTGTTTGCAGTTCCAAAGCGGCAGCCGTGTCAGTCTAGTCTAGTCCAGCAAAACAAATAAGAAGTCTTGTGGCACTTCTAATGAGTAATGAATTTGTCTATCACATGAGCTTTTGTGGTGGAAAATCCCACTTCATCAGATGCTTGAAGATGGAGAACTTACAGAACGGGAGGAAAATAAATACAGGGAAGTGTCAGTCATAAGATCAAGTCAGACTGTTATAGCAAATCAAAGCAGTTGTTCTAATATAAATCCTACGGCTGATATTTCCCTGCATTTATTTTCATGTGACAAACAAATCTGTTAGTCTTTAAAAGTGTCATGAGATTCCTTGTTTGTTTTGCTGTTTGCAGTGTTATTGCAGCTGTATTGGATCCAGGATTTTAGAGAGACAAGGTTAATATTTTCACTAGACCAACTTCCATTGTTGAAAGAGACAGGCTTTTTCTGTGACATTTTGAGTATCACTCCCAGACCGGCAGAGCTCTGTAAAACCTTGTCTCTTTTTCACCATCAGAAGCCGGACCAATAAAAGATATTACTTGCTCACCTTGTTTCAAACTACTAGAAGTTAGAAGCTTGTGGTTTATTTTTCTATTTTGGAAAGACAGGAATTTCCATATTAGACAAATCCAGTATTCTGTCTCTGAGAGCACACCTTACCAGACACTTCAAAGGAAGAAATCCTGCCATAAGCAGTTATGGGATAGCTTGCCCCCAAAGAAAACTCTTCTAATCCACAGGCGTTAAAAGTTGGCTTATGCCCTCAAACCTGAAGTCTTATATCCCTTTCAAAGTTCTCAGTTTATTTATTCTTCAAAATTTTTCCTATTATAACAGTATAATCTTGTTCTCCATACAAATGTTGAACCTGGCTAAACGCCTTTCTTAAAAACTTTGTAACAATCAGTTCCTGGGTCTAATTCTGCAGTATGTGATCAGCTTTGCATTTTGTGACAATTTCTAGAAGGGGAGACATATTAGTCTGTGTACAGCAAAAACAACAGGAGTCCTGTAGCACCTTAAAAACTAACAATTCTCTGCTCTTAATGCCTGTTGCTTGTGAATGTTATAAATTACATCACATTTTGATTTTTGCCTTAAGGGTAATATTTTCAAAAATGCACAGTCAGCCTAATGCTGCTCCCACATGAAGACAGTGGCTGGTTTAGGGCATTGCTAAGAGCTTTTTAAAATACCATCCTAAACATAAGTGTTCTTTCTTTTTTTTCTTTTTCTTTCCCCCATATTAAAGCTTTTGGTCCAGAGTGTTTTGTGCTTTCATGTGATGCAAAGCTACTTAGCCAATTGGCAGGAGCAACCTAATGCAGAGGGGATCTTCCAGTACTGAAGAGCTCCTAGGACTAGGCCACCCCTCAACTCATTGTGGCCAGGTAAAAGGGTCATGTCAATTTCAAAAGGGATAGCCGTGTTAGTCTAGTCCAGTAAAAAAAAAACAACAAGGAGTTGTGTGGCACTTCAAGACTAACAGATTTATTTTTTGCATGAGCTTTCGTGGGAGAAGATCCCACTTCATCAGATGCTTCAAAGATGGGTGAACTTACAGAAAGGGTCATGGCCAGGGCTTCCCCATGCCCTGCTAATACCCAGCTGCTGTACAGGCCCCTCAGAACAACTGGCAGCTGGTACATTATGAGAACACCCCAAGCCCTGTCCCCCTGCTGTGTTAAGTGTCACATCTCAAACAAAAGATACTAACTGCCTTGACTGGTCATCAGAACACTGAAGAGAAATAGTCACAGCAGGAGAGGACATAAAAATCTGCCTTCCAAGCAGACAGGTTTATCCCTCAGGCACAAGCATGGGGTCTAAGAGCCACACCAGCAGAGTTTCCTCATCACAAGGTGAATCTCTGCAAACGTCTAAAGAGTGCAAGTTTAAATCACATCTCACTGGCCTTCAAGGAAATATATCTGTCTGCAAGTGATCACAAACTAGGCATGAATATATCCCAAGTGAATCCATTATTAAATTAAACAAAATACAGAATCCCTCCCTCCATTCACACAACGCTGTCGGTTGCCCATATTTGTATAATACCTTCTGGCTGGTTGCACTGGCTCCCTCAGCCTCTCATTCTTAACTGCAGCCTCAAATCATTTGGAAAGGGACACAGCAGCACTAGCAGGCACTAGCCATTAAGTGGTATTATTTCCCTGCAGGTTCAGCCATCTGAGAACTTGAAGCAGCACCTCAATATCTTGAGTTGTTAACAAAAGGGGGAAGATGGTAGCAGTTCAGGTGCAGGACTAGGAGTTGGGCTGGGATTCTATTCTTGTCTGATAACTGGGCAAGTGACTTTACCTCTCCATGTTGCACTACACTATCATGAAATGCTTATGTAGCTCAGTTACTGTAAAGATGTGAAATGTGGAGGTGAAGGAATGCGAAGATAGTGCAAAATATGTTTATAAATGGAAAATGCTATCTGGTGGGAAGGTATTTTATAAAGCATGGAGTTAATAGTAGCTCTAACAAGTGCTCTACATTTTGCCTGTCATCAAGTCTCTAGTCTTTTGTCTAACTAATTTCAAAACACCTTTGGTACAACCTCTTTTTCTCCAGCAGCCATGTCCAGCAGCAAGAAAAGCAGGTTAAACCCAGTGTCAGAACAAGAATTCTTGAAGTAATATTCTTGAATACTAGAGCAGAACTCACTGAAGACTTGCTCACCATGTTGAAAAGGGAGAGGTTGGCACAGAGAATGGTGAAATATGAGTTTAAGTTATCAAACCACTCTGAACATCCACTATGTTTACTTGTGTGAGAGCACGAGCAATGACCAAGCTGAAAAGCAGAGTCTTTTGCATAAAGTAGATATTTAAAGATCTTTGAGCTCTGGTATCTGCCTAAATTTACTAGAAAAAATTGTGCTATATCCTAAAGACAAAATTGCTAGAATACCTATAAGAACCCTATGGTGTTTTAAAAATATATTTAAAAAAATAATACATCAGTTTCTGCAATTTGACCCTTGCAACTTTGTGCTACATTTTGTTCTTGAATATAGGCTGAAGCAAACAGAACATGAGAGTTATCTTAACCTTTTTTCAGATAACTTTGAGATATCCTGAGATAACTGTAGTAAATCATTTTGGATAAAGTGGGCCTTAGTCCATCTGTTAGGCACAATACAATAGAACCTCAGAGTTATGAACTGACTGGCCAACCACACACTTTATTTGGAACTGGAAGTACACAATCAGGGAAATGAAAAGAACATTAAATGTAAACCACACACACACACCTACAAAAGCGCACCGTTTTCCTTTTGCATAGTAAGTGTCAATGTCATATTAAGTCAAAGAAACAGTTTTAAACTTCTGAAAGAACCATCATAACACTTTGTTCAGAATTAACAAACCACCTCCATTCCAAAGGTGTTCATAACTCTGAGATAATACTATAGAAAATAAAGCTGTTTGCAGTTTTGGACCTTTTCCCGTGTAAATGAAAGTCTGGAGAAATTGTTAATGATCTGACTGAAACTGCAAATGAGATGTAAACCTGGGAAGCACCCAGTGCTGTGTATATCCCATATCTGATAAAACAGTTAATATTTTCAGTGTGTAAGACATGATCTCTTTGTACGATCGGATTACTATGATGATGAAATTAGGTAACTTTCTGGAATTCAAGCACAAGGCAGGGCTGGGCCTTATGTTAAAGGCCAGTGTTCTTATCTCAAGATATGACCAAATCTTAAAGGTTGAACTTGAAGTTAGTTCAGCAGAATCTGCAGGGGAAGTGGCTAAACTGGACTGCACTCCTCCTTCAGGAGTTAAAGTAAGGGGGAACACACCAGACCTCCATTCCGGGGCCCACGTTCCAGGGCCCCTAAAAACAGAATAATGGGATGGAATGCAGCATTCCAGTGCATTCCCCCATACTTTAACCCAGTCTCAGCCTGGCAAAATGAGACAGGCATGTCCACCCTGGGATTGGCTGCGCTGGGGAAGCCTGCTGAGCACTCATTTGCTGCCAGCATCGATTGCTCTGCCGGCTGAGGAGCCTCAGTGAGCAGCCATCCATCACACAGCAGGGCTGGTGAGGGCCAGATGTGGCAGTGCCCTACTTATGGGGCCCAGGAGGAAACAAAGGGCTGCAATTGCCCTGCCAGGGAGCACTGGCTCTAGCCAGCAAGTCAGCAAGCTCTAGTGTGAAGTCCAGTGCTGCGGTGGCAGGACAAGCTGGCCACATGATCCATTCCTGCCCCGGGGTGGCTGAGGGAGCTGGAGTGTTGGGGAATGGTACCGATGGGAGTCTGGGCAGACTTACTGGCCTCTGATAGCCTGGCTCAGGCCCCTCAGCATGCATCAATGCCCTGCCACTGCTGTTGGGTGGCTGCCATGTGGTGCTGTCTGTCATGGTGCCCTCGGTGCTTCCCAGGGGACAGAAGGGGGATGGAGAGGTGTGGAGGGCATCGGGGGGCTGAAGTGGGTGGACAGAACACGGAGGAGCTGAGGGTGAGCATTAGGAGGGCTGGAGTGGGGACTTGGGGGCAGAGAGCTTAGGGAATGGGGATGGGGGCTGAGGAGGACATGGGGAAACAGGGGTCTGGTGTGGGCACTAATGAACGAGGTTATGGTGATACTGTGGATTTGAGGCTGTGCCTCATTTGTGAGGAAAGAGCTGGTGGGGCTCAAAAATGCCTACCTGGGCTGGGACCCGCACATGCATGAAGAGGGCCCAGACAATATGGGAAGGGGACCTGGAGATTAGGAGGGTTTCAGGGCCCATCAATTTATATTTTAACCACTGCTCCTGATGAATTGCCGCATCAGATTTTTTTAAAAAGGTCTTGAAACAACTACCTGGCCAAGTAACAAGAGCACTGTATCCAGGCAAAAGAGCCAGTAAGTGGCCTTGCTCTTCAGATCTTATGGGCTGAATATTCTAGCCTGCCACATTCATGGTGCGCTGCTAAAGTGGGTGGGTAATCTCTGCTGACATACAGCTGGTAGCATCATCTTAACTGACTCCTGTGCCAGTTTTTTTCATCACCCCTGCTGCAGAGGGTCGTTATGAAAGGAGGGGATAGGATTACGCACTGATCTTCCATTGGGATGAGATAGTTTGGGGACCTTACACTAGCAGTGTACATCAGAGCTGTTCCTCAGCAGCCCCAAATTATGTGGGGACCTGCCAGATCAGGGCAGGAAGCCACAACTGGCTCTTGGTGCCTCTCTCCCTCTGTACAGTTTCTGAATGAATCTCAGTCAAAAGGTGAGAATTCAGCCCTGTTGGTTTAAGGTCAGATCCTCTGCTGATGTAAATTGGCCAGGTGCACCCATTTATACCAGCTGAAAAAAATGGCTGTACGTGTCTGGTTTGTCAAATTTTAGTTTGGAGAAGGAAGGAAATAGCCTGAACTGGGAATCCACTAACAAAAATGAAATAACCATGCCCTAATTTAGGGGTTCTCAACTTTTTCTTCTGGGACCCCCTTTGAAAATATTTCAGGCTGTGATGACCCCTCCATGCCATGCTACCCATACCCCCATGCCATAGTACTCTTACTTCTGCACTACTGCTGGGGGCACATCTGCCTTAGAGCACCCAGCCAGCAGCTGTCACTCTCCAGCCACTCATATCTAAAGGACTTTGGCTCTCAGCCATGCACAAGGCTGACAGCTACAGCCACAGCCACAGCATGCGTGAGGGCTGACAGCTTGCCATCTCCCCCCATAATAATCTTGCAGCCCCTTGAGGGGTCCTGACCCCCAGTTTGAGAACCCCTGCCCTAATTGCACATTGCAGGGAAATAACCTACGTACAAAAGGCATGAATAACTGATAACTGACAACATTAATTTTGCTTTGTCAGTAACAGTTTTCATTGGTGAAAGCACAAAAAAGTGATGTGCTGTAACCAACAGGAGATAAGCTCTACTAGACAAAGTGTGAGGACAAACTGTTGCTATGGTGTAAGGAAAATTAAACTCTGTAAATGAATAGTCTGTAAAGGAAAGGCCCCTTTTGACAATACACTTGGCATAGTTCCGTCTAGGCAGATTCTGTGTTTGAGTCAGGCTAACGCACAATAAAGGGAATGGCTCAACAGACGCACACAACTTGCTTTAAAAGTTTACTATGCGTAAAGCTCTGTAAATTTCAGAGAAAAAAAAATCTTCCTTTCCCTGACTCCCATTTCACAGGAGATCTTCCAAATCCAACTCCATCTATTCCTCACTATTCTTTCCTTTGTCCCCCAAAAGGCGGGAGATCACAAAAAATAGTCTCCTGGATAAGTGCTGGCCACAACTATGTTTGGAACTGGTCAAGCAGTTGGCAAGAGGTGTTGAACAAACATGAAACGCACAGCTCCTTCTTTCAAAGGAAAATGTGTGATGCTGATGCAGCTATCTCATCTTTGCCTATGCCTCAGACCAAGGACATCTTTGTTATATATTTCCTTTTTGCAGGGAGTTTCATCCAGAGAGAACTGAAAACTCTACAGTTAAAACAAGAGACTTTTTGGATCCTGATGCAACACTGCTATTATACTTTGCTGTTAAAGAAATCTGTATTGAGTAAGTACAAGTCCTGCAGATATAACCACTAGAAGTGATTGAAAAACGTAATTTCCATTTCATGGAAAACACCAGATAATAAGACAATGGCTTTCATCCATAATGTAGCTAACAAGTAGATTATATCAAAAGATTTTTGTGGAATGAAAAGGTCTGAAAAATTTAGATTCAGAAATATCAGAACATTTTGTTTAGACATTTGTCAGTCAAAATGAAATATTTCAACATTCTCAAGTTGGAATGTTTCATTGGCAGTTTGTCAGCCCAAAATAAAACATGTCATTTTTGGATCAACATTCATCTCTATCTGTATGTCTTCACTACAGGGCTTTGTTAAGTCAGCTTAAGAAAATCTACTTAAAGTCAATTTTAAGTCAACTTAGTGAGTCCATACTTCTCTTAAGTCAACTTAACAAAGTTGGTTAAGTTGACATAAGAAAGTCTCCTAATAAAAACATGTGTTTGCTTAAGTCTACTTTACTAAGCAGACTTAAGCAGGCACATATTATTAGACAGGGCTGCTTAAGTTGACTTAGATGGCCACATTCTATTAAGTCGACTTAATAAAGTCGACTTAATGCTTAAGTCAACGTAAAGAGTGAGAGTTATTAAGTCAATTTAAGGAAGCTCTTAAGCTGACTTAATAAATGCCAAATGTGGCCAGGGCTTTCCTTAAGTCTGCTTAAGCCCTTACTGAGACATACCCTCTGCCCACCTGACTCATAGGAGAATTGCTGTGGTTCATCATGAGACACACAGCCTGGCTAGAAGGCCCATCCAACTGGGAAGAATGGTGGCTTGAGGTACCCACTCCCTAAGGTCACTGCAGCTCAGGTGACTGCAGAGATTAACATTGGCCTAATCCAACATAAAGTACTTAGTTTCAATTTTCCCAATAGAAAATGAGAATTTTCAATAAAATTGACATTTTCACCAAAGAAAATTTTGACTTTTGCAAAAACCACATTTTCCATTGAAAAACATTTTAACTGCTAAACGATCTGATGACTTTTCTAGCCTTATACTCTGATTATGCCTCATTTTGACAGAAAATTCTTAACAAACTCTAATGTTAACACTGGCAGATGTGCACCAGTCTAATTTGATATCTGCAATACCACAGTATTATCTGGCCCGTATGACCCATCAAAATGCATGAAACTTTTTTTTATAGAAGGTCTGACTCTAGTCAGCTTAGAACTTGTTTTCTGAAGGTAACCCAAACTGATACTTATGAAAAAATGAGGATCTTCTGCTCACCATCTGATGCAGTTTGAGGCAGCAGAAATGAAAGAAACATGGGCTTTTTTGGTTGAAACTTCCATTTGGTTGAATTATATAATTACACATACACTACTGTGTAATTATTCACAGTATGAAATTTGATGTGTCCCAATGCAATGAATGCTTTGAAAAGGAACAACAGAGATTTTGATTCTGCTGCTACCTGCTGACATTTGGAATGATGGCTGCCTAATCCTGGCTTGTTATCCATGTAAAACTAGAAAAAACAAACAATGCAGAATCCCACTCTTCCACAGGCTGGCTAGTACCCTTCATTTTTTGCCAATACATTTGTGCAGGACTATTCTTTTTTGTTCCTCACTGCACTGCACTTAAGGAATTGTTTTACTCCAAGAGTGCACAGGAAGTAGTAAACAATGGTACTGGACAGACCAAGTGAATTAGTCAGTCCCTAGCTTGCAAACAAGAATAAGAATTCAGCTGTTAGCCCCATTTCATTTTACATAAATGTGATTTTGGGTCTACCTGCTTTTTCCTCCCTTCAATTCTCACATGACACTTTGTAAAGTGTGGTAATAAATATGAAAAATTATTACTTCTCTAGGCAATATGCTCATCATAACCACACCATAGAAGATGGCATTGTGAAGTTTGATGTGGATTCCCTCTTACTTCTTTCCATATCGCATCTTTACTTGTGAAGTTAAAAGACAATTTGTCATCGTCCAAAACTGCAAATTCAGCCTGTGATATGTAACTGTCTCTCCTCCTCTGACAACATAAGAAGGCTTACGGATTCTGAAACCTTTCTGTTGTTTACTTCCATACTGAAAAACTGAGATGCAGACAGAAGTAGTAGCTAAAGCAAGGCCACCCAGCAAGTCCGTGACAGAACTCGTATTAGAGTTTTGGAGTTCCTGAGTTCCAGCCTTGTGGATTAGTCCAAAAGACCTAGCTAGTTTTGGAGTGATACACAAGACAGCTGTATTGATTAGTCTGGAAGCTCTTTGGAGCAACAACTCTCTCTGTTAAGAGCTCTTTTCATATTTGGGAAACTTCTCAGCCCTGAAGAAGAGCTCTGTGTAAGATCAAAAACTGGTCTCTTTCACTAACAGAAATTGGTCCAATTAAAGAGATTACTACATCCATGTTGCCTCTCTACCATCATGGGACCAACATGGCTACAAAAACACTGCATACGACTCTTATGATGAGTCAACTTGTAATCCCTTTATTCGCATTGGTGAGTAGCATCAGTGATTTCAGTGGGATTACTTGTGAAAGTAACTTGTCACAAGTATGAGTAAGAGGTTCACAATCTGGCCCTTGTTTGTACACTGCCCTAGCACAAGCAGCCTCACTATAATACAAATTAAATAACTATATAAAATATTTTTGGTTAGAAAATACATAGTGAGCAGAGAGGTAATGCAATTTACTAACCAAGTCACTATTCTGGGCACTATGTTTACCTCTGCATCTCTTAAAAAAGCCTCAAGAAACTTTTAAACACCACTAATGATCGTAAGTTTACTTTCAAGTCCCATCTACAAGATGACACCTTCAGCAGAGCAGTGCTCTTTCACACCACATTAGAGCACTTCCTTAATAGTTCCAAAGGTGTAGCCGTGTCAGTCTAGTTCAGCAACACAAACAAGGAGTATTGTGGCACTTTTAAAGACTAATAAATTTATGTATTGCATGAGCTTTCATGGGAGAAAATCCCACTTCGTCCTTGTTTATTTTCATTAATAGTGACTCACAGGAGAAAGTGCCACCTGCTCAACAACAGAGCTTTTCAGTCAGGGTCTCCACCCAGCATCACACTGCTTAGTTCAGGAAATCTGTCAACACCATATCTGAAGAAAGTTTGGTGATAGCCCATGAAAGTGTTTTATCATATATCCATAAACCAAATGAATGTGGCTATTTTCAAAGCACTTTTTTCACCGCCTGCAAGCTGAATCCAAAACAGAACAACATTGTGTCATAATTCTATGTTCTAGAGGGGTAGCTGTGTTAGTCCAGTTCAGAAAAACAAACAAGGAGTCTGGTAGTACTTTTAAGAACTAATAAATTTATTTATTGATAAATAAATAAATTATGAGATAAATAAATTTGTTAGTCTTTAAAAGTGCCACCAGACTCCTTGTTTGTTTCACAGAATTCTATACTGCTTTAACAATGACATTCTCCTGTGACACTGTCACAAATACCTAGGTTTGTTAATAGTTTTCTTTTTAAAATAAGGTTATTGTGCATTTAAAGGGAGAGTATGAAATGAAGCTTGCATGCTGTCAGAACTTGGAGCCATTCATGTTGTGTGAAAATGGCGCTGCCAAGCTATCTTCTCTGTCCTTGGCAGCACTGAGAGACAAAAAAGGAGTGGGGGCTGGCAACCGGAGAGTGGGTGTTGAAAAGAACCTGATACCAGGAGGGGGGGGGTGCAAGGTCTTGGCAACTGAGTGTGATGGAAGTAGATTGACTACCCACGTTTCAAGAAAATAAAGGAACAGTGTATGAAAAATATGGAACTATGCTTATTCTTAAGGGGCCCCAGCCCACAGGGTTTTTTATTCATGATGCAAAGTCACACACTGCTGTCAGTGTATAACTCCTTGCATAAGTATGTTTTCAAACAGCACTTTTTAATCTTTTCCTCACTGGGCAAGGACTGCAGGATATTAGGCACAAAACAGGAGAGGTCCCTTAATATACAAGACAGGTGGCCATCCTCAGTGGGAAAGGGTTGTGAGATAATGGTGGGTTCTGGCATGAGACAGAAGGGAAGATTTGGTGAAAGAGGCCTAGAAGCATAGCAAGATACACAAAGGGAGCCCCACAAAGGGAGCCCACTGACAGCATGCATTGTATGTAGGTCTACCCTTTCCTTACAGTTACTATTGGCAGACTATCTGCTTACCTTTAATCTTGCCAAGTTCTGGCTGAGCTTTTTATTTCCCTCCTCTAATTATGCACCATCGCTCTGTTAGGAATTGAGCAGTTTTTATTAAGTTGCTCTTTATCTGTTCTGCTGAGTTAGTGCTTGTTTCAGTTAAAAAAAAATAAACCCCTCTTCCTGTTTTAATTGATGTTGTTGTATTATTACTAGCATTTATCCCATATTTGTAATCAAGAGGAAGTATTACTTTAAAAATGTTTATCTTTCAATTTCATTTACATTGGGCCTTGTTTGTCTGCAACTTGTTTGACCTGCAGAGCTGAAGAATTACTCAGTACAGGCACTACATCTCTTCTGAAAATATTTAAAAAACATCATCCGCTCTCTCTCTCTTTCACATGCACACTTTCACATCCTACTTAATTTTTCTGTTCCTTGCTATAATGATTTTCAACCCAGAACAAACTCAACATCTTTTTCTGTACCTATTGTTTTGTAAGCACAAATGATAAATGTGAACAATTCTCAACTTGCAATTATTCACAGGTGCAACTAATGTCATTTGGACATCTGACTACTGGACTATGCTCACAAAGCAGCATCAACTGCATGCACACAAATGGCATCAGTTGCATTCATGGCTGTCTGTGCCTGAAGTCTGTGGGAACAAAAAGTGGCCTTTAAAAATAAATTGGCCGCATGTCCTTTTAAATCCATTGGCATTTTTCCATTCTGCTTGAGCAGCCAGCACACGTGGAAGCTGGCTTTTCTGAGATTTCACAATATCCTGTACTAAATTTAATTTAAATATGAACATTTTAGTCCAAGGGATTACTGTTCTAATGGCAACCATGTCTGTATTCATTTGTCTAGTGATCTCTTTTCAGAAAACTCAGGATTTGGATGTATGTACTTAAAAGGGTTTTGAGAAGAAGCAAAGTACATTTATTCATCCTCAGTACTATGGGTACTCATGCACAGCCCTGTATTATTTTTCATGCAGCTGTAGCAACTTGTATCATATGAACTGAGCTGGTAAAGTACACACACATCTTGTGCTCCCATATTTGTTGCAAGCAAGACTGCACTTTGCTAGAATGCCTTGATCTAACGCATACCCTTTCATATCCTTTTAGTAACACAAGTGAGAGCTTCTATTTCACTGTTTATTTTCAATGAAAGGGTAAGCAGTCAAGTCAAGCAGTAGGCAAAGCAGCAGATGTGCACAAAGCACCCATCTGACAATGGCCAGGGTTCCCACTGAGACTTCTGAGTAGGGAATAATTGTATTTTCTTTTGCCATGAACCAAGGGTACCAAATCACATTTACGTGTGCAAGCCTTTGCCCTCTCAACGTGTCCACTAAGCTGCATTAGGGTGACTGATGAAGGTCAGTTTGACAATTGGTTCAAAAAATAAAGGATGATGGTTGAAATTTTGAATGCAAGCAAATTAAAATATAACTTTTTTAAATTAATCTTCTTGGATTAATTAGATTTTGGAGTCAGAAAAATTTTAAAAATATTCCCAGATTTCAGAACCTCATTTAAGAATACAGCAATCATACATTGACTGTTTCTAAATGTTAGTTTTTAAAATGTTCTATATTTTGAAAAAGCACTCAAATGAACGTAAAATGTTAATATTTAGTTTCCACTGTGTGCTGTTTTCATGTAGTTCTGAGTTCTTTCTAATATTGCTCTTTCTACCTCTCTCAATTCTTTCTCCTTGAAAAATTCTCAAACTGATCTTCCATCTCTTATGTTGTCTGTCTTTTCTTCCCATTGCCAGGTGTTTGTCCCCTGATCTATTTTCTATCATCTGTGCACCTCAGCATGCCCCCCATCGCTCCAATTTCTATGATTTGCAGATTCTTTTAATACTTCGCTTTGTTCCACCCATTAGCAACCCAGTGAAATTTAACAGGATCCTATTTTGTTAGCTGGGATTTTAGTAAATTTTGGTGTTCAGTTTAAATCAGATCAAAATTGTAGAAAATCAATGAAAGCCAAAAGGAGGATACTGTCTTACATTCTAATATGTAAACACACTATACTTTACTGAGCTCACAGCTATACCTGAGTAACATATTTATGAGAGTCAAATACTATTGAATGTTAGGATAGATGACACTCTTTTTATACCTTTTATTCAGTAACTAAAGGACCAGACTGAATTTAGACTTTAACATAAGTAGATACACTGCCTTGCTCCACTTCTCAGGTTGGTTATGGAAGACCAGTAAGCAAGTACTAAATTTCAAGGAAAACTGATCATTTATGTGGCTATCTTCTGTTTCTGTGATATCTGATATGAACAGTTCAAGGTACTTACTATAAATAAACAAAGATTATTCTACACTGCAATCACACCTTTTCAAAGCAATTAAGAAACATTAATGAACCATCAGCTCTTCTCAGAGATATGTAAGTGTTATTTTCCTCATTTTACATATGGGGGAAAAAAATCAAGGCCGGGAGAGATGAAAAGTTGTTTGCACAAAGCCATACAGCAAGTCAGCATCAGGATGAGGAACAGGTCCCAGAACTCCTGACTTCTAGACCTGTGATTCAACAATCACATCCTTCATCTTATTTAAAAAACAAAAGAAACCCATACCAAGGGTAAGTTGCAGGGGAGAGAAAAGAAAGGCTAATATGTTTTTTCCTGTCTTAAAAATCCACTCATATTCACCATTTTGCACGATGGTAACATCCAATCACATGATCTGTGCTGTTGTGATTTTTGACCCCACCAAAATGTACTTGTCCTTGGACATTTACCATGCTGTGGTGGACTTGTGAGTCCCAATGACCCTGAGAACTATGTCATCCAGAGTTCAGTACTCCTATTTGAATGAACAGCTAGTGAACAGTTCCAAGATGAGGTTCCAGCACAAAGCACAGTCCAAACTTTTTGAGACCCCAGCAGTAGAACAGGCACATCTGTAACATGTCAGTTCTTGGTGGATGAGGGTTGCAGCAGGACAGAGACCTTCAGTTGCTTTGGTCTTCTCAGCCATTGAGGCCAGGGTGCCTCTGTGTTAAGTTTCATGAGACTGCCACTTGTGCACCATTCCCCCGTGTTAAAAGATTTCAGGTGTAGGCCTCTACCAAGGGCACTAACATCTCCCCCTAACAAAGTCCTGCAGTGATGGATGAATAGTGGTGGGAACAGAAGCAGTGATCTCCCTAGTCACAAATGTGAATGCAGGTGCCAGCTGTGTGTTGGTCATCATGAGTCAGAAGAGCTATTTGGCAGGATCCCTTCTGCTCACCCTGACTATAAGAGATGCCTTAAAGCTCGGCTGTCTCACACTCCACCCACCCCAGGGTGGATGGCTACATCCAGTGGGATTATGTGGTTGTTGCCTTCCAGCTACATGGTTGCTCTGAACCCAAAGCACTGCTAAATTGCTGAAGCCCTCCTGCCCAACCCAGTCTGACAAACACTCTCTTCCATATGCTGGCTCCTTTCCTTGCCCCTTTCCAAACAAAACCTCTATCTTATTCTACCATCAGCTAGTTTCTTTTTTCTCTCTGTTACCCTGGAGATGTGCCTGCATGCTCACCCAACACTCAGCTGAAATTGCCAAATGGATGGATTTCCCATGGTTTCCAACAGAAACCATAAATCTGCTCAGGTTCACTTGAAAGGTGAACTTGGCCTGAATTCCAGCTTAGTAACAAAACCCTAAACTAAGTGAGTTTTATTTGGTTTCACTACAAATGTTTTGCACAGGTCTAGATGCTGCCTGACCTTGTGGCTGCCAAGAATGGGTCATGCTCTTTCACTCCACCAACTCACAGGTCCCAGAATATTTGCCATCCCGCTGACAAGTACAGAGTGTTCCAAGGGTTAAGCAATGGAGAACATGTAACAATGCCATATAAAGCAATTTTAAAACCATAAATCATATCCTTTCAAGATGAACTATATATAAATGTACAGGTTTTTGGACTTTTAGGGCCAAACTAATCTCTCAAGGAAAAGCGACGGCAAAGTTTGGATAGCAAAATAAAAACATGTAATAAAGTAACTGGCTGAATATTTTAGTAGTTAGTTTTGTTTTGTTTTTTGGCTAGATCTCATGTTGCATAGAATAAAATGCATCCTCACAAAAATCCTAAAAGGAATCAAAGCAGTCATAGATCTGACAGAAGATTCACAGGGATGTCTGATTTGTGCCCTTAAACATGTCTGAAGAGCATCTTCTCTCCCAATAAATAAATGAATGTAACCCCAATGGGACCTCAGACACCAAAATGTTGTAAATAGCTCCTTATGCTTTGATAAAAAATTCTAAATCAGTATGTCATGAAGTTGGCACATTTATAAACTTCGGCAATGAATGAAAAAGCTCAAATACAAGTTTGATATACAGCATAACTCCCCCCATCCATCCTGCAAACACAGTGAAACCAAAGCTGATGGAAGCTTGACTGAAACTGAATTAAGAGAGAATTCAAAGCTTCCCAGCATGGGATGGTTTATTAGCAGCCTCAAGACAAAGGCTACAAAGCAGTTGTACTCCCTACGAGTGCGGAGACCTATCAGCTCTCCAAGAATTGCCTTTTAACTCTCCCTCCACAGCAGGACAAATAGGAGAAAGAAATTAGGCCTGGACTCTGTCAGTTGTTTGGTAAGTTAGAGTATTAGTCTCACCAGATCTATTCTGACTCTTGAGAGAGAGAGAGAGAGGGAGAGAGAGGACCAAATGATAGTTCCTGGGTTTAGTGGTAACCTCTCCCTAGATGTTAACTTTGAACCCAAAGAATTAACTTTTATCTTCCTACAGTCTGGGAGCACAAAAGATTCTTCAGGCTGCAAAAGTTTACAGCTCATAAAGTTAGTGATCTGGAAAAGCAGTTTCCCTTCCTAGATCATTCAGTAATTAATATTCACTGCTCAACTTCAATTACCATCTTTCTAGTAGGGAGGGGGAAAAGAAAGGGTTAATTTAAAAGAAAATGATCAAAAGTAATTGGACAATTTCCCCCGAACTGAAAGTTACTAAATATCCTTCAGGCTGCTGGTAGTCTTATTGGACAAGCTGGTATTTTGACATGTCCAAAACCCAGAATCCTTACACATTAATAGGAGTACTGAATGGGGGGGGGGCAGGGGGGGACAACAAAATCTGATCTCAAACTCTGTTGCAGGGTTTTCATTTCTGGCCTTGAGACAAATCACCCCCCACTTGCTGTACCACCATCTTTCTGTGGTGCCATAATTTGGCCATCAGTGACACAATGGGATAACAAATAAATAGCTCACTTCAGTTATAAAATGCTGTACTTGTAATCAGTGGCTTTACAGAAGTTGAAGTAGTCTCAGAACTGGTATGGAGCCATGGAATCTCTAGAACTCTTTGCAAAGTCACTCGGAATAAGCCATAAATCCCTGGCTTGTATTTACTCTTGGATACAATATTGTAGTTTCTGAGACTGTTATATTTAAATTACAGAAAAAAGAGTAATTAAATAACAAAAACTATCCAATAAACCTATTCCTAACTTTTTTTTATCCCTGAAAACTCCCATGTTTCTATAATATAAAAAATTATTTAAAAGGCACTGATGTGTCTTGCTCCAGTGACAGGTAGCATACAGCAAAATTTCCTTGTGAAATCCTGACCTATTTAAATATTATCATCACAAGAGAATTGGACATAAAAAAAAACACCTAAACACAGTATTTCATGGGATAAGTAATAAACATACGCATACTTGCATAGCTTATGTCTATATGAAATAGGTTTCAAGTACAAAAAATGGACTCATCAATGGAATAAAACTTGCTGTGATTGGGAGTAGAATTTGGGATATAGTACCTGAAAAACTATATACTTATGTTCTACATCTTTATTTTCAGTCGTTAAAGAAAGAAAACAAAAGGAACAAAATATCATTGCTTTTATGCTGCTCCCATTGTATTACCACAAAATGACTCCTACACTGAGTTAATCAAGGTCAGGAAACTTCAACCTGCATTCACATGAAGACTTCAGGACCAGAACCTGGGTTACCTAGTAGAACTAGCTGTATAATACTGCACTGTCAAGTGTCACACAGTCATAGGAATATTTTTGCATAGTCATGGGAATAGTCTAGTCTGCCAACTGCCTTTCCACCTAATTTTTCATCTGCATAGCACCAGATAAATATGTCAAGACTAGCTCTTTGCTTTGTTCCAACAGATTTCCACTGGTCCAATGTGGTGAAAGAATAATGTAAAACACTGGAAATCCCATGAACGTCTGATGATCTGTTTCCCCCTCTATCCTGCTCAAGTTCTTACACCATTTCCCTGATCAAGGCATCAGTTATCTTAAGCAACTAATAATTATTCAAAGTGGTGAACTGGGATCTGTGGAATGAACATCAACAGACATTGTGACTAAACCCATATTACAGTGCACTGAATGTCAAAATATTTCTTTAATACAGGACCATAAAAGGAATATAAGTGAAAATGTATACTTTTGGAATCACTGGGAAAGTTATCAAACAAATATAAAAACAAACAAAAAGATATAAGCACCAAAAATTAATGTGCTCGACTAAGTTATATAGACAGTATAGATGGGAGCAAATTAACAGAATCATGGAACATTAGGATTGGGATGGACCTGAGGAGTTATCTAGTCCAATCCCAGGCTCAAAGTAGAAACAGCCCAGACTAAATCATCCAAGACAGGACTTTGTCAAGCCACACTTTAAAAACCTCTGCTGCCAGTAACTGGCAGCCTTGTTGGCAGTCTCAGAAAGAGAGGCTAAAGACTGAATAAGATCAGACACTGAAACTCGAAGGGTAGTTCTTCTTCGATCACTGCTCGGATATATTCAGAAATAGGTGTCTCCATGCCGGAGCGCCTCATTGGTCGGAACTTTTTGCTCTAGCCTGTCAGGAAAGGGCAGGCAGCCACCACCCCCGGCGCCACCCCTTGGCTATATATGTAGCCACCACCCGACCCCTCCCCAGTTTCATTTCTTCCACCTTCACATTGGTTGTGGAACTGCCCGCTCTTTGCGCTTTGCAAGCAGCCTGTCCTTCGTTCACTTTAAGAGCTTTTTGCCCGACTGGCAGCACCTGTTTCTAGACCTAGTTCCACCGAAGGAGGTCTCCCCTCCCAGGCTGGAACATCACGCTCCTTCGTCATCTGCCATGCCAGGGTTCAAACTCTGTGCTGAATGTGGCAAGGCCTTTCCATGGGATGATCCCCACGAGAAGTGCTGCCGGTGCCTGGGTGAAAGCCACATGGTCACCGCATGCTCCATCTGTCTGTCCTTCAAGCCAAGGACAATCAAGGACAAGGAGCAAAGGCACCATGCCTTGGCCTCCAAGCAGGCTCAGCACTCCTCTCCTGAGGCTTTGGGACCTCCTGCAGCACTGCGTGCCAGTTCGGCACTGGAACCTGCTCGGCACTGTGCTGACAGGGGCAGCAGGACAGGCTCAGTACTGACCTTGGTACTGCAGCACCGTCACAGCCCTGCTTCTCCGAAATGGGGCTCTTCCCAGGACCAGCTGCGGTTGATCCCAGCACTGTGGCGTTCACATAGCCCTCTGTCTTGGACACAGGGCTCCCCCTGGGACCAGTCAGGGTCAGTGCTGATCCCGACGACCCTGGAGGCAGTGGAGCCTGCCAGGGCGCTCTTCCTGCTGCCTACACCTCCCTCCCCAGCACCGGTTAGAACGGGGAAGCTCACCTTCATGTCGAAGGTCCGGGTGCAGCACAAGTGGCACTGCTCCCTTTCCCCGCCACCAGCCCCATGCTCCGAAGCTTCAGAGTCCATCACCTCCTTGGGTCCCAGTACCGTGGAGCTGTCCCCTCGGCAGCATATCACCCTGCCATCTCCGGTATCGCCCCATGGGTCCTGAGATGCTTCCCCTTGTTCCAGCCTGGGGGAAGGGACTTCAAAGAGCTCTAAGCGGCTACGGCGCTGGGTTTTGGTGACATCGCCATTCTGGTACCGCCCCCACGAATGGTTCCCGCAGGAGGCCTCTGCGACTGTGCTGGTACCACCCCCAGCACCAGGGAGAGCCTTAAATGAGGTGCCATCCTCTTACACAGGCAATTTGTCAGCGCATTTGATCTCCTGCACCGTGTCTCAGCCCACATGGGGATGGAGGTCCAATCCTCCAAGACGCCCTCCGATGCTTTATTTGGGCTGGTGTTCTCCTTGGCAGAACTGGTCATGGTTCTCCTCCATCCTAGTGTTTGGGACATGGCCTTCTCCTGCTGGCAAAACCCGGGTTCCATCTCCCTGGTCTCAGATACAGCGGGACACAAGTACAGAGTCCCAGGGTCAGAGTTCCCCTCATTCACCCACCACCCAGTCCCACCTCGTGCTGTGGTGGAGGTGGCCTTAGGGCCGGGAAAGACTCCCCACAATCCCTTCCCGACATCAAGGGACGCAAGGGAGTTAGAGTTACCAGGACAGAAAGTGTACTCTTCCTCGGCCTTCCAGTTGCAGGTCTTGAATAATCAGGCCCTAACAAGCAGATACATGTTGGACGTGTGGGAGTCAATAAATAAATTTAGACATCTACTCCCACCAGAGGCCAGGGAAGAGTATGATGCCTTCCCTGAGGAGGGTAGAATAGCCTCCCAGGACCTTCTCATGTCAGCCTGGGACACAGTGGATACGGCAGCCCGCACTATGGCCTAGTGGTAACCCTGTACCACGTAGCTTGGCTATGGGAGGACAGAGTGCCCCCAGCCTCGCAACAGGTGGCCTTCAATCTCCCCTTTGGGGGTGACACCCTCTTTCCACCAGAGACCTCGGCCATCTTGGGTACCGCTCGTGACCTCCAGCGGGAGTTAAAATACCTCGGCCTTCTCCCTATGGGTCCTCTTCCACATCCTCCAGCCCCATAGTATACTGACCCCCCTCCCAATAGTTACTGGTGAGGACTTAATCCTCACCACCACAACTTCAGTTCAAAACCCACCTGAGGGACCTTCCCGGCAAGTGCAACTCTGGGGAGGGGACCCGACCGGTCAATCAGCAGTATTGATTATAATCACAGCCTTGCTGTCAACCATCCAAACCCTACCATGGAGTGCCTTCTGCCTTGGGACCATTCCTCTGAGCTGACAGACAGCCCTCTCTTCCCTCTCCCTCTAGGTGAGGGTGGACGGCTCAGAGATTAAGTAGCCTCACCTCCTTCGATAGGATTAGGGTTTGACCCATATCTATACTTCCACTGTTGACCCTAATGCATCCAACACCTGAGGGGGCTCGATCCTCGCATTATCCAAGCCTCCTTGACCACCATAACAGTCACAATGGAGATCTCTGGTCAGAAATCCCATGGGCACCCCTTTGCGAATGGTTTTGACTCCCAGGGTGCTATCACATCCTGTACACAATGCCCCCCGCTCCTCTGGGTGGCAACTCCTTCACCCTTCGGGACACATAAAAGTTCATGGAACACTCTCCAAACATCGAAGAGTGTATTGCCTCACTGATCCCTGCTCTGAACTAAACGGGGCCTTCCTGTTTACTGCAGCCACTCCCATACCATGGAGCGTCGCTCCCACACACTTCCCTGTGGACAAAGCCCTACTGTTCTACCCTCAAACCAGATGGTCAGAGAACCCCTTGTCGGTCCTTGTTTCCTTCCCATAGAGAGCAACTGCTCCCCTACCCCGGAAGTGGGGGGGCAGGGAGGAAACCTTCCCACCCTTTTTATGTGCCGCCCTAACAAGCCCTCTCCAATTGCCACCAGGGTCCTGAGATATATGCTTCCAGCTCGGGATACTTCAACCCTTCCTGAGCCCATAGAGCAGGCATATCACTTCTGCCTGCCAAGTTCCAGACATGCAGGCCAGAGTCTGGCCCCGGGACGCAGACCTTTGGCATCTCGCTCAGTCTCCATGCCAGAGGTGAAACCCCATCGCTCGCTACTACCAGCTGGTTCACAGCCTGGTGAACGGCTTGGTGAGGGGTCGCACCAACTGGGCCTCCACCTCGTTCCTCGTCTACCTTCCCCTGTACAGGAAAGGGGCTTCTCCAATGAACACTGGTTTCTTTCCCTCTCCAGGCCTGTTGATCAACTACCCTGAATGTGCCATGAGCCTGAACATCTGTATACAGGGTTTTTCCCTTTGACAATGTAAACTGGTATCACTTCCCCCTCCTCTCTCTCCCTACCTCTAACATGGCCATTCCTTCTCACTCTAATCAGGAGGCTTTCGTGCCACGGCCAACAGAAGGGGATGGCATAATAATTTACCGATGTATCTCTCCCATCCCTTTGCCACTCGGCCAGAGGTGAAGACACTCGTCTCTCCGCCTTCCTCATTAAACTCACAGTCAAAGCTGCTTGGATGGTTCAGGGGGTAGGCAAGATTTCTTTAACCTCAGAAGTCAGGAGTCCAAGACCTGGGAAGGGCACTTCTGGCGGAGTTTCACCGGTATGGGCTGCAGACCACTCCCGCAGGCTGGGTACTAATCTGGGCCTGGTCATTGCCTTCTAGAGTCTACCCAGCAGGATCTCCTCTTAGCTCCTTCTCTGAGAATGGCGATAGTGCCATGGCCATCCTGACCTAGCTCCAGAACACCCTTGTTCGGGTGTCCTGTGGGTTCAACTCCCTCTTCCTCATCACGTTCCAAGGGTTTTCCAGCCCTAGCAGTCACGACTTGGCAATTATGCTTGCGACCTGAGCAACTACTAGCGGTCTTTCTCACTCGATACAGCTGATATTACTCCAGAAATTCCAACCAGCGACTGGGATTTTGGGAGCTAGCCGTCCCCTGCTAGTATTCATTCTTCAGGGTAAGATCTAGTAAAAATGGTAGCACGTTTTTATAAGACACTTCAGATAAACCGGAAGTGTCTTAAAGGAGACGGCTGGATATACACCTTAGGGGTGGCGTACCTTCTTTTCACTCCCTCAGAAGATGCTGCTCCCTCCTCCCATACATCCCGTTTCTTCAAGGGGCCCTCCTTCGGGGAGCCTCAATCCTGATACACACCTCTGTGCACCACCAGGCTTAAGGTCAGTGCCATACCAGGCTGGGCTCTTCCCAGTGGTATGACGTCACATAAGCCAATGTGAGCCTAGTTCCATAGGCCATGGGATCTGGCACCCAGGACTACCACACTCATGAGCCTAACCTTAGGCATTGCCTTATTGCAATCAGCTCCTTGCCTCCTATACCTTTCAGCCGATTGCTAGCCACTGAATTCAAAAAAAGAAAAAAGGGGGAAATAACAATAATACCACTTCCCTGCGTCTTCACAAGGTTATCAATACTGACAGTCCTCCTCAACAGGGACATTCACAGTATCATCAGTGTGCTCATGTAGGCCTGGGATATACTCATCAGGCTCATGGGAAGTTTATTCCCCAGCCTGTTTTGTATAGGGCCGTTGGGTGGGTCAGGCACCTGCCTTTCCCCTTGTCAATCTGGATATTCCACTTCTAAGTGTGCTGCATGAGTTCGTCAGCTGCCGCCTCCGGCTGTTCGCATGCCCCCTTTTTCAATCTAGAATGAAGTAACCCTCCTAGACTTTACCCGCACCTGGTAACCCATCCCTTCCATGGGATGCCGAGTGTGCCAGATTCATGTACCCATGGGCTCATGGCTCACAGGTGCTTCACAGTGCCGGAACGAGGGAAACATGGCCTATCTTCCCTCCACTGCTTATTGCAGTGTCAGTTACCACCACTGCCAACCCAACAACCCTACGGCCTTCTGAATTCCCTTATAGGAGGTATGTCAATATGTGTTGCTGCCAGAACACTAAATCCTCTGGCCTTCTCATGCCTCTGCCAATGACATCTTAGGCAGAGCAGCTAGAGTTGCATTTTTTGACTATAGCCACGATGCATTGGTATCGTGTTTATGCATAAGGTGACCTCAGGCCCTCCTGCAGAAGTGCGACAACTGGCGCTTGGACAAACTGGGCCGACTTCTCTCCATTGGGTTAGGCCCTCCAATCCCAGGCTACCCTTGTCTGATGATGGTCCTTAAGTCGACTCCTTAGACCTCTTGAAGACCTTGCTCATTGGACAGCTGCCCAAGTCGGAGATACGCTGTGCTGAAGGCAGAAGAGCCAACTCCACCTGCCATCCATCAGCATGGTTACCAGTCACCTATTTCTGAATGTATCCAAGCAGTGCTCGAAGAAGAACGGTGGGTCACTTACCAGTAACCGTCCTTCTTAGAGATGGGCTCCTCGGATTCATTCAGATCCCTCCCCCTCATCCCCACATCTGGAGCTGGTGACTCCTGGGAACTGGGGAGGGGTCGGGTAGCGGCCACATATATAGCCATGGGGTGGCACAGGGGGCGGTGGCCACCTGCCCTCTCCTGACAGGCTAGAGCAAAAAGTTCTGACCAATCAGGCACTCCAGCATGGAGACACCTATTTCTGAAAGAATACGAGCAGACCATCTTGAAGAAGGACAATTACTGGTAAATAACCCACCATTCCTCCAACTCAGAAATGAGACACAAGGAATGGAGAATGGGTGCAGAGAGAAATGTGCACTGCCTATGCCTCTGAGTAAATGGTGGCAAAGAGAGGACCATCCAGCACCTTTTACTTATGCCAAATTATTCTCATGAACATTATATCAACAAACAAAAGGGGAGGGAAAATATATTTTTAAAGCAGGTGCATGCACATGCACACACTTTGTAGACAGGCAGATCCCTTGATAAATGTTCATAAAAATAAGGAAGCTTCTTCCCAACCCTCCAAAGAGCAAGTGAAAACTATACTGGAATCCATGTACTTTTAGATCAAGAACATCACAATGGCACAGACTTCTCAATGGGATGGGATTAGGACATGACACAATAAACAGGCTGAGCTAGACCCAAACTGCTGTCAATGGGGGTCTTTAATATTCCACAACTGTCACCCCTCTTTTTTTTTTTGTTATTCCTAGCAAGACATGGAGTTTATTTTCCAGAATTACCATTTTGCTATCTTATGTGGTGTTCCCAGCACTTCATTTATTTGTGTACTTATTTTCCAACAGTCCCCTTGCCCACCGCTCTCTCACACCCACCCACCCATCTTCAGTTCTGAAGAACTGAGGCCCTATTAAGAGGTATTCCAAGCTTCACATGAAAGTGATTGTGCAAGTCTACTGCCTAAAGTCTACATCACCACCAAACTCTAATTACCATTGAGGGCTTTTAATTCAATTAGTTTTTTAATTATTGCATGAACCTCTTATAATTTAGCCCATTTATTTCAAGGCATTTAGAAGAGCAATTTTAACCAATCTCTGCTGAAAAGTTAGCACACAGTGACATTTCCAAGCTTTAGGTAACATAGATTATGCAGGGTATGACAACGCAACATGAATTGTACTACTCATATGGTCAAATACAATCCTTCCTTCACCTCCCCAGAAAGGACAATAAAGCAGAGAGTTCAAAAACTGAATTTTATTTTTAGAGATGTGTGGTCTTCCATTTTTATGACTCACTGTAATTGCTTCTCCCTCCAAACTGTGATTTTGTCTGGTAACATAGCAGTGGAACTGATCAGTTAAATGAAGCATGAACTGCAGCCTGCAGAGAGCTGGATTAAAAACTGCTGAGTTTTCAACATGATCCTTAACCAGAAAAGGTTTTTTGGGGGTAGGGGTGGGGGGTGGAAAAGGCAGAATGAAGGCAGAAGGATGATATTTCTTTAAATAGTGGTATTTTTTCCTTTTTATATTTATATTCTATAAATCATAGCACCATGATGCAGCAAAATTTATGGCCATTAAAAGATAAGGGCCTACAATAATTGACTAATATGAATTTTTCATGTGCTCATGTCATAAACACTGCCTAGAAGACTCTGGGAAGGAAGAAAGTGAAGAACAACAACAACAAACTGTCTGTGTCTCACATTCTCTTGCAACAGTTATCACACATACATTCTCTGACAAGCCTATTAGTTAAACTTCCTAATTATTTGCTTTTTGCCTTTTATAGTCCTGGAATGATTATTTAAAAAGAACAAGGAGATAGCCTTAAACTCTGCCTTTGAGATAATAAAGTCAGTTTCTCAAATGGCTGGTAGGGTGAGAAGAATGGGTACCAGTTAAGAAATGAAAAAAAAAGTAGGAAACACATAGCTTTCCTTACATGCTCTTAACTGACCTGCTTTGGGTAGCAAAATATTTCCTCAGTTCACATAGAGAAGCCATTTCTACTACTCTTTGCAGTCGTTTTTAAAATTAATCCTGTGCTGTGCAAGATGCATTAACCCTGCTTACACAGAAAAGTTGAGTCAGTCTAACAGGCCAGTAGTACCTGTGCTTCACTTTCTTCTGGAACCATAATGCTGAATGCAAGAGCTTTTCAGATAATTTCCTGTTCTCCCTTCTGTCTGGAAGCACTCACTAACATTACAAGGGGTTGGACTCTAAGGATGTTTTTATTTCACACACAACTGATTTTGGTTAGCTTTAATATTACACAAAAACCCAAATCCTGTTGAAATACTGTGTATGTCTTTCCCTGTGGCTAAACTAGTTTTACAAACCACAATTTTCATTCAACAGGAGAGCTTCCCAAAACATTTTTGTTAATAACATTTTAAGTGAAAAATGATTTGACAAGAATCTTCATAGAAAATTTTCTTGTTCTGTGAACTTAGAGCATTTAACAAAAAAAAGTTTTGTTTTGTTTTTTTAGTTTCCAGTAAATATTTTTTGGATTTGATTTTAATCATAGAAAATTTCAACTGAAAGCAAAAACACTTCACTAAAAATGATTTTTGGTGAATTTTTAATGGGAAATTTAAAAAAGTTCTCCCCCACAATTTCCAGGAAAAAATAAATATAGGAAAGTTTGTTACTAGTAACTTTCACTGTCCTTCAAAAGCTTCTGTGCATTCCCAGGTGTGGCATATGGTGCCCCTGGTGTCAAGATCCAGAACTGATCTGAAAAACCATTTTCACTGAGGGATGCAGGAGAAATCTCATGTGAGAGTGACAGCATTACTCTTTGCTATATAAGCGAGTGCACTTCCACAACAGCCTCAATTCCTGCTCCCTAACTATGGAGTTCTGATGTTATATGGCACTCCAAAGCAGAAGGGAAGGTCAGTGGGTAATATCAATACACAGAGGTGACTCTCAAACACAAGAGTTGTTGATAGAGATTACCTACCTCTTTTTCTTCTTTGACGGTCTCTGTGGCTATGTCTACATCAGCCACAGTTAGCTCAGATTTGTTAGTTCGAACTAAGAAGTTTGTGGTTAGTTCAAACTAACCACACATTCTAGTTCGAACTAACACTTCATTCAAACTAGAATGCGCAGTTAGTTTGAACTTAGTAAATTTGAACTAAGCATTAGTCTGCGTCTTGGCTGGACTTAGTTTAAACTAACATTCAAACTAAGGCGGTTAGTCCGGACTAAGTGCTGGTACTAACTACCTAGTTTGAACTAAGCATTCCTTAGTTCAAACTAAGAAATTTCTTAGCCTGAACTAGGGAAAGCCTAGTGTGGCCATGGGCTAAATTCATCCAGACTAAGCCTCCTTAGTCTGTACTAATTTGCCAGCATAGACATAGCCCGTGTGTTCCCACTTGTGGAAAATCAGCAAGCAGTGTTTCACCAGCTAGATAGTGGTTGAGGCGTTCTTAGCTAATTCTGGACTATAGTACTGCTTTCCTAAACTAGGTGCTGGAGCTTGAGGCTAAATACAAGGAGTAGTGACTGGTGAAAGTATTCACTTACTGACTGAACTCCAAGTTGTTAGGTTGCCTGAGGCAGGGCACCGATACTGTGGAGGCACTCAAGAAGTGAGTGCTGGTTTCCTAGCTACGATGTAACTATGTTTTTATACACTTAATTCAGTTCCCCCTCCCTTTGGAAATGGGCTTCTGGTGGGATCTCTCTGCACAAGATAAAAATGATCTATTGGTTTTCTAAAGGCCTTGGTTTTCTCCAGGTAAAAACAAAACACACATACTCTTTCACACATTTTTTTTCCTCGGATTTTCCCTGCTTTTTACACAGGTTTCCTCTAAGTGAGAACAAGGTTTGAAGAAAACCGCAGATAGGAAAATTCACTGAGACAGGTGGAAATCTGAGTCCACCATAAGCATGAAGCTAGGTGAAGACATCTAGTGACTTTCTCCTTGTGAACCACAGTATAAGGTAGAGTGATCATCAAAACACTAGGCTCACTCATTGTCCCAGCAGATGGAATTGCTGTCAGGAAGGCTGATCAGAGGGAAAAATTCTTGTGAGAGACTTGAGCAAGAGGCTTGTAAGGAGGGCCTTCCAGCTTTGTTAAGACAACACTTAGGGCCCATGAGTGTGGAAGCTTCCTGATGTGTGTGTGCATGGGGAGGGGAAGAAATATATTTGCCATGCCCTTAAGAAACCTAAAAACTGAAGGGTGAGAAAATAGTTTTATCCTTAAAATAATTACGTTGATGAGCAAATACTGCTTCCACACAAACTTAACAAAGGCTAAAGCTAAGCCTTGAGACTTTAGATGTAGGAGGTTCTTTAGGAGTGCAGGGACCTCAGCTTGAGATAGAAAGAGTCCTTGACTACTGGCTCAGATAGAAAATACTTTCCAGTTCCATTAGGATTTAAGGGTGAAGGCCTTCCTAGATTGCAAGAAGATGTGAAAGCCAAAACAATCAATACTAGTCAACATATGATCCTGCACACTACAAAATGGAGCATTTCTGTGTTACGGTGTGACTGCACTGTCATTGCTGAAAGAGTTGAAGATGCACTGAGGTAGCGCTGAATTGGACAGGAAGACTTGGTACCAGTGCAGAATCTAGCTGGGGAACAGCATGTGGTGAGTTGGCTGGAAGACTTGACGGTGGCTCCCATTCAGGTGAGGAAAGAGAGAGTATATTATGTGGATTTAAACTGGTGAGACATATAAGTTTGTTAGAGAAGCGTGATGATGTCAGCTTTGTGGAGATTTCTTATGCTCCCCACAACAGACATGGCTTTTCGAAGTAGCTCTGTAACTGGATGCCAGGGGAGCCACACACCATGTGAATGTATAGCAGCCACAAACTACAACAACTTTTTTTGGCCTCCTCTTCTCAGTAGACTGTAGTTACACAGCAGTATAAAAAAAAAAATCAAGATACAAATAATTCTGCTTAAATGCTAGCATGGTAGCAATCTTACTGTTCATTCATGAAATCCCTGTGCTAAAGTTCCTTAGCAGAGTAAAGAGCCCAATTGTAATTTGAAGAAGGGCATTTAAAGAATCTAGAAAAATCCCACGTGACATTGCAATATTCTCAATGTCTTGATCTTGCCAAAGTTCACTGAAGTTTATGAGTGGGAAATTGGATAGTCAAACTCTCATCAGATCCAATTTCATTATGATAATCAGAGAAAAGAAAAAGATATGGGTAGGCAAATCAGGTACAATTCTGCTCTACATTAGACTTTTTTTTAATTAGTCAGCTATGATCTCATAGCAATATAATTCTGAGGTTGGTGTTGAGGAGAAAGACTTATATTGAAGGCTAGTTTGGCTGCCCTCGGCTAAGAATGTGACTCATGTGAGTGGGAGAAACTAATGTAGCAAGATCTACATTTTTCTGTGTGCTCACAAAATAGATGTATATATGAGAGAGAGGGAGACAGAGAGAGGCAGAAAGAGAGAGGGAAAGAAAAGAGCACATACTTTTTGTTTATGTACTATTGTAAGGAAATGCTGAACAGGAAATGACCAACAACTTTGTCCCTTTTAACATAATCCCAGTTGCGACCCATCTACATCAACAGCAAATTGGGGGAGTTGGGATGGGAAACTGATGGGGCTAGCAATGAAAGGGGGACAGTCCCAATAGCGTAGAAGGGAAACACTTGGCCAAGGAACAATAGGCACTCTTCCACTGGGAGTCTCTGGCACTCACTGGCCAGCGTTCCCCAGCTCCTAGGATTTAGCCAAGTACAGGGGCCATGTGGAGCCTCTTTCAGCTCTGTTCCAGCAGCCCTGCCCTACCCGCCTGAACTAGAAATGGGAATCCAGCCTGACATGCTGATATCTAGCCAACTGCCTGTTTAGGGGGTCAGGAAGGATTTTGTCTCCCATGGGCCAACTGGGCGGAAATCAGAGAGATTTTTGCCTTCCCTGCAGCACTGTCAAGCCACAGTGGGCTAAGCAGGAATGTCCATGGTACCTAACTGAAGCACTGGCATGTGCTGGTTATTCACTGCAACTTGCAGCCAGTTTCTAGTGCAGTTGTGAGAATAAAATGAATGGTTCCAAAAGGTAAAAGACCTAGGATTCTGGGGCTGGGCTTTCAGCTCATGTGATAGAGGGAAACCTTAGGGCCTTCAAGGGCCATGGTCACACCTCATGGCCCTCGCTTGCCATACTGCTACACCTTCTGTCCCCTTCTGCAGAGGAGGGTGCTGGGACTCAGAGAGGGCAGACAGCTGAGGAGAGCCATCATGCATTCTCAGTGACACAGTAAGGAGCTCTCTATCCCTGGTGCTAGTCACATAGAGTCATAGAATCATAGAGTTGGAAGGGACCTCAGGAGGTCATCTAGTCCATGTTATGTGATAAGCCTTAGCAGTGGCACCAGTTAATGGATTATGTGGTAGGAGCCCTGTAAACCATACACTGGAACTAAGTAAATGCCTGGCATAGGAGAGCATGTGTAGTGTCCCCTTCCCCGTATTAAAGGTTAATGAAACATGCTGCCTGCCACTTAATTCCATACATGTGTCTGCCCTCATTTTGCTGCTGCATCCAATCACTTCCATGCTTTATCTCTATATGGCTCATTCCTTCTCTGCTCATAAATGTCTGGCTGTCCCTTTAATTAAGTAGAAATCCTGCATTGCTCCACTGGCCTGATCTGATAATGTATATACATCATGTTGAATGTTTACTGTGTATATAAAATCATTTGGACTCAGTTCATAATTTTTATATTTTGACCCCCTCGGCGGTGCAAATAATTCAGCTTAATCCATTGCACAGTACATCTCTTTAAACAGAAATTCTAACTACCATTCTGTGTTTATGCCAGATCATAAAGCTCTGAACAGATTGTCTACTGAACCTTCCTCAAAACACACTGACTCTTCCTGTATAGTCTATTTGCAAGACAACATATCTTTTAAAATACTCAAGCTGAACACAGTCTTCTAAGTAGTTAGGCAGACTTGAACTGGCTTAAGATGAATTCAGCTACATTAGACCAGTGGTTTTCAAGCTTTTTCTCTCAGGACCCAGTTGAAAAAAATCATGTATGCCTGCAACTGAACAATTACATCATTGAGCAATGCACTCCAGCATTTTGGCAGCAGCAGCAGGTACTGCTGTGACCCAGTGCCTGAAGGTCTGCAACCCAGTACTGGGACCCAACCCTAAGTCTGAAAACCACTGCATTAGACTACCGATCAGGGATTCTCAACCACTGTGTTGGGACGCATTACTGTGTTGCCGCACTGCCGGGGAGATGGCTGGATTCAAACTGGAAGGTGTTGATTGATGTGTCCTATAGGATCACGATATGCCACCAAATGTGTCATGACCTGAAAAAGATCGAGAACCACTGCTACAGATGATATCAGAAGAGAATGCAATTCCTGAATCATTTAATTGGATTGCTAAGTGTGGACTCCAATTCTGACTGAAATGAATTTCCAGGTAGCTGTTTAAAGTGAAAAAAAAAAATTCCATCACTAAAAAAGTTTCTAGTGTACAGTGAAACTGTATCATTTAGAATTTTATTCTTTTATTCACAGAACTCAGTACTTCTTTCCCCCTCGATCGGCCTCTATTTTTAAAGTAAATATTCACTGGTCTGATAGCTTTAATGTTTATTGCTTACAATAACCCCTTGAGATTCCTTTCTTGACAAATGTGCTACATGACTATTTCACTGGGAATATATTCTTCATTTTGCATCACGAGTAGTTATTTAGCAGAATGTTTATTCACTGAGTATCATATGCTTTTGGGAAAAAACCCTATTCATATAAAATTAGGATGCTTAAAATGCTTTGAAATTATTAAGTCACTTTTGAAAATGTTATGTAGGTTCCTCAGTCATATGGGGTAAAAATTTAAAAACTGCCTAAGTGACTTAGGAACCTACATGCCATATTCAAAAAAGACTTAGGAGTTGAGCTGGTCAAAAATGGGAATTCCCCATTCCACAGGAAATCCCAAAATTCTAAAACAAAAATATTTTGAGGGTTTTTTTTTTTTAAACACAAAGACATTTTGAAATTTCCCCAGAAGGGGAAAATATAGGGGAAAAGGTCAAAATAATCAAAACGTTTTTTTCTGAAACTTCCAAAATGAAATAGAGCCTGGGAGCTAAAGCTCTGCGGGTCCCAGCCCAGCTGTGGTTCTTGGGACTTCAAGGCTCCTGACTCCCCCAACAGTCCCAGTGGACTGATGGGGAGGTAGAAGAAAGCCTATAACCCATAAAGAGCCCAGCTGAGCTGGGAACCAGAGACCCTGGAAACAGAGCCCTGAGCGGATACAAAATTGTGGATCTACATCCAATCTGTATCCACGCAGTGACAGTATCTATGCAGTCTGCAATCCACATGCCAGCTTTATCTACATCCATGATCACATTTGCAGCCGAGCTTGGCTCACAGTCAGAATTTCAGCCTTTGATTGGCTCATTCCTCACATGGATCCTGCCCACTTTTTCCTCTTCTTGTTTGTGGTATGCATGCTGTGCTGTCAATCAGATTTCCTTGGCCACCAATCAAATCTCTGATCAGCAGCATAGCATGAGAACTGCAAATAAGAAAAGGAAGAAGTAGGAAGGGAAGTCATGGGGAATGAGCCAATCAAAAGCCAGCATGCTGACTGACTGACAGTAAGCCACCAGTGACTCTCCAAACTCCAGCCTACTGTGACTGAGACTCTGATTGGCTGGCTGACCACAGTCAGAGCTGAGCTAGGATTGGCTGGAGCACTTCCTTGTTCCCCATGTGCTGCTGACACAGATCAGAGCAGCAGCTGCAGCGATGGATTGCACCCTAGGCAGATAAAAATAGAATCTGCATCCACGGGTCAATCCGCAGCAGTGGGTCTGCAGGTATCCACATCCACAGATGTGAATACCTGCCTAACTGCAGAGCTCTACCTAGGAGCTGACAATAAGCCTGGAAGTTCAGAATACCTTAGTGAAGGAGGACCTGGAGCTGCAGATCCTAGAAGTTCTGGTGTCTGACTCAAAGGCAGTCCCCACATAGTGGAGATTCCCCAAAATTACAATCTCTGGAAGCCTATGTTACCCAACAGCTAAACTGGCAGGAAGTGAGGCAGGATTCTGATGGAACCCTGACTGTGTTTCATCAGAAGTTCATCTGCATTGATATATTTCCTTTGAAAATGTATTTTATTGGAAAATTCCCAAACAGCTCTGCTTAGAAGAGCTGAAAGCTTGTCTACAAAGGGGCTATCCAGAAATAGCTATTCTTGATAAACTTCATGGCTGTGTCCACACAGCATTGTTATTTCGAAACAGAAAAAACCATGTTCACATGACGCACCGTTGTTTTGAAACAACGGGCAGCCCGGGCTTTAAGCCGGCGGGGATCAGCGCTGGGCTGCACTGAACCCCGCCGGTGCCTGCAGCCCCACTCTGCAGGCACCCGTGGGGTTCAGCACTGGGCTGCGCTGAACGCCGCTGGTGCCTGCAGCCCCCTCCCCAAGCGAAATAGCAGGTTCACACTGTGAACCTGCTATTTCGTTTCCTGCCTTTTTCCTTATTTCGAAGTAACTTTCTGTTAATTCGGCATAAGTTATTTCGAAATAAGCTGTTATTTTGATATAAGTTGTTTTGAAAAGACTTATATCGAAATAACCCCCGTGTGTGAACACAGCCCATGTGTGGACACACCTATTTTGGAATAAGTATACCCACAGAGTTAGTCAAGAACAATTAATCAGGATCAGCTCCATGTATATGTAAACTCAAAGTCTGCTAAGCTATTCAGGAACAAGGGATTCTTATTCCAGAACATATGGAGTTCTTCAGGAATAGCTCCGAAAGGGTAACTGTGTTAGTTTTGTTCAACAAAACAAACAAGGAGTCCTGTGGCACTTGTTAGTCTTTAAGTGCCACAGGACTCCTTGTTTGTTTTTCAGGAATAGCTGATCATGAATAATCCTGAAAAAATTTCATGTGTAGACAACTCCTAATAGAAGCCATACAGTAACATGTTACCTCAACCTAAGTATCCCCTGATTATCCAATGAACAACATGAAGCACATACTAGTGATTCTGATTGAGTTGCACTATATTCTTTGTTCTGCTATTTTTTAATTTAAGGAAGATAAGTCGCACATTGCTTTCTTTTCTGAAATGTAAATATCATTATTATAGTGAAAAACTGTAAACTGTTCAAAATCACATATTAGCAGTTGCTGAAATACAGCTCTTAGAAATTAGATGAAAATTACCATTTTGGTATCTTTGGCCTTATGAAGAAATATATATTTTCTGACCATATTCATTCTTGCAAACACACAGTAACTTAAAAAAGCCAAGTTTTAATGATGGCTTAGGGACAACTTAACCTATCTGAAATTTGGTTTTCCTGAAGTAGAATTAATACTGGCAGCTGCTGCATTTACACTGAGGTAGAAGCCCTGTTTTGTTTCACCTAATAAAATAAGGAATTTGTTCATCTTGTTAGTGTGACTCACTACTGGGTAATCAATCACAGAACATGCTGAAAACTGTATTTTCAGCAAGGTGCAAATCTGTCAGAGTCCATAACTATTATTTAATGATTTGTATTAATATCTATAAGTATTGAATTTAAACATAATTTGACAAGGCTGGTTGGTGCAGTGGGTTCAGTGACCTCTTTGGCTTCTTCCTCTGGAGACCTAGGTTCAGATTCTGACAAGTCAGAAATTATTATGGGTTTTTGAGAGGATTACACTGCCCGGTGCAGTTTTGTCCAAATCATAAAACCACAGCACAATTTGGCATGACTGGAAGTGTACGTTCAGCAAAGAAATAAAGCTGGAGTATCAGAGGTAAAGCAGATGTGCACTGATATGTGAGGGAAACCTGTCCAAACTATACATGGGTTTTTAGTTTTTCATGAGTATATTAAAATATGATCTGGTAAACTAGCTTCAGCTGTTGCCCTTTAATTTCAAAGGACAGTACCTATCTGAATGATAAAAGGACAATTTAACTCTTACTGATAGGAAAAAAGTCTTATCACTAAGATCCTGGATCCAAGCTGGGTCATTAAGTTGTTTTATGGAGGTTGCAAAATTTTTTTTAACAATGTGATTTTGTTTTTAAGCATTTTTATTTGTTTTATTTTGAAATTATGGGACTACTCACACGCTTGTTTATGTAAGTGTTTGCATGATTGTGCGTCAGTATTGTTGTTGAGTAATAGTAACAGAAAGGAGGATTTCACAATGCAAACTATTAGAAAGCACCAAATTGTTTTTGTTAAAATAAAAACTTAGCTATCTTAGCTGAAATTAAGTGTAACTAAATTATTTTTATTGAAGACTGGTTTAGTGCAAATGATACCATATTAGATGCTACTTTATATAGTATTACACACAAAAATCTGCATTATAATAAACTTAAAGTTGCAAAGTAAACATTCCAAAGTTAGGAAATGACTATGCAAACTTCATTCATCTTCCGTTTGCACATGCATTATGACACAATCATTAATTATATAATCACATACTATTTTTTCATAGGATCTCTACCTCATTCGTTGCTCAGGATGGCTGATACTCATAGATATTCAATATTCTGTTTTACTCTCATCATTCAGTGTAGGCCTCTTTGCTTTACTTACTGTACACTGTTCAGACCTTACTCTGAAGCAGAATTATTCATTTCCTCATGTGTTTTTCTATGGCGCTTATCATTATAGCACCTTAGTATTTAAAAAACATTAATAAGCATTTTCAAAATACTCTGGTGATGTGAGCTGGTATCATTATCCCCATTTTTCACATGGAGAATGGAGTTACAGTGATTGTGGTCAAATGCAGCCATTAATTTTGGATGTGCACGTCAAAATGCACAGTCTATACTTTTTCACAGCATTCAGCATTCTATAGCCATTAATATGCAAGTTGAAAGCCCAGCTCCCACTGGCTTCAAATAATGCTGTTCGGTGCTCGGCACTTCTGCAAATCAGACACTAGCATCTCAAGATGGGCTTACAGAAAATGAGTAACATACAATTAGTGGCCTCTTATGGAAAATTTAAGTTAATTGACTTGGTTAGCATTACATATGAAGTCGCTGGCACAGGCAGGGATCAGATACCGTTCTCCAGAGCATCATTCAAAGTGGGGGTGCGGCAGCACCTCCTGCCTTGAACTGGTTTCCATCATACACAGAATTTACAGTTTTGTTCAAGGCTTTCAGCATCCTCACTATACAAACTGTTCCAGTACCATTGTATGCAATTGGTTTTGGGTGCTTGACTTTGTAACCTTAATGTACTTTTAAAGTTCTTTTGTGTGTATACTGTCTTAAAGCACACAGCTATTCAAATCGAAATAATAGACAATAGTTGTGATTTTATGTGTAATGCTCTAAATCTGTATGAAATGGCATTATGAGTTTTGTATAATATATAACTGTACACTGTATAAAATCACAATATATGAATAAAGGTACCATTAGCAACTAAGAATTTGGGCTTGGATAGTTTTATAAGGAACAAAATAAACCCAAGAACTATTCCACTACAGAACTCCAAACATTCTCTCTTTTAAAAAGCATAAAATAATGGAGCATGTTTTCAGGTCAATAATATTTCAAATAATATGACAAAAGAGATCAAAGGACTTTTAATAAATGCATAAAATATACTATGTTGAAAATACAGATTGTTCTTTATTGGGCTCTGATTCCTTTAATATGAAAGTATGGTATAAAAAATTTAGTAAAAACCACATCTGCCATATATTGTTCAGGAATTTGAAAGCACTATCTCTATTTTTACATAGGGTAATATAGCTGAAGTAATAAAATATGGGCAGAGATATGACTGCATTACTATAGGCAATATTTTAAGAGGAATTACACAAAATGACAAATAATCATTACTGGCAATAATTTGGCTGGCTAACAATATGATTTATTGAATGTTTTCTAACAAGGGTTAGGAATGTAGTGCTGACCAAACAGAACATGAAGAACTAAATAATGAGTAGGGGATTTTCACAAAATGCAGTTCTGTATTTATTCATTTAATCCACAATAGGTTTATGCTTTGCACAATCCTGGCAATTAATTCAAAATCTTATTAATCCTTGCTTATTATAAAAATCCTTTAAAGCTAAATTATTTATTCAGTCATTAGTTTCATTATATTCAATTAGCATGCAACCACATGGGCACTCTGTACATGCAAAGTAAAAAAAAAAAAAAAAAAACATTAAAAAAACAAAACAAACCAAACATTTAAGTGGATTAATGAAACCTAGTCACCAGTAGTGACAATGCTTAACTTATTTTGTACATTTAAAGCAATTGGTATTTCTATGTTTCTAAAAAGCATATTTTTGGCTCTACATTGGTCTTAGCTAGGTCTGGATTTCACATTTATGATTTGATTTTTTTTCCAGTCCATACCACTTATGCTAAATGAATGCCTATAAAAACAGAAGTGTACTTAGATTATCCTCTTCACTATTATAAACCAGAACTACCTCCTCAACTTAGTTCATGAATAATTTCCAATAGATAATATCTGCAGAAGTTGCCAAGATTCTCTTAAGGCAATATGCAGAAATATGTCAGTGTTAAGCAATTTTGACTTCAGAACTTCAAAAGGCTACCATGGTTCAACTGTGAACAAGCCAACAGTCTCTCTTCACAGCACCTGAAAAAGTTAGACACCATTTTTGCAGCACCTTGAATAAGGTTCAGGTCATGTCCATTCTACAAAAATTAGCCTACTTGACATTAAATAAACCATCCTAACAATACACAGAGTGAAGACTCCCTAGTGTTAGCACCACCATCCTCAAACTAGATGATTGCCTCAAAGACAAATAATCTTATGCTACACCTACAGTGCCATCAGAAGTGTGACTGTGGCTTGTGTAAGCTTACTTGTGTTAGCTTTAATCTAGTTAAAAAGAGCAGTGAAGATGCAAGCACAAGCCCATCTGGAACCCTGAGAATGTTCTCATGTTGCTAGACCACGCCAGAATCCCTGCTACCACATCTTCACTGCTATTTTTAGCTAGACTAGCTAAATTAAAGCTGGCACAGGCATGCCTACATGAGCTGCAATCACACCTCTAACTGTGATGAGGGCATAACCTGCGCAGCAGCATCAATTCAGATGCTTCTTGGGATGGCAATGGGCTAAATTCCAGTCCTCCTGTGTCCTTCCACCATCAGGGACCCTGTTCTGATCCCACTCCCTTCCTCCCAGAAGGACCCTAGGTCTCCCACAGCCATGGAGTTTCACCTCTCTCATCCACACAATACATGAGCCAATGCCACCAGCAGAAAAGTTTTTGATGGACTCTGCTACGTTCCTCTGTACAAGAACAGAACATTCTTCCTCCTGCACAAGGTCACAATGCTACACTGTTTGGTTCAGCTACCCTTCCATCAGGCCACAGCACCATTCACTGAAATTTTATCTGGACGCCCTTCCATCTGAACAAAAGAGTGGGCAAGACAAATTCCAGTGGTTTTGCGATCATACAGCCGGAGTGATGCTCCTGACTGCTCTATCAGCAGGCATGCTAATTTAGCAGAGGATCACTTCTTTAAAGTGGCCAAAACATGGCCCTCCTACTTGCATAGCCAATGGAATTCCGAGCAACTACAAAAATATAGGACTGGGTGCTCATCCTTAGTAGCCTTCCCTGTAGCTGTTGCCACTGACCCTGAGTCAATATTCTGAAACCTGGATGTTTAAAAACAAGCTCTTAAATTCATATACATAGGAACCTGAAAGAAGGGGCCTGGACATATGCAAATCCCAAAGAGTTCCATAGGAAATGTACCTTTGAAAATCAGGTTATTTATATTAAGTATCTACGGTAAATACAGACTTACTAACCTAATTCTAGGCCTCCAGGTTTGAAATTGGTGTCCAGACTCCTCTACTTCTCCAAACAAACAATGACATTTAAATAAAGTTAAGCTTGAGGAGACAACAATTTAAAGGTAAAAAATGCTTACCAAAAAAAACATTTCAGTGAAGATAAAACAACATCATTTAAAAGCCAGGAAATTCAAAGGTAAGATTAACTGCACAGGGAAACCAAACGTCTGGAAATTGCTTAAAAACCTTTTTACATTTTAAATCAGAGCTTCAGAAAGGAAAGTCGGGAACTAAAGAGCTAATCTGATGCTCCTTCTACTTTCCACAGTCCTTCACATTTTCCAGGACGCTAAGGGGCTAGGGACTCCACTCATGTGGGCTTTAGTGTGTCCACAGGAAAGGAAGGGTAGCATTCCCCAACTGATGCACTGAATCAATTAGCTTTGAAGCTTCCTGACACACCATCCTGCTTCAAATGTTCATAGCTTTGGAACATATACAATCAACTAAATCCTCAGACTGGGCACTAGATCTTAGCTAGATGAGTCTAGTAAATAAATATAAACTTTCCTCCTTTTAAAATTTTGCTACATAATGGCTGAAAATGAATAATAAAAAAGTAAGTACTTACCCGGTAATACAAAAGACTGATAAGTGAACACTAACTATCATAAATTAGTTATTCAGATTTTATTTATTTAAATCAGGCAGAGCGCTTACCTCAGCAACAGACTTCACCTCCCAGTTTGGAAATAGACCATTCTTTCAGCATTTTGAAAGAGGGCGAAAGAAGAAACTGGACTTATTGCATAAAGGAAACATTCTCCTGCACTTACCAATAAACTAATCTCTTCACTGGATGTCTCTTCTTGGAGGCCCAGATTCTAAACTATTTGTTTTAAGGGCTTCCAGTCATGTTTTCAGGCTTTTTTTTTACCCCCACTCTTCTAGATTGCCATGCGAATGATGACCCTCATCTGGTTCTGTTTGCTTTCCTTCCCTCCTCAGCATCCAATGAAATATAGAAGCAAAGTGCATGGTCCCTCCCCACACTCTTAGATACTGCTTACTAAATAGTACCTCTGCCAGAAATTCATAGATTCCAAGACCAGAAAGAATCATTGATTGTGACCATCTAGTCTCACTCTCGCACAACAGAGTACTGTTTCCTCTAAGCAGTGCGTGTGCGCACACGCGCGCGCACACACACACACACACACACAGATCATGAAACCCGCACACAAAACAAAATAAAGTGTACACAAAAAAATCAAAAGTGCTAATATTAGCGCACACAAAGAAAATTTTTGCACACACAAATTTTTTGCACATACAGCCTACAAAAAAATTAGAGGGAACATTGCAACAGAGGCCATAAAAGTTCCCCAAAATAATTTCTAGAGCTTCTCTTTTAGAAAAACATCCAACCTTGATTTAATAACTGCCAATGATGGAGAATCTAACACAATCTGTAGTAAATTGTTCCAATGATTAATTACCCATGGTAAATTGTTCCAATGATTAACTACCCTCAACATTAAAAATTTACACCTTATTTCCACTCTGAACTTGTTTAGCTTCAACTTACAGCCATTACATTACACTTTTTTCTACTAGACCGAAGAGCTCTTCATTCATCTGCCACAGCACCACTTTCATTCTTTGTGAGTAGATCATGCTATATTCATTTTAAGGAGTATACATCTTATTTTAATCTACAACAGTATATATAAAACATACCAGTAAACCAAACAGAAGCTGAAATATGGGTGAGTTTATTTAAAGTACAACTATTTTCTGCCCATTTTTTTTCTCTAAGTACAACGAAAGATGGACTTACAGGCAGTTACTTGAAGTATCACTGAAGTTCTGTGGCTAAAATCAAACACATTACCTTTGAAGTTGATGAAGTCTGCCCCTGCTGGAATTTGGAATAGAATGTCTTTTCATTAGACTGGTGCCAAATTAGAAATGCCTGATCATCCAAATGAATCCTGACTACAGTACTTTAAAAATATCTACTTGTGTGTTCTCAGCACGCTCTGGGATGTGACAAGCCTATTCACCTTCCGTCTTCAGCAGTTTTGCAAGAGTGAAATCACAACAGTCCAAGGTTTGGGACCTGATGCTCAAAACATCGCCCCACTGCATAACACTTGCATTAAAAAGCATAGAAGTATTACCTGTAATATGTCAGACTGTAATCAAACTTCTCTCTTAGTTAGAAGCTGCCTTGTTACCAAATCAGTCCCACTTACTCAGTTTGTTGACCCAGACACTTATGTTCAGAAAGGTTTCAGGGCCTCAGTTTACCCTCTTTATTAAACCTTACCCATATACACTTATGGGGTGAAATCAGAGGTTAAAGTAAGCCATAACGCTCCAGAACAGCCACCTTATTTTTAGGGGGGTGGCATTCTGGGACCCCCTAAAATAGGGGAATGTGCTGGAATGCTGCATTCTGGGGGCCCCCTAAAAATATAGAAATGTGCCCAAATGCAGCATTCCAGAATGTCCCCCCAGGGTCAGCTCAAGGGGCTGCAGGCTGGAGGAAGCCCAGCCACCGCTCCCCCCTTTCCCAACACCAGCGCTGGCCCTGCCCCTTTCTGCTGGGCCCGAGTGGTGCATGTGGCCCAGCCCCAGTCTCGGGCCCATGCCCCCCGTCGCCAGCCAGCTCACTGGCACCACAGGCTCCTTCCCCCTGGTCCAGCTGCTTGGCCACCTCAGCAACTGGGTAAGAGGGGGAGAGTTGGGAACAGGCAGGCAGTTGGCAGAGAAAGTATATGAGGGAGTGGGGTGGGAAGCAGGGCTTGAGATAGTGGGCTGGGAAGGTATAGAGGGGGTTGAGGGGCTGAAGGGGTGAAGTGAAGATGGGAGAGCTGGTGGGTGGGGAGTTAGGAGGGCTGGAGTGGGGGCATAAGGGTAGGGAGTTTAGAGAATGGGGACTGAGGAAGACACGGGGAAAAAGGAGTCTGATGGGGACAGGTGTTTCAGGGGCAGTAGCTGGGGTGGGGGGCAGGCATTTGTGGGAGTAGTAGCTGGGGTGGGTGAAGGGGGCCTGGACCTCTGTGAAGAGGGCCCAGAAATTTAGGAAGGTTCCGAGGCCCGCCAAATTATACTTTAACACCTGGGTGAAATCCTGGCCCTACTGAAGACAATGGGAATTCTGCTATTGACTTCAGTGGGGCTAGGATTTTACATACCATATTAAATTGTAAAAAGAGTGTTTCAGTGTTGTAACTCCCTAGACCAAAAACAGGATAGCTAACACTGATTTAATCTTGCTGTCATGGCGCCTGCTTTTTTCTAGTCCCCAAATATGCATGGAAACCAGACAATGTCCTCTACAAGTATCCACCGTCCAATACTGCATGCATACCCATGATAATCTTAAACATTTTGAAATAATTTAGAGATAGACCTTCATTTGCTTGTTTTTAGAACATCTCTTAGAGGCAAAAAGCAAACACAAGTGTCATTTCCTTACCAGCAAGCATCTTGTATATACAGAAGTTTCATAAAGCTGGATTATGGGAACCTTTATTTCCACTGAGAAGTAGTTTTCTCCTTTCAATTAATGTCAGTGAGCTTTTTGAGGGGTAAGGATCTACTTCTTGGGGTATCATAATCTAGCCTTTTGGGTCTGAGATCAAATTAGTATATAAATTTAGATCAATGTTAAAATCATGCATTTAAGTGCAATTTATATTAGACTATGTATAAGCATGTAACAAGAAAAGCAACTGAATCAGAAATTAAAGATGGATAATATTTATTTGGCCATTATATTAATCTGTCTTCCAATATAGTATTACTCTATACACTATATTTTAAAGCTTATTATCCTGTTCAGTCTTAAATTATGCAGGTTATAGAAGTTCCATGGCTTGCTTTGAGGGGGGCTGTTCTTCAGTTTAAAAGAACTCAATGCTATAATAGATGTTTTTTTCCAACTCAAATTCCAACTTTCCTGAATTTTGTGAATTTCATCCCATTATATTTCTGTTTTCAGTTATGGTTCTTCAGGACATTCTTGTAGAAACAGGTCCTTTAGATAGTTCACATGAATAAGTGCTTTTTATCATGAAAAATAACTAGAGAACTAGCCCCTCAGAACTGACACTCTTCTAATGTATGTAGACAATTGTGCTGGATGTTTGATCACGTAACTTGTAGTACAATAAAGTAATAGTGAATCTATTCTTCTTATCTAAGGTCACAGAATACTATAGTAACTTTACATACCACTGTATAAATGTATTAATTGCTATTTTCTGGCCCAAAGAGCTAAGACTGTAAGAGCCTGGTCATGTAAACATTTACTACTGGGCACAGAGCTCACTACCTTGAGTGGTCCCATGAAAGTCACTGTCCCCAACCAAACTTGGAAGGTGTCTGTCAAAGGTAATCATTACTGCAGTTAGTCTGACAGCTGATTTCCCAAAAGCATACAGTTATGGAATGCCTCCCTCTGTGCATCTCATGCACAGTTCAGCCTAACTCTCCATTTTCCATCTGGTAGATACGCCATTCTAACTTACTTATTAAAATGACTCTGTAACAGGATACTTAGCCCAGTAATGAAACTGGGCTCAACTTTCCTCTTCCAGCCCTGGTGTGGCATAATTTGATGCAATGAGAAGGATGGGATTGCCTCTGGGAGATATAAATGAGTTGTGAATCCTTGAAAGGGAGGTCAGGACCCTGAAAGAGAGATTAGGAGGAAGTGTGTTCAGAGTGTAGAACAGGAGAGAGCTCAGAGCTCTGACAGCAAAGACTGCTCAGAAGCTAAAGATGCCTGGGGTGTGCCACTGTAACACACAGTGGAGCCATACCTGGGAGCTGGGGCTTGGTAAGAGATGCCAGAGCCATACTTAGTATTGAACTGTTGGGCTTATACTAGGTGGGATTTTGGTTTAGGATAGTGGGATTTTAGTAATAAAGGAATCCCACAAAAGGACAAGTTATATGCTCTGAAAGCTGTACCGAGGTTTTGAGAAACCAAGAGGGAAACTAAGTTGAGGGGCCACTTCCTGGGCTGCCCTGAGGCCAGAAGGCTGCTTCTAGAAGACCATGCCATTACAGACTCTGAAAACATTCTTAGGATTGCTGAAAATGTATACAGTGTGGTTTACAATGTGGGTGACCAGACAGCCCAATCTTTTCAGAACCACTCCAATATTAGAGGCCTTGACATATATATACATGCCACTATACCTGTTCCTGCCTTTCCACGAGCCTGAAAAAAGTGTCCTGATTTTACACTTATCTGATTATCTTATCACTTGTTATCACCCCATTTACAACTGCATTAAAACATAACTTTCTCCCACTCAAAGATTTTTCATGTGTGTTAGCATATGATCACAGTTAATGCATATGCTGCTTATGTAACTTTTCCAAATGGCTTAAAACTGATGGTAGTTTAATAAGTGACTGCAAGAAACTGTAGGTGTTGGAGCTTGTCTCATTCCTAATATTGCGAGAGAAAATAATTAAGCAGATGCAGACTTCTGTTGAATTCAATTTCAAATGCTGCTGCCCTGGAGCATAAACACTGAACAAAATAAATATTGAATGTTAATTGTATCTCTCAATCTTGTAATCTCTCTTCACTTCCATGTTAAGCAAAATCAGTAGAATGAAAAATACCATGAGAGAGGCTACTCCTGGGAACACCTCCAGCCTGGTTTTGCAAACCATAGATAACTATATACTGACACTGCTGCTAATAATAATATATCAGTCTTATATAGGGTTTTTCATCAGTGGATCTGAAAGCACTTTAACAACATAGGGCAATATAATTATTCACATTTTACAGATAAGGAGAAGGACAAACTCCTGGTTGTAAACTCACACTAACCCTCCAAATTTTTAGAAACTGGCCCATCACTAACTCTAAACAATTCTTCCAAATCAATGTTACAGCTGAAGAACTACTGCTCCACCTAAAAGTTAAAGATAAATTGGTTCCCCGATACCTTAATAATCACTGGGTATCACTGGTGTACACAAAGCAGGACTCTAACAGTGAATATGACATAGGATCATTAAATACAGAGAGGGAAGTTCTGGAGAAATCTGAGCAGTCAAAGCATTAAGAGCCAAATCCTTGGTTTGCTGTACAATTGGCGTTAACTGGCATGCACTGAGAGTTCTACAGTGGCTGGGAAAAAGGAATCTCTGATTCAGGCTTTGTGACCACTTTTGTAGATTCAGGCTTCCAGCAGCTCCAGAATCTCCTGTAACCTACCCTTTAAAGAGTAGTGACTTGTGGAGCCACACAGTCAAAGTAGTACTGCCCTTATCAAACTCCAATCCCCTACTGCATGTTAGAGTTTGAAGTGGTGGCAATGGGTGGCACCCTGGCATCTTTCTGTCCTCACATGGAGAGGAACCATTCCTGTTCTGATGTATCAAGTCCCTCTCCAGCACAGAGTGGGGAGCAGTAGTTGCACATGTACATTCTAATACTGCCTAGAAAAGAAAGAAACGCACTTTTGAATATGCTACAGAAAACACATCGTATAAGAGTAATAGGAGAGAATTAAAATAGACAAAAAATAACCAATACACTTTATATTTTAATATTTAGGGTCATTCTAATCTTGAAGTGGGCAATCTATGGCTATGTCCACACAAAAACAACAAGGAGTTGTGTGGCACTTTAAGACTAACAGATTTATTTTTTGCATGAGCTTTCGTGGGAGAAGATCCCACTTCCTCAGACACCATTATTTCGAAATAACCCATTTCGAAATGAGTTATTTTGAAATAAAATCCTTATTTTGAAATAAGTTAATTCAAATTAACAGTTTCTTAATTTGAATTAAGGGAAAGCCTGCTTTTGAAGCAGCTGTTATTTTGGAAACAACATGTCTGAACGCCATTGTTTCAAAACAGATGTTTCGAAACAACGGCTATTTCGATATTGAAGCAGGTTTAACATTTTCGAAACAACAACTGTTGTTTCAAAACAACGGGTCCTGTTGTTTCGAAACAATGGTACGTCGTGTGGACATGAGGATTTTTATTTTGAAACAACCTTTGTTGTTTCGAAATAAGAACCCTGTGTGGACATACCCTATGGCTTGCAGGCTGAATTGTGCCTGTTTTCTTGCCTGCCAGCTCAGAGCTGCTCTCCTCACACCCCTCACCAGCTCCAGCAGTGGCTCACACCACAGCGCCACCGCCACCACAGTCCTTCCCAAGTCCCGCAGCAGCTCGTGCCGGGGCCAGAGTGGTGCCCCCACTCCCCAGCCTCGCAGCTCCAGCTGATCTGGGAAAGAGGGGCAGTGGCAGCTCACACCATGGTGACAGTACAGTTGCCAATCCCTCGCCCTACCAGCTCCAGCTGAAGCTGTGAAGGAGGCTGAATGGAAGCAATGCTCTGACCCCAGCACAAGCCGCTGCTGGACCTGAAAGCGGGAGGGAGAGTGGATACAGTATGAGCCACTGCTGAAGTTGGGAGGGAGGAGGACGGGTACCCAGCTCCACCACATGGCCCACTATGAGTGGCCATACATACCATAAGATACTCTGGCCAAAAATGTTGCCCACACCTGTTCTAATACAATTATTTAATTATTATCTATGTAACTGATAAAAAAAGAAACAGTTTGCCATTTATAGGGAGGACATGAATCACACGAGTGATGTTTTTAACTAGTAAGTAGAGAATATGCCTACTTTTCAACTTTTATGTTGCAGCAAGATCAAACAAAAGAGATATATTCATTTTATAAATGTTCAGTCAATTTTGCATTCATACCTAAAATTACTATAATAAAGCCTACTCCAATAAACCCTGCACCAAAAAGACATGAAGGAAAAGAAGCTAGTCTCCACAAATATATAGCATCTCTATTAGACATGAAGATTAGATCCACATGTGACTTAACTAAATGTTTCAAAGGTTACATCACTAATTATGTGATAGTGTCATTTTTGGTAAACCACAGATGTAACATAAAAAATATTCAGCTTGGTCCTATGTAGATTTTATCTCAGTCTGAAAGCTTCCAAAAAAAACCCCTGAATGAACCCATTTGATCTTTGCACTGTATTAGATGTTAGCTTAAGAATGGGCCTGCTGAGCAGAGGAATTTTTGCAAGACTTACTTAAATCTCCATACGATACAGCCAAGAGGTTAAGCCTAAAATATGAAATGCTAGCTTTCATTTATAAGACACATTGTAGCATTTATGTAAATCATCAGAATTAGCTTATGTTTTTGATATTACATACAATGCCCTTTAGAAAAGGCCTTGCCTTGCTCTTTTCTTCTCACTGTCGTATAAATAAATCTAAAATTCAGCTCAAGATTATGCTGCCATGTAACCAATTGAACATTAAGATTTTTCCAAATGCTTAAAATTTCAATTGACATTTAAAGGCTCTATGTTAAAAAAAAATGTTACAGTCAACAACAAATTAGTTCCACCACCTTTAAATAACAGAGGCAAGAATTTCATCTAGGTAAGTGGGTAATAGCCATTGACCCCTGAGGCTGCTTAGGCGGCATACATGAATGGACTTTCAAAGTGACCTACCAACACAGCAGTTTGCGGTACTATCAAATGCTTTCATATAAATAAGGCCTGAAGCAGACAGCAATCTATCATGTGGAACGTGTCTGCTGGAGTGAGACAGGGATGGAGCAAGTTTAAAAAGTGGTAGAACAGGACTGTGAGGAAAGAATCAAGACTAAGGGGAGAAAAAGAAAGTTAATTTAGGGTGGAGGAGAAAGAAAAGGGAGGGGGGAATGAGAAATAGAAACAAACAAATGGAAGGGAAGAGAGGCAAAATTCCTAATCTGTGGAAGTGATAACACAGGAGAATAAGGTGTTTGACAACTCTTGAGGGTGTAATTCTTTTGAGCAATGCCTTGTTTTATGCTCATGGCCACTGCTGCAGATGGTAACTTGTATCAAGCTTCCATTATTCTTTGAAGTACAAATTTTCTACACACATCCACTGGCAGGGCACATGCACTGAAAAGTAAATGGTAGTTGCTTGCTCTACTTTTGCATTTGAATGAATGCTGACAAATTTGCGATGAGTTCCTTCCTATCACAGCAAAACAAGTAAGGACTCCTGTGGCACTTTTAAAGACTAACAAATTTATTTATTGCATGAGCTTTCTTGAGAGAAAATTTCACTTCATTAGACTCAGGCAATGAACAAATTTGATTGTCTTTAATAATAAGTGCCGCAGAACTCCTTGCTTATTTTGCAGAACTAGACTAACTTGCCTACTTCCTTAGTTCCTATCACAGGGTGACAAGCCCCTTTAAGGGGAAACAGGGCCAGCCACACCTATGATATAGTTAGTTAAACTCCTTCCCAGTCTGAGAGAGTGCAAGTCTAAGGAGGGTCAGGTGACTGATTTATGGACTCTTAGGCAGGGGTTAAAGTGGGCCAGAACACAGCAGAACACCATTCTGGGACCCACTATTTTTAGAGGCTCAGTGTTCCAGGCCCCCTAAAAATAGAAAATTGAGCCAGAACGCTATGTTCTGGGGCCCACTATTTAAAAATAGTGGGCCCTGGAATGCAGCGTTCTGATTCCATTTTCTATTTTTACAGGCCCGAACACTGGATCCCTAAAAATAGCAGGCCCTAGAATGGCATTCTGTAGCATTCCAGCAGGCAGGGGAGAGTGGGAAGGGGGCCTTGCAGGCTTCGCTGTCTCCCGGCCCAGAGTGCAGCTGCCAGTAAGTACTGGGGTGGCCCAGCTCATGCTTGGTGGGGAGTATTGGGGGCTCCTGAGCTGGGGGTGGGTATTGGGGGCAGGGGGTGGATTTTGGGAACAGGAGAATGGATACTGGGGGCAGGAGCTGGAGTGCGGGGTACTCAGGTGGTGGGCTGGTGTTTGGGGAGGCAGGAGCTGGGGTGCAGGAAGGGGGCCTGAAGGTACGGGGGAGGGCACACCCAATTAGGAGGGTTCTGGTGCCTGCCAAATTATACTTTAACCCCTGCTCTTAGGCCTTATAAAAGGACTAAGAGTTAGATCAGTTTAGAGTTGAAATCTTAGACTAACAGCACTATGGAAGGTCCACCATAAACCAGAGTCTACAGGGAAAAGTGTACTTCAGCTGAACCAGTTTGGGGCAAGCCAGCACAGAAGGAACAGAATCTCAAGGGATATGTGAACTTAAGGAGGCTTAAGTCAACTTAAGCAACTCCCTGGCCCCATCTGGAGTTCATTAAGTCAACTTAAGCACTTGCTTAAGCCCTAGTCTACACTTAGGACAAATTTAGTGGCAGCTGACCGCCAGTTACAGAATGAGCATAAAATTCCTTGTGTAATTAGTGGTGACTAAAGCTGCCACTACACATTGGGAAAAAGCCAACCACAAGCACCCACTGGCCCCCAGGACTTCTGGGGCCAACTTCCGGGAGCAGCATGGTGAGTTCATAATCGCCACAATCCACTCCTAGAAGGGCGAACTGATGGTGGTGAAATTGCTGCCATAAGCACAGACATAGCCTTAATTGACTTAATAACTCTTGCCCTTAAAGTCAATTTTAAGGGTTAAGGATTTATTAAGTCGACTTACTGCAATGTGACCATTAAAGTCAACTTTATAAAGTTGACTTAGTGCAGTAGCACCTTTTAAGTTGACTTTATAAGTCAGCTAAAGCCAGGGGAACCACTGAAAGTCAACTTTATTAAGTCAACTTTAAATGGGTCCCTTGGTTTAGGTCAACTTTATAAAGCTGACTTAAACAAATGGGGCCTCACTAAGTTGACTTAATCAAGTTGACTTTAAGTAGACCTTATTAGGCTGACTTAACCAAGTCCTGTAGTGTAGACATAGCCAAAGGAAGCCCAGAAATGGTCTGGGAAAAGGACCCATAGAGTATGTTAAGGAGAAGAGCAGAACCACCTTTTGGTTTGTTTTGGAATTCTGCTACCCCAGAAGAATTATGTAGTTACTTGGTCAGAGGCTAAGCCACATCTCCAGCACAGACTACTGCCTAGGAAGTTGAGGAGACCATCTCACAGGGGGGAAATTCAGGTAGGGAGTGTAACCTGTGCTGTGTTTGACCAGCAAAGGGCACTACGAGACAGACATTACAGTCCCCAGTTCCCTTCTGTAAATGTGCACTTTCTAACTAACTTGTTTCAGCAGTTTTGTTTAGAACCTGATCATGGCAAAAGTACTATCAAAACTGGAATACTGGATGAAATCTTGAATCCAGTGGATATTTGAAATTGACCCCCCCCCAATGAAACACAAACCCTAGGAAGGCTTTAAATTAACAAAATCTTGGGCTGGTCAAGTTCTGACTTGTAGTATTCCTCGGTGCGACTGGAATCACGTTATTCTAGTATTGCCCATAACAAGGATTTTACACTTCTCCCTGATGCAGGTGATGCTGGCCACTGCTGGTCACAGAAAACTGGGATTTATGGATCAGTAATCTGGTCCAGTGTGGTAATTCCTATGATCCTAAAACCAAGGGTGGATTGGATCTAGGTCCTATTTTATATGAGAAGTCAGCCAGTTTATCAATCTACCTTAAGGCTTGAAGATTAGAAAAAAGGGGTGCTGGTTTTTCCCCCATCACTAACGCCCACAGGGTGATATCTAGGCCCCACTGAAGTTAATGGAAGTTTTACCATTGATTTAAATAGCGTGAGAGTTTCATCCACAGACGTCATCCCCCCAATCTCTGCACTTTATGCTCATATTGACGAAGAATATCAGAAGCCGTACATAATCAAAAGCAGACTATTAATGTTTCCTTCTTCCAGCTGCAAGAATGAAGTCAACCACATTTAATATTTTATTCTAGATGTTTTTTTCTTCCCTCAAACCAAAGTGAGTACGAATAAAACCAGAGAACTTAGGTGGCAGTAGGAATCCCAAGTGGAAATCACCAGGAGTGACTTTGCATGATTGAGCTGATGTTTGCCACAGACATAACAGTTGTGCTGTACCCTCTTCTAACAACAAGAGGTGTAATCAAGAGAAAGGGATGATCTCAGGAGAAAAGAAGACAATGAAGGGAAAAGGAGGTGAGAAGAAATCAGGAAAAATGATTTATGCAGTTTCCCTCTTCCCTTTCCCTGAAACTCACATTAATCAAGGATACTACCCCTTGCTTTGGGATCTTGATTAGGATGAGGTGAAGCCAAACATGTTTAATGAGGCATGAAACTGAACCATTGTTTGACTCAGTTTTGCTATTGTTCTCACAAGCAGGGCCATTCCTTAAACCTGGGTGGTACGTGGGCAGTTTTTGGGAGAAGTCGAAGGCTGCTGAGAGATACATTTCACTTCCACACATCAGTTTTCCTTTCTATTTCTGAAACCTCAGGAGTCAGTCCGGTTGTTTGTTTACATTACTGAAACCTCTTGCAGGGAGCCTTCACTAACGTATCATACGCTATACATATTTAATCAGAGCACACACCTATGACCAATGCAATACAGCAGCTCAGTCTTCATAACAGTGAGCAAATGTGCTACAGAAGAAAATATTTAACTTCATTCATATCCTTTAAGTACGATGACACCAATTTTACATCGTTTAACACAAAAATTGAAGTCTTAAGCGTTTTTGAAAATTTTACTTTAAATGAGTTAGATACCTCACTGCTGTTTTTAAAAAGCAAGAGTCACTCAAAGTCAAAAGGGATTTAGGTTCCTAAATGCCTGCATCATTTTTAAAAATAGGACTGAGGTGTTTCTGAAAATTTTACCCATAGACCAAAATGCTCAAACTTTGATCCCTGAACCTAAACAGTGAAATTTCAGTTTATACATCTGAATATGTAATCTGATTTTCATCAGTTTGGATGTCACCTAATCAGAGTTACTCTTTAAAAATTTATAAATATACTATGTTAACCTGGTTGTAGAGATATTTACTATTTGAATGTTTGTAGTTAGTTTAATAGGGTGAAAGGCAAGCTGCAATGGTTCAAGATAAGCCATTTCTCTGCAAATTGGAGAATGAAATGCCTATTTTAGTTTTAAAGGGAAATTGTTTTGATAGGGGGCTTTATTCAGAAGAACCAGGAAGAGGCAGGCACTTGCTGGGGCATTTGAAGAAGTTAAGTCTTCGTAGGTTACCATCAGGGCTTTTAGGTAAGATAGATATGAACCTAGATTGTTTTTTTTTTTTTTTTAATCTCTTTCCTCTAAATGATTTGTTCCCACTGTTAAACATTAGTTTGGTTTTATCAAGGCTGTCAATCACTATATGCACCACTGATGATATACTTGCAAAAGGAAGAAATGCCAGGGTCTGAACTCATTTGGATCTGCTGGATCACCACAACTGATACAGAGGGTTCTGTAACCTAGGCCACCCATTGGAAAGTGGGAGAATCATGTGATTCCCACCCCACAAGTAAAGGCATAAACAAGCCCAGACACCTGAGAGAAACATGCTGAGATGGGAAAGAGGTAACGGTAGCCTTGTAAAAATTTCACCAGAATCCTTCTGTAAATGGGTTTCAGTACTCTTTGTTTTGTAAAATAATGTATTCAGTCTGCAGACCTGGAGGAATGTAAACCATACCTGACTTGTCCAAACATAGCTATGCACAAAAGAAAATCTTTCCAGGCAAAAAAGACAGAAATCTAGTAGCTGGAGTGTTCTTTATGCATGTTGGTTTCTTTTCAAATTTTACTTGGACATTGTAGTGACAAGGCCCTCAAAAACGATATAATATTTTCAAGCAGTTCTTAAAGATCTTGTCTTCTACCATTGGGGTGGGGGAGAGACACATCAGATCTTACATTCTCTGCCCCATATGCACAGAACTTGTTTTATGCCATTAAACAAGTGATATTTTTGCATCATACAACTTTGCAGAAAGTCCAAGAGCACACACAACCCCACATGATGTTGTCCCATTGGAACAGTGGGCCTCATTCGAATGTACACCACCACTCTAGCAGTATAAAACAGCTGACATTGTAATTGCGTTTGGCCTTCTTTTAAAGTCTATTTTTACACTATAAGAATGGTCTGGCGAGGTTTTAGTGTAAATGAAAATCAGACCCAATGCAGGGAAAGCCCAAAAGATCTGCAGTTCAGGACTAGTTCAAAGTATAATCTAAAACCACTTGGTATTTATTTGATTCTAAGGAGACTAGAAGCAGGCCCAATGATCTACCTCTGTTTTCAGTTCGTCAGATCTTGGTTAGTGTTCATTATCATCAGGAAGCCCGGATGCTTTCTGTCCTCCTGTCTGATGTTTTCAATAATGACCAGTAAGCTTATTGACCTCAGAAAGTCAAGAGTCAGATAACAGCAGTATTGGCAACCCCAGGTATTTGAATATCATGACTCAGACAGGAAAAGGTCAAGATTGGCTTAAGTGTTGTGTGTGTGGTTTTTTTTTGTTTGTTTGTTTAATAAATTCTGTGTCTTATTTGCCTTTGGTTTTTGACCCTGTAGGGTTCCTATTTACCATCTTTTCTCTGTAACCATTATGACAAGAAACTTTTTTACTTTTCAGAAAGAAAGAAAGAAAGAAAGAAAGAAAGAAAGAAAGAAAGAAAGAAAGAAAGAAAGCTGAGCACCAGCCATAATTATCTGATTGTTGCAGCTGCAGCTTTAATAAACATACCAAATATTGCAAAATGTGATAAAATTGTGAGCATCAGCAATAAAACAGACTGCTTCCACTTAGCCTCCTTATGAAGCACATACCCTTCCGAAGGTTCCCTCTCCAGGATATAGTGGGCTTAGTGATGAAATGTCAGTTTGGTTGGGCAGATAATGGTGTCTGAGCCTGAGTTAATATTTTTCTCAGCAGCTCTACACATTAGAAGTTTCTAAGGAGGTTCTCAATTTGGATGACAGTCTCAACTTCAGTGCAGCACTTTCAGTGATCTATTTGGATTGCAGCATTGCAACATCCAGTCAAGGTCACACAATCCAATGTCAGAATGTAGCATCAGTGGTCTCTCTGCACCTCTATAGACTTTAGGTCACTTTTTCTAGCTGCTAGTAGAGACCATGGTAACTGGTCTGTTTCCTCAGTATTTTCACCCAGCCAATATTGTCTTGAATATGCTAATCAGTGATGAATACTCTCTGATCGGCACTCTATTCATTTTGCCTGAGAGCAGGCAGAGTGGAAGATGTTGAAGCCAACCATATGGATGCCAGGAGAGAACCCAAAGTGCCACATGTGGTTGGTTATTAGTATATTAGACAAAAATAGCCCAAAGCAGCATTTTTATAGCTTTGAAATAAAGCAACATTAATTCACTAAAAGAAATATGCATAAACTTCTATGTTAAATACAATATCTATGCAAACAACATGTAACCGAGGCACAGCTGGATGATATATATTATCTCAGTGCATAAAATAATTGGCACTGCTTATTAACTATACCTGCAACCATATAAGTAGTAAGTTTTATATATGCTAATATCACTTGATAGTTAAGTGTAAAAATGCAGCAAGTTTGTGCAGGAGTCACAGGAGTTAAATTTGTAGAACTCATGTTCTGCGTGTTTACATGCAAATGAAAGAAAAATAGAAATTCCATGTTTTGCATATTTACAAATGAATGGCATGCTGCCTGGGGAGTGAAGCACAGGAATCGGAAGTTTACTTCCTTGCCAGTTGCTTTCTGGACAATTTCAAATATTTCATTAGTTTTTGTTTTTGCAGAAGGAGCAGAAATGTGCTTAGACAACAAATGTATCTCTTTAAAATTATTATTGCTGAAGAAGATGTAGTCTATTTTTAGAAACACATATTCACTAGGGAAATAAACGGCTTTAAAAATTAATTATTCCATGGTTGTGGCAGCATAGCATACATGTGCCTTTGATTAGCTGATGTAAGTAAAGTTAAATGTATAAAAAGGGTATATCATGGTTGTAATTAATTCATAACAATAGATCTGTATAGTTACCCAAAGCAATGGCAGCCACAACTGTATGTAATAAACCAATTCCAAAGGTAATTTGCACGCATAGTTTATAAAAGCCCTTTAGCTCTTTAAACATGTTTCTTTGATTGTAAACAGCTGATGTACTAAAGTAGATTCAATTTTTCCAGCTATGCTTCCAAAAAAAGATTACATTTGAGACATAATAAGGTGAACTAAGACATACTATAAACTGAAGCTTTGTGCCTGGTTTTAACATACCAATTTCAATCTAATTTTAAGAATCCTAAATATATCAAATGACTGAAAAAACTTGAGATTCAAAAATCATCATAAAATTCCGTTAAACGAGTTCAATGCTACAAACTTTTTACAATGAGTGAATCTACTGGATTTTAGCGGATTTTTACGAGTTGGTATGACAAGGCAAGTCTACACACAGCATACCAGGGAGACATTTCTGTACTGGTCATGGCCTTCTCTCTAAGGAGATTGCATAAGTGCACCCAAGTCACCAATCACCCTGCGCTGTCAACCACACCTATCAATTAGAAAATTCTTTTATATTTCAAAGTTTCTTGAATAAAGAGTCTACTAAGATCTAGAATACACAGAACTATGAATGATGATAAAAGATTCTGACTTATTTGGAACACAATTAAAACTAGTTTGACCTTAATCCATGTGTAAATTAAACACTGCAAATCTACCTTTTCACATGCCAGATTTAAGTCCTTTTAAAGGTACTTATTAAAAAAAAAAGTGGGGGATGGAGGTGTGGGGAGAAGGTAGGGAAGTAGGGCTCTAACTTCACTTGCAATTTTAGATTGTTAAAATAAAAACAAACCCTCACAGCATCAGTGAACTCTCAGACTTTTTTTTATGTGAATGTAAGATAAGTACTAAATCACAGAAGGATTTATATCACTAGCAGCTAGATTCTAAAACTCTTTTCCATGCTGATTAAAACCTTATGCCATGAACAATCCCTATTAAATCAACAGGACATCTCTGCAGATTAAAGTACTGCTCACTGTGAGTACAGTTATCAGATTGTAACCCTACATCGCCTTGTTTCCTTTGAAACCTATAAGGCTACATCATTCTTCAACTCAGTGCCACAGTGAGGTTTATAGGGACTAAGAACACTCATGGCATAATGACAATTCATACCAGCTAAGGATCTGCCCTCTCAATCAGACTGAAGAATTACTGAGGCCAGTTCGGTCATCGTTTAAAAACAGCTGAACTAGTGAGATTATTTTTGCATGGGAATAAAAATTGATAAGATACAAACTAGGAGTCTTGTTCCACTTAAAAACTAAGAAATTTATTTATTGCATGAGCTTTCGTCGGACAAAATCCCGGTCCGTCAGATGCTCTGAAGAAATAAATTTGGCAGTCTTTAAGTGCCTGCAAATTAAATTCTGTGAAAGCTGGATTCAATCGAGACTATGGGTTCTCTTCCAATTACAAAAGGTAATTACACTTCAGCCTTCCCAGGGTTTGAACCTAACAACTGCTCTGATTTGCTGTTACTGTATGACCTGATCCTATGTTTTACACCCTCTTGCATTTATTTTCATTTCATTCTGTAAGTTCACCCATCTTCGAAGCATCTGACGAAGTGGAATTTTCTTCCACGAAAGCTCATGCGAAAAATAAACCTGTTAGTCTTGAAGGCTGTGTTCACACACAGGGGGTTATTTCGATATGGTTGTTTCGAAACAACTTGTATCGAAATAACACCTTATTTCGAAATAACTTAATTCGAATTAA
>ML681963.1:138910371-138979279 GCA_007922195.1 Podocnemis expansa
AAACAAGGGTTTCGAAACAAGGTTGTTTTGCCCCCAAATGGGGTTTAACTTGTTTCGAAACAACGCCCTTGTTTCGAAACAACAGGTTCCCGTTGTTTTGAAACAATGGTGCGTCGTGTGAACATGTTTTTTTTTGTTTCGAAACAACGAGGTTGTTCCGAAACAAAAGTGCTGTGTGAGTACAGCCCTTGTTTTTTTTTGCTGAACTAGACTAACACGGCCGCCCCTTTGGAACTTGATAAGATACAGTTGGCTATCAACTTTCATTCTGCAAATTTTAATAGTGGACTTGACTATTTGGTATATTTGCAGCCTAATACCTAATATGATTTATTGTATGAAGAACAAAATGCTTTTTTGTTTTGGGGGCTATTTGTTTAGACAATAGCTGGTGGAAAAACAGTATTACTTCAGAGTTAATTTTCTGGTTTATTTTAGGAAAAAAGCATTAAATCTTAAACTAAAACCTCATCAACTAAGTCACTAATACTTCACTGCAAACCAATCAGTTTTGTAACTGAGAAAAATCTCCAACAGCACACCCAGTGGAAAGAGCAATTGTCAACAAGACATTTAGAGGATTACACACCACGAGCAGAAGGAGATTATTTTCTTTCCTATACAAACAGAGAGATGTCTTATCCTGGAAATGCATGATCAAGGATAAAATTTACAAAATCATCTAAACGACTTAGGAGCTGAAGTCCCATTTTCAAAAGTGAATGGGACGTGGACTTGAGTATCATTTAGACATTTTTGCAAATTTTACCCCAAAAATCAACCAAAGAAGGAAAAGCCCTCCAAACAGACTGCAAATTTCACACATTGCACAGTGAATAGTGAGACATGGCTTTGGGAAGTTACTTATGAGTATGCAAGTGTCTATGTGGCTCACATATGGTCCACAGAGTTAGCTGAAAATTTTTTTGCTGAAAAGTTTTTCCGCTGGAAAATTCAGTTTTGTCAAAATCTAAATGTTTCACAGGTATCTGTCAATTTGACAAAATTTGATGGGAAAAACTGAAAACAAAATCATTTTGACTTTTTCACTTTGCTTCAATAATGTCAAAACATTTAATTTTGTCATAATAAATTGTTTTATTTCTACTTTAAATTTTGATTAATTGTTTTTAATTTTATATTAAAATACTATTTTCTATTTTACTTAGATATATTTAATATTTCATATTCTATTATCAGGTTTTGATATTGTGGAAGTACAATCATTTGTTAGTTCTCAACTGAATTTTTTTCACAGTTTTCATTCTGCAGAAAAATTCAAAATTTCAAATTTTTGGTCCAACTTGGAATGAAAACAAAATTCAAAATGCCAGAATTTTTCATGGAACAGAAATTCCATTTTCTAACTACCTCTGTTGTTCAAAAAAGCTTGAAAAACAAGGGCCTGATTCTCATTTACACTAAGGTTGCTTTATTCTGCTGTGGCGGTGCTGGCACACTTATTAACTTACAGCACTACACTGGGAAACTATCTGGTAGTCTACTCAGAGAATAAGAAAGTTTAAATCTTACATGGATAAAATAGATCAGAAAGATATCAGAGCATAAGACAGGTAGTCAGGAGACCAGAGTTCTAGTCTGGAGCTCTGACTTTTCATGTGACCTAAAACAGACATTAATCAAGGAACATCCTCCCTGCTTCAATTTCCACACCTGTGAAATGGGGACAATAATGCTTCCATCACAGCACAGGATAAGAATTGATTATTTAATAATTATACAGCCTTTTAGAGATCTTAAGAGAAAAGGTAATAATAATGCTATATTTTTAATGTATGTGTAATTTATTAACTCATTGAGGCTCTGACTCTGGAAAAAAATCCCTGTTTAGGAAGGGACATAGGCACCAGTTTTAGTGCTTTCCTGAGCTCAGTCCTTAATCACTAAAAATGAAAGGAAATGTTCTCATAGTAATTATTTCTTGGCCCTGGTCTATACCATGGCATGATTTCAGTGGCAATCGGAGGAAGATATACTGAGTATTCAAAATACTTTGCATATCTCCCTCCAATTGCTGACCACCTACTTACCACCTATGACCATGCTGAGTTGAAGGGAAATCCCTTCCCTCAATCTCAGTGCTACTGCTTCTGCAAGGGTGGTCTTACTGGATCAACTTCCTGATTAGCTGAGTAGGTCTTCAAAAGCCTGCTCTGTTGATCAGGGAGATCAATCTGACGGTGGCAAATCTGCCACCGTCAGTAAACACATGGCCTTGTTCTTGCAAATTTTGTAAGTTAGCTGGAAATCCAGATGCAATAAAATGCTCTATCATAGTTATTAAACAAAAATCTTATGACCCAGTACTCTAGTGTGACATACCAAAAAAAACCTCCTAAGTTAAAAAAAAGGGTTGCAAATCAAGCACTTAGAAGTTAGAAAATGCCAGAATTGAGATTCCTTGTGCAACCATATACAGATCTCCTTGTGTGCGCGCATTACAATACTGAATTTAAATACACAATCACATGCTGTTTGTTTTCTACAGGACTTCTGCCTCTTTCACTGAACAAAATGGATGGTGGTCAGGGAATGCATTAGGACTGTGGAATGAATGAGACTTTTGCTTGATCTTTGCTTCATTTGCTGTAGGGTGTGTAGTGAATAAAGAAGAGGACTGCAGGATGAGAAAGTATGGCTCTGTGTTTAAGGTATATGAATATCTTTCTGGGAAACTAACTCCACTGCACACCCAATCTCTGTCACAGTCTCTCTATATGGTAGTGATTAAGTAACAAAAAATTCAGCTTGTGCTCATCTAGTATGTATTACTCATTTTCTGGGTACCCACTTGAGACATCTGGGATCTCGCATGCAGAACTGACAAGCACTTACAATTCCAACTGAAGTTAATAGGATCTGGGGATGTTCAACACTTCTGGCATAAAATCAGTCTCACTTACAAGAATTAGCACTGGGTTGGGAGTCAGGTTGTCTTGAGTTTTAATCCAGGATCCGCTACTGAGTCACTGTGTAGTCAAAGAAAAGTCTCTGTTTCTATAATAGGGATACTAAAACTCCCATCTTCTGATGGAAACAAATTCATTGATGTCTGTGTGGCACTCAGATACTAGAAAGATGGGCACCACATGAAAGACTATAGGGGAAATTAATAACTGTGTATTCACTGCATGCTTCAGATAATATACATTAAATAAGAGAAGGCCCACCTCACAAACGATGAGGATAAAAATATTGAACAAGTTGTCTCATCCCAATTGCTTAGTCTGTGCCCTCAGTGTAAATCAGAATAGTAGTATATACAGGTATAAGTGTCTAAACAAGGTGCAAGCCAGTAAAGAATTGGGTTCCATCTATTTTACTGCACTTGAGAAGCTACTATTAGGGCCTCAGTAATATCCCTTACCCTGGTTAAGAGAGAACAGCATACTTCTTGATCTCAGCATTTAAAACAAAGGTCTGTATTCAGGGATGCTCCCTGTGGCTTTCACAAATCTCAGAATGAAACAACAACAATTGTCATTCACTACAGAGATGAGCTTCACAGATGAGTTCATGGCTGGCATTGGCAGGCCACTTTTATAAACATCCTTGATGTGCTGCTGAATGTCAAACTAATATCCAAGAGTGACAGAATGGAAGTGTGGCCTGGAATTTTTGAGTAGTACGTGCTGAAGCAGAAGGGGAGATATTTTTGACCTAACCAAATTGTTGTAAAAACTATGTACACAATGACCCCTTGCCATGAATGATGCTGTATTTTCCTGACTCCTTTTACAACTGTTTGGCAGAGCTGACTTTTGCTCCACCACAAAAACCAAAGTGATGTTTAAAAGAGACAGTGCCAATATGGGTAGGTCAAAAACAAACAAACAAAGAAAAAATCCAGACCCACCTTCCCTCAGAGCTCCCATATATTTAATTGAACAACTATCAATATAACGATTCCATACTTGTGACAAAGGGGAGTTTGAGGTATGCTGGATTTTTCTTTTTTTAAACATTGCACAAACTTATGAATAATTCTATGGTTAAAAAAAACCCACTGAAACAGGAAAAGGAAGTCAAGATGGATTACTGAATTGGAGGGCAGATAGAAGGACTGACCTCTAGGACACTAACACAAACACTGGACAGTTCAGTAGTGATAAAAAAATTATTACTCAGGATGACATCCTAGTGATGTCACTACAGTCATTGGCTATGTCTACACTAGAGCGCTCAGATAAGTTGACATAATAAGGTCTACCTGAAGTCGACCTTATTAAGTCGACTTAGAGAGCCTCCATTTGTTTAAGTTGACTTTATAAAGATGACTTAAGCCAAGGGATCCATTTATAGTTGACTTAATACAGTTGACTTTAAATGGGTCACCTGGCTTAAGCTGACTTTATTAAGTCAACTTTAATGGCCACATTTTGTTACATCAACTAAATAAAGTCGACTTTAATGGTGAGAGTTATTAAGTTAACTTAAGCAAGTACTTAAGTCAACTTAATGAATTCCAAATGTGGCCCTGGAGTTGCTTAAGTCAACTTAAGGCTGGTTAAGTCAACTTAAGCCTCCAGCGTAGACATACCCATTGAGCTCTGCTGAAATAGGCCCTATAAGAACTAAGCGATTTTTTAGTTAAACTACATAGAACTTTGAAAATTTGCACTATTTTACAATCCAAAAGATACAAAATAAGAAGCAGTTCATTAATTTTGCAAAATAGTGATTAAATAGCAAAAATCCCTTCTGTCTTCTATAAAATAGGGGAGGAAGAATTATGTTTCAGTGGGGTACAATGGTTGACGTGCCACCTGTGTCAGCATAGTGCACAAGAGGGCAACTATTCAGACTAGTCTGGATGCTGTGGAAGCTAAGAAGAAAGAGACTGAGTTTCAGACAGTGTGTTGACTATTCCTCTGACTTGACTGAGTTCATGATTCATGAGACACCCCTTCTCCCACCTTCAAATTAATTTCTGCCAGAAACTGTTTGTACTTTGTATTTTTCCTAAATAAATCTTTCCACTCTCTTTCACGTAAATTACTGTCCCATACTTTGTCTTGCTTTTATTCATCTTATTTTATTTTTTTTACGGGCAGAGAGTAAATAACTCATTGTAAACTTCTTCTTGCACAGAGTCCCACATTGTTATTTCACAGCACTGTAAGTGCAAAACTGAGGCCTCGCTTTGCATGATACACAGCGAAGTTATTTTACCTTCTGTTTGTATGGCATCATGGAATCTATACAAATAATAAACTATTTGATTTATCACAATTATTAGCACTCTCATTGAAGATTCCCTTCAAACTTTTTAAAAAATAGCTTTATATTGGCCATTTTGTATCAAATCTCAGCACAAGTGTAACAATTTGAAACTAATTAGATTCTGGGCCCTATGTGAAGAGAAAGAACGGGGCCTTGATGGAGAAGATTTCTGGTGAGCAGTAAGGCCAGGACTTGCATATAAACACGACTAGCCATACAGGGCCCCACAACTTCTGGAACTGACTGTTGGAAAATTCATACATCCTGTGCCACTCTTCCAAGCTTTTAGATTCTGATGTCTGTAACAGCACATCAGGAAACTGCAAATGGAGAGGGACACCAAGAGAGGGAACGTATTGGCAAATGCCTCTTGTACAGCTATGATACTGAGCTCCCAACTCCCTTGCAGCAACATTCTCCTTTGGAGCAAGTCTCTTGATTTGGCTTGCCATAGACATACTTACTCAACCTCAAAGTGGATCTTTTGAGTGCTGAAGAAAATACAAATTGTTCTGCCCAGATGGAGGGAGCTATTAGTGATCATACTAGTAATCTATATCTATTATTGCAGTCCAGTTAACTAGTCTTACTAGAGCTGGTGGGATTCAGAGATGAAGAAAGATTGCCTGTTTTCCCAGTTCCAGTGTGCTCAGCTCTAGAAAACTTGTGTACTAGATGCTCTGAAATCTTATGGTCCATGTAGGTTTCCTAACTTCTAGACTGGCATCAGTAGCAGGAAAAAAGATGCACCAGAGCTTTCAGGATTTTTTTGTGGCTAGCCACCCATGCTGGAATCCAAGGTCCTAGTTGAGTGTATGCGTGTGTCTGTGTAGTGCCCTATCCACCCAGTTACCTCCTTCCATGACATAACTTCTTTATTCTCATAATTCTCTTTCCATATTCTCTTATTCTCTTTCCACATGGATTTTTATGGAAGTATCTCCACTCTGCCCCTCTCCTTCCTGGCAGAATAATCAAGGCAGTTTAGAAGGAAAATTGTATCAACAGGGTATCCGCAAGTTACCAGCTATGTAGCTGGAAACTCCCAAGGTACAACACAAATACACACAGAATATTCAAAAGAGAAACTGTTTTATACAGGAAATAAATAGAGCATAACAGAGTAAAGCAATACTCTCAGGCTCACCAGGGCCCTCCCCATGCTGATTATACCCATGAATTTCCCAAGTCAAGTGACTTTATAGACCAAGAGTAAAATTTAGTGTCTCATTGCTATGCATACTTCATAGGGGCCCTTGATGACTTGTGACAATATCCCCTGTCCAGCAATTAGCAACTTCCCTAGCTGGTTAAGTGCAACACAAAGGACTCACACGGGGGATAAGAGGGTTAGTTCTTTCATAGGTTTAATAGACAATACCTAATAAAATCCCCAAATCCTTAACCCATGGTTTGAGGTCACAATTCAGGGAACAGGGGGTCTCCAAACAACTTCTCTGACTAGCTAACTAAAAGATGGTGCACTCAACTCCACGAATGATCCTCATGTTCGGAGATGAATCTGCACTCCTTAGCAACTGCAAAGAGACTGAATTTCAGTTGGTAGACAGCCTCTTCGTTTAAGAACAAGGCTGCTTCTATTCCCAAGATTTCCCCTCACCATCAACGGATGCAGGGACCAAGTGCAAATTACAATACCTATTTGAAAAATCCTCCCTTAATCTCCTACCCTGGAGCTCACATATAATTACAACAGGCAGGCAACCCTGAACTAGCAACAAGAGCTTTTCTTGCCAGTTGGTAACTGACTTTATCTACAGAACTTGAGAACTAACTCAGCCAGACAGAGAAGGGAGTTTACCCAACACAATTCTATGAACCAGGAGTTATCTTGAAGAGAGAAAGGAAAAAGTTTAAGGATACTGCTTCCAGATACCTAGAGGCCAGGTTTCAGGGAGAACCCTGCATGCAGGCCTGGGACTTTCAAGCTCACCAGTGAGTCCCAACCTTGCAGTGGCTGGCTCTAGGCTCCACCAGTGCAGGAACTCTGTAGCCATCACCAGTTATCATTCTCCTGCACAACAGAGACTCCCATCACTCTAAATAGCACCTCTGCTCTCAGTTGCATAGCAGGCACCGAGTCTGCCATTGGCTCCCCTTCTTCCTAGGGACAATGTGCCTCTCCCTGAATTACCAGCACAGAACATCCAAGAACCAAGGTGAGTTCCTTGCAGGCTATTTGTGTTTGAAGACAGAGTGAACGTTCTTTCCTGTACTACTTATCACTTCACAACTACACAGTATAAAAATGTTGCTCTACTTCAGACAATAAGGTTGCAAGACTTCTTTTCTCTACATCACTGACATTTACACATCATTTTAAGTCACTATATAAGGTACTAATGGTCTGCTCTGACAGAATCTCAGTACAAAGCAATTCAGATTTCAACGGGAAGTGAGCTTAAGTGCTGCGCATCCCATTTCTGATACTCTCTATGGGAAGACAAGTCAGAAGCTCAACTGAATCTTTAGTCTCACCTTGGAAATTCTAAACATTCCTTATGCTTTCAGTTTCCAAGTTTCCAGAATTATTAAATAAACAAACAAATAAACTAACTGACCAAAAAAAGGAGATGAAAAACACAAGTTACATAATGTAGCCCTTGTTTGTAATGTAGCCCTTGTGAGTCGTTGCCTGTTACTGCCACAGGGAAGACACAACTTGGTTTCTCTTGCAGATGATTTGCGATGTTCCTTCGATGCTTTATGATAAAGCTGATAAATGGCTTGCCAGAAACATGGTGAGAGCTTTTTGAATTCACCGTACTATGGAAAACAAATTAGAAACTTAACTTATTGCATGAGGGATCATCCTTCACAGCACGGCCTTTACAATGTGAAACTAATTACTGAAAAGAAGATTTATGGTGTTTACAGTCAAGAATTCAGGGTCAGTTTGACCAAATTCATGTAACTTTAGACCTCAGGCTTGTCTCACACTGAGTAGAAGAATAACTGCAACAAATGTAAAGATAAAAATGATATATTTTTTTCTAGTATATTGTTTGGTTAGAAGACAGGAATTAAGGGTTAAAAAGATCTAAATTCAAGCATTTGCTTTGAGGATTTTTTGTTTTATTACTCTAATAGACAACACAGACAATGCTGAACTCTAGAAAAATGTGGGTTTTTTTTTAAATTTTTGCAATCAAATTAATATTTATCCACTAGATAGTCAAACATTTGAATATTCAATTATTTGCATGCTATCATGCAAATTATCATCAAAATATGAAGTATTGACTTAAAATCTTTGATAATAATGTAACCAAGAAGTTGTCTATTTTACAGCAGTACAATTAAAAGTGTTAAGATTTCAGACACAAGATTTGGTAATTCCAATAGATTTTTCTCAAATATATGTAGAAAGCAAATTATTTAATTAACATTACATGGAAAAGATCTTTTAAAATAAAATATTTGCTTTCTGGTAATTTTCTAGAGCTGGTCTTCCAATAATAGGCAAGACTAATTTCATGATATTTTTCAAATAAATTGGGCCGTTTTCATTAGTTACTTCGTTCAAAACTATACATAAAATGAGTGTTTCTCTTATTTGTCTTTCAGACCTGATTCAGCAAAACATTTAAGCAAGATCTTAACTCTACGTAGGTTAGCAGTTCCACATGACTCAATAGGAACACATTTAAGTGGTTTGCTCAACTGGCATTCATATTCCTGACAGCGAAAGATAGAGTACGGTATCTTCAGCCCCCATCAACACAAAGCATGTACTAAGCACTTTGCACAAAACATAATAATTATCACAGTTAATTGTAGTTGCAAGTCTCCATTCAACAGTTCTATGGAGACATGAGACAACAAGAAAGTATTTTGCTGGTGAAAGCAGTTACCCCCCAAATTAAAGCACATATGAGACTGCCAAATGAATCCTGTCATTTTTAGATATAATGCTTCAGCGTACTATTCTTGGTACAAAGATAAAGCAATGTGTCTGGGAAAGTGTGAATTTTGTCAAACCAGTCTGGTTTATCTCTACCCAATAAGTGCAAGAATAGTGAATCAGTTGGAGAGTGAGGATCTGATACAGAGCTAATCCAGTTTAATTAACTATGTGTCTAATAACATTTCCTCTTTAAAATATAATTTGCAATGTTTTTCTTGGAAGACACTAGCTTGTAGGTTCAGCAATGGCCTGGCCATGACCTGAGCTTTTCCTGTAGCCATGCCAGGAAATGACACCCAATAAGTAAAGAGAATATTTTGGGACCTGTTTCCTTAAGATTGGCTTTTTAGAACAACCAATACCACCACCCTCCCACACATATTACTTTTATTATGCATGGGGAATTTCAATGGGGCTTGACCCCTAAATCCCAGATGCTCTTGACAATCTTCCTGTTAGTCTACAAAGTAACACATATTAAAGGCTCATAGGGGTCAGGTTTCACAATTTATTATATTTCTCCAAGGCCAGCTCTAATCTGGGGGGTTTGGTTTTCAGACCCTTTTGCCCCCTCACCATGTAACATTTTTCACGATGTTCCTGAGCACTTCTGACAAATTAGTGAGGAAGTGGGTACAGAAAGGTGAGAAAGTTAGTGTTAAAAAACTGGGGCTGTGGGGTGATAACCTACTACTCAGTGCAAGTTAGAGCAGCCAAAAGGCTGCTCTACCTTGAGCCAGCTGATGAGGAATAGCTGAACATTGGGACACCTAAGCCAAGTACTGTGTTCCTGGTCTTTGGCCTCTGAGCTTTCAGGAGGAATGGAGTGGTGTAAAAGCCACTCTATACCTCCCTTACCAAAGGGGAATTATCTTGGGGCCAGTTAAAACAGCTGAAACATAGTGGTGAATTGAATCCAAAGGACCATAGTTTCACTGGAACTCATCTCTTCTTCAGACCTGTAAGTAAATAGGCTGGATTTTCAGGGACCCCCATATACTCATGGATCTGGCTGAGCATGAAGGGAGTCCATCCCACTTCCCTTGAAAAAATGCACTCTACACACTAGAGCGCTCGAGGGGTCTCACTAGGGTAAGATGCTCCATCATGTCTTCTGAGAAGTGCCGCCCCTTAGTACAAACTGTGTGCAGTTTGCACAGTCTACCCCTCAGCATACTCAGTGTCCTATCTCTCAGCTTTGATGATGAAAAGAAGGGTTTAAACCTTTTGCTCTGGCTAGTGCTGTGGAGCCAGCAGAGCTGTGGGACAGTGAACTGGATTCTATTCTGGCTTGTATACTCTCATCAGAACTTTCAGCCGAGATCCAACTCTTATGTATGACTAGTGGTGATGTGTGAGCCAGAGCCAGACATAACACAGCTTGACTTTAGATTGCAGGACAAGTTGCAGTGTTGACAGAGTAAACATTATCTGATTGTAAACCAAGCAAATTTTGACAAACACGGACCCTCATAGTTCTATTTTTACAGTTACTTTCTGGGATACAGTGCATTTTACTTAATTTAGTCTCAAAATGCCTGAGTTGGAAGTATGCATCATGCCCACTTAGCAAATGAGCCAGAGAAATTATGGGGAAGATTTTCAAAGGCACAAATAGGAGTCAAGCACCCAAATCACACCGCTTTCAATGGAAGTTCAGCACCTAGCAGACCTTTCTGCCTTGAAAATCTCTCCCCTCCCAAGCAGCTTCCTCAAAACATACCATAAACAGCCCAGGTCACTTGAGTCCTAGTACTGTATCTTAACCAAAACCTCTACTCCTGCTACCAGCACCCTTAGCAAAGCTGGAAAAATTCTTGCTACTGTATGCTTTGCTAGTGCTGTGCTTTGTGTTTGCATGTCTCAGACATTCAGTTAATGTCACTGGTATCTTAATTCAAGTAATTATAATCCTGCATTTGTAATGAATGGAAAAAATTAGTATGTGGTGGAAACAATAAAATCATAATGAGTTCTTGGATAGGTTATCAGATAAGTTGCTGGCAGATTTTGGCACATATTAAAAATACCCCATCACATGGCATAACTTCAGGAGAGTCGTCAGATTGTGGTCCACAAGGCAGCTCATAGATGATTTATTCAAGTCCAAAATATACTTCTACTAAATCGTAGTCCCCAAGTACTGACATGGAAAAGCTTATTATACTTTAACTATTTCCATAAGGGAGTAGTACTATCCGGTCCTGGTTGTTTCTCCAGTATTGTCAGAACTAAGTTTAATGGATTCAGTAAAAAGAATTCCACTTTAAATTACACTGTGGCCACAATAAGAATATGTTCAATCCCTGTTACACAAGTGAATCACTAATTAAAAATGCAACACATTTGGAAAAAGCAAACTGCAGACTCAAACTAGTCTGCTCTTTTTTCAAATGATACCATTCTAAAATGCCTCTTGCTATAAATGAGCTCCTCTGTAGTTAACTCTCTCCCATGTAATAAAATGACCTGCATAAATTTAAAACCACTGTGAATTTAAAAGTGGTGAATTTTACCACACAGCATATACAAATATTTCCTAGGCTATTCAATCTGGAAAAGGTTGACACTTGGGAACTAATCAAAATAACATTTCAGATCACTGCCATAACGCATTCAAGTTGTAAACACCATAAAATTTATCTTCCATTTAATGAAGGCATGGAGTCAGTTTTGCCGCTTGTTATTAATTGAACTTTGGTAGGCTACACAAAATCTAATATTTCAAAGCTTGCTGAGCTCCATTTAAAATTACCCTTTCCCTGAATGAAGTTGTATTTGACAATACCCAGTGTCAGTGAACACAGAGGGCAAGATCTTGAGGTGCTGCTAACAGGTTAGGGGTAGGTGTACAAAGGAGACTTAAAGATCACGTTTGCACTTCCTTCACTCTGGCACCACTTGATGCTTGACACAGGCTGGTTTCCCCATGCTGTGTTGGAGTAACGAAGGGCTGCTTTCATTAACTTATGCTGGAGAGATAGCAATGCTCTCAGGGCTCAAAACACAGCCCAGAATAGACTGAGCACAGAGGTAGTATTCCTGCCCCAACCCCTTTCCTCTGGATATGCCAGCAGCAAGGAGATATAGTGGTGTGAGAACCTAACTATTACTTCTGTGCCAGAGGGTGACCCTCACACTGGAGTCAGCTCCTTTGGGCTGATTATCATGGCCACATTAGACCAACAGCAGAGTAGACAGCAGCTGGCTACCCCTGCATCAGAGAATCTGGTTCTGAGTCACCAGCTAACAAACTCAGGTGGAAGAACTAATTTCAGTACCATCTGCTAGGGAACCAGACCCCTTGCTGAGAACTTCCTACTTGACTGAAAAGGAACAATACTGACAAGAGTCCCAGAACTGCCTATGCCATAGAAGGGACAATGTGATGATGATATAGCATCTTTATAATAAATGCAAAAGACATCTTTCAACACCAGAAGACTAATCAAGGCCTCTGGGTATAAAAATGTTCCTGTTAATAGGTGGTTGGCATATCATACTAAGAAAAATACTGCATAAGATAGTTTCTATGTTTAGTTGACTCAACCTCATTTCCATTGAAAACAAGAATAAAGTGCAATTAATTTTATGATCCTTCCCTGGGAAAATCTGAGGTAAGAAAATTATGACATTTAACTTATTTTTCTAAAGGGCACACTATTTCCAAAAACTCATCTGAGCATTCATTTCCTAAACTTTTAGTGAGCAATTAGTGTCACTGAGCTGTAGGGGGAAACACCCTGATAGAGTATGAGTTGAACTATTAACCATCATTCTTCCCATGACTATTTCAGAATGTGACTTCAGAGTTCACACTTTACAAGTAAAGGGCTTTATATCCAAACCACTAACAAACAGAGGAACCCTGCAACAAACTTAAATGGAACTCCATTCAAGTTTGTTCTGCTAGTCACTATCATGAACTCCTGCCCCTAAATTACTCAATAAAACAACAAATAAAAGAATATTTATGACTTTCAGGTACAGTAGTAAGTTACAACCCAAACAGTTAATGCTTCTGTTTGTGCAAAGGCAACTGTGCTAAATGCAAGTCCCATTTCTGTCCAACTGTTAAGCATATGAGAGTGTACTATTTGGCTGTACATCAAGAACAGCTGTCTGAAAAGTAAAAACAACACAAAATAGATCTAGTTACACTCTGGAGGAGGACACAATACAGATTTTTTCCTTACACAGAATGGAAGTGTTGTACTGCCAACTTCAGGCTCACAGTGGCTTAAAATTCACTAACATCTTTGCTAGCATCTTTAATGAATTATGCGAGAAGTCCCAGTCTAATAAAAGGTGTCCTCCGCAATTAAGTTATACTTGATACAAAGACACATGTTCCTGTATTGTCTTCTTGCGCTGTTTTCCTACAGTGCTTCCAAAACACATTCATTCTCAGCTGTGAGAAAACACTCTGAGGAGTGTGTTCATAATTGGGCAGGGAGGGAAGGACAAGTTCTAATAAAAATATCAGTCACTTGATGATAATATTTAAAGGTCCACGACTCAGAAAAATGATGTTTACTAATAATTTAGCTACTGAAAGGTGCATGGTAATTTACACTTTTAATCACAGGATTTTAAATAAATGTTCTTGGCAAAGAGTTTGTGTGTCTTAAATGATATTTTTCCTAGTGACAAGGTCTTCTAGAGAAAGAAAAGGTGGATATTGCAAATTATGGTACTATCATCTAGGCTTTTGTTATCTGGGAGGTTCAATCTCATCTAGCTGACATGGCACTAAATATTATCCTGGTCTACACTGACAGCTCTGTCATAGTAAACATAACAGAATTCTGTAATATAATCAAACCATATGCCTTGGCCTGTTTCACCTCTTAAAATCTGGAGGTTTCCTCTTCTCTTGTTTTTTTGGCTTTGACACCTACAGCCCTTTAAGAGCAGATTAAAAACTGGTGCTTTGTGCACAGAGAGATGAATTTAACTCCATGAAGAACAGACCAAATTTAGAAGCATGAGTGACTTCCAAACTTATTTTGCAGTTAGATTGAAAAATACTAGACACTACGCATGTGTGGTAACACTGACAACTCCTTTGATTTAATTTTTTTTTGTGAGTGATACTATTTTGGCCAAAGCTGAAGTACATCTTGAGCAGCTCCAACACCCTCATTTAGTTCAGCTCTGCCAGAAACTAGCACAGTCTTTCCCTCTCTGTTCTCACAGGAGGGAAGAGAGGAAAAGGACGCAAAGATCTGTGGGGGGCTGGGGTCTCTAAAACTCCCTTGTTATCATCCAGGGAGACAGAAGAAGCAACACCTCACTAATCCTGGAAGGTCAGGTGCAACAGGAAATCCTATTGGAATGCCAAGACATGTGGTTGCTTGATGGGCTCACACCCACTTCTTAAACCAGAAAGTGACTCAGGTGGGCTATTTGAACAACTGCACAGACTCGCTCTGGCTGTGGCATCAGACCTCACTCTTGGCTGTCTCCTGTGACCTGCATTCAGTCTCTGTTCCCAGTTCCTGCTCTCCTCCCATCCTCTTCTTGGTTCCTACCTCACTCCTGCCCTTGTCCTCAGTTCTGGCGTTGGTCCTACTCTGTGTTTGATTCTTGCCTTGCCTCTGGCTCCTGCCTATCCACTGCTGACCAACGGCAGCTAATCCCAGCTACTGATTCTGACTTGACTCCCAGTTACTTGATTCCCAGCCCCACACATTAGGCAAAACTACCTAAGCTCTGGTTCCTAACAGACAGCTTTCACTCACATCTCAATCTCAAAAGTCTCTGGATAGGGCACTCAGCCACATCTGCTGAATCACTCAAAACTGATGCATGAATCACTATTGATGAATAAAGCATTACAATTTCTTGCTCCATTCAGTTACTGATGCCAAAAATTGTAAAGAAAACAGCCTGATTGATAGCCCAGGAAGAAAAGGTTGCTTGTAATGCTCATGAAATTACATATTAGCAATGACACTCACAGAGTGCAGCACTACACACACAAAACCTTGTTAACCCTGGTGATGAGATGTTATTGAAGCAAAAGCTGAAACAATAAGAGTAAGTCATTAACTACTTCACCTTATCTAATATTCCAAAAATAACACATTTTGCAACCAACCATTTTAAATCACAAATGCTTGTGACAAATTAAAGTATTATCATTTAATTCATGTGCTAATTGATACAAAACCAGGGACAAATTTTGATCTTTACCTTACTGTAAACCTCGAACAACTCTGCTAGCTTTAAGTAAGTTATTCTGGATATATCTCAGCAAAATTAAGAGGAGAATTTAGATCTTACTTTGTTGTACAGCACTTTACTCTCAATCACATCTGGGTATGTCATTCAACATTGATATAGGTTAAATATTCGTGAAGTGAGGGAATAAGAATTTCTTCCAAGAATGATGTTTAGATAATGCCTGAAGTTTGATCCATTGATAATTGAAGTACTTATGACATGACTTGATGATGTGGGTAATTTTGACAGTTTGTTAAATAGTGCTAAAGTATATCTAACCATTATGATATTAAATGTGAATGTACTAAGTACGATTTTTATTTTGCTACTTAGAAGTTAGCGGAGTGAGAAAAACACACATTCAACTAACTATACATTGCTTAGTTTATTAACTAGAATATATAACCTATGTCCAGCACACAGATCATTGGATTTTGGTCAGGAGACAGACTGCAGGTCACAGGAGACAGACACACTGGATTTTGGGTATTACTTTTGGGTCTTTGCTTAATTAGTTTAAATCATCATCTTTGAAATTTTGTTTTGGGAAATATATCTGAAACTTCTCAATAGTAAAAGGGCAGTTGAGGCCTTGGAAAAACAAAAACAAAACAACTGCATCTACCCTACAGCTTTTCCCCTCACTTAAAACATAACCCTTTGAGATCATAATCACATCACCATACCAACCATGATGATCTAAAAACCAGGACTGGGAATTCAAGGAAAGAATAAGAAGCAATGCCAAAACTGTTCTGAAGAATCATTTTTGTATACAAATATCCTCAGTACAGTAATTAAGCATGTAAGAAAAGAAATACATAAAATACATGATATTGTCAGAATATGTTTGATTTAATCTTAAATTCTTTAACAAATCTTGGCTGCCCTTTCAATGTAGTATTTGTATCGACATGACCCAAAGCTAAGGGACAAAGACCAAATGAAGTCCTTATCACACACAGAATCATTGTGTGTCCCCTCCTAGCTCTTTAAACTATTCATCTATACTTCCAAAGTAAACTGGGTTAAAGACAAAAGGACTTAGTTGAATAAAGACCCTATAGTAGTAAGATACATCTGAGCAGGTAGTAAGGAAGAATTTGGCAGTGGAGTCAAGAACGCTATGCTGGTTTACCCCAGCTGAAGATCTGGCTTCTATGTGATTATCCATCTCTCTTTAACAATTCCACCGCCATGCTCTTTATATTCAGCCTGCCAGGACTCTTGAATAAAGAGCATAAAAGACTCTCTCTGATTTTAACCACACCTGTTAACATTTTTATACTAATATAACCAGATTAAAGTAGGAAAGTATTGTGTGGCCTATGAAAGAGACAATGAATGCCCCAAAAAGATACGTGTAATTGTCAAACCCTGCCCTACTTCAGTAATAAAAAACAAGTTGATAATAAGACTCAGTACCATGCAACATAAGAAATGCTGCAGAGGGAAGGGACTCACTATCTCAAGGAAGGAAGGTGAATGGCATCTTGTTGGCAGATATCAGGGGTCTTGGTAGGTAACAATAATGAGATTAAATTTAAACATTTTAAAAAAATTTAAAAAAATTAAATAAGGGGGTAGGTACTAGGGATTCGAAGGGAAATTGGGCACACCTTCCTTACTTAAGGATGAGATTATAAAGTCATCTGTTGGAATCTGTCTATGAGCACCATGCCATACCTAGTCATATCAAAATAAGACGTGTTGTCATCAAAATGCTAGGATTTTATAGCTTCAAGCTATCTAGTCAGGCCACAGTGCTACAAGGCCAAAGCTGATTCAGAGTAACTAGATGCTTACTGTATCTCATCTCAGCTCCCTCCCCACCAGCGTGCTCTCTGCATACTGGCTACAAACCAACCAAATTAACCTTAACATAAATGGAAAGGGTCATCACCTCAAAGTGCAACAAGTCAACTTTTGTGAGTTTACTGTCTGCAGGGATCAGCAGTCGTACCTATAGATGGAAAAGGAGCAAATTTTAAAAATGACTGGTTTGCTGGCTAGCAGTTCTAGAGGAGAAGGCTCTCCATCCATAGCAAGTAAGTTTCTTCTTCCTTATTTGTACAAATCTGGAACTCAATTATGGGTATGGGTGAAGTTCTAAGGGAGGGAACAGCCCAAAAGAATGGTCAAAAAAGGAAGAAAACAAACAGTTCTGGGACTCCATTCTTATACATCCTTAGACACTCACATAATTCAGTCTTCAACCCAGAGAAGAAACAATTAAGAACTGTCCCCCTCACATTTTCATAGCTGCTGCTTCTTTTTCAAAAAAGACAAACACAAACACATTACAGGGATGGCTGATCAATTGACCTGGATACAGCTAGTCTGTAACATACTGTCATCAGGTATCTCTGCTGCCTGAGCTAAGAGATCCCTAGGGAATTCAGCCCAAACTTCCGAAGGGGAAGAATTTGGGAGCACTAACTACAGTAAGAGAGACAGAAGATTTTAAAATAGAAGCTGGAGAATATAGCAAAGGAGCTAATTTTCTTATGAAAGAAACTGAATCCTCAGTCAAGCACCTGCTTAACATTCTGAATTTCATGCATCCACCTGGGTTGATTATCTGGAAAGCACTGCCACAAGGGATAAAGTAAGAAGGTGGCCAAACTTTTGCCAAAACTTGAATGTGAACTAAATCTTTTTTAAGGATTTTAAAAAACATCTTTTTTTTAAGACACTTATATCTGCAAACTAGGGGAAGGGCTGAAATACTCTGTCCTCCATATCTATCTGTCTATAGGGCGGGGACACAAATTTGTACCTGCATATTGCAAATGTCAACACCCTTTAATAGTTTAACACTTGCAGGCATTTGCATTCACTGGATCATGACTTCTGTGTTCTGATACCTATAATAAGTCAATTAGATTCATTAGATACAGCTAGGCAGAATGATTACATTTGATGCCTGTAAAGTGCCAGCCATGAGTTTGTGCTTACACAGTTTTGTATAGACACAAGTAGAAGATAAGGGATGAAAAGGTAGACCTATGACAAAGGATTTTTTTTTAAAGTATTCCTGCCTTACTTGATAACTGGCAAGAAGGCAGCTATTTAAAGATTTCTGGATAATTCAGAAAGAAGGCCAAATTCTGGCTGAATATTGCTCCAAAAAAGAGTATATGCATGTGGTGCAAAAGCAACATTATTGTTTATCAGTATTCTATTTAGGAATGGCCATCTGGGCAGATTATTCTTGCCGAAAGCAGGAGTAATTTACATGGGAGTGGATGAGTGAGCATCCAACAGAACTGAAATATTTATTGAACTCTTCAGCTTTTTCATCATTATTATTGATAATTGTACCATTTCTACCTAGTAATGGGCCAATATTGCTATTAGGAATGGTTTTGTTCCTAATATACATAAAAAAACTCCACATCATTCTTAACTCTGCTTCCCATAAACTTTTCCTGTGTCCCTTTGCTACCCTTCTAAATTTTCTACATTTCCTAGTTTCTTAATAATCATTACTATCAACTTTGCCTTTCTCCCATTTGTACTCTGCCCAAGAGCAGTATTAGCCCTAGCGTATGCACCAAAGGGGGTGCCTGAGAGAGTCAGAGTTAGGAACAGTGATGGATCAAGTATGCAGATTCAGGGAACTTAGAAGCACATAGCATCCAGGATTTGGGTACCATCACAACAGACTGTAGGACTCCATCCAGAAAGCAGACTTGGGCCTGCTTGTTACAAAAGCACCCCAGCTTTTGATTCTCATTCAAACAGAATTAACCCTCTGAGCCATTTGAATTTTAACCAAAATAAACCATTTTAAAACAATTAAAAGATTCCTGAAGGCATCATTCCATACTGCACTATGGGTGAACTGTCTATAAAATATGAATTTATTTAAAGGAAAAATATGAAATCTTTGAGTGTTAGAAACAGAAAATATCAGATACTTCTATATCAGTGGATCTCCATCACTGTATTGCCACACAGCAGTAAGTGTGTCACAGGGAGCCAAGTGGGAGGCTGGTGTGTCCTGGAGGGCGCACACACACCGGTAAGCATCTCACAACCTGCAAAGGGCTGAGATCATTCTTGCATTGCTTAACTAACTGTTGCCAACTGGATTTGAGTTAGAAGTGTGTCTAAATTAAATCCTGTGTCTATGCACCCTCAAAGCTTAGGAGTTTTCAAGATCTTGCTCTGAATTTTGCACCTTGAGCCCATCTCTAATCAAATTACTCAAATTTAAGAGTAAAAATATAATAAATACATAACTTCAACACATTTCTCTGTTGCAAGCAGACTTTGAATACCCAGATTTTGCCTAAGGCAAATTTCTATGGTTAAGTTATAGAGCTATGAAAATATGGGGTTATAATGAAACTTCTAACAGATGCTTAACTACAACAGTGCTAGCAGGCACCACTATAGTAAATGACATCTTCATAAGACAAAGGTTCATTCACTATCTCTGCAGACAGTGAATTTTTACTGCAATGTTCTTGCTTTTTCAAACCAATGGCCATTTGTCCAGCACTATTAAAAACCTATCACTGAAACCCACAGTGACTTCCATTTCATATTTTCCAGTATACTCTCTGCTGGTCAATCTTAAATATATTCTCTGCAATTTAATTTCAATAGCTCCCAGAACCAACCTTTTTTTCCTTACAGAAACAGTGCTGCTAAGTGTTGCCACTAAGGACGCCCTTCCAGAAGTCAAACAGCTAAACCAAAAATAGTAATTCCAGCCACGACATTTCACTCACTCACATCCACACAAGCATGCATGCACACACAGATCAAGATGTAGAACGTAGAATTTTTATAAGACTAATTCTGGAAGACAAAGCATTTCATTTTATAATGAGACACATTGTTTACAGTACAGTGGAGAGCCAATGGTAGTAAAAATGAGGCTCTGCAGCCGTGACGGTTTATCCACAGCTGCAGAGAAGCTTCTAGTTAAGATAAGCCATTTCAGCCAGTGCTTGGATAAGAGACAGGGAGAAATGCTAGTGCAATATCACTGAGTGTTTTTTTGTTTTAAATTACAACAGAAGGCCAGTCTCTCCAGTGTGGCTGAACTGTCCATTGCTCAGTATGGAAGCAGAAAAGGTGGTGTAGCAAAAATGGCTTTGTGTCATCTTTGCTGTAGCTCGATTCTAAAAGTGGTTGGGGACTGGTTTGGTTCATGATACAACAAAGAGCAGCTTTAAGGCTGCTCTAAATTTTGTCTGCCACCTAACTCCAAGAAGGGCATTCTGGTTGTGTCCCTTTTTTCCCCCTCAGCAAGTGGTCAGAGGATGTTATAGAACCAGTGTAAAGCCTCTGTACAATTGGAAATCCACAGGTAGCTTCAAAGCCTTTTCCTGTCACTAATCTGATGTCAAGGAGCTGGAATGAGGTTGAAGATTTGGCCCAAAGTTAGGAAATTTAAATACATGGTTCTAGGAACAAACATAATTGGATCCCATTGCATACTCAGCATTTTTTGTTATTGTTAATGTTTTTTACTTCATTGATTTAATACAAACAGCATGAGCTATGACTCTGATGGGAAGCATGATGTTGAATTTCATTGCATTTCTGTGACTTCTGTGCTGGTTCAATGCAAAAAGACCAGACCAATAAACCTTAGGTTGAGATTTTGGTTTTCTTTTGGAAAACTGGAAGATTTGCAGGTATTGATGATGTATATTTAACTGTACAATTATTAGATCTACAGGTAATTCAATGATGTAAATAAACAGCGACGGGCAGTGGATTATTTAACATAGTTCATGGATTTCAGTTTAGAAATAACGATCTGAACTTAAATCAAAATTTAGACTAAATAGCAATAGAAAATTCTGTGACAGTGAAATCTATGAGGCTGTGGAACAGTCTCTCAAGAGACTATCACTTGAGTGAGATAAACTGGACAGTAAAAAGCTGTGGAGAAAATACTGTACAATACAATCCTGCATTGGCAAGAGTTTAGAGAAGATGATCTAAAAGGACTTTTCTTTCTCCGCTTTCTATGAAATGTGTTTTCATGTGATTGTAGGATAGCATATTAAAATAAAATGGTCTGGGCCTCCCATGAACAGTGGCTAGCAATTCCTCCTTTTTAACATTCCCACAATTTTCTCCCTCCGAAACTTAATAGTGCAATTGAAGGGATTCAGCAGGCATGGAAACTTTTTTGATAGGTGCTAGTACCACCCCTTTCAAAGTCTGTACCCCCTGGCATACACTGTACCCTACAGAGTGTGAAAACTTTGAACTTTACAACAAGTCATGACTTCAGTTCTGCCTCTGTTTGGATCCTTGTACTAGGATTAACACAAGTATATGTGACAGGAAAAAGCAGCTTTGCCTTTCTCCTATCTAGCGTTTGGTTTGTCTGTCTCTTATCCAGTGATCAGTAAACCACTTCTGAACTGTGAAGACTGAAAACATTGTAATAGTTCAGCACCATAATAGTTTGGAACAAACATTTGAAAAGATAATGATTTGCCAAGGTGTAGAGAGAGAGATTTTTTTCATAGGATTTCAAAGCAGCTATTTAATTTAATCCTGAATCTTGATTTTGTATAAATGACAAAAAATATCACACAACAGAAAAGCAACAGAAAGAACTGGTTTCTCTACTGAAATAAAAAAACATTCTAAATCTTTGCTAAGCCAGATACTACTATTTATTTTCCCATGTACACTTAGGCTATGTCTACGCTGATGGTGGCAAGATCACTGCCACCAGTGTGCCCTTCTGAGTGTGATCGAGCAGTCTGTCAAGATTGCTCAGTTGCTCTGGAGTTCACTTTAGTAACTTCAATCCTGGCAGTGGTGTATCACTATGGCTATGTCTACACACAAAGTTTTATTTCAAAATAAGTCATTTCAAAATGACTTATTTCAAAATAAAACCCTTTTCTAAATGACATTTAAAAATAAGGGAAAGCCTGCTATTGAAACGGCTGTTATTTCGAAATGGTTATTTCAAAATAAGGCCGTTTGTACATGCTGTTTCGAAACAACATGTCCGAACGGTGTGCAAAATAACAGCCATTTCTAAATGAATGGGGTTTAAGCTGTTTTGAAATGACGGTTCTTATTTTGAAATGATGGAGCCCGTCATTTTGAAATAAGAATACATCGTGTGGACCTAATCTTTTTTATTTTGAAATAACCAGTATTATTTCAAAATAAGAAAGACGTGTAGATACACCCTATGGTGACTGGATGGCATTTCTGGTCACCTTAGCGGAGTGTGTAAGGGCTAGTTAGTAGTAAGTCATCAGGAGACACTCAAGATATTTCATGTACCTTGCATATCTCCCATTGACTGCTGCCAAAAAGTGCGGCAAGTGTAGACCAGGGCTAAAAAATCTTTCACTTAAAGCTGCTTGCAGAATTTACTACCGGTAAACGAATGAGTGCTAAAGAATAAGGCCTCAGTTCAGCAAGGCACAGAAGCTTGTTCTTAAAATTAGACACATGAGCAACCTCATTGCCTTCACTGAGATTTAAGAATGTGTATTAGTTTGCTGACTTGAGATGGATTACGTGCTTGAGTGCTTTACAGAATGAGGATCTGCAAGTCATATAGATCTCTACTGATGACACAGAAGAGACACATGGGCTCACATTCTCCCCAGGAGCTGCTATTTGGCTCATACTGAGCATGCTCAATAACATCTACTGAAGCCACTGCTTTCATTCTCCCTCCCCCCATTATCAGCAGATCTGGGTGGTTTCTGACTTATGTTAATTAGAGTAAAAAAGAATGAAATCCATGTTTTCCTCTTCAGCAACTGACAAGTTCCAAAGGGGTAGCCGTGCTAGATTAGCTCAGCAAAGCAAGCAAGGAGTGCTGTGTTACTTTTAAAGACTAACAAATTTATTTATCGCATGAGCTTTTGTGGGGCATAATCTCACTTTTTCAGATGCTTTGAAGATGGGGAAACTTACAGAATGGGAGAAAAATACATGCAGGAAAGTGCAAGTCATGGGATCAAGTCATACTGTAACAGCAAATCAAAGTAGTTAAGATTCAATCCCTGGGGAACAGCATATAGAGGAAGAAGAGGTCAAATCAGGTTCTGAATCTTAGCAAAATCTATTTATGAATACAATGAGATAAGTCTTCCTAAAAACACAGTAACAAACAATGATAAGCACATATTCAAAAGAGATTAATGTTTGACTACACAAAGGGAAATCTTTCCAGAGTAGATCGGAAGATTATTTTTAGTTTATTTATATGAGGCCATTTAATTTGCTCATAAGGACAACTTTATAAAAAGTGATAATGCCACAGTCAGCCACAGATGACTCATAAGATATTTCTTACCAAAGGTGGGAGGAGAAGTAGTTCAGATACAGTTTTCTGCCTGAGGGTATAAAACCTGATCATGTTACAGAGCAAATGGTAAACATCAAACAGTTTGTGTCAACGCATACTATAAAATAACTTTGGACAGTTTTAGCCTTTGCTGCTACCTCTTTCTAAAGGTTTAGGATCCTTTGATGGTTAAGCAATATTTTTCATTATCAAAACATAAAAGTATACTTAAAAAAAGCCATTCTTCTTCAACTTAAATCACCAAGGGCTACAGAATTAATTCCATACCCCAAGTCTTTCATCCAATAATGTTTAAGAATATTATTTTAACTCAAATTTCTATTAAAGGTTCACTCCATTTTTAAAAATAATAATGTTTTTAAATTAATTTATATCTGGAATTATTAACATGCTATTTTTAAAAAGTTAATTAATTTTCACCATTTATGCTGTTTACATTTTTGCATTGTGTTCAGTGTGGTTAATGAAACTAGACAGGTCTGATCAGAGTCAATTGTGTGTGTTGTCTTCCACAGAGTAAGTAGCAAACCATTGCTACATCTGGTAAGTAGAAAGAAAACTGGGTGCACAGGGTATATTCAAATACAAAAATACAAGTCTGAAAATGAAATTTTAAAATATGTATCTATTAACAATTATTTTGTACAATATGTAACAAAACCAAACATAAATGTCAGATGTAAGGTAAATTTCATGTCACACAGTTGTCATCAAAACGAGCAAAATGAGGGTGATCTGGATCAGTGTTTCTCAACCTTCAGTGGCCCAGGGAACACCTAAAGGTATTAATTCCTTTATGTGGAACACCTTGATGAAACCTTTCTCGAAAAAGCCAGCATCTACCAGTTGTAATATTTGGAATATCTGCATACTATGCATTCCTGCAAAAATGATTCAGGAAACCATATTAAATATAATTTTAGGACTGTAACATGCATTCATTTCTAAAAAATAGATATATTCTACACACAACTTAATACTGAAAATAATATTACTCAAGTTTTAATCGCCCTGCACGTTTGAACAAAGTTCATCTATTCTTGAAGTAGGTTCATCAAAAGTCTTATAGTGAAAGTTACATCCGAGCAATTTTGATGCTGCTGGCAGTAACGGGGGGGGGGGTATTAAAATTCCCCAACCTCAGCAATGGAGGAAGGTGTTAGGATACTGCTGTGCTTTGGGAAGCTTTCCTGTGGCTGGGGCATTTTAAATCTCCCTGGCATTCATCGGCTCACTGTGTTGCTCCTTCCTCCATCCCTATCCAGCCCCCATCCCACAACACCCCAATGGGGAAGAGAAGCGGGAGGGGGAAAGCGTTGGTTGTGGAACCCCTGCAGTCTGTCCACGAAGCACCAGTAGTCCGTTGAACACCAGCCGAGAAACACTGATCTAGAATAGATTGACAACATAGCTTTGCCACAATTTTTCCACAGATTTGTCACAAATAAAGACTTGTAAAAATGTTGAAGGGTGTTTCTGTTCTTATTTCGTCTTTCTAAGACCTGATTCAGTACAGCACATAAGCATATGCTGGAGTGATTTGCTGAATCAGGAACTAAAGACTAACAAATTTATCTATCGCACAAGGCTCCTTCCTTCAATTTCAGTAAGAATATATTCCTGGTCTCCTAATTTGCTGCAGACACATACTTTAGCATATGCTACTAACCTGTAGTGTAGCATATGACAGTGTGCCAAGTGCTTAGTTAGCAACATGAATCTATTGTAGTTTTGAAAAGCTCTCTAAGGCAGTGGTTTTCAAACTTAGGGTCAGGACCCAGTACTAGGCTGCAGGCCCTCAAGCACTGGGTTGCACCATTCCTTGCTGCCACTGTCAAAAGACTGAACTGCATTGCTCAAAGATGTAATTGCTGGGTCACGGGCATAAATTTTTTTTTTTCAACTGGGTCCCAAGGAAAAAAGTTTGAAAATCACTGCTCTAAAGGTATGTATGTGCAGCTTTTTAATTTTGGACTAGTATCTTTATATCTGGCTCTCTCCAGCCTGGCTTACTCCTTCCATCATAGTTACCTGCACTCCTTCCCAGCTAGTCACAACTGTCTTCTAGCAGCCAGCACCATTCATTATTTCACAACAGCTGCAGGACTTGTTTCCGGTGTGTTTAATTTCTTAACAAAGGTTAGTAATTCAGGGTCATCGTAATAAGACCTGACTTCAAGTTACAGTCCTAAAATGTGCAATGCTAGTCTTGATTCAGTTCACAGTGCCATACCAATACATCTACAGGTGGTGTTTAGGTCACTGACATCACAATGCAGCAAAATCTGAAAACCCCAAACATGGATTAGATCCTAGCTGTGCTAGGTGTTGAACAACCAAACAAACATAAGACATACCCTGCTGCAGAGAGTTCACAGTCTAGGAGGACAAAGGCAATGTAGTGGTCCCCTTGAGATCAGTGAGGACAGGACTTCACTCATTGCCCCTTAACCCCCATTTAAGAAAATGTTATCAATGGTTTTGTTAAACACTGAAAGCAAGGGAAGTTAAACCACCACTGAAATATGGCAACTGCCATTTTCATGTGGTACACTAAAACAAGCCTTTGCTGCAGCAGCAATATATTCTTACTGAAATTGAAGCAAGGAGCCCTCTGGCACTTATAAAGACTAACAAATTTATCTATAGCATTTTATGGGAGAAAATCCCACTTTATTAGAGACTTTGAGGATGATAAACTTACAGAATGGGAAGAAAATAAATGCAGGGAAGTGTAAGTCATAGGATCAGGTCAGACTGTTACAACAAACCTCATCCTCTGACTTACATTTTCCTACATTTATTTCCTCCTGTTCTATAAATCCCTCCATCTTCAAAGCATCTGATGAAATGGGATATTCTCCCACTAAAGCTCATTTGATAAATAAATCTGTTAGTTTTTAAAAGTGCCACAGGACTCCTTCCTTGTTTTGCTGAACTAGACTAACATGGCTATCTCTGTGGAAATTACTGAAAGGGATGACGCTTTTCACAAAAGTCCTGGTAAGCACATTCAGAGAGAAAAGGCAGGTGAGACAATCTTTTACTGAAGCTTTTGAAGAAAAGTTCTGTGTAAGCTAGAAAGCTTGTCTCTTTCACCAGCAGAAAATGGTGCAGTGGAAGATATTATCTCCTCCATTTTATTTCTCTAATATAAGAGCAGGCTACAACACTACTGCAAAAATTAATGGTAAACAAGCAGCAGCCATGCTGCATTCCCTCTACCCTCTCTTCCCCCCTCCCCACCCTTCATTAGGAAAGGAACCTGGATTATGTTACAAGTGAAAATAAATTTGGTCGGTCTTGTCTAGTCTCCAGCTGTCATTTGTCATCTTCACAAAACCACAGCACAGTTTGTCACTGTTTGGCACAATTGACTCTGTCTGTTCAGAAGAGGTCAAGGACTGGAATACATAGGTTGCTACCGAGGCACATTAGTGGAGCTATGTGTGGGAGGCTTATGCAGCCTGCGCTTGCAACATGTGCTGTGAGTCTCATGCTTTCCTGAGCATCTGTTTAATTAAATTAGTTTAATGGAACAGAAACACATGGGAGGGGAGGAAAAATTGAGAAAAAATATTTTCCAAATGGAAAATCCAAAAACGGATCCACAAAGATATTTTTATTTTCAAACAAACAAGGAGTCCTGTGGCTCTTAACGACTAACAAACTCTCCCACGAAAGCTCATGCAAAAAATAAATGTGTTAGTTTTTAAGTGCCACAGGATTCCTTGTTTGTTTGTTTTACAGAACTAGACTAACACGGCTACCCGTTTGGATCTTTTTATTTTCATGTTTCTTTTCAGAGTGAATCAATAGGCTACTTAATAAGTTTTCTAAATTACATGATAAACCAGTTTGTAATAAATATTGTATATTACTGAGAGATTCCGCACTATCATGTATTTACAATCATCCTATTCATTGGATGAAAGCACTGATTTACCATCAATGTTTAAGATTGGTGATCACTGTCCCTAGGAGCTTCAGCAATAATTGTATAATAAATAATTGCAATATATCAGGCATGACCTCATCACAGAATTACAGTGTTTTGCAGGCAGTTGTATAAACTCACAGAACACTCAAGATTAGAAGGTTTAGCAACCAGGCTTAAAAGTAATTATGCACATAGATATGCTGGGAATTGAAAAAAAAATCTGTTATTACTTTAGTTTACTTTGAATCTCAAACTGTGGAAGGAAGTGCAGGTCAACTTTTCTCTCTGAAATTTAAAAGACTTATTTTGTTTCTAAACTCCAAAGCGGAGGGTTTAAAATTTATAATAAACCTGTTTTCAAGGCCCATGAAAGAAAAGCACTACAGTCTGACAGCAGGGCAGACTTGCACTTTGTAATGTGGGCTAGGGGGTTACAACTTCTTTACAGATTTAGGTTATCTGGTGCAAATGCTGGAACATAAATCCTCCAAGATCTGATTTCACGGTTAATCTATTGCTGTGTTAGCACTAAGGCAAAAGCTCATGACTCAAGGAAGAGGTAAGTGCAAAGACAAACAGGAAACATCAACAAATTTCAACCAACCACCAGTTAATGTTAGTGATGAAAATATATAAGCACTGCACCTGAAATGAAGTTCTCTATTTATATCACTGAGGCACTTTGCTCTCCTTACTGACCTTTAGTAAAGAGCAAAGGTAGATGAACACCTGTAATATTTGCTGCTGTTATTTTAAAAATTGGGTAATTTTTAATGAATCAAATAACATGCACTACTGTTTTCTGTTTGCTTTGGCTGGTTTGCAGCAGTGAGAAATGGAGTGAAGGAGGAGAGAGAAGCCAGCCGAATATATACACTGTTTGATTTGAAGATTTGCATCTGTAAACTTATGAGACAGCCTGAGGGGAGTGGTGATAATTCAGTATCTTATAATGGCAGACAGCATATAGATCAAAGAGAAAGATGAATTGGCTGGAACTAGCTAGGACTGCCTGCCTGTGTGAGGTACTTCAAAAAAAAAAAATAAAAAAATAAAAGAGAGAGAGAGAGACAGAAAGAAAGAAAACAAAAATCAGAGCTACTTTTGCTGTCTTAGGAAAAAATTAAGATTGTCTACACTGCTGGCTCATCCTTCCACTTCCTATGCTGCACTGGGCTTTCTTGCAACAGTAAATGCCTCTTACTGCCCCATGTGTCTGATAGTGCCCTTCCTTCACTGCCGCTCAGAAATTACTTTATATTTTCAGTTGAGAAGACACCTAAATTGAAGTAATTTTGTAACATGGAATCAAGAGGGAGAGGGAGGGAAAGAAGCTTGAGATTCTGGTACAGACCACCTCAGTATGTGTTCGTACAGATCCTGGTCAATGACTAAGCTCTGTGGCACTACTGCAATACAACTAATAAGAACCTTCGCCATCCTGATTTTCTAGTTGAGTAAAACAGTCTTTCCACACATCACATAGCTTGTCCTAGTTTTCTTTAGTCAAAGCTCACTAATCATTGAACCTGTCTGTAACCATCATCCATAATTTAAAAATGTATATCTATTGGATATAAAGAGGAGTACAAAATATCTACAAACAGCATTTCTGTATGGCAAACTCAAGTTTTGGAGGATACAAAAATTTGCACATCCATGACTGTGGATACATGTTCAGATACAAAATTTATTCCACTGTATTTATAGGGCATACAATTATCACGGGATGCCTAGATTACAGCATGTGCATTCCACCTATGCCTATAGATGAAGCTGTCCTAAATTATCAGTTTGTCCAACATGGAAATAGAAAAGTTGTCTGTTTAGTGGGAGAAATCAATGGGAGCACATCAACTGGTGATTCCCATCCAATTTTGCATTCATACTCTCCTGGTGCACTCAGTGAGTTATGGCTTGGTTGCCTCCAAGGGCCAACTCTTTTTACAAGTCCAAGAATACTATAATCAACAGGAACAACATGACTGGTAGGGCTCAGAATTCAACTCTGAAGAGCCATGCAACTATGGAACTCTGCTGGATAAACCCATATCCTAAGTGTAAAAATAAACTTAAGTCAACCCATATTAAGCAAAATACTTTAACACATGTTTAAGTGCTGTTGGAGCCAATGTGTCTCAAACACATGCTATGAGTTAAATATGTACTCAAATGCCTTGCTGAATAGGAATGAGATCACAGCCATTTTTAAAGTTAATTATGTACTTGGGTACTTTATTGAATCAGAGCCTTAGTGAACAATGGAAGACTTACTATTTTTTTAGACCTTCCTTCAGTAAAGGAGAATATAAAATGGCTATGTACATTTTCTTCTTTTTCCATGGTAACTTTCCCTCTACAATAATTAATACAAATATGACGCAACAGAGACAGGAGTTCATAATCATACAGCTTTAGGCTACGTCTGCACTACAGACCTTAAAGCAGCACAGCCATAATGCTACACCTGTATCACTGTAAGGTCTCCCATGTAGCGTTCCTAATGCATATAGGAGAGACCTCTCCCACCAGCATAATTAAGCCACCTCCAACAAGCTGCAGTAGTAGAGTATCTCCTCCTGAAATAGCACCATTCACACCAGCACTTTTGTCAGTGGTCTCTCTCATGCGCATGCGGGCACACACACACACTACTGTAACTGATTTTTCGAAATGTATGGAGTTATTTAAGACCATGATAGCTAACTTACTGCATTACCTTCTTTACTAAGAATCTAACGTAACTGTGAACCAGCATCTCACATTCATACTAAAATTACATATAAACTAAAATATATAACTCTTGCTATATGTTGTATATTGCTAAATACAGCATTTTATAAAAACATATTATATGCACCCAAAAGAGTACTCTGTATCATAGATATATACCCAAAATTCCATGGAAAAATACACACTGTAAACATCAGTGTTTTCCCGTTGAGGACAGCTGCTGTAATACAATCCATGGTGCCTGCTGCCAGGATTTTCCACATGAGTGCATCTTCTTTTAACTGCTGCTCAAATACTGGCTGAAAGAGGAGCTGCTAGACTGAACATGTGTCCTCACTCTGATGACAAATATATGGAACAGCAATGGAATGCTTAGCAAACCTCAGAGTTTTGGCGGGAAGTGAGCTGTACACTGTATGCCTTCAGCTTAAACTCACAGACACTTTTGTTTCAGTGACGGTTCTTTTACCTGAAGCTACAAAAACATGTGTGGGTTTTAAGCTGTAGGCATATACTGTCAGAGGACTATTTAAGAACTGAAAAGAGTTTTATGACAATATAATGCTTTTATGTTTAATCTACACTTTACATAACGGGATCTGGGTGTAAAGGCAAGAGGTAGTTATTAGGCAAGATGTGGTTAAACCATTTGCTGTGGCTTAGATAAAAAGAAAGGAAGGGCGTGGGCAGAAATCTGTCAGAGATGTAAAATCTTGTAAAGGAAGGAATGGATTGCTGTAAGGAGCTGTTCATAATATCAACTAACTCTAAAACAAGAAGCCACAGATTAGAGAGAGAGAAGTGAATCAGGCTTTCTTACACAAAGGGTGTCTGAACTGCCAAAAGTACAACAGCAATTAAGGAGCACAAATCAGTTTAAAAACTGAGCTGAATAATGGCATGGAAAAAGTATAAGGCTCTCTTTGATTATGTAAATGGATGTATGGACACAAACATATTTAGGCACTCACCACACAGTTTTCTGATTTTACCCTTGCCATTTTCATTTTCAAGGTGTGTGTATAGTTTTCTTAGATGCCCATCTTGAATGCTCTTATAATGCCACAATTTTTTCTTGTTGCAGCTTTCCAGGTTTTTACATCTGAAAAAACTTATGACTATATAGGAGCTAATTGGGAAACACACACAGGTGTGATACAAGAAACCACAATCATCAGTTTAAGTAGTGTGCAGTTGGAGCAGGAGTTGAAGTGGATCTAGTGACATGACATCAGTCAAAGAGAAAATTCTGTAACAAGCACATATATATTTTCTCTTGATAAGACTGTTCAAAATTTCTGGGAGGACTGATGGGAGGACTTATGGGAGGACTGATGCTCATTGGATAAGCAAGAAATTAGGACTCAGGCTTGTGAACACATCATAAAATCCATAATATACCAAGAAGCCTCACTGGGAACTGGGGAGGGAACAGGTACATACATCAAGAGGAACAAAGAGAGCAGGAAACAGAATGAAGTTCAGGAAAAAGAAACTCCAAAAGGTATTTTTAGAAATGTGAGGAGTGATGTATTCTGCCACCTTAATGGAACCTCTATGGAGTGACTGTGCAGCGGTACTTAATGAGTCTCAATGTACCCCAATATATATATATAGACTTAACTATATAACATTATTGTTTTCTTATCTGCTGGGCTATTATGTAGAATTTATCTCACCAGTATGTCAGCTTCCTGTATGTATAATTTCTTGAGCAAAAGGACTGGTAGCATATGCTTGCTTTCCCAATACTGCATAATGTCTTCAGGCAGTATAAAGTATCCCTGTGTGCACCTGTATACTACAATTCTTTTGTGTCTAGACAGACCAGTGTAGAACAAGTGAACTGGTCAAACGAGTTAGGGAAAAACTGTGAGAAACTAATGGCTATTTTCTCCTGCAGAGGAGAAGGAATAAGAGAGATGGCTATAGCCTCAGAGTCAGGAGGAATCCTCTCTCATCTCCAGTTCCTGGTGATGCCAAAGAGCACCCAGGCTTTGTTGGTTCTCATAATCTTCTTGTCTCATGTTCAGGGCTAGATTAATGCAGGGCAATAGGGACTGCACCCCCAGACTAAAGAGGGGCCCTGCCAGTCCACAAAAATCAAGGCCCAGCCTAAGGCACAGTGTAGTCCCATGCCAGCCAGACCATCACAGCTGAAGTGCTGCTGGTCTACCTCCCCTAGGATGGTGGGCTGGCTGGTATGCCCCACCAGCAGCTCAGAGGTAGGGTGGGAGCATCGTCAGCCACACTGTCTGGCCCAAGAAGATGCTCTGTGCTAAGCCCCAGCACTGAGCACAGGCCCACCCTGCCTCCATGGCTGACTCTGATCTGAAAGCCCTGGACCCCAGCGTCAAGAACTGACCCGCTCTGTGTGACTGGCAGGTCTGCCAGGTAGCCCTAGGTCGAGCATGTCCAATCACTGCCCTGAACCCAGTTTGGCTGTGGCCTCAGTGAGAAAGAAGGGGGTGGAAGCCCAGGACCCTGAAGGGAGGGACTCACAAGTGGGCAACCTGGGGCCCCCATGTGTCAAAATCCAGTCCTGCTCTTGTTATTTGGTCTTTCTTCTAAAAGCTCCAACTCTTCTAGTCATGTGATTTACAGGACAATCTCAGATTTCATTTAAAATTGTTTCTAGCTTTCACTGTTGTGAAGAAATGCTTGAAAATGTGACTTTAAGAGCACCATGACAAGTTCAACATCCAAAAGACAAAAATGAACCCAATGTTTGTTTATTTAAATCTCATGATTTTGGAGTAATGACCCTTTTTTTTTTTTTTTTTTAAACACATGGGACTGGCAATATTGTGATTATTCAGTCTGGTCTCTGGTAAACATACGTAGTCCAGATAAGTGAACAAAAGGATCTGAGCTCTACTCCCTGCTCTTCTACATATGCATTCAGGCCATGAGTCAGCACAGCACTTAAGCACATGCTTAACTTGGGAGCACAAACTTAAGCCCCCTAGAGATCAACTATTGTGACTTGGTAGGAATTTAACATTAAGCACATGGTTAGCCCTTTGATGAATCAGGGCCAATGTGGAATGAGAAAGTTACTTCTACAACTCAAGTATTCATTATTAGACCTTTTCTTCATTACTGAATTAGTTACTTTTTGGGTGTGGTATTTGGAAGGGGGGGGGCGATTTTTGTTCATACGGTCAATGCCAAGGATTATTGTAGTTTTCTTGTATTATATTATTATATTGGACTTCAACAGTTAACAATCCTATTATCAATTTTGCATTTACAGTATATGTAGGAAGCTACAGAGTATGGTAGCCCCATGCTCACAGTAGAGTCCATATGGGATAGGATGACTGAAATGTATAACAATATTAATAAGCATCTATTTAGTTCAACCAGATTGATAACTATCAATGAGAAGGAGTTGTCTCATACCTTCAGTTATAGCACATAATTCTGGCCATTTCATGCACCCTTGTAACCTCTGACACTGTTACTTGTGGCTATAGCACTGGTAGAGGTCATCACTACTACTAAGGTTCAACATGAAAGACAGAAAAAAACAAAAGTGAACTGTAAGGCCTTCTCACAGAATTTAATATTCCTGTTTGTGTTTGGCTGTAAACCATTTAAATCAATAGTTTAGCATATCTAGAAAATTTATAGCTTGGGATGCCCCATTTACAAATTCTAATATAATTCAGTTAAGAAAATAAAAATGTAGAGCTAAATATAACAATGGCTTCATACAAGTACCGTATAGGGTTTGAAAACTTACCACTGTTTAGAGGAGTGGCAGGGAAAGGAGGTTGAAACAGAAGAAGTGGAAAACTGAGACAGTTGAGATTTCTATGAGAAAATGAGTTTACAACTTACAATTCTGCAAGCTATTAAGTGCCACTTAGAGATACTAGCAGTCTCAGTTTCCACTGGCTTTGACTTTAATGATTTGTTTCTCTCTGGAGGCAATCAGCACTTTCAGGACTGGACTCCTAGTGTACAGCTATGCTGTTCTCCTTCAAAAATAAAATCTCTAGGGATTTAAATCAACTTTAAAAGCAAACTGTTTTGAGGACATTGCCTTTTAGGAGATAAATATGAGATCCATGGACACTTTGAAGGACCTCCTCTATGATGAGAAAATGGAAATCAACAGAGAAAGTGCCACAGCGGCTTTTCCTAAATGCTGGGCCAAGAAGAACGGAGCTCAGTATTTTTATCTTTCCACACAAAACTGTAAAGTTCCAAGTGACGAATTCATGCTTTCTTGAGATGTGGATCAGTAAGTCTGCACCTCTGTAATGAAGATCTATTATGTCAACTAGAGACAAGAAAGTAGCCTGCAGGGGGAAGGCGCAGCATGAAGACAAAGGGTCAGACGTGGCGACGCACAATCAGACATTAATGAATTTCTGCAGACAGCTACTTACATAATTAACAGCTGAGCTGTACTATCAGAACTTCAGAAAGTCCTGTCTAAAACATCGAGGGTTTTTGCTTGGTGGATTGGAGGGAGATGTTTGAAAGATAAGAAAAACAAAGTGCTAAAATCCATACATTTCAATAGTTGTAATTACTTATAATAGTTTATGACTATATGGATTAAGCTTTAATTACTATCCTGTAGCAATAGATACGCTATTGAAGGTAATGGGAAACCAGTTTTAACCTGTCAAGTATGATGGACTTATGTTTTTCTAGTGTTTAAGAAGTTAGAGTTGCCGTTCTCTTATGCCAATAATATGTTTATACAATTAAAGAAAGTTATTTTATAGTATTTTAAACACAGGCAGAAGAAATTTGCTATAGGAACAAACTTTTTGAGTTTCATTATCCAAAGTCTTAAAATGACTGGCAAGCTTACTTGTGAGTCATATTGGCTAACTGATGACACAATGATCACAAAGGGTAATATTAGTAAATGCTAGTCTAGTCAGGTATTCTTTCTTACTGGAACGACAACCCAAGATACCCTGAGGGATTCTTCTCTGCACAGATGCAGTGAAAGATGCAGAGAGAGAAGGAGAGAGGACAGGAACACATTTTTCAAAATGTCTTTTCCCCTTATTCATCTGTCGAACAGAACAAATGCATTGTCCAATGAGGATTATTAATGAGCACATGCCCAACATTAAAAACAAACTTCTGAAAACATACATTCTAGCACTTTGAATTACATCCCTGACAACTTTTATCCAGGAAAAAAGACCTACAAGATGAAAAGACATTTCCATAATCATATGTAACCATAAGATGGACTATGAAATTATACACTATTCCATCTAATGAAACAGAAGAGACAGTTGCCAGAGTCATCCTCTTGTCATCTAGAACAGTGTTTCTCAATGACAGGTCCATGGACAGCACTGATCCCTGAGATCTCCCTGATACATTATTGGAAGCTAGTCCCTGGTATTGCAAAGGCTGAGAAACACTGCTCTAGAATCAGACATTAATTTGCCAGCTCCAGGCAAAACTGCTGCACAAACCAAGCATAATAAAGATTCTGTTGCTTTTAATTTTCTTAATCCGTATGCTGAAGGTCTGTTAGTACATACAGGACAGCGCTAAGGCCCTGATTCAGCAAGGTGCATGAGCACATGCCTAACTGTGAACATCTGAGTAGTCTGACTGAAGTTAATACTACTACCCCTAACGGTACTTAAAAAAAAAAAAGCCTTTAAAGTTAGGCCAGTACTTAAGTATTTTGTTGATCTGACACCTAACTAGACACTGAAATGAGATCAAACTGCCTGGTTAAAAATTAATGTAATCAATTTGACCAAAATAAACAATTAATACTAGTTTTCAGTTTAGTTTGGATTAAAATAAATCTCCAGATAGGCCTCTCCTCTTCCTAATGATTTTTATATTCATGTAATTGATTTTTTTCTCCTGACCCATTTATATATGTGTATTCAAACTTTATACATATAGAACGCTTATAAAGATTCTTTTCTCCTCCAATGTTAAACAATATTTTAAATGGTGTCACTCTGTATAAATGCCCTTGCCTTGCCCAGACTGTATCAGCAACCAACTAATATGTACACTGTCCTTGAATGATCAGCTTGTATTTACTGAAGTGTTAGCTTGAGGTAGTTGCCAATTGTTGCTCCTAACCAGCCTCCTATGTATGCACACAAATCTCAAGGTTCTTTAAACTCAGAGCTACTTAGCCCTATGGATGGAGGAAGCTGGGAAAAAGGGGTTAAAGCTAGAGTACAGCTGACATTGAGGACAGATCTATACTACAAATGCACATCAACACATCTGCACCTCTGGAGTGTGTCTGGTGAAGACTGTCTAACTTGAGAGGAGAGAGCTCCCCTGACAGCTTAATAACTCCACCTCCATGAGAACTGATAGCTATGTTTGTGGGCACAACTCTCGCAGCAAAACAGTGCTATCTACACCAGTGGTTAAAGATTGGTATAATTACATCACTCAGTGGTGTGAAAAATCCATTTCATTGTGTATTGGAAAACAAACAAACAAGGAGTCCTGTGGCACTTAAAGACTAACAAATATATTTATTGTATATGCATATTAAAATGCAATAAATATGTTTGTTAGTCTTTAAGTGCCACAGGACTCCTTGTTTATTTGTTTTACTGAACTAAACTATCACAGCTGCCCCTTTGGATCCTGTGTAACACAGTTATAGTAAAGGACATAGGCAGTGCAGACCAAACCTGAATGGCAGGAAGTTGGACCTTGGCTACAATGGGAGTGAGCACAACTCAGCAACTACTAGATCAACTTAACTGTGCTGCAAAAGTTTCACTTTGTGTAGGGGTAGTACTGTTTCAGAGAGTGGTTGCTCTCACTTGAGAGAAGCTTGCACTGAAAATAAGACCCTGCATAAAGTGTAATAAATAAAACATATACATCAACACAGGCTTGTCTACACTGGGGGGGGGTATAATTTGATTTTAGACTATTGAATTACAGAAGGAGAAGGTGAGTGATCACAGCAAATTGTTTGCTCGGTGTCTTCCATCCCCACTGCTCACACTTCTTCCTGAAATGCACTGCACTGTGGGTAGTAGCACAGGGGATCGTGGGGAGGCAGCCATCCTCTGCTTACTTCCCCTCCCCTCTTTTCTGAAGGAAAAAAAGCAGAAAAAGATTTCCTTGCTGTTTCTCTGCCACAGACACAACAGACAGGAACAGTGCTGCATGCAGAAAGAGGAACCAACTGAAAATCTCGAGAACTGCGAACAGGGGAGGAGTTATGTTGTCGTGGTAAAGGGGACAGGAAAAACCAGTAGAGCTACTCTCTGGTTACATGGACCGAAATCAGAACTGTAGATTTTGACCTCAGTGCTATGCCACTTGCTGAGGTGGTGTTAGCAGGTTGAATTACAGCTCCATTTTTTTTCAAATGTACTGTTCTAACAGTGGAGACACAGGCTGAAGAAGGTTGAGGTAAGCAGCATTATGTTGATCTTTACACTCAGTGTAAAACAGAGCTAAGGAAGGACAACTAACCATCCCCTTCCAACCCCCAGTGTCCACTCCATGAGTTGCATTAGGGGTTGAAAACATTAGTGTTTGACACCCCCACCCCCACCTTACAGATATTCCTTATCTCATAGCATCCAAAGCCACACTAAATCAGCATGATCAGAAATCTTGACTACTGTTGGTCCTTTCTCAGAAGCACCATCTGCCCAAGAATCAATGCAGTGCAGCAGAAATGGGTTTCTCAAAAAGAGACACCACACTTAAAGTATAAAAATTATTTTATTATTTGAAATAATAAAAAGAGTATAAGGAATCTGGAAACCTGGGGAAAGGAAAACAGAAGGGTTTAGTTGTACATGACAAACAGGAATAGGAGAGAGCTAATAGCAGAGCAAATTTAAAGAGTGAGAAAGACAAAGGAAAAAAGTAAGAAAAGAATCTAGTGGGAGGATGAAAAAGGCTTAATCTATTCTGAATGATTCTGTCAGAACCAGAATTTCACTTATCACCCCCTTTCCACCAGAACTGACAAGAGCGAGTGTACAATGGCAACAAAGCAACTAAAGATTTTAGGCCTAATTTGCAGGGCTCCATGCACTGGGTTCACTTACAAACTGCCTGAGCATCCATAACACATATAACACTGCTGCTACGTATCCCAGAGCAAAACTGTTCCAGAACCTGGAAGGTCAATAATTTTCATAATGCTTTCCACCTAGAAGACCTCAAAGCACTTTTCAAACATTAATGAAGCTGTGTGATAGACATTATCACCCCCACACCCCACTTTTCCAGGCAGAGGAACTGAACAAATGGAATAAGCCAGCTCAGCAGTCTTCATAGACTGGGGCCACTATGATTACAGAATCTGGAGTTCTTCAGGATACAGGCTAAAGAATTCCACCAACCTGAAATATTTTTCATGCCTCAGGGCACGTATGTATCAAAAATATTGGAGGAGCAATGCTTAACACCAATACTATTTAATATCACTGAGAAGGCCTGATCAGGATCACAGCTTTGATTTGCGCTAGCTGCTGTGAAAACAAAGATGGGTGCACTACTTGTTCTGAAAGAATTGCCCATGCCATCACAGACTTGCTATATGATTTTGGGCAAGTTACTTAGGCTATGTCCACATTTATTTTGAAATGACTTATTTTGAATTAAAAAAAATAATTCAAAATAAGTCAAGCCCCTCCAGTCGAAAATAGCATGCCCTGCGTATGGACATGCTATTTCGATTCCCTGAGAGGGGCACCCTGGGAGGTGTGGCAACATGGCCCCCTGGCAGGGCCATGTTGCCACCCAATCCCCTGCCTGGCTCTCACCTGGAGAGCCAAGCAGGGGAAAAAAGCAACCAGGGCGGGGATGTGGGGGCAGGTCACCATGAACCCTGGGAGGAAGGTCAAACGTGTTATTCTGAAATGATGGTTATTTCAAAATAACATGTCCAAACGGTGTTATTTCAAAACCACCATTTTGAAATAACAGCCATTTCGAAAGGAACTGTGTTTAAGCTCTTTCGAAATGAAGGCTCTTATTTCAAAATGATGGAGCCTGTCATTTCGAAATAAGAAAATGTTGTGTGGACCAAATCTCTTTTATTTCGAAATAACCAGTGTTATTTCGAAATAAAAGGGACGTGTGAACATACCCTTAGTCTCTCTGTGACTTAGTTCCCCCAATATATAAAATGGGGATAATGGTCCTTTTTTCCTTATTCCACTCTGCTTTCCAGCTGCTCTTCAAACACTATTTTGAACTGTGTCCATTTTGTCCCATCATCAATGTTCAATTTGCCCCTACCATCTTATATTTTCATAGAATTCAGAGGCCTAAAGGGAACAATCCAGTCTGACTTCACTTTTTTTTTTGATGGTTCATTTTGATGGTGCCAACTGTTTCTTAGCTGTAAAAAGACAATTGTTTACTATAAAAAGTAGAGCACTGCTGTAGAACAAATTTACTTGAGAAGAAGGTCTAACATTTCCAGCTTCCCACACATTATCACTGCTTGTGTACTACACACACGTAGCTTGCAGGCTCCTGACTTCATTACATTATGGGAGGCTCCTGGCTTCTAAGTTCAGATACTATCCCATCTTCTATTTATCAAAAATCATTCAGTAATGTGCCAGTATAAATCACATAGGAAGCTAGTTTATATTTTTTCCAGGTAATTTTTTTGGGACTAAAAGATAAGGAAACTGTAAAAGAGAAATCTCTTTTTGAAAGAGAATTATGCATTTTGCTTTGCTGTACTAAAAAGCATTATGGGAGCCAGCAGATTTTACTTGGGTGGAGTATCAGCAGCTAGAGCTGTGCAGAGGACCTCTAAAAATGTGACAGTGACTAAACAGAATGCTCCACCATCCACTTTTAAATAAACTTTAAAAGCCACACCTCAGGCATACTGATTTTTCAAGGGAAACCCTAAACTTTATCAGCAGAATCTACATCATAGAACCTGTGAATTGCTGAATCTCTTTATTCTGGTTCTAGCACCCTCAGTGAGTCCCAGTATTTAGAGCCCTGCTGCTTTTACAGTTGCTTTTATAGACACTGGCACCATAACAGGAGACAGAAATGGTGTCCACAGAATACGTGCACAAAAAGGGTACTTGGTTGGAGTAGAATTGGTGATATGGCTTAGCCCTCTTCCCAGGCCAACGCATGGAGTGCTGTTGAAAGACCTGCCTGGTGCATGCTTCACGTTGCCCACTCTTGACAACACAGAGCACTTAAGGAGTTTCAAGCTGTTTGACCATATTGCAGCCCAGAGGCTTCTTTAGCTAACACCATCCCTGGACAGTATCAATCTGTACTAGAAGTGCCTATTTTTCATTCTTGCTCTTGGCAGCAGCATAGCAAAGCAACTGAGAATGAGGGCTACTAGCTCTCAGAGGTATGTTCTACCCAATTTTTTGCAATATTATCTCTGATGTAAATAACAGTAAAAATGCCAAAATGCTTATTCACTGCTGATTGTCTCTGAAAGAACTTCCAACTATATAGGGATTGTTGGTGGCACATGGAATTATGAGCAGATATTGAGTACACTACTTTCTCCCTCATCTGCTTCCTGGCATATTTTAACCAGGTTTATTTGCAAAGCCCCACTAAATTAGGGTTCAGCCATTCCTATTATACCATTTTATAAAGTGGTTTGGCTGGCACCAAATCCCTTCCCCTACTGTAGATGATAATTTTGGAACACTGTTCTCAAGCCCTTTGGCTTTAGCCCCTTCTGACAGCCAAACCAAATGAAAAAAAAATGATTCTGTGAGAGTTGGGTATGAGCTGTGTTTTAATACAGTTTTTAAACACAGCACTATACTTAGTGTAGATGAGTCTTTGAAATAAGAATATGAGAGATCTATAAATCTAGGTAATATATTATTATTACATCTTGGACAGAGTGCTGAGATTCACAAAGCAACAGTAGAATTCTGTTAAGTTCCAAAGGGACAGCTGTTTTAGTCTGGTTTGGTAAAAGAAGCAAGGAGTCCTCTAGTCTTCAAGTACCACAGGACTTCTTGCTTCTTTTAGTAGAATTCTGTTCTTTCCCATCAAGCAGTCTGCCCCTCCCATAAGTATTGTACTGCACATCACCCAGTTGGCCTTCCCAAGGATATAATGTGCTGTGCTGCCAAACACAGAGGAAGAAAACTGAAATGAGCCTTCCCTAGTGCTATCATACATCCCAACCAAAATAAATGCAGAGAGAGCTCCTGTTCTGTCCTTTGAGAAGCCTTTCACAAAAATCAACAGTCATTAAACCAAGTTTGCTTTCCAACTAAAATCTTTTCTCTTCAGCAATAGAACTGCACCAAGGATGATATAAGTGCAAATTTCCTGTCATCTCCCTGCCTTGAGGAGCTACTGGCACCTCAATGAGATTTTTGAGGGTGACAAGTATGGAACTACTGTGGTTGGAACTATCTGATATGTTCAGTAATTTTTTCCCCTTAAATAACCTATTTTGCCTTCAGGTACACCAATCTCCCTTAGCATGGAAGCAACTGAACTTTTCCCAGCTTATTTGGCTCCCTTCTATCTCCATCATCAACAAACATATTTATAAAAATACAATGTCAATTCAGTTTGTCATCCAGTTGCCTATTAACCCCTGCTCAATACAATGAAAAGGCAGTTTACAGTCTCATATATAACGTGACTGCCCTCTTGTGTTAAACTACATTCTTTGCATAAACTGAATACTTGAAGAGATCTTTATAGAAAAATTTAGTACATAGGCCAATTGGTGTACTGTACACTTTAGCTAAAAACCCATTTATTCTTTTCCTACTTTAAAAATAATCCTGCATGGAATGTAAGAAAGGTATAGAGTCCAACACTACTGCAAACAAAAAAGTTGGTTTTAATGTTTAAAATAAAAATTCCAATCCAGCAAATATCAAGTCTGTTCAAAATGACGTGATCATAAAACTAAAACACTAAAACCAGAAATGATCCAGCCTCTCCTCTAGTAGCTGTTGTCACTGAGCACAGCATTTTATTTGCTGCTTTGCTCAAAATAATGCCTGATAAATCAATGATCTAATTGATTATACACTCCTTGAGCAGATTAGAATTGTAATTTAATGCACATCTACCTAACAGGGTTAGGTGTGAAAATGTGTGTCTAGATTCTAGATATATAACATGGAGAAAAGGACTAATTTTCACAGGGTATCAATACTGTTTTCAAATTTATACCTGCATTGTGCATGTTATACTTGAAGATGCAAAACAGCTAATTTGTTAAGTATCTGAGATTTACAAACCAGAATTTTTGGGGTATGTACATTTATAGGATTTCAAATTGATTATAGAATACTGAGATCTGAATTTAGGCACTGTGGGTTCTGTCTCAACTTAGACACAGAGTATCCTCTGTAGCACATCTGAAGAGTGAAACAAGGGTCTAATATCCAGCCAGGCCAGAGGGAAATGTCATTAGGGGAAAGAAAGGAGGATTTCTTCTGCTGGCAGGGTTAAAATGGAAGGCTGAAGCAGGTGAATGGGCTTGGTCCTGGAGGTCACTGAGAATCCAGGGAACCCCAAGCCCTTGTGTTTGTGTTTCCCAGTGCTGGAAATGTGGGTGGGAAGGGACCCTTCAGGCAAGGGACACAATACAATAGAAGAATGTTGGAAGCGCTGACATATCGTAACCTCCCAAATGCAAGGATCTTGTGTGCACACATGCTTAAGATAAAAATAGCTATACCTTTCCCAAAACCATTTTTCTAGTCCATATATAGGACTGCTGGAAAGCTGGCAAAGAAAGCTGAGAAGGTCAGGGATTTTCCCATGGAGAGTGCCCTTGCATCAGTGGTGTCACTGGTGCCTGGCACAAGGGGCATGTGCCCCAAGTCCCAGCACCAGTGCCCTGAGTGTCCCACCACCATGGCAGCCCAGTCCGGTTCCGGTCCTAGCTGGTGATCCAGGGCCAGGCTGCCTGTGGCAATGGCAGCCCGGTCTAGCCCTGGCCCTGGGCGGGGATCCGGAACCAGGCCGCCCACGGCAGAGGCTGTCTTACCTGGCCCCAGCCCCAGCCATGGATCAGGGACTGGGCTGCCGGTGGCAGGAGCCCGATCAGGATTCTGCCCAGGGCCTGAGACTGGATCAGGACCAGGAACCAAATCGGGCCCCAAGTCTTTTTCCAGGGCAGCATCGCTCCTGCTTGCATACAATCCAAGTTTTCCAGGGGAAAAATTTTGATTTTACCAAAATGAAATATTTTGTTTTGGGTCAGTTTCACCAGTATAAGAATATTTTGTTTTATGGAACTGACCCAAAACATTTCATTTCAACAAAACATTAAACTGCATTTCTTGATCAGTCCATTGCTCTCTGGGGATTGCAGTTTGGGCTCCCATTCCTTCTCATGGGCCAGGCTTCTTGGAAGTCATCTCCCATGATACTATACGAATGTCCTTCTGACCAAGCTGCAAGGCGTATCTTGGGAGTCACATAAGTCTGGGTACATCATGGGAGATGTAGTACAGCCCGGGAGCCTGGCCTCCAGGAAAGAACAGGAACATCCTCCTCCCAAACTACAGCTCCCCTGAGGCAATGTTCCACAATTAGAAAATGTAGTTCAATGTTGAACTGACTTAAAAGAGTTTCTGATCCAACCATTTAAATATTTTTCTAAATAAAAATATTTAATACATTTTTCATCACTTCCAAATCTAATCATTTTTTGAAACATCCATTCCGTGAAAAATTTCCAAATTTCAACTTTAGAGCCTGATTTTGATTTTGGATGAAAACAAATCTTTGAAATGTCAAAATTTCCCATAGGATGGAAATGGTGAAGTTTGCTCAGCTCTAATAGAAAACATACTGAAGAAAACTCTCTTTGACCTGTTACGCTGAGTGAAGACAGACTTACTCTCCGTTCTTCAGCAAAGGCTCCCACTTTCTTGTCTGATCTCTAGTTTCTCCTCTGCCAAGAACTCCCTCCCCATCCTACTTGTGCTAGCCATTCATCACACTACTTGCCTGCAGCTCCTTCCCTCTGCCAATTATATATAGGGTGCAGCTACACTACTAGCTAAGGGTGTGATTGCTACCTCGCATACACCACCTTAACACCAGCTTGACTAATGTGAGTATAAATAGCAGTGCAGCCACAGAAACTCTAGTAGCAGCAGCAGGTGCACAGCTTAGCCCTGATGAGCAAACTTGCCTGAACCCTATGGATATCTACTCATCATGGCTAAGTCATCCCACCACTGTCAGGACTACTGCTGGCATTCTACTATTTATATTCACTCTAGCTCTCATGCAGCTAGTGCAACTATTTGCATGCAAGCTGGGAATCACACCTCTAGCTCACAGTGTAAACACAGACATGCAGAGGAGCTGGAAGTTTGGGTAGGAGAGCAGAGCACTGAATATGGAAGAGAAGGAGAGAGTCTTGACTGTTAGCTCACAGGGAGCACAGCAGCAGCATCTTCCATGAAGAGGGCCCAGTGCTAGAACTCTGGGAAAGGAGGAGCCTATGACTGAAGTAATAGTGCAGGGAGCAGAGCTGTTGGGGGAAGAGAATTAACAGAGGGTGGGAAAGGGAGGAGAGAAAGGAGGTATGGTGATGGGGTGAGAGAATGGATGAAAGGAAGTGATGACATGGAAGGAGAATGCATGTATCTGTGGGTAGGTAATTGCTGAACTGGAAGTGATTTCATCCAGTGGTTAATCATCTGAATGAAAAATTTAGGAACACAAAGTGGGGGTAACATTTCAGAGTCTTCCTCTTTAAAGGAAAGGTTGATGTTTTATGGAAAGCCACTTATGTCCCTTGTCAAATCTCAAAATTCCACTATGGGAAACTGCAGAGCTTTTGTGGAGAGGAACAGGGTGGGAAAGAGGTCATATAAATTATCATCTCCAAACTTCCTTGTGGATCTCACTTTCCAGGAACTTCCCTAGCACTCCTTCTGTGATGCACAGTCTGTGCAGTTGCAGCAGCTCTGAGGATGGACTAGCTCCTTTGCACAGCTCCTCATTTAAGGAAAGTCCAGGTCTAGACTCTGCTTCCAGTCAGCATCACTACAAAAATACATCAGCAGGAAGAATAGGAAACAGATCAGTCACCTAACAAGAAACTTCTCCACATCCATCTTTAGGGAGCAACAGTAATTTCTCAGATCACTGCATCTCAACACTGATTCTCTATGGCCTACCCCCAGAAACTGTGAGCCAATGGAGAACCAGCCTCTGCATTAGGAAACTAGGGAACACAATGGCAATTAGACTGGGAAGAACCACTGCTCCAAAACCTACAAAGGGGGCATCTATAGAAGCACCACTCCCATAGCTTCCTGTCTCAGCTACTCAGAGGGCCAGAGGTCACATAGGATACCTCTTTTCTGGACTGGGTTTCACGTGTTCAGACCTCTAAAGCTCCAAAATGTAGAAGAGTTCCAAAACACAGAAGCACTACAACTAATTTTTGGAAATTGTGAATCCACCCACTATACTACCCTTAACAAACAAAATTGGTGCATCAAATACATCTTTGCTGTAAGGCCAGTAAAATCAAAGGTGTTGCTCCATAGAATCATAGAAACTGGAAGGACCATGTCTCAGTGCATAAAACTAAACTCAATACCTTTCCTCCCACATCTTCTCCTTGTTGCTCCTTCCTCTGGTAGAATTGGTAACATCATCATCCTTCCTGTAAACTTCCTTGAACATCCTTCAAAATATAAACTCATATAACATAAGACCAGAAGAAATGAGATAATCTGCCTGGGCTCTACCACCGCCACACAGTGCCCACACGCTAAACACAACTAAAACTAGACCAAAGTGTTATAGCTGTCTGAAGACAACATTATTATATGCCATAGGCAAAGAATAAGGAGGACTGTGGTGCACCAGTGCCAGGACCGCAGCAATGGATAGCAAATGACAGAAATATAATTAGACAATCTTGGCAAATGACCCATCCCCATACACTGCAGAGAAAGGTGAATTCCCCCAAGGTCACTGGGAATTTTACCTGGAAGAAATTCCTTCCTCACCTCACCTATCGTGATCAGTTAGACCTGAGCATGGAAGAAACAAGAAGCCAGCTGGCCCCTGAGAGACCAAATGCTTAGTGCCACCTCACAGCACTGGCTCTTCCCTGCCCAAAATCCCATTTTAGCCATGGTATTTACCCCCTTATCTCTGATGCTTCAGATGGGAAAGAGACAACCCCACCAGTCCCCTCAGAATACACTGATGTTGGAAGGTCTCTTCCTGACCCCTGAAGGTGACCAGCTGAAGCCCACGTGTGACCTTTTTAGGAACATAAGATATAAAGCACTAGCAAGCCCCATGACTGTTGAGCCCTGCCTCCTTTGTCACAAGCAACACCACTCATCAGTTGGTCAAACTCTCTTAAAGCTAATTAAAGTGTTATCCCCACAACTGCTATTGGAAAACTGTTCCAGAACCTCACTCCTGGGATGGTCAAAAACCTTCTTTTAATTTCCAGGCTGAATTTGTTCATGGCCAGCTTATACCCATTTGTTCTTGTGATAACATAGCCTTTTAGCTTTAATAGTCTTCAGGTACTTATATAGACCAGTCTTCTTTTTCTAGACAAAACAAGCCAAGCATTTCCAGCCTCCCCTTGTAAGATAGGCTCTCCATTCCCCCAGTAATCCCAGCAGCTCTTCTCTGCACCTGTTACAGTCTGAATTCATCTTTCTTGACCAAGTGAGAAGAACTGTGCACAGTATTCCAAATGAGTTCTTATCTGTGCCTTCTAGAATAACACTGGCGCCTCCTTGATATACCCTAGGATCACAGTTGTCTTTTCATCACACTCGTAGCATGAAATCATCCTGGGATCAACCCACACATCCAGACTTCCCTCCTGCTCTACTGCTTTCCACTCACAACTCCCAGGATGTAGCAGAAAATTCTTACCTTAGATCCTCAGTGACCTTGCACTCTGCACTGTTGAATATCATCTCATTCTGCCACTCCAGTTTAAGGCAATCCATCTTTCTTTGCAATATTATGATTTTCTTCCATATTGATGGTGCCTCCCAACTTAGTATCATCCAATTTCATTAGCATACTTCTGCTTTTTGTCCCAAGATCATTAATAAAAATACAGTAAGGAGACTGATCCCAAAAGCAACTCTTGAAGAACTCTATTACTATCCTCTCTCCAGTCAGATAGTTCACTGCTCAGCACAACATGAGCTCTAATAATTCAAAATTACTCTCTGTATGGTGATTTTAAAATTATTTTTGTGTTTCAAACCAGAAATGATTTAATATAATTTAGCAAACTTGAGATTTGATTCCAGATACAATATTGAAAAAATACCTGTGCAGTACCTCCCACACGCCATTGTATGGATCACTGTAATGAAGGCTACTTGGAAGTCTCAGACCTAAGGAAAAACTGAAACTGGTGCAGAATGCAGTAATATACCTCCTCAGCAACACAGATAACTAAAAGCAAGTGTTGGCTCACTCCACTGGCTCCCCACAAAATACTGCATCAAATTAAATATCTCAGGTCTGGTCTACATTGTTGGTGGCTATGTGTATGGCACCTTATGTATTTCTCATAACTTACTTTCACTTAGTGCAGCATGTCTACTGCACTGTGCCAAATGGAAGTGCACTCTGGTTGATGCAGCCTTAGGCTTTTCACAGGGGTGGATTTATGGCATTGACAGGAGTGCACTTCTGGGATTGATTGAGTAGGTCTACACTGTCCATTCAATTGACCCTACAGACTCCAACCAGCATGGGCAGTACAGACATATCTCAGGCTTTATTTTCAAGGCTCTCACTGGCCCAGACTTGAGACAAATGGGAATGAGACCAGAGGAGAGCAATAAAAAATGATTAAAGGTTTAGGGATTACCTGAGGAAAGGTTAAGAAAACTGCTCACATTCAGTCTTGAGAAAAGATGACTAAGGGGGAAGCTGATGGTATGGACTGTTGTATGAACAACTTTCTCCACATTCATTGAAGATAGGGCATGAAATAATTTCACAGGAAATGAAATTTAGGTTAGATATTAGAAAAGCTTTCTTACTTCAAGGGTTATTAAACTCTGTAATAGACTTTGAAGGCAGATTGTGGAGTCTCTGTTATTGGAGATTTTTAAGAATGTATTGGAAAAACACCTGTGAAGGATGGTCTAGGTTCATTTAATCCCACCTCAGCACAGGGGACTGGATTTGCTGACTTATCAATACTCTTCCAGCAATATAATTGCATGATCCTATTAAGATTAGGTTTTGCTGGACCAGTGGGGTGGGGGATGCAAAATCAAGGGCCTTCCTATTTTTCCTCCTCCTCCTTTACTTCAAAATTAGATACCACTTGTGAAGATGCTCAAAAGATTATTTTGGTTGTCCTTACAGTACATTAAAATTAACCTGTTCTCTTAGGTAATGAGGAACCAAATTACAGAGAGTTTTCGAGATCAAAAATCAACAACCTGAATTGTATGTGGAAGCAATTTGGAGACAAGCACACAGTTCAGGCAACAGGTGTAGTATGTTAGATATTATTAACGCTGCTAAGTGAGCAGGTAACTATGCTCTGCACAAACTAATCTTCTAAGTGTGCTCCAAAAATATCTCCATTACAGTAGTCTAACTGGGAGGTCATAATAAACTGTGGCAAACTCTGTATTGGAGAGGTAATGTCATAACCTTCTGGCCAGATGGTCAGAAAGCATTTTGGGAAACTGCCAGCAATACCTTTGAACCTAGAAGGAAGTGGGATCTTCTCCCACGAAAGCTCATGCAAAAAATAAATCTGTTAGTCTTAAAGTGCCACACAACTGCTTGTTGTTTTGTAAGGTTTCGCCAAGTCCTCCCAGTTTTCAGAACTCATTGAGAAGGAATGGACATATCACTTCAACAGGAGGCAGAACGCCAGCTCTACCTCACCTTCTATAAAATTTCCATATACAATCAGCATCAGTTTGATCATGTCTAGATTGAACTTCAGCCCAATCACTCTTGTACAAGATATCATCTTAGTCAAGTATTATGAAGAGAGAAAAAAGTATCATACTATCTGGCTTTGATGCCAAAGAGGCTAAATAACACTACAATCTAAATAGTTTCTACAACCAGTTGATTAGAACTCATGACAACAGAATGTACAGAACCTGACATCAAAGAGCCTCCTCTGGAGACAAGAGCACTTGCTCAAAGGCAGGGTCTGTGGCCTCTAAGAGAGCATGGTGAAATAGATTAGCAATCATGATGCTGTTTTAATTCAGAATATTGAAGATTTCAACACTTCAAAAAATCAAATCAGCAACTGCTGGAAAAATAGACTGGAAAATGTCAGTATTATATAGGGGAGCAATGTTGTTAAACCAAATGCCAGTTCAGGCCAAGGCTGTAGGTGTAGTAAAGAACTCATAGCACCAGCCAGCCTGATGGCCAGTTCTTCACTGGCCCCATAGCCCACCAGTCAAAATTACTGCCCACCCCTGTGCTAGAAAGTAGCCTGTTATGAGACTGTGTTTATACTAGTAGCAGCTTTTTTTTTTTTTTTAAGGAATTTTTTTCTAGATGAAGTTGTAAGTATCAATTGTGTTTATACTTCTTCTCTCTTCCCAATACCTCTTAAAAATATATTTGAGAAGAATGAAAATAATTGTAAGGACAGTATTTATCTCTGTAAAACACTTTGGTATACAGTATGGAAAAGCTACCACAACCTACATGTAAGATATTATAGCCATTTCCAAACTTGTTCCACGCAGATTTTATAGCTGACAATTTCTTGAAAGATTATGCTGTTGTTTACTTTAAATTTACCTACAGTAGTATTACATTGGGTAAATTACATAATTTACACCTTTCCACGTTGTTTCCCTGTGGAACAATACTGTGTTACTTTTCTTCAACATTTCTGCACTACTCATTAGACTGTTCAGTAATATTTAAACCAGATGTTCATTTCAATTTTTCCAATATGCTGCACTTTGCTACAAATGATGCTCTCTAGCAGAATACTTTGGAAATGAAACGTTGTCTGAGGATTATATCATAAAGATCTCTTGGGCCACTCATGCTATCACTGTTTAGTATCACTCTGTTTCAAGCCAGGATTTGGTCACTGAATTAGACGGTTCGAACAATAATATATTAAATATACTACTCACTCTGTATAGTAACATGTTATGCTTTGGTTTCAGCTATATCACAAACATATATTTATACTGGCACCTATATCCCTCATCTTTGTTCTCTGAGAAGATAAGTTTTAAAATGTAAATATGTGTTTGTTCAGTACTGGAGGCAAAACTCTCCCCTCCAATAAATATCATGTGTTTTTTATTCAATCAGATTAAACAGAAGAAAACTGCTCAACAATTTTTTTTACTAGTTTGGTATTTGATAGTAGACTAAATTGCTGCTGGTCAAGTATATCTGTTGGTTTATATTCTGATTTTGATATTGATTCGGATTTCTACATCTTGCATGGATACCCAAGAGACACACCTATTTCAGAGTCCTGACAGCCTCTCCATGTGTCTTTGCTACCGTATTTTAATTTGGTGTATATAGCATATGGTGGTATACAGCTAGTCCTCACTTAGTGACCTACTCGTTTAGTGACCCCTCAGAGTTATGACCAGCTCTCTGATGAGTTGGTATTATGGCGATGTACGAGAACTCGCATCAACTCTCTCAGATTACCTATATTTACAGTACACTATGCAAACTAAGTTCAGTACATTAGAGCTTAAAACATTTAAAATATATATTAAAAATGTTATAAATGATGCAAAGGTGACATTAAAACTATCTACAGATGGTTGAAAAACCCACTACCAGTAAAGTACATTATGCCTGAAATACCGGTAAGGGCTGCTCCTCGTTTAGTGACCAATTCGTTTATCAACCGGGTTTCAGGAACGGAACCCGGTCACTAAGTGAGGACTACCTGTACAACAATTCACACAACCCAGCATGACCATTAGCACAATTTAATTGCTTATTATATTTTATAATTTCATAAGGTATATCTTATGGTCACAAGCTTGGTAAGCCGCTATTTGTTTTATAATTATATGTTATTGAAAGCACTTAAAAATCCGCTCAGATTATTTGAAATCACTTTTTAAAGAACACAGTAGACAGCAAACATGTTTTTCCCCCTTCAAAAACATTTAGCACCCAACAAATCTAAGAGCTATTAACCATGCAGTATTTTTAATTTTTTGTTATTGCATCCATCACATCTAAAGGACAAACAATTTTACCCTTATAACAAAAATGAAAAGTTTTTTTATTTATGCTTTTAATTTTCAGTCTAGCTCAAGACAGCCATAAATTTAACTGAGTAAAATACTAAATAAAAATTGAACACTTTTACTGACTCTCCACAGAAAGTTTTTGCACTTATTACTCTGCATGGTGTGCAAAACAAACAATGATAAAAGTTAGTAAGAGGGGAGCTGCTCATTGTTATTACATCACAGGAGACCTGTGCTTCTGAATCAATAAGCCGCTGGAGTCTGGTTTAATTACTTAACATCAATCAAGATGTATACCAGCACTGGGAGCCCAGGGACTGTAACATTAATCTGCAACACAAAAGAAATAGCCAAGCTATCTTTACTTCTGCCTAGAGCATTTATCCACTAGGAAAAAGGGTATATTTTACTAGAAAAACAAGGCAGAGGAAAACTAATATTTTCTTGTGCTATTCTTTAATTTATATGTGTCAAATTCCCAGCATTTTTTCCTTACTGAGTTTTGATTTCACAATAGCTTGCATTGGAAACGACAGGAATATATGGATCCATTGTTTACTGCGCTTCAGTAAATAACAGCAAGACACCTAAACAAAATGGCCTCCATTTCACATAATGGAAAATGTTATATTAAGTGTTAGAGCGCAAGTGATTTCAAGTTGTGAATGTTGCATTCTTGTCCTAGCTCTTTCCCTTGTAAAATTTTCTAACCTGAACAGGCTAAGAGCAAGGCATATTTCTTTCATCATGCCTCGACTAATACAGATACAGTGGGCTCAATACAGGAGTAACTCAATAAAAGTCTATGGCTTGCTTTATCTACTAGGGCAGACTAAGTTATTGAATTGTCTTTTATTTAAAAAAAAAAAAGATCTAAATATATAACACAGTGTATATATGAACAAATAAACCACCACATTATGCACACATTTTCCCTCCTTGGTGGAGGATGATAGAAAGACCAAGCCTGCTGTAACACATTATTTTATAGAATAGAATCATAGGGTTGCAAGGGACCCCATGAGATCATCAAGTCCAACCCCCTAGGGCTTGAACCCAGGACCTTTTGCATATTAAGCAGAGGTGCTTCATGCTTCTGATTGCTCTACTGAAAGGGCCTCAAAAACAACCGTTGCTGAGGGTGGTAAAAAAAATTGTGGAAAATAGCATAGAAATGCTAACATCTTCATAACTTGGTTTACCCATCTGTAAATTGCGGACAATCATACTATACCTAAAAGGCTTAATTAAACAAAGTTTAATAAAATCTGTAAAGGGCTTTCAATGACACATCTCACATAAGTGAAAGCATTAGCAGTAAACTCTGGGTAAGCCAGAATTAAAACTTTAACACAGCCGTGCAACAGGTAGCAAAGTTCAAATATACCTTCACAGTTCAAGCTGCAAGGATTGATAGGTAGATCTCTTCAACCAAGCCCAGATCCACTCCAAAAATCAACCCCGTTTTCCTGATAAAGTTTCAATGGGATCATTGGGGTGATATCCTGGCCCCACTGAAATCCGTGACAAAACTCCCACTTACCTCAGTGGGGAGCCAGGATTTTTACCTTGATCTTTAATTACATTTCCAGAGAGGTACTTCTGATACCAAGAAGCAAACAAACCTGAGGAGCAAATAAGTGTCAACAACTTGCAAATGTTGACACGCTTTCCTTGCACGATTATTTACAAATACATATTTCATTCTTCCAAGCTTTAGGCTGAGGTCTTGACCGGCAGACAAGCTGCTGGAAGAGAACCGTGAAGTGGTTTTAAGCCACTACAGCCAGAAAGCCCCCAGATCAGGGGAGACAACTAACAGTTTCCAAGTTAAGATAGAGACACACAAGGGAGGCCGTTCCGATTTGGCAGCCAGGGGTCACTAAGGTATTTCAGTACCTACTTTCCCCATCCTTTTTCCTCCATCACACCCCCTGCATTAAGGGCCAGGAAGGAATGGTGGTATAGGAATTACTAGGGTAGTACTATTCCACCTAGGGATTCCCAATTTAAGAGAAATTCTCAACTGGCATGAGCCAACTTTAGGGCTTTATCATTGCTTGGAGTTGCACAAAGCTGTTAGAACAAACCAGAAGATCATGTCCCTAGTCTGGCTGGGCTCTTATGTAAGTGAGATATTCCTGATAATTTTTAACTAAAGCACAGGCTGTCCAGATTCTTTCCCATGCAGATAGAACATCTTAAATGAAACATATCTCCCCCTTTGTGGATGACTAATAAAGAAGCAGAAGTTGTGGGCGACACATGCATATAAGTTCACAAGACATGTCTTAAGAAAGGAAATAAATAGGGGGAGCCACAAAGACAAAGGATAATTACCATACATGCTTACGGGGGGGGGGCGCAACCCAAAGCCCTGCTCTTATTACTATAAGTCTAGTCTGTGTAATTGCTGTGGTTGCTGTTCTTCAGAACTCACTGCAATTAATGATAAAACAGGCCCTGTGCAAATCCTGGTTTAAATATTGTTAGCTGAATTTCAAACAGAATTCCTGTGACAGCAAAAGTCAGCCATTAGCTCTGACCACTTGAAAGTGAAGAAGCAATATTTGCTCAGACTTCACAAGGACATTTGGAAATAAAAGAGGATGATAAAAGCAGGAATCTTTTACAATATGAGCTATCCAATCAGTGTAAATAGGGTTTCCACTCACTGATAAAGCTACAGAAAACAGAGAGATATAACAGTAGGTTCAGCAGTGTTTGTTTTGGACACTGTGCACTTACTTCTCAAACTAAGGAGCAGACACAAAACATTGGCAGTAAAAACAGAATTTCCTAATAATAAAATCCAGCAAATATGCAATTACCAAAATTAAAATAACATAACAGAACAATGGTAACTACTACCTTTGGGCATTATAAGCACTACTTTTAACTTTGATTTTAATTAGACTTTGAAATGTCCAACCCCAGATTTTTGACAAATATATTTCACTTAATGAAAATGCATTTGGATTCTTCATAACTCAGTTTTTATTCTTTCATTTTTATTTGATGATAATAGGTATTTTTTGAAGTTTTTGACTTTTCATCCCAGTTTGGGACAGGAACACATTTTCTTTATTTCAAATATTTTCCTTGATGGGAAGACTGTTTCCTGCTCATTATATACCCATACTTAAAATATTAACACTAGATTTTACTTCACATTTAGACATGAGATGTTTTCTTTAACAAAAATTACTCATCTATTGCATGGCTGCTAGCTTGGAAACTGACATTCAAGGATGTTTGAATGAGTATAGCAATGAGAACTCCACTGGCATTGAATCTATCTGCTGCAGGCACTTATATAGTGCTCATGTGCTCACACACATTCCATCTCGAACTCACACTCATCAACCACAGGAGGCCTAAAGGAGATCTCCATGATTTTGTATACTCTGTAGAGCAGCCCCTAGAATTAATATGATCGTGGAAAGAGATAGTTATTCACAGCTCATTCCAGCCATCTGAGGTTTCAGGATTTCATATCTAGCAATACAACATTCTATACACATACAGACAAACTGGTCATCAGCTCACCCAAGCGCATGCAGCATCGGGAAAAAACCTAGGCTATTTGGCTTGAAAAATATCCTCCATCTTTACTTGATGTAAAAGAGACAGTCATAGTAACATCTTAGCAGTGTACAGACCAGTAGCAAAAAGGAGACACAATCCAGCAGTCTTCTAAATTACAACAAAAATAGATGAAATTTTCTATACATTTTTAATCTACTTTTCAACACAAATGATACTTTATTAGCCAATATATTGCACAATGATTATGGAACTAGCACTTTACACAATCTAGCATCCAAGTTATATTTATGCTTCCTCTTAAAATCAGATTATGTTCTTCACAACTCTTTCCTAGTTCTAATAAGTTATTCAACCTCACCTGCATTAGCCTGTGTCCTTAAGAGTATTTAAATCATCCCCTTTCCCATTAATATAGACTCCTCAGTGAAAAGACTGATGACTTATTGTCAGTTACAATGAACAACTGGAAAATTATTGACTATTTACACACGGGTTAAATATGATCTAGTAGCTGATTAGCTCTTGACTGGGGGGTGTGGAGGGGATGCAGGCTAGAACAAACAGAAGACTGAAGAAATATTTGAGGGAAATGATCCTATTTTTCAGATCTTTTGGAGTTGAAAAACACTTCAGAGCTAACTCAAGAGCACCATTGTTTGTTTTAACCTTAAATAAGGTCACAAACATAACTCTATCAGGATGTAGATGCAAAAAAAAAAAAAAAAAAAGGAGAGTCCTGTGGCACCTTACAGACTAAGGATGTATACGGAGTTTAAAGGGCAGGGGAGAGAGCTGCCCCAAACAGCTAATCTCCCTTCATCTCATCTATTTAAATCATTTTTGGTTATTTTCCTATGCATACTTAATTTTGTACATTTATTTTTACAGTTTCAGTTAATGCCATCTGTGAAATTAAAGAAGTACTGAAATGACATTTACATCTGATATGGACATGACAAGATGCAGTCCCTTTGGTAGATAGGTTCAAATCTGTAAGTACCACTGTTTCTGTTGTTGTTTCCCTCCTTTCTAAAGTACTATTAGAACAAAACGAATAGCAGGTTCAAAGATGAGCAGAAGAGGATAAGGAAACATGCCCATTAGAGGGGAGAAGCAAAGGACAGGTCCAAAGAAGAACAAGAATGGGATTATAGCTGAGATTTACATTTATTTCTTTTTAATAGAACAGCCACTGCCCAGAAAGTTACATAAACAGTCAAAATACCCAACAGAGACACAAACAGTCTTATTTTGTACAGTATTCTATTTTACACATTGCTATGCTGCTCACTGTTCATTTTGCAGGTGAGATTTTACAACTATACATGGGGACAGTGGCATCTTGTTTGGATGATCCTGCTTATAAACACTTTCATGTTATCAGAGTATGAAATTAAGGAAACAAGCAAGAGTATAACTGTCCCTTGCAATCTTATTTCTACAGTCAGGACTTGGTCATATAGGCCTATATTTGCAGCTTGTTAACCATGTTCTTGGTTGATGACTGAAGCTCAGACGTTGTATCTCTCTTTTCTCAAGCATTTATGAAATTCTCAATTTGAGTTTTCTAAATTATAAGACTGACACAGCGGTCTTCCATACTCAGTACTCCCATGGAAAAAAAAATCAAAGGATCAAGCATCAGCAATTAGCTTATTCATCACAAGAGACCTGCTTTTATAATACATATTTAGGCCTCAATGCCACAAAGATTTATACACGACTAACTTTATGCACATGAATAGTCCTATTAAGTTCAATGTGACTGCTCACTTGCTTAAAGTTAACGCAGTCTATAAATCTCTGCAAGACCAAAGCCTTCAATATTTATGAATTGTAAAGAGATTTTTAAGGATAGATGTAGCATCCTAAAAAATGCTATACTAGAGATTCTGTGGCATAAAAGATTACAGAATTTTTCTATCCATCCAAAGTAAGTAAGAGAAACAGAAATTTAGCTACATTCTTTTTAATAGGAATGTAGCCAAGTACTTCTGCTCATGGTGCAGTAGGTAACCTACAAGTTTTGCCACAGGATTTACATTGCCTGTCAAAAGGAAGTATTTTTATACTCTGAGGTAAAATCAATTTCCAGGTATGTTGCCAATCATATGTCTCTAATTAACAGGGCAAGTCTTACTCATGCTTTTGTGGCTTATGGAATCAGAATCTATCCTGGGGCTTATTTCAAGTCTTCGGGAGAAACTAACTCATGTGTTGTGAGGGGTCTATAATTCAGCAACACATATTCTTACTAATTCCAAATCCATGCATCTGTGGATCAAGAACTGCTGGTCGTTATGTAGCTGGGCTCTAAAATGGTTGTTTCTTCTATAGAGTATGGATTGCTTTTGAAGGCTAAGCTGCAGTTTCATTTGATCTGACTTTTCCACACTAATTAGTTTTCATATCTAGTTAGATATTTTTGTTATATGCTCTGAAATACCTGCATGATGGTTGTTATATCAATATAAACTGATAAATATGAAATACTACTTTACATAGAGAGACAAAATAAACTGCAAATATACAAAAAAGTACATTTATGGATTCTTTCTGGAAATCATAATTTTCAAGTCTGACAATATAAAAAATATATATGACCAAGATCTGTAACCACAATTCACTTTTGTTTTTATTGTACTGCAAATTGCATAATGGGAGTGGATTTGGCACTTGGTAGGCCAGTGGTTCCCAATTTTTTGGCTTGAGGGTCACAAATGTCACTTGAACAACCTAGTCTAACAATTCATAAAAATGTACTGAGGTATACAACCAAGAATTACAAATCACTACGTATTTAAAGTAAGCATCTTGATACTACTGTCATCATTTTTACATTCAGCATTTTACACCTACAGTTGTTTCACAGTATGTCAGACATTCACAGACAAAGCTCTAGTATAGATGAGTGACAGTCACTACACGCTGACGGACATGAAAGGGCAGCTAACTCATGGTGGGTGGCCAGCTAAGTGTAGGTCAAACTGTAAGGAAATGATTTTTAGGGTCTTGCCCCTCCTCAAGCATAGTAGGCCCAGGCTAGTCCAGCATCAATGCTCCCTGCCCCCGTCCACTGCAGCCAGATAGAAGACATTCAGAGAGGAGGCTGCCGTCTTGCTGATCAACCATCTCCCTGGCTACAGAAGGGAAACTGCATGCGTACTGTAGATCCCTAGACTGTGACTCCCTTCTGCAGCCAGGGGGATGGGAAATCAGTGCTTGCCTCCCTCTGGGACTCCAACACCAAGGGGACCAGGCAGATCACTTTGCTCTCTTACTGGAGCCAGGGGAAGGGAGGTCTGATCTCCTCTCCCTCTGGCTCCCACAGGGACCCCAGTGCCTATGAACTTAGAAGGAGCACTTTGCTGTGCTCTCTGCAACAGCCAAGGGGAGCACTGATCTTGCATCCCCTTGCCTATAGCAAGGAACCTCACAGCAACATATTCCACACTTGAGTCTTTAGGCAGCCAAAAGGAAGGGAGCTGTGGGCCACCTCGAAAGACCCCATGGGCCACTTTTGACTCCCGGACCATAGCTTGGGAACCACTGTGTTAGACAATAAGTATATTGCTTAGGCCTAACATTATATCCACATGCCTCTTCATGGACTGGATAATATGTAACAATTTTATATACATTTGTTCCTTCAAATCATTGAAGAGAAGAGTGAGAAAGATATGTCTAAATAATGCATGGAAAAGTCCAATCAAAAGATTAGTACTACATTAACTTAAGCGCCACGGGACTCCTTGTTTGTTTTACTTAGGATTATAGTAACACATATATACTAAAATGAAATGCAGCAGCTTGTTTTTCAGTAATCCTCATAAGCACACCAATTATTTCACTAGCAAAGCCAAGAATATTTTGGTCTCTTCCCTCTACTGCCCCACAAAAATGTTCAATAAAATCTGTTACTTGGCATACACAACATAGTACAAAACACAGAAAGCTTTCAATGTATAAATCAACCTCTTTGTTTGATGCTCTCTCACTTTTAGGGCTACTCTATGTTTTTCAGGACATATGTACATCAACTCATAAATCATATGCACTGTCTAAGTGACACAGACCTTTACAAATCTGATAATGTACATTCTCTAAGGCTATTATGTACATGGTACTTTGAAACAAGATTTTTTTTAATATAGATTAAATTAGACCTACCCATTTTTTTCTCTCTGTAGCAAACTTTTTCATTGTTAACATTAGAGAAGCTCACTATCATAATCTACATAAAGGGGTATATTCTGCAACACTTCAACGCTCAGAACTAGAGCACCTGCAGCAGTAGGCCACAGATTCTAATTGAGGAATTAGGAAGTAAAAATGAGAAACAAGCATGCTACTATCTGCTGACATAATAAGAGGATGTCCAGCTCATGAATGTGTGAATGTACAAAGGAATTTTGCTTCAAGTTTTCTTAAAGTAAAAATCTTTCTGAAAGGTAACACCAGTTAAGTGATCTAACAATAATGTAACAATTATTTCTGAGTGACCCACAAGTCTGAGGAGGATATTCAGAAGATCTTGGCACCAAAGTTTATTTTAAAAGAAAAAAGTCCATGACTTTTGTGCTGGATTAAAACAAAATATGCAAAGGAAAATGTCAGATCTGGTTTTGCTCCTCAGTTATTCCTGTCTGAAGGCCTATGAAAATTTATTACTTCCTCCTTCTGATTGAGCCAATAAGAAATCTTTCAGCGTGAGAGTCTCCCATTTCTCCTCCCACAAGTACATGAGTGTTTAAACAATTCAGCTGACAATGCACACCTTTTACCACCAGTAAAATTCTACCCTTCTCACAAAAAAGGCCTACTCAGTGAGTGAGGGGGACTATAGTTGCACTCTATCTTCTTTGTTATCTCTCTCTGCCTATATATGTGTCTGCCAAAGTGGGTTGCAGCCCATGAAAGCTTACACTTGAAAAAATTTGTTGGTCTTTAAGGTGCCACAGGACCTTCATGGTTTTTGCTATATAGATGTAGATACTAAGAAAGGCCTGAAAGATGGTGATGAGTTATGATAGTTTAAGGTTTTCTTTCTTTTGAATGTTTTTATCATAAAAATATAATGTATAAGTTACTTACTGTACCATAAATGGAAGTTCTTCAAGATGTTTGTATTACACTGTGGGTGTATGCGTGCACTCCATCGCTATGTCTACATTGGCAAATCAGTCCGGACTAAGGAAGCTTAGTTTGGACTTATTTAGCCCATGGCTATACTAGGCTTTGCCTAGTTCGAACTAAGAAATAAGAAATTTCTTAGTTTGAACTAAGCAAAACTTAATCCGAACCAGTTAGTGACAATGTTAGTTCGGACTTTCGTGCTTAGTTCAAACTTTAGATAAGCCATTAGTTTGAACTAAGTGTTGGTTTGAACTAGAACACGTGGTTAGCTCAAACTAAAAAGTTCCTAGTTAGTTAAAACTAACCTCCGGTTAGTTCAAACTAAGCTCAAATTTTTTTAGTTTGGACTAGCAAGTCTGAACTAAAATTTCAGTTGTAGACATAGCCCATATGCCCAGAGTCAGATAATACTTGAAAGTACTGTTCATTGGTGTGCAAGTTCACCTTTTTTCTTCTCATGCCACCAGCTGAGGAGATAAAGGGTGGAGTAGAGCATCTGCCCTTCCAGTTGTTTCTCTACTATCAATCCCAGCACAGGGAAAGAATGGCAGGTAGTGGAGTACAGAGAGAGACCATACATCTCAAAGAACATCCAGTGACTATAAGTTAAATACTTACTCTTTGAGTGCTGGCCCTTAGTGCATTCCACTGTGGGTGACAGACAAGCAGTGCTCATGTAGGAGGAAGGTGAGAGGATGCAGGCAGCAGAGGGACTGGGAGGACCATGTCCCAAAGGATGCATCACCAGAAGAATCCTTACTTGTTTCATGTAGCTGCTCTTGATATTGTTTGTGCTCTTGCACAATAAGCCCTCACTCTATGAGGTGGATGAGGATGTGCCACCTCATAGCAGAGTAAGGTAGTGTGCAAGGTCCATTTAGAGATGCTCAGAGATGTAGTTTGACCTTGGACTCATTTTGCCACTGTGACAAACAGCCCGGGTGATTTTCCGATTGGCTTTATTCTTTGAAGGTAACAGGCTAAGTCTTGTCAAACATCAAGGAAACGAGGTCTCCACTTTTCTTCCGACATATATGGACTTGGCAGAAAAAATAAGTGCAGGTAAGTGGACTGGTTGGTTCAAGTGAATTTGGGGTAAACTAAATAAGGGTTTGTCCTTTTGGAATATAGTGTAAGGCAGATCTAAGCTCACCTACCCTTTTGGCTGAGTTGGTAGCCACAAGAAATACAATTTTCATTGGAGAGACATGGTGCATTTAGTTTATGGCTTGAAGAGAGGCTTAGTGAATGCCCAGAGAACAAGCTTTAAATTCCCTTGAGGAGTAGAATATCCTACTGGTGGAAAGGGTGATTAGGCCTTTCCAGAATCTGCTAGTCAGTGGGTGAGCAAAACTGAGTATCCATGTGCAGCTGTATGGAATGCACTGACTGCTGCTAGGTGGACCCCTAAAGAAATGATGGAGAGACAACCAGCTTTAAGGAGAGAAGACAGTCCAAAACAAGAGGAGTATCCACTGACTGTTGGAACACAATTTTTTGTAGCATCCAGGTGGAGAAATGTTTCTGTTTAGCATTTCCTGGTGAAACCTTTTTTTGGTATTGATAACAAGTTTTTTTAATAGCTTTAGAGCATGAATATTCCAGACTTGACACTCATCCAAAACCCAAGCCTTGAGACAGAGTTCTTGGGGTTAGGATTTTTTTATTCTGACCTTCTTCTAGGGCAAGAGATTGGAAGAAGCTTAAAAGTTGATCAATGACTGAAATGATGTGTAGGTGACTCAGAATCCAAAATTTTGGGGACCAGCTGAAGATGATGATGAGGACTTGGGCCATACCCTGACAAACTTCCATAATGCCCAAGATAGAAGAGGCTATGGAGGAAAGGTGTAATTCAGATGATCTGACCATAGAAGGAGGGCAGTTCTTCTGGAGCACTAGATGTTGCACTTTCTGCTCATTTGATAGGCAACCAGATCCTTCATGGGGGTTCCACATACAACAAAAATACCCTCCACTATTGAGTCACACAACTCCTACTTGTGATCAATAGCAAAGTTTCTGTTGAAGTGTCTGTTGACACATATTTACTACCTGGAAGAAAAATTGCTGAAAGTGTGATTCAGCTCCTGATGCACCAGTTCCATAGGGTTATGATTTCTGCACAGAAGAATAGCTCTTGATCATCCCTGTTTGTTGATGTGGAAGATGGTTGTCATGTTGTCTGAAATTATGAGGACATGGTGACATTGAATGAATGAATGACTTTGCAAGCCTCTCAGACTGCTTGTAATTTCTGAATCTTGATGCATCCTCACCTCTTCAGGTGCCTTGCACAATGCATCTGTTTTATGTAAGCTCCCCAACCAAAGAAAGGTAGGCATGCAAGTGGCTGGCGTATGTCAGACTGCTCTACCTTTTTCCAGTAGTGCTTCAGTTACAGGAAATGCTATTCAGCTGGATAAAGAAGTTTGTAAAACGGTTTATGCTGTGCATCCTGGACTTCCTGTAGGACAGCCGTCTCCAACCTTTCACCAGCAGATGATGCAATGCTTATAGGTTTCAACGGCAGCTACCCTTCAGAAGCAGATTGCTATCTACTAATTAGGACTACTGCTCTAGGGAGATCTGGAGCTCTTCTACAACCATGCATAATAGTTCCTTATACTGCTTCTGGTCATCTGGAGTGGATGGAGATATTGGAGACAGGATGAGGACAGTCTCATCAATGCCAAAAGAACTGCTGGATCTGACTCATAATTCTCCTCTTTCATAAGGTCAGAAGGAAGCTCTGGTTGTCCTCTATCAAGAGATGGAGGAACTGACTCAATTCCTAGCAGATTGTGTCAATCTTGCAAGACAGAGATATGGATCCCATGATTCCCAGCATGGCCAGGAAGAAGGCTCAAAGGATGGTTGTGGAGGTTCCAATGGCATGGGATACCATCAGTTCTGAGACACATGCTGAAGTGGGGTTTGGTTCCAGACAGTTTGGGTCTTTTGTTTAGGAAGGTACTTCTTGGAGGATGAGATATCAATTCTTTAAGTGGTTCAGAGTTTCCCAAGATCAGATTAGATGATCATACTGATCCCTTATGACCTTAGAATCTATGAGACAGAAAAAGCTGATTCTGGATCTATCAACGGTATAGGTGGCTCCATTGGAAGAAAACCATGGCCTCAAGACATAATGAGAACAGATTCCTCCCACAACTTGCATCTCTTGGTGCAATCAGAACTCTTAGAATTAAGTGCTTTGCATCTTGTCAATTTCAAAAGGAATAAATCTGTTAGTCTTAAAGTGCCACACAACTCCTTGTTGTTCTTTTTCCCTCAGAATTAAGACATCCCAATTCCTCATAGGCTGAGCGGGAAGACTTTCTCAACTTAGGCTGGGTTGGATCTGACTTCTCTGAAGTCTACTTAGAGAAGGATCTGCTTTCATGCCTTACCAGCGCATTTGCTGCCTTCCTGATAGACCCCAATGGGGGATCTATGAGTGTAGATTCCCTTGCTCACAAATCAAATCTCATTGTCTAGGAGGCACACTTCTTGCTGAGTCAGGCCAATGTACTGGGTGGGTCCCCCAGTCCGGATCTAAATGTAGCCTCATGGCTTTCTCTATGAGGTAGCCTCTGAAATGACTTTGAAATGATTGGGTATGACTAGGGAAAGGGTGGCAGATACTATACCCTGTTGTCATGTGTGCTTCCTTGAGGCATACAAGCAAGGTCAAGGGTTGTTGCTTATCAAGTAGCATAGATTCTAAAGTCCAGAATTCTAGGCGTAGTCAAATACCTGTAACAAGGTACACAGCAAAGTTCCCAAGATGGAGCCTCCACTAGTTCTTGTTCTATAAAACCTAGCTAAAAAATACAGAGTAAAATCTCTAATCATAGGCTCACTCTCTATCTTTATGGATCTCTATACAAGTACAGATTGAAGAATATAGAGAGGAAGACAAAGTCACAGACACATGAGGTCCCACCGAAACAATGCAATTGTTAAGAAGGAACTGAAGAGGAGGTCAGTCCACTCTGCTCTTTATCACCTCAGTTGGCAGAACAAGAATACATATGCAGACCAATGGATACTGCTTTCAATAGTTCTCTGACTTGGGGCTACTGGAGCATGTGCCTATACCCACAGCAGAACACAGAGAGACCTATCGTCAAAGTGGTAGTTAATTTTCCTTCCTGGTTTTGCTGGAGCAATCCTCAGTTCTCTGAACTGGAGTGGGAGAATCACTCTGAGTCCTCTACTTCAGGAATAAATAAATACAATTCTTCCAAGTATCTATCAGGAGTTTAAGTTAAATATGTAGTAACAAAAGCAAACCAAAAAATAAACTGAAACCAAACTAAAACCATGAAGAGTTTTAAGCAATTGACTAAAAACCCCTTCCACTCTCAAGCTGCTCAGGTTTCAGTCCATTTTCTCTTGTGATGTCATAATCCCACTGGATCTCCACTTTTCTGAGGAATCCTCCAGCACAAAGCAGAAAATCAGGGCTTAATGTTTCTAACACAGCAGACAAATAGAGTGCATATGAGTGCAACCCTATTTCAGGCCATCTTTATACACCACAGAGCAGCAACAAAAGACATGAATGATATTTTTTCTCTAGTGTATGGCATCTTGAAAGATTCGCTTTTACAGGGCTGCTGTTGAAAATGAAAGGAATGTGTTTCAGGAAAGAAGTATTTCAAGACTCATGTTTTGGAGTCATTTCACTGGGGAATGGTAGTGAAAGTTAACATAATTCTCAACAGTGTGCACCACAAAGTACCATTCTATGAAAATCTTGAGGCTATCAACCACCAGCTGTTCTTAGACATTAGCTAAAAACCAGAGCCTCATGTCACAGAAGTATGAACTTTCCTCTAGGTCAGCATTAAAATTTATTGGCATACAAGACAGAAAATACCAACTTCAAGGTAAAACAGTTGACACAAACATCTGAAATAGCCCTTTCAGTGCTATATTTCAGCTCCTCCAACTGCATTTGCAGCTCTTGTCTAAAGTCACCGACTGCATGATTCAATAGTTAGTGACTTACTGTGAGATGTGAGTTATTGGGGTCAGCAATGTCTCACCCTCCAAGTCGAGCTCATCTGCAAAACTGTTGGTCCTGATGAAGGGTATAGTGTTCACATCTAGAAAACCAGCATTCTTCTTCACTGTGAGGAAATAGATAGATAAGGATTTGAGGAATAGTATGTGGCTGTTTTTAAAAAAACATGAACAACAGGTTTACTGCTTGAGAGGAAAAATTATAGTATTTCAAAAGTTAATTAAAAAGAAACAAACAACAAAGACTTAAAAACAAATTAAGGATACTATATATCTGTAAAGAGGATGAGGGTCCATTGAAAGCAAATTGAAACTTAGAAATTCTCACACAACAATTTCAGTATCTGGTCATGTGATAGACCAGTGCCAACTCCTATAGCAAAGGAGAAGCTGCTATGCAAGAACCTCCAGTCCAGGTAGCTAATATAAAATTTTCATTTCATAGCACTCAAGTCAATTTGTGTTAAAATGATCATTGTTCTGAAAAGGAGATAAGTAGAGCACTCCTTCTCATTTGTGGGTATTCCTCATATCCGAGCATTTAAATAAAGAACACTCAGATGCTACAATGATGGACACTCAGATGTAATACTAAGTAGTAGTGGATGATAAGAATCTGACTCACTCTGGACCATTTTCTGATCTTATTTATGCTCAAGCAATAATACAAGTGTAACAGTGGCAGAATTTAATTCTCTCTTTTAGAATAATTTCTACCTCACATTTCTAGCTTAAAACAACTTTCTAGATTTCAGTTACAATGACAAGCATTAAAAATTGAATATTTACTCATTGCTAACACTCAGTGATGCTACATAAATCATTGAATTTCTTTACATTTTGTATTTATTATTGCATTGTCACAGCACCATAAATGTGCATTATGTTATACAAACAAATAATACCAAACTACATTTTAAAATAACTGAATAAATGTTAATGTTTGTGATGGCCACTTTACAGCAATCCTAGCTTGGGCAACTAGCTATATCATTCTATGAACCACTTATTCATTCATTTGTACAGGTTATTTCATTCTTATCAAGGCACTTTATTGTCTGACAGTAAACAGCAACATTCAGAAATAAGATCAAATTAAAATGTAAAAATTAAAAAGTAAAATGAACAGAACAAAAATACATAGCTCAACATAAATGTAGTTAATCAGATCACTAACTAAGGGCACAAACCCCCTATGTCTTGTATTTCGGAATTCATGGACATTTCACAATACTGTCAGGCCTTTAAAGATTTAGAACTCTGAAAATTAATGTATTTTGTCAATTTAAATCTATTTTGATGACTGTACAACACCGACTATTTGCTTTTAGGACAAATCAGGAGGTATAGGGATGGATCAAGTCACAATCTGTGGCCATTTTATTTGTAAGGTGCAGACCAACTGTATGATCCTGTTCTCAAAAAACTAAATGGGGAGTTTCTCTCATTGACTTCACTAGGAGCAAGAGTGGAGACATCTGGAAAAATTCAAAAATATAGCAAGGTTTTACTCCAGTACTAGATGTCTAAAAGCAAGGCTCCTTAACTACAATACTGCTCGAGAGCCAATCTTAACACAAGGGCAATGAGAATTCTATAGCAAATAATAGCCAACTCCAGCATCAACTTTTTTTCCCCCCTAAGTAATATCCGTTGGATTAACACAGCCACATTCGGGGCTGAGGTTATGAAACAAACAGCAGAAGAATTCCAGCTGAAAATGTACAACTTTACAGGCCCTTAAATAATTTTGTTAAACAGATGCCTTTGGCTGTTACTGAATACTGAACATTCAGTGTCCTGAAAGGTACAGATAAAATGCTGCTGTTTCCTAAGGCGGGTTCTAAAAATCTCTTCACACATTCTGATTATTAATAACAATGCTATTGAACTTAAAGCCACATGACGTGCTTGCCAAGCATTCATTAAACAGTATCTACATGATGAATCACACACAAGAGGATTTAGAGTTGTTGGATTGTTTTTCTGTTTAAGATGGAAAGGGACAGAAATGATAAACATAGAAGGAAAGAAGAATTTAAGGACTTACCTCCACTGATTTGAAAAATATAAAGATATACTTTCTTCCGAGAAATAACAAGGGGATAGTAAGAGTGACACAAAATTTGCCTACAAGTGAAGCTATTGCCTGCTTCCCCCCACCTCAGAATTTTCTGGAAATTACTTAGGGCCAGATCATGGCCAGTCCTGTGTACTGGTGGGAAGCACCCGGTACTGCTCCTTAGCACCTGTGCACCATGCTAATGCTTCCTCTGAAAACGGAGAAGCAACCCTGATGTAGTGAAAAAAACTCATCCTGAATTCCAGACCACAGAATTATGGTGAAGGTCAGAAAAATATATGCAAATACCTGTGGGGAAAAAAATCTGTATGAAAACCATGGATTACCATCTCCCCTGATCAAATTCCTCCATGGTATGGCTACATACAAGCCTAATGTGAGAGATGCACAAAAGTAAACTCAGTAACTGGTTGACTCCAGGGGTTAATGTAAGCCAGAATGCACTGCAACACTGTTCTGGGGCCCACCATTTTTAGGGAACCAGCAATCTGGGGCCCCTAAAAATAGAAACAGCAGCTGGAACACTGCATTCCAGTCCATTCCAGCCACTACCCCTGCAAAGTTTTAAAAGTTCCTATCCTGAGGCTGCTCTGACTGAGCATGCTCAGAGCCTCTGAGCACGGTCAGTCAGAGCTGGCTCAGGGCAGAAGGAGCAGCCCATGGGGTAGCTATTCTCCTCTGGCAGCCAGGTAAGGGGTGGGCCTCGGACGGAGGATGAGAGGGAGCAGCGAGCTTGGGGCCAAAGCTGCTCCAGCTCCACAGGCCCTAGAGTGGCAAGGCGAGCCAGGGCTGGGGCTGGGGTTGGTGCGGGGAGCAGCAGGGTAGACTCTCTCCCAGTGGGCCAGCCCTGATCAGGGTCCCCCAGTTCCCCACAAACGCAGAGGGGTGCTGGGTGGGCGAGCAGCCCAGCGTCCCCTTCACTTGTAGCCCCAGGCCCCCAACTCCCCTGCTCCAACCCTTTTCTGCCCCACCTCCTGCCCCTGCCCCCTACCTTTTGCCACCACCCATCCCTTCTCTACCCCATCTCCTGCCCCTGCCCCCCTTCACTTCTCCTACTTCCTGCCACCACCCACTTCTTCTCTGCCTCGATCTCCTACCCCTGCCCCCTTCAGCACTCCCACCTCCCATCCCTGTCTCCCACCTCCTGCCACCATCCACCCCTTCTCTGCCCCCATCTCCTGCCTATGACCTCTTCACCATCCTGACGCCGCTTGCCTCCCACCTTCCCCTTCAACATCCCCACCTCCTGCCCCCCCCCCCAGCCACCACTTCAACACCCCCATCTCCTGCCCCTGATGCATTCCTCCACATCCTGTGCCCTCATCCTTCTTGGGCTGGGGCCTGCATATGCTGGAAGGGGGCCCGGACAATATGGGAAGGAGGCCCAACAAGTAGGAAGGCTCTGAGGCCCATCAAATTATAGTTTCACCCAGGGGTCTCAGACATGTGGCCTGTGGGCCACATGTGGCCCCCAAAGCTGTGTCCTGTGGCCCGCAACAACACAATC